>OX371020.1:0-1200000 GCA_947308005.1 Yponomeuta malinellus | reverse complement strand
GCCTCTTCTCTTTCACGCCAACCCATCCGGTCCCATGCCAGTCGTCGTCCAATGTAATCCGATGTAAAGAAATCATAACTTTTCAAACAGATCATATTTGCAAAAAGTGTCAGTACAATGTCTCAATCATATGAACAGTGATTTTTAAGACCGACAGCAAAGAACCTAGGATCACGAAACTCGGACTAGATAGCATTTGTGCCAAAAACGACCGTTTCTGGCGTTACTGGTATCTATTCCTAGGTTTTCTGCATTAGGTTCAGGGCCCTGGGTCAATCATCATCATCATCAACCCATAGCAGTCCACTGCAGGACATGGATCTCTCCCTGTATAGGAGGTTTTGCCGTAATCTCCAAGCTTGGCAGGCGGATTGGAGATCGCAGTGTTTGGTGGTCTGGTGTCACAGGTCGACGCTGCTGCCCGTTCCCTGGTTTCCGTTTTTTGGTCGCCTCTTACGACACCCACGGGAAGAAATGGGGTGGCCCATTTTAGGCCGAGGAACACATGGGTCAATACATAAAGTTAATACAAAAAACTGTAGATAAGCGTCTCGATAATATCAAACCCTCATAATTATATTTTGCCTGTTATCCCTTATGGCACTAGGCATAAGGTTGATTACCGACCCAAAGGATACTTGACCGGCACATGATAATTAACCAGTAGTTGGGTGCTTGTACAGTCGGCAGCAAAACGACCTTTATATACATAAACATAAAAATTTACATACAGGCACATACATTGCTTTTGGCCCCACACTAGGGTGCCCTGTGTCGTGCAAACCAGAAACAACGACATCACAAACATGTAAACCTCCAAGACCTGGGGTTTCGATTAAAACTATTAAATCAGTTAAACTATTCAAAAAAAGAACCGTATTTGTCGCTAGATTCGAGTGAATTGCCGGGCTCAAGCACGACGTTGACGACTCTTCCGAACATATCGCTGCTTCATAATAAGGGCCCATAGGTCAACCTTACATTTTAGTTGCAAAGTCGTCGTTAATACAACTGTAGAAAGTGCACGCGTGTTAAGGTTGACGTGCTATCGACTGTACGCTCGGACCTAGTAAGAGAAGATATAAGATAAAATGTATTCATAAAATCGTAGGAACATAAGAATTGAATAGCTTTCCGCGTGACGCCGGATTAAGAATAGCGTCACTCCATTTCCTTCCGTGGATGTCGTAGAAGGCGACTAAGGAAATCAATTACCAGGAGACGGGCAGCAGCGTCTTCCTGAGATTCCAACCGCATACTGCGATCGCCAACCCGCCTGCCGAGCGTGGCGATTATGGCAGAACCCCTCATGGTTATGAAAACCACGAAGGAGGCCTATGTCCTGCATTGGGCGTCAAAAGTGTGTAAATAGCTTTAGGTAGCCTAAGACAATATCAATTACTTATAAATGTATTGCACAACCTTACAAAATCATATTTTTTCAGAAATCGAGTTTGCAAAAAGTGTCTGTCCGATCACTCAATCGTGTTAATAGTGACTTTTAGGACCCACGGCGAAGAACCTAAGGCGAAATAAACCTAGGACTAGATAGTATTAGCGCCAAAAACGGCCGTTTTGTGGCATAAATGCTATCTAGTCCCAGGTTCGTGATCCTAGGTTCTTTGTCGTGGGTACTGAAACTCCCCGATAACGTGGTTGAGAGATTGTACCTATAGCATTGAATTTTAACTCGAAGGACTTGGTGGAGCGATTTGACATTTGCAAATGTTGCCATTATTAATTATTATATTGAAATGTTGCTATTGTCAATAATAATAATTAGTGCCATCTACCGAGGAGTAGCAAATTATAAGCGTACAATGACATCTAGTGACATTGACCGGCGGCATCTCATTATTAGTGTGGTAGCTGACTGGTTTACGAAAAATGTTTCAGCATAATTTAAATGTTTGATGATAATTTCGATTTCATTCATTAATGGATTAAATCGTTAAGTTTTGTTACTTTTATTTGGAGAAAAATACAACTATAGGAGAAAAGTGGTTCAAATTCCTTATTTTTCAAAAAATAAAATAACATAGTTACAAATCTCACCAACAAGCGACATCAGCGCCAGTCGTCAAAAAAAACTATTGAATGATCTTCTATTCCTGCTTAAAATTCAATGCCTATAGACACTTTTTGCAAGTACGATCTGCAAAAGAAGATATGTTTTTTTTTTCCTTGGTGGCGTTAGTTAACCCACTTGATCCCCTTAAGGTCTTGCAACGAAAACGTAAAGGTTGACCTGGGCCGCTTTTCATAAAACTACAACATAACATAAACTCACGCCTGTATCCCAGAGGGGTAGGCAGAGACCAGGGACTGCCACTTGTTACGACCCTGACAGATCACTTTCGCTTCCTCGACATTCATTAGTCGTTGCATGCACGCACACCGGTTTCGGGTACTTTTTATCTTGCCCTTTGCTAACATCCCCTATTTGGTCGAAGTATGTCCGTCCGTCAATTCGTAGTGTATCACTACAATTCGACTTACAGTGCGTAGCAGAGTCTGCTTGTTAATCTATAGTTTGATCAACTTTGCAATGTACATCGAATTGTTATGGTAAACCATGAATTATAGTTTTTGGGAAACCTGCTGCCGACTGTACCCGCCGGTACTCGTCCAATGTCTCACAGGGGGTGAGCAGTGTGCATATATTAAAGCGGGAGGAGGCGGCGACTCGGTTAGTATGCACCGAATGTACTTTTGACGTAAAATCCCGTGTTCCTGTTTGCATTGCTGAGTATCATACTTTTATGCTGTATGTATACTTCTTAAATGTGTCATTTTTGACACCTCGATAGGACTCGATTTGTGCTTAATTTAAATGAATTCTGAGCGACTTTTCGGTTTCAAAATAACAAAGGAAAACTAAAAATACCAAATACGGAACGTAAGCTACGTTAGCTTAGGGCAAAATAAAAACTGCCCGAAACCGGCATGCAACGACTAATTATGCTGGTCCTCAGCAATTTTGCTTGATATTTGACAGGATCGCGGCAAGTGGCAAATCCTGATCTCTGCCTACCCCTCCGGGACACAGGCGCGAGTTTGTGTAATGTACAACTCATACCCTATTTCAAACATACACTTTAAGCATAGAGTATGTGGCCACAAAAAAGCAGAAAAACAGCATACCAACGTAACAGACGTTTTAAATACATTGACAAATACAAACTGTGGCCATTTTTACTGCAGCGGCCTCCAGCGGAATCGAACCCACGACCTCTGTTTTGGTAGTCAAGCTTGTTACCAACGAGGCAGACTTTTACCGAAACGTATAAAAAATAAAATGGTCCAGCGTCTGCCATTTCGTAGACATTACTCGAAAACCTTTTGTACTCTCGACTCAACAATACAAGAGAATGTCTTCGGGTCAAAGCTTGACTCATAATCGGAAAGAGTTATCGGCTGCGCCTGCGCATAATCGCGACTGTATCAAATAATTCGCTTGGAATGGCCGCGGTTCCATTATGAAACGTCATTTGGTTTTAAGCCCAAGAATTCTCGTTTGAAAGGCAGATTCCGGTGCGAAAGTGATAATACGATTACCAAGTTCCTTGTCTTCACGGAATTAGCAGTGTTTTGATGAAAACGGATAAAAATTACGACTTTTAAATTTTCAGATCGTACTTGGCAAGTTTTCCTTATAAAACTATTCAACATTCTCTTAAAACTTGCCTAGTGGCCTGTGAATTTAAAACTCACATTTTTTTCTGTGCTCTGTGCAAGACACTGCTAATTCCATGACGATAGATAACGTGGCAAATGCTTATTTTTGAAACGAGAAGTTGGCCGTTTTTTTCGACATTAATGTTTTGGCGGGATAATACAAGTCACAAAGTAATTTACAATGTGTGCAATGATAATTAGACAAGGTCATTATAAACTATGAAAAGCACCCAGACTGAAACAACTTGTACAAATCAAATAGCGACGGCAAAAGCGGAAATCGAACCCAAGACCCCCGTTTTGGTAATCAAACGTATTACAGCTAGACAACCGGAAATAATTTGTAAGTAATACTTTATTTATTTATTTATTTCTTAGCTAAATAAGAAGCACAGAGTAAGCTCAAAAATATAGGTAGTACAAAATGGATATTCTTAAACATATAGTTATTGGCCTACTGAACTCAATTCGTACAATGAGAAGGTATAATCTCATTGTACGGGAATTGATTGATTGAAAATTCTTTATTGCACAATAAAATATTGAGCGGTGATAGCGAAGCGGTAGAACGCGCCCCATATTCGGGAGGTCGTGGGTTTGAACCCCGCTGCATGTACCAATGACTTTGTTTTCTAAGTTACGTACATTTGTGAATTTTTAGTAGCAATACCACTCGCTCACTGTGACGGAGAACATCGTGAGGAAACCTGAGTGCCTGAGATATATCAATCCGCGGCGAGCACCGCGGTAATTGAGCCCGTACTCTCTCTCTCTCTGAGAAGAGGCCCGTGCCCTGCAGTGGGACGTATAAATAGAGTACAGAAACAAATTTACGTAGGCGAGCTTAATATAAATGAGTGCATGGAATAGGAATATCCCTAGTACACTCTGTGTGGAGGAAACCAGTGAAACAGTCAAATATTTGACTGTGAATTTGGGAACAAATCAAATAAATTTTTTTTTTATTCAAAGTAGCACAGAAACTGCGACTTAATGAACGTTACAAGTTAAACTTGGTGTCCATTTCAAAATCTGGATCATTTTGGAGAAAATATGGACATAAATCTCCAAACATAGTCTTTTCAAGTCCTTAATTAACAGAGTTTATATAAATATTCTAAAACCTGGAACTCATGCATTGAACTGACTTTAATTTTAGACATCATTGTCATCTAAATAATCTTTTATGTTATAGTAGCTTTTTTGTGTGCTTTACAAATTTTTTAAACCGCGTTTCTGGGAAGCTTATTATATCCTCAGGGATCTTATTGTAGAAACGTATACAATGCCCAATAAAGGATGTATTAGCCTTTGCCAGCCTAAATTTTGGGAACGAAAGTTTATGTCTATTTCTAGTAATTACATTGTGTTGGCTACCTACAGTTTTAAAGTTATTGATATTTTTCCTAACGTATCTACATCATATTTTCATAGATATACTGACTAGCATGGAATGTTGCAATGGAAACGCACGCAACAAATGAATGCACTTATTATTAAAAACTGAATCGCAATTCTATTCCACTTATTACCTGTGGCGAGAATACGATCGGAGATATCACGACTGACCCTAATCGGGACACGACGGTATTGTACAAAGGTGTTAGATGAAACTCTTGCGTCAAACGGTGGAGAAGATAGTTCCTTCTTCCGATAGTTTCGCGGGAGACGAACATTCGAGAATGGATTTATTTAGGAGAATTACATGAGTTAAAAATATGTTTATTTTCTCAATTCACGCGGCGGTAGCCTAGTGGGTTGGACTCGGAAGCGAGAGACGCAGGTTCGATTCTTTTGCTTAATATTTCGCAAAGGGAACTCTAAATCGAAATCTTCCCACACCGATGATATTTTGAAACTTCCAATCTAACGACACCCTACACTATGCGGTGTTTTATTCTGCCGTTTTGTCAGAGTTATGAATATGTACCTCTATACCAAATTTCGGTTTCCTAGTTTTAATCGTCTCTGAGCTAGGCCGCGGACAAACAGACAGACAGACAGACGAACGGACTGACATAAAGCGGAGGCATCGGGTCCTGTTTAGCACGCTTCAGTTACGAAACCCTAAAAACGTGGGGCGAGGGCGCGGAAAAGACGCGACGCGTTGTATATACACCATTAATTTTGGGTGTTTTGAAAGACGTAGCAAAATGAACGTACTTGACAATGATACTCTTTTTGTTGCACTAACCCGTGCCGAGGACAATTTTAAAAACCTATTTAGAGGCTAAAAATTCCACCCATGCCAGGACTTGAACCCGCGACCTCTGGCTCACCGTGCCAGCGCTCTCCCAACTGAGCTATGGGCAAGCGCTAGCATCGATGAAATTTCGAGCCTCTTTACAAACTTTTCTGTAAAGCCTGTAACTAACTTTTTTAAATTGTCCTCAGCACAGGTTAGTGCAACAAAAAGAGTATAATCATTTAGGTACAGTGATATCACTCCGATGTAAAAACCTAACTGCAAAGTGGGTTACTCGCGGCTGCAAGTGATGTAAATCACTTCGGTCAGATGTCGCTGCCTGTACGTAATACAGAGAAGTTTTTAAAGAGGCTCGAAATTTCATCGATGCTAGCACTTGCCCATTAGCTCAGTTGGGAGAGCGCTGGCACGGTGAGCCAGAGGTCGCGGGTTCAAGTCCCGGTATGGGTGGAATTTTTAGCCTCTAAATAGGTTTTTAAAATTATCCTCAGCACGGGTTAGTGCAACAAAAAGAGTATAATCATGTAGGTACAGCGATATAATTCTGATGTAAAAACCTAACTGCAAAGTGGGTTACTCGGGGCTGCAAGTGATGTAAATCGCTTCAGTCCGAGGTCGCTGCCTGTTATGTACGTAATACAGAGAAGTTTGTAAAGAGGCTCGAAATTTAATTCATGCTAGCATTTGCCCATTAGCTCAGTTGGGAGAGCGCTGGCACGGTGAGTCAGAGGTCTCGGGTTCAAGTCCCGGCATGGTTGGAATTTTTAGCCTCTAAATAGGTTTTTAAAATAGCTACCGAATACGCTAGTTAGTTAACGCACTTTTCGAAGAAATATTTTGACACAAACTCGAATCTATTAGAACTATTAGTGCATCCAGAGCGGTGCGTGCATATATTTTTTTTAATTTACATCTATGCGTAAAAGTAAGTAAGTCTAAGCAGATGCCATTTTTAATTACTAATTACTTAACCGCCGCTTTCTAACTGCCCAGAAATCAGCCAGTAGAGTCACAGACGACAGTCCTTTCCGCGCCCTCGCCCCACGTCCTTTCTATGTGGCCCACTCCTAGGGCCCGCGATTGAAACCCTCAGATCAAGGACCTGGCACTAGATAGCATTTATGACAAAAACGGCCGTTGTTAGCGTTAATTCTATATGAATGTAAGAGAACACCTAGTTTTCTTACACCACGTTGCGTAGAGCGCCAGCAGCAATATCGTTCTGACCTCTGTCATGCAGCAGTTGTCATCTTGACAGTTGACGGGCTAACATTGTCTGGTAGTTAACGATATTCTGATAGTTAAGATTGCATTTTTCTTGTGACTTAGTAACTCGCACAGTCTGCCCGAGTTGTTGACAAGGTCGCTGTTATGAATATAGATGGGTTTTAATACTCAAATTTTTACGTCATCGTCGTCAGCCCACAAGTGCCCACAGCTGCCCACTGCTAAGTACAGGCCTTTTCTCCAAAATGCCATCTTTCACGGTCCCTTACCATCCTCATCCATTTAGTGAACGTCAAAGCTGTTAGTTTCAGAGTTAACAGATTACGTGGATTACGCATTGCCTATATCAGCCAGGCAGCTCACCCCATCTCTCTCTCTCTCTCTCTCTCTGGGAGAAGGCCTGTGTCTAATTACTTTTTATTCGTAGCCTGTGCCCTATAGTAAGACGAGTGAGACGACACAGCAAGTCAATACATTAATAACCTAACAGCGGGTGGACAAGTCTCCAGATAATTTGATTAATCAATAATTTTAAAATTTTCCAAAAATGTGTTTCAATTTTTTTTTTTACTTTTTTATGTACCCTACATCCAGTGAAACACCAGGGCCTTTAGTCTTATAAGCACATAGTTGTTCAATAGAATATTAGCAGGACACCACTATTTTATTACCCTTGGAATGACATTGTATTGTTATTGCTTAGTAGATTACCAAAAAGATCAAATAACAGCTATTATGTCACTACATAACATAACGCACTGGGTATAACAGTCTGGGTGTATTTCCATATTGGTGATGTCGTTGCCTAGTTACCACAGCAGAAGGTATCCTAGTTTGGGACAAGGTCAAGTGATTGTATTGAGTGGAAGTCATTATTTTATTTTTCTTTTATTTTATTTAATAAGGTACACCAACAGCATCTATACAGAACATAGTGCCATCGTATTATATAAAAAGATATAATTAAATTGTATGTACACCACTTATGGGAAAGCATATTATAAGCATAGCAGTTGTAGGACAGTTTAAAAACCTATTTCATCATCATCATTATTCAGCCACAAGAAGTCCACTCCTGGACATAGGCCTCCTCCATGGATTTCCAAAAAGACCGATTGGAAGCGGCCTGCGTCCAGCGCCTTCCTGCCACCTATTTAGAGGCTAAAAATTCCACCCATGCCGGGACTTGAACCCGCGACCTCTGGCTAACCGTGCCAGTGCTTTGCCAATGACCTAGTGGGCAAGCTAAACTAAACTGGGCTAGTGTACGTAATACAGAGAAGTTTGTAAAGAGGCTCGAAATTTCACTGATACTTGCACTTGCCCATTAGCTCAGTTGGGAGAGCGCTGGCACGGTGAGCAAGAGGTCACGGGTTCAAGTCCCGGCATGAGTGGAATTTTTAGCCTCTAAATAGGTTTTTTAGGTTTTAAGTAACATAAATACAAAGAAAAAACAAGTCACATAAAAACAATATTGGACAAGGCAAAGTTAGAGCGTCAGAAATAAGCCATCACTCTTCTATTCCAATCTTCTAACTTTTACTTCAAGAAACTAATATTAAGAAATCATAAACACTTCTCCGAGAGAGGGCAGTAAAACTAGTAAAAAGTGGGCAAAGCAGCTTGCTGCTGTTTCATAATATTGTCTTGAAAATGTACAGGGCCAAGCGCTAAGGAGATTTCTTGGTGCGTTCCGTCTCTACCTCTGGTCGCGAGTTCAAGTCTCGGCAAGGGTGGAATTTTTAGCCTCTAAATAGGTTTTTAGTTCTAGGATTACTACTGTATGATTATATTAGTCTATTGAAAAACGATGTGTCTATTTAGACTCTAGGCATATTACATTAGACTCGAAGGCCAGGTCAGAATCGGAATCCTGAAGGCTGCGTTAGCAATAAGTATGGAAATGGACAGTTACACGATTGAAATCGTTCGGGATTTGGTGGGCGTAATATAGCAGCTGAGCACCGGAGGTTCGTTAGGATGGGCAGGGTGAAATGTCGACAAGCTGAGGGATCTCACACATAAACACGATACGACGTCGCGTCGTGCTACAAGCTACAACGCCCTAATTTCGTTTGGCGAAATTTTGAACCAATATTGAGCTCTGAGTTGAATATGTCATGATAAGTTATGTGTTCCGTGTGGCGCCGGATTAAGAATAGCGTCACTCCATTTCCTTCCCTGGATGTCGTAAAAGGCGACTAAGGAAATCAATTACCAGGAGACGGGCGGCAGCGACTTCCTGAGATTCCAACCGCATACTGCGATCGCCAACCCGCCTGCCGAGCGTGGCGATTATGGCAAAACCCCTCATGGTTATGAAAGGATGAGGGAGGCCTATATCCTGCAGTGGGCGTCAAATGGCTGATAATGATGGTGATGAGTTATGACTTGACTGGATATTTGCCATTACGTCATAAAAAATTGAGCCAAATTAAAACCAAATTAACGCATCGTAGCGCGACGCGGCGCGTCGTATCGTGTTTATGTGTGAGAGCCCTTACGCTTCAGGGCAAACAGTAGCTCGCCGTTTATGGGCTCTTTCTTAGCAAAAACATACATACATAAATAAACTCACGCCTGTATCCCAGAGAGGTAGGCAGAGACCAGGGACTGCCACTTGCCACGATCCTGACAGATCACTTTCGCTTCCTCAACACTCATTATATAGTTGTCGTTGCATGCACGCACGCCGGTTTCGGGTACTTTTTACCTTGCCCTTTGCTAATACATCCCCTATTTGGTCGAAATATGTCCGCCTGGGACGTTCCTTACTGGCCGTTCTACTTAGTAGAAAATATTTATGTTTGCTCTTACTTACAACAATTTAATATTATTTTATGTATCAAAACGAAGGTACATCTTATTGAAATTGAAACTGAAAAAAGTTTATTCCGATACCATAAAACACCATAACACACATAAAATCTTACAAATAATAAAACGCGAAAACAGTAAAAAAGCTTAAAGTAAAAAGTAATAATAAATAATCTTATTCTAAAGAATCACACAGTAGAAATGAAGTGATATGGTGGAGACGCTGTGTGCCATGGTACTAGAAAAGGTTCTTGACTCAGCATATGTCACAGGTTCCCGGTTGACAACCCGTGTCGCTGGTATTCTGTCAGAACCTAAAGTGACTGACGAACAATCAACGCAAGACCTCATAAATTCATTGTTTTCATTTGATTCCAAATAGATGGGGTATAATGTATATAAAAGGACAAGTAGGCCAATAAGACTTAAATTAATTCAAGTACGTACTTAATAAATACATAATAAACATTTCATGCATTTCATGAAAATTGAGCATTGTGATTTAAATGCGCACTGGATAAATAAATAAATTGAGACATTACTTACATGTTTGAGTATAAGTCAGTCAGTTTCTTCTCGTTAAATATTATTGCTTGTATTGAAGCATTGCTTCCGTTCCAGGGAAATGATCAGTGAAGTAGACTTATTCGCTCGGGTTTTCTATGAAACAGTACAGGCATTATTTCTAACGAATAAAGTTATTGCTTGCTTTGTTGTAGATACCTGTTTACTTAATGAAAGGAAACAATTCTGATTATTTATTTACGAGCGCTGAAGACATCCGAGAAAGTGTTTTATTTAGGGCACTTATTGAGATTTTTATATCAGGATCTGGAAATAAATACACATAATATGCAATGAATAATGTAGCCTTCTGAGATCCGCAGAGGAACCCGAGTTACTGATCTAGCTCGAAGAATTTCTCAGTTGAAGTGGCAGTGGGCGGGGCACATAGCTCGGAGAACTGATAGCCGTTGGGGTGAAAAGTTCTGACCTGCGACCGCGGACCGGCCGGATGACGCAGCGTAGGAAGGCCCTGCACTAGATGGTCTGACGACCTGGTGACGGTGGCGGGGAGTCGCTGGATGCGGGCGGCACAAGAACGGGAAGCTTGGGAAACCTATGTCAAACGGCTGATGATGAATGCAGCCTACATACGTACCAGTGTAGGGCACAGACCTTCTCCCAAAGAGTATAGCATGTGAGCAGGTTCGATTTGCAGTATATGAACCACTGCTCAATGGTGCATATACAGCACAATATAAATATGTGACGTCTGCCTGCCTGTCTGTCTGTATTACTAATAGTTTTAAGAATATTTATTTAATTTACTATTACTACTGTATTGTCTGTTTTATAATTTATGTCGTCCTTGTTGGTCGAAATGTATAATTTAACATGGATTAATCACCACATATTTTTGAACAAGAAAATAAATAATTGTTCAGTTTGGTAATTTTCGAAGCCTATATCTGGCAACACTAAATTAAAAGTTGTCAGTTGTCGCCTTCTCGATGTTCGTTAGCTTTGTCCGTCTCTCAATTTAAAACCTGTGGGTTAAAATTTTAGTTTTTTTTTATTAGCTATTTTGAACGAGAGAATAAGCTTATTTGTCGTAATTAAGTAAAGTGCCATCGTGCGTCCATGTGAGATCGTGGTTGGAAGAAGCATCTATTACGGAGTTGAATAAGTAGACTAGACGGTAACCAAAGGTCTTCTGAGGTAAGTCTGCAGCTCAAAGATTTCCTGAGGTCCGACGAAGTCTACTCGCAGCTATTTCGCTGCCCGAAACCAGGTTGGTGCCCCTTTTCATATCACCTTCTCACTTCTTTCGTATTTTATCATCGATTTTATTTGTCGTTTATACAGTCCACTTGCTAATCATACAATAATGAACATAGTAAAATAGCTAACACATAATTCAATCACTTGTCCTGATGCCAAACTAAGATAAGGATATGGTAACTAGACAAGAACATCACAAGCATGGAAATACACCCATCATCATCATCATCATCATTCAGCCACGAGAAGTCCACGGCTGGACATAGGCCTCCTCCATGGATTTCCAAAAAGACCGGTTGGAAGCGGCCTGCATCCAGCGCCTTCCTGCCACTTGGATGAGGTCATCTGTCCATCTTGTGGCTGGTCGTCCTACGCTGCGCTTGCCGATATGTGATCTCCATTCGAGAACTTTTCGGCCCCCAGCCAGACTGAGTCCATTTGTGCAAATGTACGGCGGACCCCAGTGAGAATCGAACCCACGATCTCCGCCATAGTAAACAGACGTATTTGATAAATACCATTATTGAATTTAAGCCAAAAGATTTTAAAGTTAAAAGGCGAAGAAACAAAATCAAGATGGCCGCCCGATCAATGCGTCGCTTCCGCAATCGCTCCCCACTCCGGATATTGGTGAAATTAGGCTATTTGTTGTTTTACAATATTTTTTAAGGGCCCTTTTACACTACATGGTGTAAGAAAATCCACATAATATGGGGATTTTGTTTTTATATATCCAAAGAGGAGGAGTTCCTCTCATTTTATACAAAAAAAACTATGACAATAACTTTGTAGCTTTATAGTCAAATCAATCAAATCAAAATGGTTTTATTCAAAGTAACACACAAACTGTAACTCAATGAATGTTACGAGTTAAACTAGGTTATCATCATCATCATCGGCCATTTGACGCCCATTACAGGACATAGACCTCCCTCATGGTTTTCCAAGCTTCCCGGTCTTGTGCCGCTCGCATCTAGCGACTCCCCGCCACCGTAACCAGGTTGTCAGACCATCTATTGGGGGGGCAGCGCACGTTGCGTCGTCCGGTCCGTGGTCGCCAGTTCTCAGTGTCCGAGCTATCACTGTCACTTTAGCTGAGCAATTCTTCGAGCTATATCAGTAACTAGGGTTCTTTTGCGGATCTCCTCATTTCTAATTTCATCACGCAGCGAAACTCCTGACATAGCTCATTGGGTGACTTTGAGCCTTCTTATGAGGCCCTTAAACTCGGCGTCCATTTCGAAATCAACATAAGTTTAGAGAAATAATGAAAATAAAGTGGCATTTACAGTCTACGTTATGATTTGCAAAAGGGTTCGTTAACAATTAACTGAGAAATAGGAAGAAATACTCTACTTAATTTTCTCAGTAAATACTATGTTAGAGTTTTGTTAAATCTCAGTTAATTGTAAACGAATCCTTTTGAAACTCAAAACATAGACAATAAATACCTCTCTCTGTAAACTAGATTTAAATACAATGTAACGTTTTGCAATTTATCGCATAAATTACAAAACAATAACTCCGGTCGCAAGCTTGAAAGAAGAAATAAGATATTGTGTTCATTGCGCTCTGGCTCACCGTGCCAGTGCTCTCCCAAGCATTTCATCGATGCTTGCACTTGCCCAGTTAGCTCAGTTGGGAGAGCGCTGGCACGGTGCGCCAGAGGTCGCGGGTTCAAGTCCAGGCATGGGTGGAAGTTTTAGCCTCTAAATAGGTTTTTAACATTGGAAATGAATCGAGTCATAAATTATATGTGAAAAATGTCGTTTTGACTTTTTTTAAGAGTACAGGGCAAACCCTTAACCCGATCGTTTTTGTTTTGGCTCAAATTGTCTGACTAAATTATCCAGACGATTTTGCTCAAATTTTTGACATTGTGGCGAGCACATGTCAACTCTGCGCGCGCACTATAAACTCCAACATTCCTACATCGCGCAAGCAAAATATTTCACATGACATACCATAAATACAACGTCCGACGAACATCAGTCGGACCGGCCGTCCCCAGGCATATGATCTGCCTGGCGGGAAATTTCCCTTTATAGTGGAAGAGCACGATCACCCGCTCTTCCCTATAGTGGTGACCCCCACAGAACATTGTCAACCTTCCTTCGCTCTCGCAGCACCCCACATACAATCAGTCTCAAAGCAAGGCCAGCATCCTCTTCCCTCTCACCTCATCAGTTCCACTACAGTCAACGCACCGACTACTGGTACTGATGGTGATCTCCCCCAACCCCTCGGCACGGCAGCCACACAGCAACAGCGCACGTTGCCAGTGGTACAGCAGCCTTCACCGGTTCCTACCACATGCGCGGTCCCCATGGTACTGTCGCCGGTGAAGTGACTGTTAGCCGCCGAACACCCTCAACCGCTAGTCGACTCACTGACTCAGCGACTCCTGGCACTTGTAGGCTTTAGAGCACAGACTTCGATTCCTATCAGACCTAGCTATGCGTAGCTACGGTCTTGAAGGGGAGTGATGTGGCGAGCACATGTCAACTCTGCGCGCGCACTATAAACTCCAACATTCCTACATCGCGCAAGCAAAATATTTCACATGACATACCATAAATACAACGTCCGACGAACATCAGTCGGACCGGCCGTCCCCAGGCATATGATCTGCCTGGCGGGAAATTTCCCTTTATAGTGGAAGAGCACGATCACCCGCTCTTCCCTATAACATCATTCTTCGTTTTCAAAAATTCGGAATTTTTTTACTTTCTCGAATAATTCATTCTTTCTACACCTTACAGCTCTCGTGAATACGCGACTTTTAAGCCTTTTTGGACATCATATCTTGACAACTCTGCGAGATATAAGGGGATCGCACTTTTTCGTGAAATCGGAGCCTGCACTAGAGCTAACGAAAATACATTTTCAATGTCAAGTGTTCACCTAACCTAAATCTTTCGTTCGTATGGCTTTGTTTCTGTAACATGTCATATGTAGGATCCTAAAACCGCCTGGGTAGTATGACGAGGCTAGTCGCGCGTTTTAAACGTCAAAAGTCGCGACTTTCCAGTACATTAACTATCAAATTATGACATTTTAACGCCACAAAACGCGTGGACTGAAAGAGGATGTAGTGACAAGAATTGAGAAAGGGATGTTGCGTTGGTTTGGACATGTGAAGAGGATGAAGGAAGAAAGATTGACAAAACAAATATATCGAGTGAATGTGGATGGAAGGGCCGGTAAGGGACGACCCAGACGGACATATTTCGACCAAATAGAGGATGTATTAACAAAGGGCAAGATAAAAAGTACCCGAAACCGGCGTGCATGCATGCAACGACTAATGAATGTTGAGGAAGCGAAAGTGATCTGTCAGGATCGTAGCAAGTGGCAGTCCCTGGTCTCTGCCTACCCCTCTGGGATACAGGCGTGAGTTTATGTTATGTTATGTAAAACGCGTGACTCGTGCCATCGTACTAACCAGGCTGGTGTACCTGATGAAATAGGTCCCTTAGAGTAACTCGCGGAACCTTGTTTACGTTTGTAAGGCTTTCGAGATTGGTTCTTGCTTGTTAAGTTATCGAAAGCGGATTGGAGCTTTTATGGAAAACATCGCGAGGAGAGCTGCATGTACCTATGACTTTGTTTCCTAATTTATGTACATTTGTGAAGTTATAGTAGGATTACCACTCGCTAACGCTGAAGGAAAACATCGTGAGGTAACCTGAGTGTCTGAGCTATTCACATACCTCAGCGCTTGAAATCGCCAACCGCGGTGGGCACGCGTGGTGATTAAGCCTATACTCTCTCCCTGAGAGAAGGCCTGTACCCTGCAGTGGACCGTATAGGCTGCGTATGTACGAGTATCCAAGACAGAGTTGCTTAAGTTCTGATCAATCAATCACAATACGTACAGAATGGAAATTATTGTTATTATCATCATGTTTATAATAAAAATAATTTCATTATTGTGAAGGGCGGTGTACTTTGATTTGTACGAGTGGCCTAAGTCTGGGAGTTTTTCCATGTTTGTGATGTCACAGTTTGGTTACATTTGATGTCGTACCCTGGTTTTGGACAAGAACAAGTGATTGTGTAGTGTAGATGTTGTCTCTCTGTTCCAACCGCCTCGTTAGTCTAGCGGTATTAAGCCTGATTACGATGCCGGAGGTCGTGGGTTCGATTCCCACAGGGGCCCCCGTACGGTTATACAAATGGCCTCAGTCTGGGTGCATTTCCATGTTTGTGACGTCCTTGCCTGGTGACTATAGCATAGGATATCCTAGTGTAGGTGATTGTGTTGTGTGGAAGTTATTTATTTATTTACTCTCACTACCACTGAGAGAATGTATGAGATCTATTATTCAAGAAACTGTATACATAGATAGAGAACACTTTATTGTACATAAAAAAAAGGAAATTACAGACACACATATATACTAATTATCAGTAATATCCAATACATAAAAATCTCGTGTCACAGCGTTTGTTATCGAACTCCTCCGAAACGGCTTCACCGATTTGTATGAGTTTTGTATATTTGGTAGGTCTGAGAATAGGTCGTAGGCTTATTAATATCGAAAACAACGTTTGCCGAGTCAGCCAGTAAGCTTATAATAACTATACTGGGTGAGTTCGAATCCCGGAATGTTTTCTAAGTTAGATACCTACGTATTTCTAAAGTTATAGTCGTAATCCCGCTCGCTAACTGTGAAGGAAAACATCGTGAGGAAACCTGAGTGTCTGAGCTATTCGCATACCTCAGCGCTTGAAATTGTGGGCACGCGTGGTGATTAAGCATATACTCTCGCTCTAAGAGAAGGCCTGTGCCTGACAGTGGGACGTAGGTATATCATCATCATCATC
This sequence comes from Yponomeuta malinellus, assembly GCA_947308005.1. Classification (NCBI taxonomy): domain Eukaryota; kingdom Metazoa; phylum Arthropoda; class Insecta; order Lepidoptera; family Yponomeutidae; genus Yponomeuta; species Yponomeuta malinellus. The sequence continues at coordinate 1,183,457 of OX371020.1, read as the reverse complement.
ATCATCAACCCATTATGTCCCCACCGAGGGGCACGGGTCTCTTCCCTGAGGAAGGTATAGGCCATACTCCACCACGGGGGCCAAGTCCGGATTGGTGGAGGCTTGTAGACTAGTGGCTCGTCCACTGTCAGAAGTTGTCAAGCCGCCCTAAGGCCTCTGACTTGGCTTAACAACTGCCATCTATCGACGGCAGCCGGCACCAACAGCTTAACGTGCCTTGCGGAGCACGGAACCGCTCGGAAAAATGCCACTAGCGTTAGGCATAGACGGCGACCCATCCATGCACTGAACGCGCCCTGTGTTGCTTAACCTTCGTGATCGTTTAAGATCACTCAGGCAGCCGGGGCTACGAGCGATTCGTAGCCCCGGCTGCCTGATCGAACGAGCGTAGGTATATAGTCTGCTCATATAAGCACCGAACAGAAGTAATTGAAATAAGCACAAGCAAATAAACAGACAATACAAGAGGGCAGTTTGCGGGTGTTTCAAATGCAAAGGGGCTCTGACTCAGCATGTTATGCTGGAGAAGCAGAACACTCCAGCGCTGGTCTTCCGTCAGTACCCGGTTTAACACAGGCAAGATGAATAACGCCTATTCTTAGCTGTGGGCACTAATTCCTAGCCTAGATGAATATGAATATGTCAAACATGTAGTTATTTTAAAAACCTATTTATGTAGTTATTGCAACAATTTTCGTAGTTCACAATGTCCAAAAATCTTCGAGCTCTAAATAATGTAGAGATGCAGTTGTGCGTGGCCGAGTGGCGTCCCTGATGTCTAGAGTGGGCGGCAGTGCCAGTACTCTTCTCAGGGTGATCAGGAACAGGGTGAGCAGCCCAATTCTCAAGCATTGGGCATCCATTCATGTCTACCCTAATGATAAATTTAAGTACGACTAAATATAGGCTAGCGGTGGTAGCCTAGTGGGTAGAACCTCGGACTCGGAAGCGGGAGACCCAGGTTCGAACCCCGGTGCGGGCATGTACCTATGACTTGGTTTTCTGAGTTATGTACATTTGTGAAGTTATAGTAGCAATACCACTCGCTAATTGTGAAAGAAAACATCGTGAGGAAACCTGAAATCGCCAATCCGCAGTGGGCACGCGTGGTGATTAAGCCCATACTCTCTCCCTGAGAGAAGGCCTGTGCCCTACAGTGGGACTTATATAGGCTGCTTATGTAAATATAGGCTAAGGTTTTAAATTTACTAACACTCCATGAACTTTAATAATACAATAAGTTTTATCTATGTTTCCGGCACAACTAATTCTATCGACATACCCCCAAAATTGCAATGTATCCGAGGCTCGATGAGAGGCGTCGAAAGCCATGATACAGGCTCGCCTAGTATGGTTTTCGATGTAAAAACATAATAATACAATTTCACGCCTACCTACTAAGTTCAATGTATCCAAAACATGTATTTTTTTTTAATGTACAGACGTTCGGAACACAATAAATTTGTTACTTTTTGTTATATTTGTTTTTCATTTTCATTTTTCACTTTTTCATTTTTATTATTTAAGTAAGTTTGAAATAAATGTTTTCAATTTCAATGCTATCGCAATAATGTTTCTCTTTGTTTCTTTGAACGCATCCTTCAGTCTTTCTTTCCCAAGGCAGGAAAGTAAAAAGCCGTCCAAAATCACCTGTGCAAAATCCGACATAATTAACGGGATAATTAAAAGTAATTGTTGTGGCAACACCGAGGTGTTCCGACCGGATTATAATAACCTTCCCATGGCTCGACACGCTAAGCCGCGGGTCGTTTCTATTAAACTCAAAAATATATCTTTTGCTGCCGATTCACAATGTAAAGATTACCGTTGCTAACTTTGTAGCCAAGTACTAGTTCGATAAAGTCTATAAGTAGAATCACTAACTGTTAAAACACAGAATTTCTCCCAGTTAATAAATGTCAATATATGAATGAAACCTCCTATCGATATAAAACTCTATGACAGCGTAGACAACATAGGTTTTTGTTGGTCCAGTGGGGAATAGCCCACGAAGACTATCACTTTTCATTTCTAAAGATTGTCAAATCGTGATAAGCATGATTTCCTCAACTATTGTTCTTGTTTGCGCTAAGTGACAAAACAAATCTATTTAGTGTTATTTAGTCACTCTCTTCCAAATAGGAAGTGAATAGTTTGACACTTGATTACGTTACTTTTCATTCGGTAAAATGGATGGAATGCCACGAGGTGAATTGGAGAAATTTTGCTGTGGTTCAATAGTTATTTTATTTTTTTAGGTATTATTCAATTTATTATTATTATTAACGACCCACTGCAGGGCACAGGCCTTCTCTCAGAGAGAGAGAGAGAGAGAGAGAGAGAGAGAGAGTATGGGCTTTATATGCTTCTTTATTAGGTGTATAAAAATCTAATGCACCATATAAAATATCTGTTTATTTCGGAGTCATGTTTTGTATGGCACAAAAAAGGGCAAGATAAAATGTTATAGTATGGTACTACAAAGTACCCGTACATGCAACGACTAATGAATGTTGAGGAAGCGAAAGTGATCTGTCAGGAGTCAGGATCGTGGCAAATGGCAGTCCCTGGTCTCTGCCTTCCTCTCTGGGATATAGACGTGAGTTTATGTATGTATGTATGATGTATGCTTTTTTATTATCAAATTATTCAACACCCGTTAAGTTAACAAACACAAAGATGACAAATTGCACAAAAGAATGAGCAGAGTTTTATTACGTACCTGCACAAAACTATAGTTCACAATGGACCGAAAATAATTTTAATATCAGAAGATGAACTAAGTTGTATGCAATAAAACGTTCTCCAATCTATTTAAAGTAACTGACCATCTGTTTCTGGATTAAATACTTAAGAATCGTCCTGTCTCTCCAAATTTCTCAAAAGGAATAAAATAGACATATATATACATATATCGCAGATTGACAACTACGATGACTCGGCTGCACTGTACTCTGTGACTGTACAATCTACAGTTCGAAGCGTCGAAATTTCGAAATACAGTCCGAGTGTATTTGTACCCAGACTGAGGGTATTTGAACAAATGTGCGGCGGGACCCATGGGAATCGAACGCACGACCGCCCGGCTTGGTAATCAGACGTGATACCGCTAGACCAACAAGGCAGTCGATTCAACTAAAATTCACAACAATATAAATAAACTCACGCCTGTATTCCGGAGGGTAGGCAGAGTACAGGGTTTGCCACGAACCCGACAGACCTCTTTCGCTTCATCAACATTAAATAAAAAAACGGCCAAGTGCGAGTCGGACTCACGCACAAAGGGTTCCGTACCATTATCTATACAACATTAGACAAAGATCGAATTTGAGAACAGCGCCATCTATAGAAACCAACAAGGAGCGTTTAACATTGACGTTTAACGACATGGCACCGGCCTTGTGAAGGTTACATAGATGGCCGCTAGATGGCGAGCGCTGTCTTTAGACAACATATATTGTATGGGAGCCCCACTTAAATATTTAGATGGTTCATGAAATATACAGCCTGGTGACAGAAAGACAGACAGACGGTCAGACAGACAGACGGACAGTGAAGTTTCAGTAATAGGGTCCGGTTTGGCACCCTAAAACTAAAATTACTTACATAAACTCACGCCTGTATCCCAGAAGGGCAGGCAGACACCAGGGACTGCCACTTGCCACGATCCTGACAGATCACATTCGCTTCCTCGACATTCATTAGTCGTTGCATGCACGCACGCCGATTTCGGGTACTGTTTATCTTGCCCTTTGCTAATACATCCCCTATTTGGTCGAAGTATGTCCGCCTGGGATGTCAATAAAAACTGAAATTCTTCATACAAAATTAAATTTAAAAGGCTACAACAATAAATAGTATTTGAAGTGGTGGCGGCTTTGTACACAAGAAATTTAAGTTAATCCACATTAAATTTGCGAAAGAGAGCGGTGGTAGCCTAGTGGGTAGAACATACGGACTCGGAAGCGAGAGAGGGATTCTATTTTGTTTTCTAAGCTATGTACATTTGTGAAGTTATAGTAGCAAGACCACTTGCTAACCGTGAAGGAAAACATCCTGAGGAAACCTCTATTCACATACCTCAGCGCTTGAATTCACGGTGGGCACGCGTGGTGACTAAGCCGATACTCACTCTCTGAGAGAAGGCCTGTGCCCTACAGTGAGACGTAAACAGGCTGCTTATGTAAATCTTAGAAAAACATCGTGAGGCAACCTGATGTCAGAGGTATTTATATACCGCAGCGCTTGAAAGTACGAATCCGCTTTGGAACCGCGTAATGAAGCCCATACTCTACTGTGTGTGTCGTATGTATTTTTTTTTACCTTTAAAGATTTGTACTAGACTAAAACTGGGTGCTGACATGACATGTTTTGAATTAAGATCATTATTTTAGGGAAAAAGTGTTTGGTGTTAATTGTCCTCCCTCAGTGTGTGTGAGTGTGAGTGCATGAGTGTGTGTAAGTGTGTGAGATCATCAGAGAGAGGGTGAGTACCGCAGGAAAATAAATGCTTGAGCATATATGTTAGCATATATGACAACCTCGTGGCGCAGCGGTAGTGCATCTGCATACCATGCGAGAGGTCCCGGGTTCGAATCCCGAACGGGGACAAAAAAAAACCCAGGTCTTGGTTGTTTACATGTTTGTCATGTCGTTGTTTCTAGTTCCCACGACACAGGGTATCCTAGTGTGGGGCCTGAAGCAATGTATGTGCCTGTATGTAAATGTTTATGTTAAATGTTTATGTTTATGTTTGAAAATATCATATTTTTAAATGATTTATCTGTCTATGTATCTATGTATCGTGTGCCCTACAGTGGGACGTAAAGTAAGTTTAAATAAGAATTTTGTTGACCGTCGAACTTCTGCAGTGGATATTTTGATACTATTGCAAAATTAACTATTATATTATAACACAATAATGAGTAAGCATAATGCCCCACAGTGCCTTGTCAAAGTAACTCCGGGGACTATAAAGGAGAGCATTCACTTGTGGTATAAAGGTGGATGCACACGGGAGGTCGCGGGTTCAAGTCCCGGCATGGGTAAAATTTTAGGTTTCTAAAACAAGTTTGATATTTTTAAAATAATTAATCTATAATCTTACCTAGCCAGACCAATCCAATGTTAATCCAGATTATCATAAAGTGTCTCTCGTCAGTGGTTAATTAACCCAACATAACTCTGTATATTTTTATTAAATAAATATACTTTAAAGAACAGATTATATTCTTTATTGCACTAATCCATGCTGAGGACAATTTTAAAAAGATGATCCCACGATCTCCGATGCCACTTGCCTATTACCTCAGTTGGGAGAACGCTGGCACGGTTAGCCAGAGGTCGCGGGTTCAAGTCCTGGGTGGGTGGAATTTTTAGCCTCTAAATTAGTTTTAAAAAACAGTTTTTTTCACTTTGTAGTGGTGGTAAATAGCTTATGATCAGAAATCAGAAATCAGAAATCAATAATTTATTTCAACGTAAAGAATTTACATTCTGTTTGCTGAATGTCAATGTACTATGTTACTATGTTAGCCGCTGCCTTCGGGCCGTATTTGTAGTGGAGAAAAAGGCAGCGGGAAAAAAAACTCCACTCTGACCATCTTTTCTCAAATCATCTTAAACTTATACATCAAAGCCTATATGATATGATTCCGTGATAGCCACTAATAACTTTAAAAGCCAAAATAACACTTCTTACAAAAGTAGGAAAAACAGTAATGCTGCGGCCAGACACACGAACAGCACCCGTTCACGAGCATAACGCAGGGGTCAGCCATCACCAGTCTCAACTATTTACCCTATTGGAATGACAATGAGACAGTTACTAATGCACAAATCGGATCATCGCTGCACTATTAAAAAAAAAATACAATCTGACACGAAACAAAAGCTAAGAAACATTTAAAAACAAAGACATTATTTATTCCTTACTATCCACGCCTCACATTTTTCTCACCTAATGTAAAACCATAAATAAAATAACATCTTAAACAAGAAAAACAAATCAGAAATCAATAATTTATTTCAACGTAAAGAATTTACATTCTGTTTGCTGAATGTCAATGTACTAATGTTACTATGTTAGCCGCTGCCTTCGGGCCGTATTTGTAGTGGAGAAAAAGGCAGCGGGAAAAAAAACTCCACTCTGACCATCGTCATATTATGAACATTTTATGTAACAAAACGCTAGTAAAATATTACTTTTTTTATTTGAACTAGCAGTGCCCGCGTCTACGTTCGCGTGGGTAACTGATAAGCCTATGACCTACAGGGTGTCCACCCTGTGTTACCCTCTAACTACAAACTTATAATTGAGAATTGTTTAAGTAAAGAAAGAATTAAATTAAGAAATTAAGTTCAAGTATCTAATACAAGCTAGTGAGCAAGCACCTTAACTTTCAACCTTTCAACTGTACTGTGTTTCAACTCTATCCCCTAAAGGAGTGATAGTGTTGTGGCAGCCATCATTATCAATTCTGGTTGCCTAGTCCTCCTTAATAGTTAGTATAAAACTAGGTGTCGCCAGATCAGTAATATTTAGCTACGGTATTTTCACAAGCTGGCGAGTTTGTAGAAGCTCAAAAAACTTCTCGTCTCTTATAAATAATTGACGTAAAAACTCCGCCACGTTCTTTGCCTGCTCAGGATCAGCAGTGTTTTGATAAACAAAAAAAATATATTTGGCAGCTTTTCTCATAACCTCGTTTGACTTTCAAGGACATAAAATAACAAATATAAAAATAAATACAATATAAAAATTAAACATACATTTATAATAAATACATTAAAACTGGATTACGAGCAAGTTCGGTTTCGTTCGTAGGTTACATAAATTATCGAGGAAAAAAATGGTTTATTGAAATTACACTAAAAATAAAAATCATTTCCCTAGTTTCTTGAATTATTTTGAAATATACGCAAATATTGTTCTATAGACTAAACAATATTTTGAGTTTAGAAACTACCCTAATCTAAGTTGACCTAGTAAATATAGCCGGTGCCTCGAAGACGGTCCTCTGTTTTCTTACTATTCTGTGGCTACACTGCGAAAAGGTTGCAACTGAACATAATGGGAGGTATTACTTTCTAAGAAAAGACGCCTTTTGTAATAAAATAATCTGTACGTTGCCTGTAGCGACCACTTGCAAATAGGCTCCCGCGCCAAAAGTACATAATTTGAGTTTTTTTTTAGATATTGTAAGTAATGTTTTTGTGACAGTTTAAATAATTTGATTGGTTTTTTCTTTCTGGTGCTAATTACATAATTTGGATGTTTTAGGAAGTGACTTGAACTTGTGATGTGAGAGTGTATTCTTGCCGAATTACCTACCTTCAAATAAATGATTTTGTTTTTAGGTAAGAATTAATAATAATAAATAAGTAATTTTATTCATAAAGATGATACAATAACACTAAGCTATTTAACTTTTATTTAGTAGAAAAAATTAATGATAAGGTGTAGAGCCTCTGCTTCCTAAAAGAGAGATAAGACCTTGTAGCTTAGGGCTACATTAATGTAATAATTATGATTATTTTTTTATTACTATATAGTACGGAATTCCTACGTCGATTATTGTAATATTTAATATTGATAAGTCACACTAACGTCAAACATATGTATGGCTATACGAGTATGTTTATGGCAATTGGATGTTTAGAACAGACTTGCCTTAGATTAACAATAGAAATTTATTTTATCTGCATACCAAGTGACCCGAAACTATTCATGTGGATGAAGTTATTATGTCAAAATATGTCAAGTGTATGTCAGGATCGTGGCATTTGGCAAAGTCTGGTTTCTGCGTGAGTTAGCGTATGTATGTATTATTATATAATTTATTGGTTTCCATTGAAATAGACGTGCATATACTCACGCCTGTAAGCCGGAAGGGTAGGCTGACGCCAGGATTTTCATTTGAGTGAGTAAGTTTTCAAAATGTAGTCATCATAATATGATTAGAAGTTTTCAAAAAAATTACGATAACAAAAAATATTTTCTAAAATATAGCTCATATTATATACAGTCTGTAATGTAGAAATATTGTTTGTTTTTTTTTTTCAAAATAGGTTACATAAACTATAGCTAATTTAGAAATGTTGACACTACATTATCGAAAAAATTTAATGGCACAATGAAAACATTTACTGTACTCATCATCAACCCATTATGTCCCCACCGAGGGGCACGGGTCTCTTCCCTGAGGAAGGTATAGGCCATACTCCACCACGGGGGCCAAGTCCGGATTGGTGGAGGCTTGTAGACTAGTGGCTCGTCTACTGTCAGAAGTTGTCAAGCCGCCCTGAGGCCTCTGACTTGGCTTAACGACTGCCATCTATCGACGGCAGCCGGCACCAACAGCTTAACGTGCCTTGCGAAGCACGGAACCGCTCGGAAAAATGCCACTAGCGTTAGGCATAGACGGCGACCCATCCATGCACTGAACGCGCCCTGTGTTGCTTAACCTTCGTGATCGTTTAAGATCACTCAGGCAGCCGGGGCTACGAGCGATACTGTACTAATTTACTGAAACTCACTAACTTATCAGAATAGTTTCCATTTGAACCTCATTATTTTTCTTTCTTGTCTGTATTAGTGTTCTTGATTTAATTAAAATAGAATTCCCTTATTTCGAAGAATATCCTAATGAAAATGGTTTTCCACATTTACCTCAAATAATGAAGTGATAATATTATTATCCTAGAAAATTTGCATGCATTTCATAGCGATAGAATGAACTTTCATCTTAGTTAAAAATGCCTAGCAAATTTTTACCTACGTACACGTTTACGTACAGCGTGATCGCCTTTATGCTGAACTGTCTATGATGTTTTTTATGTACTAGTTTCACCATAGTATTCAATCAAAACACACAAAACGAAAACATAGAAAATGAAATAAAGCCCTGTCACAGAAACTCTATAACTGAATAAACACGGGAACAAAAAATGCCAAACACTATCAGTCAGTACAGTATCCAATCAATCGCAAATTTAAAAAACCCTCCCATGCAAGTACGAGTACTCTCAACTACATAAGCACTGTATACTTTATATTCGAAACAAGCTGTATTGCCGCACGCTATAAGAGCTATTCGAAAATATTTTTATGTGTTTTACAGTACGTAACGACGTGTCCAAATACTCGTACAATTAACTGATTGCTATATTGTCTTCGTGCGACTATACGCGTGACACTTCCAACGCCAACCCAGCTTTACCGTTTGCCACGCAAAGATACGCCCTATTCCCACGGCGGTAAGAATGAAAACATGTTTGAGGTTATTTTGGTGCGCGAAGGAGCCGCCATATTGCCGTTGTCATGGCGACGCGATTGTTTTCCGCGCGTGTGAAAACGGTCGCGCAGAGCCGGGGCGTATGCAGTTGCGTTTTTTTGCATTAGATGCCTTGGGATTATGTAAATTTGTGCTTAATTGGCTCACCGCAACGCTGGCTCCATTAAGTGGCATACCTGTAATGTTGTACTAACATAGAAACGTGAGATTGCCCATATAAACGTAAGCCCCGTAAACAGTTTCTTCAGTACCTACCGATAAATTAGACAACTGTCAGTAAAAAACCATCTCAATTGTTTTTTTTTACAATAAGTATTGATCATGTGGCTCCATGTAGCTCCGTGTGGCGCCAGATTAAGAATAGCGTCACTCCATTTCCTTCCGTGGATGTCTTAGAAGGCGACTAAGGAAATCAATTACCAGGAGACGGGCAGCAGCGATTCCAACGGCATACTGTGATCGCCAACCCGCCTGTCAAGCGTGGCGATTATGGCAAAACCCCTCATGGTTATGAAAACCACGAAGGAGGCCTAGGTCCTGCAGTGGGCGTCAAATGGCTGATGATGATGATGATGATGACAATATTGATGGGTCTCCTTCGAATGTCCAATATTTACTAAAAAAAATTTAAGACAAGCAACGTAATGCAAATTTATTATTTCACAACCCGACATTCCATATAAAAATGTTTCACAAACCTCATCTCATAATTTTTTTTTCCATTTGGCAACAGAACATTAGGTACCTACCTACTTAACTTTTCTTAACATAAATGCATTAAATCGAAAAAGTTCTACTAATACAATTTAAGACATACAGGTCACGCTAGTCAGAAAACAGGTAACAGAGAACACGGAAAACAGTTACCTAATACATAATTTTTTTATTCATTGGTGGCGCTAGCTAGCCCACTGGATCTCGTTAAGCCAATTGAATACATAGTCGGTAACGCGAATGCAGTATACATGATAAATTTTCCGGCTGAGCTTACGCCGCACGTTCCGTCTGGCATCGAGATAATGTTAATGGAGTCTGTCCGTCTGGCTATCTGTACTTAATAAACACCCTCTTGTGTTATGTACACACTGCACGTATGTTTATGTAGAATTTCCTTGCTCTGACAGTGAATATTTTGTTAGGTCTTTGTGATGAAAATTCTTCGTCTTATGATATTAAATCAATATCTCTATTATAATTGACTGCCTCATTGGTCTAGCCGTTAAGGCGCTTAACTGGACAGAAGTCGTGGGTTCGATCCCCACTGGGGGCTGCCGTACATTTGTACAAATGGCCCCAGTCCGGGTGTATTTAATACAAAGAGTTTCACTAACTTTTAAGTGCATTGTGTACTGGAGAAAATAAATACCTTTGTATTTCCATGTTTTTGATGTCCTTGCCTGGTTAACATAGCAGAGGATATCCGATTTTGGGGCCAGATCAAGTGAATGTGTCGTGTGGAAGTTATTATTATTATATTATTATACATTTTTAGAAAACTCGTAATCGTCGGTAAAACCAAATTGCGTCCTTGACGTGTGGGATCGCATGCGTCCCAATACAAATGTCCTAAGAACTTCCTATCGGCACATCGAATGACGGAGGGACGCAAGCGTCCTACTTCTATTGTCGTCGTTATTATCCCTCCGGACGACCTTGTCTAATCGCAGCAGTGTGTAACTTCGTAGCCGTCCTGATACATATATAATGCACTAAAGAGAGATATCGCAGGAAGGCATCCGGTATCATCGACCGATAATAACGCGCCTGTGGGGGAGAGGCTTTATTCTTCATTTAATTGACGATTTATTGAGCTCAAAATTGCATCTGGCCTCTACGCTCGAACTCGGCCTTCGGTAGCTAGAGGTACCTATTTGAATAGCTCAGACTCTTAGGTTTCCTCAGGAGGTTTTCCTGCATAGTTAGCGAGTGGTATTGCTACTATAACTTGACAAATGCACATAACTTAGAAAACAAAGTCATAGGTAAATGCCCGCGCTGGGTCTCTCGCTTCCAAGTCCAATGTTCTGCCCACTAGGCTACCACCGCTGTCGCGGCCTTCAGCTTCGTTTAGCGTTAAATACCTTTATGATGAAGAAGACCACATTGAGGGAACCCACCGATTCATAGTTGCACGATCAAAATACCAGCTCTATTTTCTCAACCATCGCTCACCTCGACATAGTTTCGAGCACAATCCATAGTTTACCCAAGCATCGTTTGTTCTCACGTGAAATAACACCCTATCTGTGCCGTAATTAATTGTTAGTTAAAGCCAAATTAAGTTAGGCGGCGTGAATATTGCTTTAGTTTAGCCTTTTGGCGAGACTTGCAAAGGTCAAATCGGTGTTCCGAAATGTTCATTGATAACGGGTGTGGAAAAACTTGCGTATGTAAATAATACATACATTACATTCATGCATTCATTCATTCATGTCTGGGTGTAATTCCATGTTTGTGATGTCCTTGCCTGGTTACCGTAGCACAGGGTATCCTAGTTTGGGGCCAGGACAAGTGATTGTGTTGTGTGGAAGTTATTATTTATTATTACGCCCATATAATAAGGCTAAAATGAACATATAATAAAATAGCGTAAACTCACGCCTGTATCCCGTAAGTGTAGGCGAGATCAAGGTAGAGCGGTAATAGCGCAACGGGAGAACGCCGGCCTCACATTCGGCAGGTCGGGGGTTCAAATCCAAGCATGTACCAATGACTTTGTTCCCTAAGTTACGTACATTTGTACGTACTGCTACAACTTGTAGTAGCAGTACCACTCGCTTACGGTGAAGAAAAACATCGTGAGGAAACCCTCTGCCTTCCGATAGCTAAAACATCGCTCAGCCACAAAACCAAGTTTTGAGATGTGATGGAAAAACGCGGGAGTTTTTAAAATGATGCTACTTAACAGTTATTTTACTATTAGCGGCGGTGGTAGCCTAGACGGTAGAACATCGGACTCCGAAGCGGGAGACCCAGGTTCGATTCCCAGTGCGGGCATGTACCTAAGACTTGGTTTTCTAAGTTATGTACATTTGTGACGTTATAGTAGCAATACCACTCGCAAAAGGTGAAGGAAAAGATCGTGAGTAAACCTGAGTGTCTGAGCTATTAACACACCTCAGCGCTTGAAATCGCCAATCCGCGGTGGGCACGCGTGGTGATTATGCCCACACTCTCTCCCTGAGAGAAGGCCTGTGCCCTACAGTGGGACATATATAGGCTGCTTATGTAACTGTTATTAGTCGTATCAAAAACTTTGAGTCATCAAAAGATAGCACTTTTCATTTACTGTCGAATAGCAAAATATCTATCTCGATTTGAAATGGCTAGTTTTAAAAGGAGAAAAATGTGTTTAAGCTGTGGAATGTGAGTTATTTTACTATTAAATACTTCTCAAAAATATCGCTTAGCGATATTTTAGCGTAGGGCTCATACGAGTACGTGAATTGTGACCCTTTTTAATGAAATTAAATTATGTGTTTTTCCTACACTAAAACGTCGTTAAGCGCACTTAACGTTATAGCTCAACTAGCGGTTGCCCGCGACTTCGTTCGCGTGGTAATTTTGATGTGTATTTTTTCGGGATAAAAATTAGCCTATGTGCTAATCCAGACTATAATCTATCTCTGTGCAAAATTTCATCGGGATCCGTTTTTGCGTGAAATAGTAACAAACATCCATCCATACTTTCGCCAAACTTTCGCGTTTATCAAACTCGTATTAGTAAGGATATTGATTTGAGTTTAGCGATGTTTTAGCTAAGTATTGTGGCTTAGCGTTCTTGTAGCGTAGGATTCGCACAAAGTTAATTAATCATCAAAGTCATTAAAAGCGCATAGAATTTTCGAGAAAAGTAACCTGTTTATTTTTATGCCCGCAATCCCACGCTGTAAAAGCACTAAGAAAGCTTAATGTGTTTAAAGTCCTAGTATTGCTGTATGGCGTGTTTTTAGCTTAGATAAATATCGTTTTCTGGCTAGCTGAACCATGACTTAAAGATCGTAAAAGTATCATAACGACTACCTGTAAAATTGTAAAATTGAGTAAAGTTTTTTAGCGAAGCAAATAACGGAATATTTTTATATGCTGACTATTTAGCCAAGTATTTATGGATAATGTAGTTTTAGCGGTGTGAGATAAATATTTTACCTCAGTTAACGCCGTTTTTGCTAGAGCTATCTTCTGAACTAAAAACGCTGCAAGAATGATTCTAAAACAGATCGATAGATTTTTTTTTTCTATAGAATGGCATCAAAAACTCAAAATCGATCTCCCGTGGCTTAGCGACGTTTTAGCTATCGGAGGGCAACCCTGCTGTCTGAGGTATTCACATACCTCAGCACTGGCTACGTACAATGGCCCAACTATGAGGCTAAGTGCGGAATTCTCAGGTCTAACTATAACTACTGTTATTTAAAAGACGGTTTGATGACACCGACCTTTCCAGCCGAGCCCAGTGGAAAAAGTCTCAGCGTTTAGCCGGCCATTTTTGGCGAAGATTCGTCGCCGAATACCTACCCACGAAGAAATTCTTCAGATACACAGAATTTGAATTTGGATTTGTTTGTGTAGCAGACGGAACTCTACCCCGCAGATGTTGGCCGAGAGGCCGGGTGGTAGCGACCTATCCTGGCAAAGATGGTGTGGTCAGGGTGGTGGATGTGGAGACAAAATGGGGTGTCCCGCGTCGCCATGTGAGAAAAATTGCGATTAACAATAATCGCCGCCTAAAATATGGTGTCTACACCGTCAGGGGCCATGTTGGCGATTAATATTGGTATGAAAAATAAGTTGTTGTCACGAAACCGTCTTTTAAATAACAACTACATAGAACTATGTGTGTTTTGTCTTTGAAATATTTTGTTTCTATTCTATTCTAAATGTGAGTATCTGATGAACTCCATACCTTCTCCAGTCCTTAAAATCACGTGATTAGCACATCCCTGAGAGAAGACCTGATTTATGCGGTATAGTCCAACGAGGTAAGGCAGGGGAACAAATTTGAATCTTCCCATGGCTCTTTGCTAGATGCACCAAAACATGTTCGAACAAAAGCAATCTCACGTTCCGAACGGACGAGTTCGGATAAATATTGTCATTTGTTATGCCGAAGATCCCCAAGAAAGACCGGAGCAAAGATAAAGTCATGAAAATTTCAAAATCGATTCAATATAAAACTCAAACAAACGCGGCCCACAATCGATGAGTCTTTGTAGGACTCTAGTTTTGGTCCCAAGCCATGTCGTGGTGGACGTTGACATATATACATACGTACATGAACTCACGCCTGTTTCCCAGAGGGGTAGGCAGAGACCAGGGTCTGCTACTTGCTACGATCCTGACAGATCACTTTCGCTTCCTCAACATTCATTAGTCGTTGCATGCACGCACGCCGGTTTCGGGTACTTCTTATTGAGAAAGAGGAATTGAGAAAGGAATGTTGCGTTGATTTGGACATGTGGAAAGTATGAAGGAAGTAAGATTGACGAAACAAATATATCGAGCGAATACGGGTGGAAGGGCCGGTAAGGGACGACCCAGATGGACATACTTCGGGATAAATAGGGGATGTATTAGCAAAGGGTGGACATTGAAACTTACATATATCCTGATACTGAAAGCTACCTTGAATCTGGGGACCAATCTAACCATCCATGTCCCGTTTTAGCTTATTTTTAGATTAGATTAGAACACTTTACCCAGGTAAAAATTTCTGCTCTTTCTTGCTCTTTGTGGCGCCGGATTAAGAATAGCGTCACTCCATTTCCTTCCGTGGATGTCGTAGAAGGCGACTAAGGAAATACATTACCAGGGGACGGGCAGCAGCGTCTACCTGAGATTCCAACCACGTACTGCGATCGCCAACCCGCCTGCCAAGCGTGGCGATTATGGCAAAACCCATGATGGTTATGAAAACCATGGAGGAGGCCTGTGTCCTGCAGTGGGAGTCAAATGGCTGATGATGATGAAAAATTTCTGAGTAGTCGGTCACTTTACCTAAGCGCCAAATTTTTTTTCTCTTTCACTCTTGCACCCGCTCGAGTATTTTTATTTTTCTTTCACTTTATTTATTTATTCCACCAACAGTATTATACATTGTACATAAAAAAATAACACTACTCTAGTACGGGATAATAATATTTATGTACATCCCAATTACCCAAGCCAATTACCTACAGGCAGTATACGTGAGTGCAAATGTTTAACATGCCTTAAGCAATTCAATTTCGTTTAATTTTGACAAATAAAATTATAGTAAATTTTTTATTGAGTTGAATATGAATAATTAAGTTAAAATTAAAACGATGATTGAATATTACCACCATACCAATGAATTTTACCTCATACCACCAGCTAACGGTGCCGGGAAACATCGTGAGGAAACCTGAGTGTCTGAGCTACTCACATACCTCAGCGCTTGAAATCGCCAACCCGCGGTGGGCACGCGTGGTGATTAAGCTTATACTCTCTCCCTGAGAGACGGACTGTACCCTACAGTGGGACGTATATAGGCTGCTTATGCTGGGTTTCTTTCCATGCTTGTGATGTTTTTGCCTGGTTACCAGGACAAGTGATTGTGTTGTGCGGAGTCTATTTATTAGTTTGTGCAGGGCAAAAGGCGCAAAACTCAGGACCCAGTGCGTCCCTCAACTCTTGCAATCGGACGTTTCCAGGCCGGAGTTAAGACAAATCGAGATTCATATTCGAGATAAATCGTTCCGTTCAACTCTTTTGATATCTGAGAGCGGGAGATTTGATTTTGATCTTGCGGAGGTCACTGCTTCTGCGTTTTTGTGTAGCGACTTGCTGACCCGGCAAACGTTGTTTTGCCATATTAATAAGCCTACGACTTATTCTCAGACCTACCAATTATACACAGAAAAAAACATGAAAATCGGTGATGCCGTTTCGGAGGAGTTCGATAAGCAACACTGTGATACGAGATTTTTATATATTAGTCCTTCTAGCAAGGCGGACGGATTGCAAACGCACCAACGTTGACACTTTCGTTGCAAAAACGTCCCATCCCTAAGAAAATGTTCGGCAGAAATACAGCAAAATAATTAAAAAAACTCCAAATCAGTACACAGAAATTTCACAAACCTACTGTAACTAACCGTGATCTTTGACTAACCCTTACATACAAGCGAGTTTATGCGGGTGTGGTGTATGTGTATCGTATTTTTAGGGTTCCGTACCCGAAGGGTGCCAAACGGGACCCTATTACTAAGACTTCACTGTCCGTGTGTCTGTCTGTCTGTCACCAGGCTGTATCTCATGAACCGTGATAGCTAGGCAGTTGCAATTGTCACAGATGATGTATTTATGTTGCCGCTATAACAACGAAATATACTAAAAACAGAATAAAATAAATATTTAAGGAGGGCTCCCATACAACAAACCTAGTCTTAAGACAGCGATCGCCATCTAGCGGCCATCTATGTAACCTTCACAGCGCTTATAACAAGTCGTTAAATGTCAGTGTTAAATGCTTCTTGTTTGTTTCCATACAATTATACGGAACCAATGTACGCAACCCTTCATGCACGAGCCCGACTCGCACTTGGCCGGTTTTTTAAGTTGATTCTTCTTTTCTTTGAACGCAATAAACCATACTGCATATTCAACTCATACTTTGCAGCTTAAGTGCTCCTTGTAAATGAACCATAATGGGGGTTCTTGTTGTTTCAGATCTCACCATGCCACAAGCCTTCCTCGGAAGGTCCCCAGCCATCTTCTGCCTCCTTCTGCTCCTAGCAGACGCTAGAGCAGAGGAGACGGCCACGCCTTCCCGTCTACTAGGTCCAGAGCACTTCAACCATCATCCCTTTGACGCTGGACAGTACTTGAAGGAGACAAATTTGAAGACCGCGGAGCCTACTAAGTGAGTATCCTCCTTCTTCAAGTACCAAATATGTCGGAAGGAGAATAAATATAGCAAGATTCGAATCGCTCGTAGCCCCGGCTGCCTGAATGATCTTAAACGATCACGAAGATTAAGCAACACAGGCGCGTTCAGTGCATGGATGGGTTGCCGTCTATGCCTAACGCTAGTGGCATTTTTCCGAGCGGTTCCGTGCTTTGCAAGGCACGTTAAGCTGTTGGTGCCGGCTGCCGTCGATAGATGGCAGTCGTTAAGCCAAGTCAGAGGCCTTAGGGCGGCTTGACAACTTCTGACAGTAGACGAGCCACTAGTCTACAAGCCTCCACCAATCCGGACTTGGCTCCCGTAGTGGAGTATGGCCTATACCTTCCTCAGGAAAGAGACCCGTGCCCCTCGGTGGGGACATAATGGGTTGATGATGATAGCAAGATTGACAGACAATATGTTAACTTCCACACAACACACTCACTTGTCCCTGGTCCCAAATTAGGATACCCTGTGCTATGGCAACCAGGCGAGGACAACACAAACATGAACCTACACCCAGACTGAGGCCATTTTGCACAAACGTAAGGCGGCACCCAGTGGGAATCGAACCCACGACCTCCGGCATGGTAATCAGATGTGATACCGCTAGACTAACGAGGCAGTCTCAGTCAAGACATACAAAGTCGTCCGTACAGTCGTCAGCAGGTATACCTTTAAATTTTTTTGCAAAGTCGACCTTAACGTAATGAATTAGAGTGCACGTATGTTATGGATAATGTGCTGTCGATTGTAAACCGACGTACATAAACTCATGCCTGTAGTCTGAAGGGGTTAGTTTGCTATACCTGAGATTTTAGCACTTTTTTATTGGCATTTGTATTAATTTGACATTTTTAATTTGTAAAATTGTATTAACTTAATTCCTCAATCCCGATTAGACCTGTTTAAAATACATATAACGTTAAACGAGCAACGCGAAAAAATACTGTTTTTAATTTGATCTGTAAATATTATAAGCCATAAAAGTTGCCATTTGCCCAGGGCCACGCTGGTTTTTTTTTATAATTTTGAGATGATAACTTTGATGTTTCCAGAACTTGCCAAAGCTTTATGTTTTGAGACGATTTAATCAGACCACAAGCTTTGGAATTAAGCCTTTCGAAATTTCACTTTATGTTGAACAATTATATTGTTCTCAATGGTGCGAACTACCTAAGAATAACTAAGTACTTTCTAAAGACCAATTGTTAAACTTTAAACAAGAAGTTAGAATTAAGTTAAGCTCGTGAAGGGTGCTGTCCGTACTGCAGTATTATCAAAGTAAATTAAAAGTATTTATTTAAAAACCACACAAGAGAGAAAAAAATATTGTGTTAACAGCAAACTTACAATGATTGTCACTAAATTATATTGAAACATATGTATTATTTTAATTCTTTATTGCACTAATTACATTGTAAGTGTACAAGGGCGTGCTTAATGCAAGAAGCATTCTCTTCCAGCAAACCTTTGGTTTTGAAGAGACTGGCGACGGGTAGTGCAAGAAGAAGATTAAATACAAAAATAAACTTACGTAAACCGGATAGTTGTTAGTTTAGTAGCGGATTCCACGCTGTGTATTTTCTTACCGTATCTTCTTATTTTGCTTATTACTTATTACGCTGTTCCATGTTTGTGATGTCCTTGCTTTGTTACTATAGCACAGGGTATCCTAGTTTGGGACCAGGACAAGTGATTGTTATTGTGTGTTTTCTTATTTTTGTGTAGTGGCAGATATTTTGTGAAGCTTTGCAAGTTGTTGATTGCACTCATAGGAACCTGTGTAGATTCTCGTGCCAACTAATGTGTTGCATCATTTAAGAAAAGATAGTTAATCCTTGTTTATACGAAGCCTTGTATAAATACATTTTCATACCAAGCCAGCGCTGGCTGGCAGCGCTGGCCGGCAGCGCTGGCGAGAATGAAGCGCCCGTTTATTTTCCAAGCCAGTGACCTCCGCCCGCTAACCCCTCAACCCCGCGCCAGTCAAGACAAGATGCAGTCTCACTGACTTCATCTGATCTGAACAACACGAGCCAGGCCAGCGGTGACTTGTCTGCCGAACTGGCGCCAGCGCACTTCACTTCATTTTCACGACTCGCAAATAATTTTCACAATCATGAACTATATAGATAGAAACACCCCTGCCCCGGGTGTTTCCAATCCAATCTAATCCGTCAGCCCATATTCGACCACTACTAGGCACATCCTCCCTAAATGCATGGCACTAGTTTCTGTCCTCGACCATTCTCATCCAGCCACTACATCTTCTTCTTCTTCTAATTTTTTTTTGCTGCATTTAGGGTCAAATGATGGGCATTTGAACAAATAGAAACTTTTGAAAGTCCCTTTTCAGTAAAACTCTGGACCTCATAAGAAGCAGAAGATGTTAGTGCTCCACAGCCTTAACAGTTTGGGAACCGCTAGTTATTTTGTCTCCTCAGCGGGTCTATAACGGGTACCTGTTGTTTATTATATTGATTACCATCACCAAAACCTCGTTTGATCGCTGCAATGGGATTAAATATCGCACAAACCCCTCTCGTTAAGTTCAAAGGAGCCAAGAAGTTAGCGGTTTTAAAGTAATTAGGGAAAGGCATTGATTGTACGCGTTGCAGCTTCATATCGATTTCGCATTAGCGTCGTAGCACCCGGATAAGCGGGTCATGTATCTCCGGCTGTAATCGGTTGGCCCACCCTGTAACAATAGAAGCACAGTCTCACATCTTCAGAGGGAAGATGCACAATTTTATTTTACTTTAGCAAGGATCAGTGACATAAGTTACACAAACACATCACAATTTATAGGCAATTTCGTTCGAATTTGTCGTGGAAATTTTAGTGTCGTGTATTTTTCCGAGAAAAAAAGTAGCTTATATGTGTTATTCCGTATTATAATCTATCTCTCAAAGAGCAACATTAAGAGTACTGGTTTCGGATACTTTTAATATTGCCCTTTGCTAATACCCTCCTCTGTTTGGTCGAGGTATGTCTGCCTGGGACGTCCCTTACCAGCCTTTCCATCCACATTCGCTCGATGTATTTCTTTCGTCAATCTTTCTTCCTTCCTTTCTTTGACTAATGAATATTGATGAAGCGAAAGAAATTTGTCAGGATCGTGGCAAGATGCAAGCCCTGGTCTCTGCCTACCCCCTTCGGGATTACAGGCGTGAGTTTACGGAGTCGGTGCACGACTTTTTAAATAGTCAAGTAAAGTGTGACTTCAGGCACAGCGTGTTTTGTGCCTGATTGGTGGCGATTCGGTGGATCGTTGAAGTGCTTGCTTCGGCAAATACCGAGGGCGAGTACTATTCTCTTCGCCTCTTATGTCAGGGACAGTGGTCAAAGTTAATTATTCAATTTTTTTATGGGAATAAAGAATAGAACATACAATATACAAAATCTTTATTTGTAGGTGGATATATAAGTTGGTAAATAGATTTATGTACTCTACATTCTGCTAAAAAAAAGCATACAAACATTTTCATGAGCTACAATCTAACATGCAATAAATACTAGGTCTATAAAGAAATCAAAAGCTTGTTAAAGTCAACACTAGAATAAAATTTGTCGGTCAGAATGTACTTAATCTTTAATTTAAAATAATTGATATCAAGGTCTTTAATATTATTCGGAATTTTATTATAAGCCTTTGGTGCTAGTCCAATTATGCTTTTACTTAGCAGAGCTGTTTTTGAAGTTACATTTTGAAGCCTATGAGGAATTCCTTATCTATTAGTTTTCGTTAACAATATTGGATTCAAATTACAAATAAAGTAACTTCAAAAATATACATAGAGGGTAATGTTAACAGCTTCAGTTCCTTAAAATATGGTTTACAGGTGTCTGTTGACTTTAATTCATAGATAGCTCTAATACATCTCTGTTGGAATTTTAATATAATTGCTCTGTTTGAACAGTTCCCCCAGAATATGATACCATACCGAAGTGTGGAAGCTACATAGCCGTGATCAGCACATAACACTGCGTCGCAGTCCACAACTTTAGCGAGCCTCTATAACACGTATGAAAATTTATCAAGTTTTTTGCAGATTTCTTTTGATTGTGGCTTTTAAGTCAATTTGTTTGGGGTACTTCTTCATTTATTTCACCCTTGTATTTATATTTATATTCAAAGTTCTACCCTTTGACCAAAATGCATCATCTTGGTCTTGTCAATATTTATAAGCAGGTTATTATTAGTTAGCCATTCTGTGATGTTACTGAGGGTACTATTAATATATTTCCCGTCGTTAGCATCGTTAGTCTTTTTTATTAGAACTGTGCTATCATCAGCAAACAGTACGATGGGGTGGTGTACTTTATTTGGCAAGTCGTTTATGTACAGTAAAAACAAAAGCGGCCCTAAAACGAGTCCCACAAGGGACTCCAAAACAAATCTTTTAGGCTCCGATCTAAAACTTATTTCAATGGCCCTATTATAACATATTTGCGTTATTTTTGTGTTTTGAAATCTGTTACTGAGATAAGACTTTCTAAGATCACGTACGTTAACCATGAATGCGGTATGTGTAGAACTTATCCATTAACATACAGGGATCGACGCAGTCAAAAGCCTTTGACATATCCATATAAATGGCACAAAACGACTTCCTGATGTCCATATTTAGCACCACACATTTTATTAACTCATAAATTGCCATATTTATGGTCGTGTTTTTTTTTAATCCTTTTTGTTGATCAGTCAATATTTTATGTTTGTCAATAAATTTTGTAATGGTATTCTATATGTATTTTTCAAAGTCTTGATAGAATCGGTATCAATGCTACAGGTCTATAATTTGTTAGCTTAACTTTATGGCCTTTTTTTGTGCAATGGTGTGACGATTGTTGGTTTTGATTTTTCAGGAAATATGGCTTAGAGGAAATGCTAGTTTATTTGATACAAACTTTAAAACTTCTATGGAAATTTCGTCAAAACCAACACTTTCTTTTTTAGTCCTTTAATAGTCTTATTAAGTTCATCTGGTGATACCGGTGTCATAAATATGGAGTGAGGGATGTTTGCGGTACTGTCCATAGGTTTTTTATTTTTACGTATAATATCTCTAACCAGGTCGATAAAAAAATATTAAAAGTATTATCGATAGCTATTGGTTTTGTAATATCTGTGTTTAAATTATTGATTTTTGTTATTGATTCCTTAGGATGATTGTCTTTTGTTTTATTTATAATTTGCCAGGTGGCATACATTTGTTGTTTGCTAGCTGTATGCAGTCATTATTTTGAGAGAGCTGCGTCTGTTTAAGAACTTTTCTGTATCTTTGTATCGTCTGTACTGCCAAAGAAGTTCCCTATTCCGCTTGCAAAATTTTTTATTCCCTTGGATATCCATCGTTGCTTCTAAGGGTTCCGTACCCAAAGGGTAAGGGACAGGGATTACTAAGACTCCACTTTCCGTCTGCCTGTCGCCAGGCTGTATCTCGTGAGCTATCAAGCTAGACAGTTGAAATTTTCTGTTGCCGCTATAACAACAATTTAATATAACAATTTAATTGTAATTTTATGTTACGTAATTTAATTGAAATAAATAATCATTATTATTATTATTAAAAAAACAACAAATACCAAAGACAATAAAATTATTAATGAAGTGGTAGTGGCATTGTAATTTGCCACGATTTAATTGCGCTGTATGGTCTGATAAACCTAATTCTACGATTTCCCTAGTACTTCCTCTAATATAATGAGCAAAATTATCTCTACTCACCAATCAAATCAAGTGTGGGGTTATTACCACGCATGCCCAGCGTGGATTGGCGATTTCATGTTTTTTTTTATTACTGATTTTTGTAATACGGTATCTTACCGTCCAAATACTGTAGGTTACCGTGACAGAGAAGAGGCCTACGCCGACATAGGTGGGTCACACTACAGTTGGCTCTTTATTATTAAGTTTGTCCTAAGTTCCTAATACAGTATTTAGGGTTAAGACTAGAGTGATTCTAATGTATGAATGTTATATATGATTCATCTGTTAACATACCCCATTTCTCCTTTTTCCAGGCAAGGCCCAGTTTTATTCCCAAACGACGCCCCTCCGCCGCCCCGGCCGCCCCTCGTAGTCACTTCCAGGCCCTTAGAAGAATCCGTAGCCAGAAGCGACCTCAATCCAAACCCTCCTCAACCATCGACACCGTCTCCCACACCAGACCCTGGCGACTACAACTCCATCGGTGAACAATCCCAGCTTAACCGAGTGCAGTTCAAACCTGGATACCTAGCCAGGGTCAAGGATTACAAGCCGTTCACTTTTGACCAACACTACGAGAATTATGTAACATCACATGATAATTACATTGAACCGGTGGAGAATTATGTGACTCCGATCTCTGCAGGACCTACTCCGGTGGTTCTGGTCAACGCTGTGACGGGGAAACCTGTGAATGGGTTCGGTGATTATGATGACTATGGAGATGGTGGATTTAGGAGTCCATACGCTGATGTGGTTAAGAAGAACAGAAAGCTGAATGGAGCGTTTGCGAGGGATAACCGCTATGATGATTATGAGGTAAGTCTTGGTGTCTAATATTGTTTGTTCTGCGTAGTCTAGGCTTTCTTTGGATTAAGCCAACTAAGCTGATATGATCATATAGGAGCTGTGGGCAATCATAAAGAGTGTTAAAATGATGACGCGCTAAAAGATGCACCCGAGAGAGATTGAAACTGGACAACGCAATCAAGGTACTTTCTACATAAAATTTTATTGGAAAACCAATAATCCGTAAGCCGTTGATTTTCCAGGCATGGTTCTATTCGAAACATGTTCATAATATGCTGAAAACGTAGGTTTCAGGCAATGTATTATCTTAAAACGTATCCTGCAAGAGTGCCTACGAATCACGCCATGAACTAGAACGGTTGATTACGAGATTAGCTAACTTATAACCGATTAGCTAAGCGGGGTAGCTACTTGGGGTGCTATCTGTCAGATCTGAAAGTGTGCGATTTCAAGTTAAACTACGACTTAAATACGATATAAACGATTTGATGAAATGCTACCGAATACGCCCGGCGTGGATGATGGGCAGTTGTGCAGACTGTTAAAAATATATATGGTCCCATACATCCACTTCAACATTCGTATACGAAATGTTGCCAGTATTCGTAAGACATGAATAAATAACTTAATTTAATGCTGAACAAATTGACTAACAATCTCACTTTATGCTAGCCACTCGTTTAGTTAGATACTGGGATCAGTGAGTAAATGAACTAACTATGCGGATTATTTTGACCATAAACCGAATCCTTATTACCGAAACTACTGTGTGACGCGTGTATTTCAAAGAAAACTGATTTCCTGCAGTGGCGAAAGCGAACATATTTATTTTCACTTCTCAACTTCTGTTTGCCGACGGTTCAACCACAATATTTCTGCTGCAGAACTTTAACTGAGTCATAAATATGCGAAAAATTCAAATTCACTTACCTATATGCAGGATTGCCTCGAAAATGCACAATTGAACTTTATTGATGAAACGTCAATAAATTAGAGTTTGGGTTTGACAACTACTGTTGTTCTATGAGATTGTTCCCAGATTTTTAAAATGGCAAGTAAGTGCGGCCCTGAACATTTCAGCTCCTTTGCATCGGCAAAGGATGGACCCCTACTACTTCAGGGGTTCCATGCAGTAACACTAACTTATGGGAAAAAATCATATCTTTTTAGGGTTCCATAGTGGACAAGGAACCCTTATAGTTTCGCCATGTCCGTCCGTCTGTCTGTCTGTCTGTTCGCCCGTGGCTTATATGTTTATAACGAGACAAAACGGTAGAATAAAACCTCGAAAAACATTTTGTTGGAGTACCTCCCTTAAATTAAGGATGCAATTGTTTTTTCTTGCCTACACCATAGGGATATCGATTGTTCATTGAAAAATATTGTGGGTATAGGAAGGCCATTTTTTGTTTAGGGTTAGCACAAATTTTTATCCGAGTAGGGCGTCCCCCCCCCCCCCCTCTTCTGGCTAAACGGTTGATTGTAGAAGCGTGATAAAATTCAGGGTAGTAGCACATATAATGAACTTAAAAGGAAATGTATCGCGGCTAAGTAGGCTTTACTAGTTAACGTGTGATAGGCAACCAACTCATAAAAGTAAAATTTCGTACAAAATCCATTGAAAATGACTTCGACGAAGTTGTTAGTTCTGTAAAGCAGATAAAAAAGGCCTCTTTCTACGGAAACCTACAATGTGCATACCCCACATGCACTTGGCCGGGTTTTTTTACAGATCGTTGTTGCAAAACGTGTAAGACCAATCTCTCAATCATGTTAATAGTGATTTTTGGTACCTACGACCTCTGAGAGCATGGGATCATGGAATTGGGATTATAGCATTTATGTCAAAAACGGCCGTTTTTGGCGTTAATGCTATCTAGCCCTGTGTTGTTTGCCCTAGGTTCTCGGTCGTGGGTCCCAAAAATTACTAATAATCACTGCTTGGAGCCAGAAGAGACTGCGTGAGACTTGTTTGGAGCAAACAGTACCGAGTTAACCTCCTATGTTGAGCATATTTTATGTTCCGACGAAACGGGACTGTCACTGGCAAGATTGCCTCATAAAATATTATTTTAGCGATTTTCGCATTTCTCTAAAAAGGCACGTTTACATCTGACGAACTATTTTGTTTGTTTTAAATAAACAACACGGTTAATTCAAGAAAGTATCTCAATAACTATTTGCCTCTCGCACACAGTGTAATTAGGGTGAGTAAATTACGTCAAATAGTTCGTCAATTACTTTTTTAAGTAACTGTGTTCTACTGTAATCGTTGAATAATTCGATGGAACATAATACTTTGGAGTCATGCAACTCGGCACTAACTCCAAAGTATTATGTCACAATTTTGTAAAGTCTGTTTTAATATTTTATTTTTAAAAAATCTAGATTTTTGTGAAGACCGTAGGATTACCGTTCCGTGTGGCGCCGGATTAAGAATAGCGTCACTCCATTTCCTTCTGTGGATGTCATAGAAGGCGACTAAGGAAATACATTACCAGGAGACGGACAGCATTATGGCAATTACTAAACGATTACTCCCATCAGGCTTAATTTACTGCGGAACTCTTAAAAGGACACATTGAAGAGTTCCCTTCTCCATCTCCGATAGTCTTCATCAGATGTTCACCAAATTAAAATGGGACCAATCGGACATTACACATATTAACGAACAAAGAATTGTCGAAATCGGTTAGGATTTGACGAAGTTATGATAGAACATAGCCAAAAAAGTGCCCGTAAGAAGTGGAAATGGGCAAGCCATATATGCCATAGACAAGACAAAAAAATTAGGCGTAAAAGTGGTAGTCTGGAGACTGAATGGGCGCTGAAGTGTGGGCAGGCAACCAATGAGATGGACTGACGATTTGGCCAGTGGCAGGAAAAGACTCGATGTGAAAAGCCCAAGACCGAAGTAAAATGGCGTGCATTAGAAGAGACCTACACTCAGCATTGGGTGGCTATAGGTTAAATATAGATAGATAGATAGATAGATAGATAAAACATTTATTTAACGGCACAATACTAAAAAACACATTATACAAAATAAAGAACATAAAACATAACATATATATTCATAAATATATAGGTGCTCAAATATTGAATTACACATAAAACATAAGAAAAAAAAAAAAAAAAAAAAAGTTACACATTTATAATATCATGATTTTATCAAGTTACAAAACAGGGTTTTAAGTATTGAGCCCCTAAAATGGCCCCGACTCAGGATGTGTTGCAGGAGCACCGAGATACTACCTGCAACGCTGATATTCTGTCGCGGCCATGTTGCGGTTAGTCGTGTTTGTGAAAATAATAAAAGTAATGAAATATATTTATAAAATGGGTGCCCAATATTACCAGTGTGAGGTCTATATGCCTAAGTTTAGTGTAGTGTGTTGTGTTTTTGTCTGTGGTATGTGTATAAAAAAGTAAATGGAGAAAACAGTGTGAAAATAATACTAAATATTAAAGTGAGGTGACTCATGAACGGTGTTTTGCCGGTGATATCTGCGCCATTTTCGCCGAGAACTATCTACTCACCACGAATAGTGGTAGAAGGAACAACACAGGTAGGTACGCACGAAATTGTGTTAGAAGTTGATTTTTGTGCCTGCAACAGATGTTCTTTATAAATTTTTTTGAAATTTAATCTATTTTTTTTTTTTTTTTTTTAAAGAAGAAACATACGCATCTAATTGAGAACCTCCTCCTTTTTTGAAGTCGGTTAAAAAGAGAGAATGAGAAAGAAACATCAGTGTGGCTTGTTTCCGGGCAATATTATTTCCGTCTGAAATAAAACTGTATTGGTGTTAGTAGGCGGCATTTTAAGAAAACGGAGAAGTTTCTCAAGTCGTCCGTATATTTTTTTTATGTATTTTCAGCGACTTCCGTCAAACTTAGATTGAAGTGGCATTGGTTTTATACGATAGAAGACAAAGGAAACTCAAGAAAAATTTAGAAATAAATCGATAAAAAATATCGTTTCGCGGTTTTCGGGGGTCCCAAAAAATGCGAAAAATCACGTTACTCTAATGATAAAAGCAATTAGATTTCATGTGTTTTAATTTTTTTTCTCTTTCAAATCTTTTTTTGAAAGGCTTTTGTACAAAAATGACAATGTCACCGTTATAGCTAAAGACGAAAATCAACACACTATTTTATATCTTAAGACTACAAGCATAGCATGTTACTAAAAATTTATTTATTTATTTAATACGGAGATATAACAGAAACATGCCACTTATTCTAAACTTAGATGATAAAAATATGTACTAGGCATGCATCCAAAAACATATCTCACTAAGAACTTTATTAACTTAAATATTACTTAAACTACTAACTCTAGCAGAAATACCAAAATTTGGCTACTTTGTATAGCATTTTAGCTTCATCAGAGAGAGGGAAAGCCTTTTATTGAATTGTAAACATTTTCTAGAAAGGGTGCAGCTGCATGAAAACGTTATTTTACGAGATAACATGAATATTGATAAACGCTTCGCACATTATAACGTCTTACGTGCATGTAGTGACGTCATACAATCCGATTTGTATGGTGCGTTTGTGTACCACATGACTAGAATGACTTTTTGACAGGTTACATAATGAAAAGTATTAGTCTTAGAGAAAAAAAATTACCTCGTTTATTAATCTTTTAACGTGGCTTCTCCGATTATATTTAAACATTTTTGGGCAACTTCTCCATTCTTTACCACGTTTTCTGGTTTTACTTGTCTTGTTTTGTTCGAAAATGTCCCTCTTCAAAATTACCCTGCAGGGTACTAATTTGGTGAAGATATTTTGATAAAATCTATGAAAAAGGCGTCAAACTGTTCTTTTTTTTACCCGACTGCGGCGAAACCCAAAAGAAGGGTTATGTGTTTGGCTCGCACGCATGTATGTATGTAAGTATGTCCGATTCTACGTCCTCTCATAACGCCTTAACCAATTGACAAATTTTGACAAATAATATCTCGATCGAGTCGTCGTGTTCGCGCAAGTGTCAGGTCAAGGCTTTATGAATTTAGCATAAAGCCAACAAAAAAAACGTCACTTAAAAGACAAAGATAAAAAACTGAAATAAAAAACAACCAACAACCCGACTGCTGAGCATTAACTACTTGGCAGGCAGGACCCAAGTTCAGTAATGTAACTCATTGCGAGGAACCTAGGTTGGTCCCGCCTTTTTAGTAGTTAACCTCTGAACTGCCCTCGCGGAATGGAACGTATAGGTGGCCCATACTAAGTTGGACACAGATCTGTGTCGCGGCAGACGAGAGGTTAATGCTCCCCAGACGGGTTGTTGGTTATTTTTTTATTCAGTTTTTAGTGGGTGTTTTTCTTTAAGTCGGTTTTTAAAAAATGTTAGGGTCGAGCTGATGTATACTGTACCAACATGGCTATACGTATATAGGTTATTGAGACTGTTCTTACGTGAAGCATGCTATCTTGCTCACACAATTTAAAATTTTTAATAAAATGAGAAACCGGCGTGCGTGCATGCAACGACTAACGAATGTTGAGGATGCGAAACTGGTCTGTCAGGATCGTAGCAAGTGGCAGTTTCTGGTCTCTGCCTTCCCCTCTGGGATGCAGACGTGAGTTTATGTATGCATGTATTAGTATACTTTTGGTGAATGTGGTCTGAGGGTTTCATGGATAATTAAATTGCGGATATTGAAGGCATATTTTCCTTATCCTGTACTAAGGTTTTGATTGAGAAAATTTGATTACAAAATTAATAATCTTTGAAACAACTTTTCTTTATTAAAAAGTACCTACGTATAGAAAAACGAGAACATTATTTGAAATTTCCGTAATTTAATTACACATCAAACTCTCAGATCACATTTATCAAAAATTAGTCATACTTTGACAATATTAAAAATGTTAAATTGAGCGAGATAGTATGTTCCACGTAAGAGCAGTCTTGATTGAAAAAATAACAAGTCTACATATTATTTCGTTTGTCGGGTGAAAATTGACCGAACTTAGGTGACTGAATTCACTGAAAATTTTACTTAGTTCTGCGAAAATGTTAGTCGCATTGCAATTTAACAACAGTGCGAAAAACTTTGGGGTTTTTACTTATTCAATATGCGAGGGTTCTGTCGAGATTAAATAAATATCTTCCACTCAACACAATTACTTATCCTGGTCCCAAACTAGGATACCCAGTGCTACGGTAACCAGGCAAGATCATCACAAAAATGGAAATACACACAGACTGAGACCATAGTTCAAATGTACGGCAACCCCTAGCGGGAATCAAACCCACGAGCTCTGGCATGGTAATAAGACGCGTTACCGCTAGACCACCGAGGCAGTTTCAGATTTGATTGGATAATAATGATCTGCGGTACATCTTGCGCTCGTTCCATTGGTAAAGACTAATTGTTAGTTCAGCAGACGTGGCACGATGACGCGAGTCGCGCGTTTTAAGGGGGTCCATGGAGTAACGCTAGTAAACACTAGGTTTCAATTCGATTCAATTTTCAATTAATTTACTGGAATGACGCCACTTTCGACGTTAAGGGGGTCCAGGGAGCAACACTAGCGCCACCGAAGAAAACTTAATTATCATATCTTTTCTTACAGACCAAATTTGCAAAAAGTGTCAGTACAATCTCTCAATCATGTTAATAGTGATTTTTAGGACTCATGGCACTGAATCTGAGGTAAAAAAACCTAGGACTAGATAGCTTAACACCAGAAACGGCCGTTTTTGGCATAAATGCTATCTAGTCTTAGGTGCGTGATCCTAGGTTCTTTGTCGTGGGTCCTAAAAATCACTGTTAGAAGAAGAAGAAGAAGAAAGACATTTATTATACCAACAAGATACATCACAGAAACAAAATAAGCAGATAAGTTACATAATATGCACAACAACAGAAAGAAAACTAAATACCTACACAACAGACAAAACGAATGAATAAAACAGGACCATAGATGTAGCCTGTGGTGTATCTACGTTGCCACAAAAGGCAGCTGACTCAGCGTTGTGCTGAGGAAGTGATCCCTCAGCGCTAACATGATTGACAGATTGTTTTGTATGTATGTATGTATGACTTTATTTCGGATAAAACAATCCATAGGTTGTTAGTGAAATTACATTAGATAATAAAAGTAAATATGTTAGTGAGATCAAAATTTCTGAAATTAAAATTAAGGCACTTAAGATTGTAAAGACACTTTTTGCAAATTTTATCTGTAAAAAAAGATATGATTTTTTTTTTCCTTCGTGTACTAGTGTTACTCCCTGGACCCCCTTAACGTCAAAAGCCGCGGCTTTCCAGTAAATTAATTCTCAAACACTGACATTCAGCGCCACAAAACGCGTGACTCGCGCGTTGTACTATCCGCGCAGGTCAAGTCTTTGAACAAATTGGGCCCGTTTTTAAGCATGAATTGGTAGGAAGCAATACTTACTTCTAGGATTTTTTTATTCGTAGCACGCCACGAAAATCTTTCAGCTGGTAGGTCCTCTATTATATTTACATGTTCTACTATATTTACATACTTCGTTGTCATGATTATGTATGGCAAATTATATGTAAAATTGTCTTGCTCTCCAATATGTAAAATTGTCTTGCTCTCCAATATGTAAAATTGTCTTGCTCTCCAATAGTGTGTATAGTATTTCATAGTATTTTTAAGTTTAGCTTATGTACTTTTGTATGATGTATAGCATAATATTAATATGTAGGTCTATTCAATCTTACCTTTTTCCCCTGTCCCTTTTTTTACTCGCCTACCAATCTTTTTTCCAACTCCTGCGGTTGACTGGTAGAAAATTAAGTCCACCGTATTCTACATTAGGTTAAGCGCAATAAACGTATTAAACAAACAATAGTCTTGAGCCTAGTCAATAAAATCTTGACAGTTTTACCTTCCTCAAGGTTTCAATTCGATTCATTTTTCATTACAAGAAATATGTTTGCTTAATAAATGTTAAAGTGGTTAGTTTCACAATTAATTGGTTATGTAGAGTAGAGGCTAACAAAAAATCCATATTTATTCCATCTCACGCTAGGCCTCGCCTCTGACAGTGACAACTTGTGTGTGACATCACCCATCAGTAAGCAGGGATGAAAAGCCCAACTGAAGAGCCCCTGCAAGTAAGGCTTTCGAATATTTCGAATGGTACTAAAGCCAGTTATTCGAATAAATCGCATTTTTCGTGTATATGCTATTTTATGAAGAAAAGTCTTTTTTCACACCTGCTATTCAAAAAAGATCCCTTGATTCCCTCAAATGAGAGATCAAAGTTATACTTTTCTTCCCTGATATTCTAATTTATTTTTATTGCCCTCAGCATGATCTGTGTGCAGATTTTCACAAAATGTAATTCCAATTCGATTTTTATTTATCGATCATAATTGTCTTCCACGGCACATAAATATTTTTTCCTTATAGCAGGTGTGAAAAGCAGTATGTGTCACTCGGTAGCAAAATTATTTCCGTCTTGGGCGTAAACACTTGAATCCCTCGCTACGCTCCAGATTGTAGAATCTTTCGCTTCACTCAGGATTCAATATACCGCCCTCGCCGTAAATATATCATTTTGCTCCCTTGAGACACAATCTACTATTATCTCCTCCTGAGATCGTAATTTTGTAGTTTTGGGAGGGCATCACTGAGCTTAGTAGTAGTTGCAAACATGCCATATCAAATATTTGACTTGAGTTTGACAAAAAAGTATCATAAAATATGTAATTGACAAGCTTTTTGGCAGTACCTTTTAATTTTGTCCATATTGCATTGAAAATAGTTCGAAAACGCCAATTTATGCAATATAGTAGTTCGAAAGCGCCAATTTATTCAATATTCAAAATATTCGAAAAAGTCGAATACTAAAATCCAAAATATTCGCACAGGTTAATATTAGAATCCATCAATAAAAAAAAATAAAAAAAATAAAAAATAATATTCGAATAAAACGAATAGGTATTTGAAGACCAAGCCCTACCTGCAAGGCCAAAGGGCATACATGTTGCAGTAGGGTTAATGAATAACGTCCGAAATTCTCGCAACACTGCGTTTTGTAAACACCACGCCGGGAAAGGCATTGGCTTTGATGTACACGATGCCTGGTATTAAATAAACATAAACATAAACATTTACATACAGGCACATACATTGCTTCTGGCCCCACACTAGGATACCCTGTGTCGTGGGAACCAGAAACAACGACATCACAAACATGTAAACATCCAAGACCTGGGAAATTGTGAGCAACTTGATGTGACATCCTCATAAACTATTTTAATACTTGAACAGAAGTGTGTCTGTCTCTCTGACAGGTATAATCTATCTCTGTGCCGAATTTCATCCAGATCCATTCAGCCGTTTTGAATTTCATACCCTTACCCTTGAAGTATGTTAAAACTAATTCCTAGATTTGTAACATTGTGATGACCAGTCCCAGTTTGTCAGTAAAGCGAGTGAAACGTGGTAATAAGGTGTGGTATTTAGCCTCTGAACATAAATCAATGATTTTTGGAAAAAACTAATGGAAATATAACAATAAAACATTTTTATATTTATCATTTTATAAAAGGGACGGGCTGAAAACCAGCGCTGCGACTACGCATGCAGTCACGGCAATAAAGTTGAGCCCGTTCCTTTTTAAGACAAAATTGTGAATGAAACGTGGTCTCTCACTATGGACCTCATAAGAAGGCTCAAGGTCACGCAACGAGCTACGGAAAGGGCTATGCTCGGAATTTCTCTACGAGATCGAATCAGAAATGATGAGATCCATAGACGAACGAAAGTCGTCGACATAGCCCAGTGGATTAGTAAGTTGAAGTGGCAGTGGGCGGGGCACATAGCACGCAAAACTGATGGCCGATGGGGCCGAAAAGTTCTCGATTGGAGACCACATATTGGCAAGCGCAGCGTAGGACGACCAGCCACAGGATGGACAGATGACCTCATCCAAGTGGCAGGAAGGCGCTGGATGCAGGCCGCTTCCAACCGGTCTTTATGGAAATCCATGGAGGAGGCCTATGTTCAGCAGTGAACTTCTTGTGGCTAAATGATGATGATGTGAATGATAGAAAACTTTATATTTATTATTGTTCCAAAATGTGTGGTATATAAAATTCTTTCACTTTCACTTTCACTAATAAAAATAGAATAGATTGGAGAAGAGTAGGTAGGGTAGGGTGGAAAGGTTTGGGTAGAGATAAGTAGAGTCGAACAGAATAGAACGAAACGGACTGGAAAATAAATGTGTGTTGTTGAAAAATGTTACGGTCTTATTTATAAAAAAAAAACATTCCTTAAAACACGTCTCAGAGGCAATTTACACAGTCTGTTGTAAAGGGAAAAACATAACAGCAGATTATTGAAACTGACTCTGAGGAGGGTTTTAGAGGAATCGTGTTCTTATAAATAACACCGTTAATGGTTGTTGCATTGCATTGCATGATCAGCAAATATTAATGCAAATGTCTTTGCAAATAAACATAACTTTCATTACGCACTATGTAATATACGTACATTACATTACGACTAGAATTGAGAAAGGAATGTTGCGTTGGTTTGAACATGTGGAGAGGATGAAGGAAGAAAGATTGACGAAACAAATATATCGAGCGAATGTGGGTGGAAGGGCCGGGGACGACCCAGGCGGACATACTTTGACCAAATAGGGGGTGTCTTAGCAAAGGGCAAGATAAAATGTACCCGAGACCGGCGTGCGTGCACGCAACGGCTAATGAATGTTGAGGAAGCGAAAGTAATCTGTCAGGATCGTGTTAAGTGGCAGTCCCTGGTCTCTGCCTACCCCTCTGGGATAAAGGCATGAGTTCATGTATGCATGTACTTTACTCTAGAGTAGAGTATGACAAGTGATTGTTTTGTGTGGATGTTACGTTATTTACCCGAAATGCGAATGAAGCGTAACTAGTTCGCTAGATAGCTAGAGTTCTCTATTGAAAGATAAACAAAACATCCTCGCGCATCGACTAGGCTGTGGAAACAACAAAAGTTGCCGTTTTAAACTAGCAAATATTGGTCCCCTCCGGACGGGAGATCAACAAAGCAGTATGTAGGTCGGCGCGTCCATATTGTGGGCATTCTTTTGTCGGAGTGACTTGCAATCTCGCCGTTGATAAACCGACCGGAGGCCGCGGCTAGGAAACGCGCCGTGAGGAAACCTTCCGGCAGTCTTTTAGACTTCTCTGTATGCCAAGGCTAATAAACACGAGGAGTGCGGGTTCAATCCCGCTTCGGCCTGGAGGTTTTCTTTTAAGGTGTGGAAAATTCGCCGGAAAACTGCCACGCCTAAGAAAGACTACAAACTGAAAAAAAAATTAATCAAAGTAGCACAGAAACTGTGACTTATTGAACGTTACAAGTAAAACTAGGCGCCCGTTTCAAAATCTAGATCATTTGGAGAAAAAACGGACACTAACAAACTTAGTCTTTTAAAAAAAGCCTAGTAGGTACTAATGCATTGAACTGGCTTTAATTCGAGACATCTTTGTCATCTAGATAATCATTGATGCTATAGTAGCCCTACGTATACAATGCCCCATAATTAAAGGATGTATTAGCCTTTGCCAGCCTAAATCTTGGGAACGAAAGTTTATGTTTATTTCTAGTATTTACACTTTGTTGGCAACCCACAGTTTTAAAATTACTGATATTTTTCCTGACGTACATAATATTCTCAGAGATATACTGACTAGCAACTGTAAGGATGTTAGTTCCTATAGAGAAATCTCTTAATGAATCCCTACTGCCTAGCTTATAAATGAAGCAAATAAATAGCTTATAAATGAATTAAAAACCTTAAAACTCTGCGATGAAAAGTAAGGTTAGTGAAAAAAAAAGCATTACATCTGACATTTACAACTGAGAACAACAAAATAAAAAAGAAATAGCCTCATGAGACTTTTCATTCGAACTATTCCCAAGACTATAATTAATTTTTGCTAAGTTTATTTCTAATTCTAAGCACCATCAAACCTCCATTTGCTCCGCCCCCCTTCAATGCGCTCCGGAATGTCGTTTGTAAATAAAAACCTACGTTTTTTGGGAAGTGCTCCTTCAGGGGCCGCCTTGAGGTCCGAAATCCCCTGAGTGGAGCAGAGGCTGTCAACAATACTCCACCATCTCGTGTCTTGGGCTGCGCTCTTCGACTCGGGCCAAATTAGTTTGGGACGGCCACGTTTCCTCTTTCCTTGGTGGTTCCACTCGAGAGCTTGTCTAGGTAAGTGGCTAGACCCTCTTCTGAGTGTGAGTTATTCATGTCCACTTGAGGTGCTTGATCTGATGACCGATCGGCTTAAAACGGTTTAAGTAGGCCTTAAAAGTAAAAACAATCGAACATTCGTACCTATTAACATAAAAAAGGCGATTTTAATTGCTACAGAGCCGCAGTTTTCCTCGCGATGTTTTCCTTCAGAGTTTGTGAAATCAAAAATCAAAATCAAAATCAATTTTTTTTATTCAAAGTAGCACAGAAACTGCGACTTAATGAACGTTACAAGTTAAACTAGGTGTCCATTTCAAAATCTAGATCATTTTGGAGAAAAAATGGACAAAAAAACTCCAAACTTAGTCTTTTCAAGTCCTTAATTTACAGGATTTATTTAAATGTTCTAAAACTCATGCATTGAACTGGCTTTAATTCCAGACATCATTGTCATCTAAATAATCTTCTGTGAGTATTGCTACCTCTAATTAGTGGATTATTGAGTAGTTATATCGGAGTGATATTGATACAACGAGTGAATATTGCTTATTACCGTTAGTGAGTGGCATTATTACGTCAATGAATGATGTTTTTACTGTTATCTAAGTGTTTTGCTACCTTCAACGAGTGGTGTTGTTACCATTAGCAATTTAGCATGTGATATTGCTACCGTTAATGAGTAGTATTGCTACCGTTAGTGAGTGGTATTGTTACCGTCAGTAAATGATTTTGCTAATGTCAACGTGGGGTTTCTTTACCATTAGCTTGTGTATCGCTACGACGAATGTTGTCACTACCGTCAATCACCTAATGATTTTCTTTTAGTGAGTGGTATAAATAGTCATTAATACTTTTGCTACTGTAAATGAGTGTTATTGATAACCTTTAGCTAGTGATATTGCTACTGTTAGTGAATAATATTACTACCAGCAATGAGCGGTGTCAGTACTGTTAGCGAGTATTAGCGACTTATTGTAAAAAACCGCGTCTTTCCTGGCCGCACGACACTCAACCCTGAAAGGAATGATTCCGTGATATTTTTTCTCTATTCATTCATGCCTTCAGGGGAAATGATTGATTGCGTGGACTACTTATTGTGTTATTTGGAATAGGAACAGGTGTTTCCGTTGTTTTGTTTAACATCCTAGCGGTGGATTGATTAATCTTTCTCGAGTGGCTGAAAAGGGCCCCGTAATCAAGAGTTCGTTATGCCCTAAATAAGGGAGGGTATTTCGCTGGGATGTTCGGCGTGAATTTGTAATGCCGCTGTTCAATTTAGTCCCATATTAAATGAAGGATTCCGTACGTTTTTTTCTTGCAAATTGGTTAGTAAAATTCAGAATAAGATAATATTCTTTCTAGAATCTTTTGGCTACAAATATGTAGAGCATTCCTGGCAAGGAGGAACCTTTAACACGGAAAAGTTGGGAAACAGTACAGTCGAAAGTCGCCCGTAACGTAAATAAATAAAGCGCATGCT
Organism: Yponomeuta malinellus; assembly: GCA_947308005.1. NCBI lineage: Eukaryota > Metazoa > Arthropoda > Insecta > Lepidoptera > Yponomeutidae > Yponomeuta > Yponomeuta malinellus. Next base: position 1,146,041 of record OX371020.1, on the reverse strand, counting down.
TTTATAGGTTTATGCTTTGTCGACTATTCATTTATCATCTTGCGCCTTATATTTTTATGGTTCTGTAGCCGAAGGGTGCCAAACCGGACCCTATTACTCTGCCTCCGCTGTCTGTCTGTCCATCCGTCCGACCTTTAAATGGCTCTAACTTTGGAACCGTAATAGGTAGCTAGTTGAAATTTTCACAGAATAATTATGTGTTATGACGGCGGATTATTTAACAAATAATAACATTTAAAAAATAATAAAAAATAAGGGGGATCTCAATACAACAAACGCTTTATGTTTATGCTCTATCGTAAAAACGGTACCTGTAATATAATTCCTGTAAAGGCGTCAAATTTGACGCGATTCTAACAGCAAATAATAAAAGCGGCCAAGCGCGAATACGGAACTATCGGGGCGCAAATCCGACTAGCACTTGACAAAGAAAAAAGGGACGTCCTTACTTGGAACCATACTTTATAATGATTCAGCAAAAAATGCTAGCGGTGAAGTAATAATGCCAAAAAATTAAGATAATTAATCACAAAACGTTTTTCAACCTAAAACTGTCTAAGTTTTACTCAGGTACTGTAAACTATATGAATAATCTCTGCGCGTCAGGGCAAAAACTGCTCGGACTCATCACACAAAATGAGAAGAAAGGTTTGTTGTGAGATTCCCCACCTGAAAAAGACAAAAAAGCCTTAAGAGGATTACTCTTGTCCATCCGCTTACATCCGTCGGTCCGTCCGTCCGTTCAGTCATTCAGGGCAGCGTGTCTAGACAGGCGTCCAGCACTGCGGCGGCATGCCAGGCCATGGTGACCTAACCAGTCGACGCCTTCACCGCAGCGGCAGCGATGTGGCTCGTTGGTCCTGGCCTGCAGCCTCAAAATAACTCCCAAACTAAAGGTAGTTCTTTCCAAAAGGGTATCTATGCTCACCTACGGGAGGGTCCTCAACCAGTAGCCTGACTCTGGCTCACAGCTCGCTAAGAGACGAGCACGCTCCACATCGTTGACAGCAGTTTCAAGGAGGTTTTTTCGAACTTGGATGCAGAGCGGCTCGTCCCAAAGCCTCTGCAATCCCACATTTGTCGGCGTATCCTGCGTTGGACCGGCTACTTTGGTCCAGGCGCTCCTGGCCTCAGCCAAGCTCGCGACCTCTACGTCTCCAAGAGACGGGGATATAACTTTACCAATGAGGCCGCTCGTGCTAAGAACAGAGGACAGGAGCGCCGAAAGGGCTACACTTAATGTAGTTCTTATACCCAGACCACCGTGACGGATCGAAAGTGTGGCCTGGGTCCAGCTCCTATCCTGTAACGGGCCATTTAGGTTTTCTGTTATGATAGCTCTGATAAGTTTGTCCAGACTTATTCCAGAGGGTTAAACACCTTAAAGGATACGTAAATTTAGGGATAAAAATGCAGAATTTTATGATCACCCGTTAATTTGAAAAAAATATTGAATATACACTTATTTTTGCAGCTAGGTTCTTTAGATTAACATACGTTTTACCTGCAAAGTTAAATTTGTAATCGTTTGTTAGGAACCTTAAGGGCGCGAGTCCTACTTACGCATGCCCAGATTTCTTTTCGTAAGACTGTTTTTTTTTCAGGAGAAGACAGTGCTGCCACCCATCTACAAGGCTTTGGCTGACTACGCGAAGCAAAACGTGTTGAAAGTGAAACAGAAAAATTCTGAGGCGAAACATAAAAACTTCAAGGTACTGAATAAACATTTTTCTAATCAATCCAACAGTAAAGGAGCTTACAAACCAAAGCAGTCGCGGTCATGTACGGCTTTCGAGTGGAGACCGTGAACTGGCGAACGCAGCGTAGGACGCCCGCCAGCTCTTTGGACCGTCGATCTGAGGCAGATTGCTGGCAGGGGCTGGATGAGGATAGCTGAGGACGGAAAGAATTGGCGAGCCTTGGGGAGGCCTGTGTCCAGCAGTGGACGACTCCGGGCCGATTGATAAAGTAGCCGTTGCAATCCGTTAACAAATACAAAATAAAAACAAAAGTTTAATAATACTAGATTATAATGAGAATGAAAATGACATAGGCTAACTTTATAAAAGCCTCATATAATTATAATGTTACGTGCCCTACAGGGTCCACAAACATCCATATTAGGTTTAAATATCATTTTTGAATGCTTGTACAATAACCAGAAAACCAGAATAACCGGAAAACCTTTCTTCAGTGTCGATTAAAAACCAATGCCACGAAGCAAAAATTCAAATTATCTCGATTTTAAAACTTTTAATTTTTCATAGAAATTAACCGCGTCAAGTTTCGAGGTTGTATGAACAATAAAAATGGATGCTTTGCTTATTTAATTTGATGTAATTAACGATAGATACTGATCTGACAAATTGCCCATAAAGTCTCTCGAAAGCTTTACTTTTTTTTGCTCAACCTTTACTTTTTTTTTGTAAAGTTGCCCGTAACGTAACTAAGTGGGATGCACGCATCATCATCATCAACCTATTATGTCCCCACCGGGGGGCACGGGTCTCTTCCCTGAGGAAGGTATAGGAAGGTATGCACGCATGTAAAGGTTGATTTGCTGTCAACTGTACTCTTAAAATTACGAACAAGTACACAATATGGGTTCCGTAGCATTTAAATATTTCAAACGTCTACCTGTTGCCGTTATTAATATCGAGCAAGAAACGGCAAAAGATCACGTTTGTTGTATGGAAGCCGCCCTTAAATATTCTGTTTTTAGTATTTATTGTTATAGAGGCAACAGAAATACATCATCTGTGAAAATTTCAACTATTTAGGTATTATTCAACGGTTCATGATATACAGCCTGGTACCAGACAGACAGGCAGACGGATAGCGGAGTCTAAAAACGAACTGCAATGACACATGACAATGCAATAAATGAATATGAATTCCTTCACGCTCTGCAAAATTAAATATCTTTTCTTTTTCAGATAAAAGAACCAATTTATTCTGACACGTATCAAAGAAATCGCGTGGAAGAAGAAGACAAGGACTATACTCAGGTATTTAATAGATAGATAGATAGAGAACATCCAGAAAAAAAGAAGAAACATTATCATATCTGAATTAGCAATACCACTCGCTAACCGTGAAGAAAAACATCGTGAGGAAACCTGAGTGTCTGAGCTATTCACATACCTCAGCGCTTGAAATTGCCAATCCGCGGTGGGCACGCGTGGTGAGCCCATACTCTCTCTCTGAGAGAAGGCCTGTGCGCTACAGTGGTACGTGTATGGGCTGCTTATGTATGTACCTATTATCATTTCTAATTTCTTAGGTTTCAAATGTGTACAAATAAAAAAAGTTAAAATCTATAACTAAGTTTTGTTTGTTTGTGATGCTTTATTGCACAATAAAAACATGAACAAAAATTAAATTTAAATATCAGGCGTGCTATAATAATTATGTGCGAATGCGGACTTATTTCAACAGAAGTTTCAGACCTTCTATTCTCGACGTTGTTGTGTTCAAATTGCATTAATTAAATGCAATAAGTCAGAAAAAAACCGGCCAAGTGCGAGTCGGACTCGCGCACGAAGAGTTCCGTACCATTATCTATACAACATTAGACACAAAGATAAAAAAACAGCAAAAAAATCGCGTTGTTGTATGGGAGCCCCCCTTAAATAATTATTTTATTTTGTTTTTAGTATTTGTTGTTAAAGCGGCAACAGAAATACATAATCTGTGAAAATTTCAACTCTCTAGCTATCACTATCGAAATAGCATCAAACTGCATCGGTTGCATCGGAAACTGAAACTATATTTTGGGCAAACTGTTAAATAAAATGTACTCAATTGTAACGCAAGTTGGCTGAATTTGCGTAGAGACTAGAGGGGCAGGTTCATAATCTATAGAAATTTAATTTAATTCAGCTTTTGTCAACAAGTCATACCTTTTACAGATAATGTTGAAATACGGACAGAATAACGTCTATCAATTGTTTGCGCGTTCTAAGTAATTCATTCATCTCACAAGTCACGATATGATATAAATAATAATAATAATAATAATTTCCATTGTATACAATCAGTCCTAGTCCCAAACTATCCTAGTTTGCCAAATAAAAAAGCTAAATGCCATTGTCGGTATGTCCTTTGTAAATTAAAACCTAACTCCGTCTGTTTCGGAAATGCCGCTTGAGATACTTCCTTAGTTTGAATGCCTATAGTAAATGGTGCATGAAACCTGTGATGAAACCCAGAGTGGTACAGTCCAGAACATATAAATCTTTACATTTAAGTAGCAAAGCCGCCCGTAACGTTAATGAGTAAAGTGCATGCATGTGACGGTTTATGTGCTGTCGACTGTATCAGACATTTATCTCTACCGAAAAGTAACTGCAATCTCTCTTGCAGAATTCCAATTATGCCTTCTCCTACATCGTGAAAGACAAAAATACGGGCGACGATTTCTCCCACTCGCAACAGAGCAGTGGATCTGCTACCAACGGGGAGTACAGGGTTCGATTACCCGATGGCAGAATGCAGATAGTATCTTACACTGCCGATGAGAACGGTTACAAAGCGGATGTCAGATACGATGACGAGGACAAAACTGCTGGCAACAGCATCGACAGTCATAATTACCAGAGTCAGAATAACTTCGCAGCTAACAATCATAATTACCAAAGTCAGAACAACTATGTAGCCAATAATCACAATTATCAAAGTCAGAATAATCTCGTAGCTCCTTACAACAATCAGAATCATCATAGCCATCCCACTCAGAATTACGTGACGCCAACAAAGAAAGTGTTACTTAACCAGAATTATAATCAGAATGTAAATCAGGCGAATCTAAAAGATAATGTTGATTATACACAAATAAATAAACAAATCTATGATCAGCAGAGAAACGTTAACGAAAGAATAGTCCAACAGGCTGAATATGAAAAAGGTGCACTAAAAGACGAATATTACAACCAATACGGTGACGCATCTAATGAATATGAAAACAATGACTATTCCTTAGAATTTAACGGCAAAAATGACAACTATCAACCACACAGCGGTAAATTCACTCAACTGGCTGAAACCAAAGTGAACGAACAACAAAATGTAGGTGTGATCGTTGTGCCCAACAATTTGGACAGCACTAATCCAAAACCTAGTTTAAAACCTTCTTATGAGGACTTGCAAGACTTATTCATACACAAACAGCCTATTCCAGACTCACAGAACTATTTATACAAAAATATTCCTATAGAATTAAATGTTCCGTCCACAACACCAAGATCTCTCACATATCAAACGACTACTGAACACGTAGTAGTTATAGGAGGGCCTAAACCGAATTTGTATACCAATATAAGAAGTAGTATACCCACAGTGTCACCAACATCAGTTTACCAGGGTCTGTCAACACCAAGCAGTTACTCTGCGACGCAGAAAAACGTCGACTTTTCGGGCCCTACGCCAAAGCTATCGAGCAGTTTTATCGAAAGAATCAACCGTTACTTAAGTTACTGAATACGTCACTAGTTTTATAAGTTCATCTCGAGTATAAGTCCATCTCCAGAATCTCTACCGATAGTTACCATGTTTTTCTTATTTATGTTGAGAAGTGTGTGAGGATTTAGTCTGTAAATATTTATTCTTGTAAGTGCTGTAATGTTTTGTAAATTTTTGATAATAAATACGTGGAAATTGTGTACTTGTTTATCCTTAAACTGTATATTAGAAATTGATTCCACTTTTTTATACGACCCTGCATCGATTATATTGGACAAAATGGTGCACAGACGTTTGTTTATTTTGTTTCGCTTCGCAAGGTCAGCTTTTACATCAAGAATACTGCACAAAAACCTTTGTTATTGACTTTGGAACGGTGTTAATGTAAGGTCGATGGACGTTGAATTTGATTTTAGATAAGTCGTCGACTTGGCGAAACACAACAACTACTTTCAGTACGTCTTGAAATTGTGTTTGCATACCAAAACTGACAAGTGAGGAAACTGACCAGTTAACGAATAACTCAAAACTGACGAATCATGTAAAATAACGAATTAAGGAAACTGTCGAGTTGAGGAAATTGACGAGTGCCTCCCCGACCCACCATTTGGAATCTCTGATCTGTGGAATACTTTTAAACAGTCTTAAAATCAAACTAAGTTTTTACGGTGACATAGATGTTAGCAGTGCAATTTACATTACAGTTCATGAAGAACTCACGCCTGTATCCCGTAGGGGTAGGCAGAGACCAGGGTTTGCCACTATCACGATCCTGACAAACGTCCATTCATTTCGTGTTTCGTGCAATGCAATTAAATTCCCCTAAAAACTGAACGCACCGCAGGTCCGCAATGCACGAGCAAAGGCCGTCAAGTCAAAACAATACGCGGTCTGCGCCGTCCGTTCATTGCTTAATCCCGAGCTTAACCATGGCTTAACCCGTTCTTGCTCGCCACAACTATGTACACGCAAACCTGGTATTTCCTTACCATCCACTGCTCCTATATCCTGTCAAATAGGTGACGCGACGTAAAGCCGCTGAAAAGTAGCTCTAGGCGATTTAAAGCAAGATAATCTGTTAAAGTATATTATGTTAAAATAAATGGCTTATTTATTGAAAGAAGAAGGAAAGAAGGAAGACATTTATTTAAATTGTCACAGAAACACAAAGTAAACACGAAGGTACACAAACAAAATAAACGAACGTCAGCAAAACTATTGGATACTGCCCGTTTAATATTCAGCTACTTGACTTAGTAGAGACTTTTACGGTATTAATAAAATTGTCTTAAAGCTAAGAACAATCTGAAGGTGCCCATTCAAAATGCTGTTCAAAATTAAACAGTATCTTGATAAGAGCATTTCATTAATGTAGATCTACACTACCCCTAAAACGTCATGATTTAACGTGAATCTGAGGTTAACAAACCTCTCAAAATCATAAATTGGAGCTGAAATAACTTAGATATCATCATCAGCCATTTAACGCCCACTGCAGGACATAGGCCTCCTTCGTGGTTTTCATAACCATGAGGGGTTTTGCCATAATCGCCACGCTTGGCAGGCGGGTTGGTGATCGCAGTATGCGGTTGGAATCTCAGGAAGACGCTGCTGCCCGTCTCCTGGTAATTGAGGCGACTGCCTTCTACGACATCCATGAACTGGAGTGACGCTATTCTTAATCCGTCACACGGATTAGATATTTTGTTTTCTGGTGTGTACAATAAAGTGTTCTAATCTAATAAGCAATAATAGAAATGTTTTCGAACTAACTCTTTCGCAAGCACTACGCATTGTTCACCCCATTATAATTTTTGATTGGCGGCCGAGTACAGCGCGGGTAGTACGATGGCGCGACTCATGCGTTTCGTGGTGCTAAAATGTCAGAATTTAACAATTAATGTACTAGAAAGTCGCGACTTTTGACGTTAAAACGCGCGACTCGCGTCGTCGTGCCTATACAGGACGACGATCAGCAGGTAAACCAGCAGCTTAAACTGTGGCCCGATGGTCCGACGATATCGTTGAGTCGGCGAAAGGTACGTGGATGCGGATGACAAGGGACCGTGACACTGTGAGAGATTGCATTTGAGGGAAAAGCCCTGTACCCAGCTGTGGGCAGCAGTAGGCTGATGATGATGATGATTAACTAAATTTCGTAAGTTGTACGCATTGTGTACAAAGGGACCAGACTGCAGCTGAATAGTACCGTATCAAAAATGGATTAAACTTAAACTTGACTGCCTTGTCGGTCTACCGGTAACACGCTTGACTACCAAACCAGAGGTCGTCGGTTCAATTCCCGTTGGATGCTGCTGCACTTGATTGGCACGAATGTCTCCAATCTGGGTCTATTTCCATGTTTGTGACGTCCTTGCCTTATTACCATATCACTCTAGTATCCTAGTTATAGACCAGGGAGGAGAGTTACCAAAATTTATAGTGCTCAATAGAGTCATGTGAGTACGGTAATGATTGTTTCATTGACACTATTGGTAGTCTAGTAACAAATCGCATTCAAATGGTATAACCCGTCCAACTTTACTCGGCGCCTCGTGTGGTTCGACCTTCTTCACAAGAGATGCCTATTTCATTTGCTTAGGTTGTATACCATTAGAATCACATTGAAGTGCTGTTGCTTTGTAGATACCAAATAAAGGCTAGTAACAACTATTGTCGTGTTTCATTCATTGTTTGTATTGAAAAACAATGAGTGTGTATTAGACATAACCTGGAAAAAATATTGTGATGTGTGGAAGTTATTGTCATTTAAATTTTTGCCTGTGATTTTTGTTTGGCAAGTATTAAAAACTATTTTTTTCTAATAAGGTTTTCATCCGCTTCTAAAAGACATTTTTGATCATTGAATTGATGAATGAGTGCTGATCAATTATTTATCAGGTTAATCAGTCAAGTGACGTCTATAATCTGAAGAAAACACCCTATCCCTGCCCCGTACCATAACCACAACTAACCTCTAGCGCTATTTAAACATCTATTAAACCTATGTTACAGCCGGCTAAGATTTGTTTCAGAGGGCGTCTGCTGTGGTCACTTCGCCCAGTTATAGCGAGATAGAACGCTTAAAGAGGTTGGTTTATGCTGTGTGAAGTGTCAAGACAGAATTTGTGTTGTTTAGGGTTGACTTGAGGATCGAATCTTAGCTTTCGAAGCTTGCGTGACTAAAAACACGTGTGTTATTAAAATAACCAGACCCGTACCTAAGATTTGTCCGGCCCGTGACAAAAACTTGACATTGGCGCCCCCTGCACTTATTTTTTTGACGATTGCCCTAATTTATTTCACGTGATCTAAGGAATTTATAGGTGTCCGTGAATTTGGCGCCCATTTAGGTAGTCGACCGGAGCGGGGGTCCCCTTTCGCCCGACCTAGATCCGGGCCTTCATCATCAACCCATTATGTCCCCACCGAGGGGCACGGGTCTCTTCCCTGAGGAAGGTATAGGCCATACTCCACCACGGGGGCCAAGTCCGGATTGGTGGAGGCTTGTAGACTAGTGGCTCGTCTACCGTCCGGGCCTTAAAATAACGCAAATCCTGAAAACTTAAGAATCGATAAATTAAACCACTTCCAATAAATATACAGCCCACGATGAAAAGTACATGAAAGCTGCATGCGTGCATGCAGACTCTACAGACTGGTGTAACGCAACTTGTAATCTATCAAACTGCCTTTCATTATATGTTCACTGAAAATTGAAATTGAAATTGAAAAAAAATTTTATTTATCGCATCAAATTACATTTAAAAAAATCATAATAATATAAATAATTCTAAGCTTAGGGATATTGATAAAAAGGGGTTTGCTCAGCATAAATGTTGTGTTAGACACAACGCTGATTTTCAGCAAGTCCCTGTAAAATTTTCGATTAAATAAAATTAAATAATAACAATTACAATAAAATTAGAAGCTTTGACTGCATGCTTTGACGTAACACGGGCAAGAACCGCACACTCACAACGAATCTCAAACGCGCATCTTTATATTAAACTTTACTTTATTGCACACGAAACATTGAAGAATAAGAAATAGCATTGAATAAGAAATAGCATGCCACCATTTTCCGCAAACCATATTTTTCCGACTTTTTAACTGAATCTAATGGGAGTCTTTATCCCACCAGATAGAGGAGTGTTTTTACTATTTCTGCATACTTAACTCATTTTACCATTTTTTGTAAGATGTGCCCTTGTACTACCGAAGGTGCGATATAAAGAGCCACATTTGCGCCTAAGGAGACGCCTCTAACTAAAGAATAGATCACCAGTTAACTCCTAAATTAGGTACCTAGCTGCCAAAAGGTCGTACCTAACTTAACCGCCCAGCCACGTTCGCGTAGCTTTTACTAATTCTAGCCAGATCTTAACTTAAGTCAGCCCTCGTTCGATCTAACTTTCAAGCACTTAACCGGCAAGTATTTTACAGCAGAAGATTAACTCGACAGCTCATTGACTTTTACGCGCACACTACTCAATTGACAAAACATTTATTAACTAAAAACCTTCGCACAAATTTTCGTCAACAAAGAGGGCACAATTAACACACAAACCGGCCAAGTGCGAGTCGGACTCGCGCACGAAGGGTTCCGTACCATTTTCTATACAACATTAGACAAAGATCGAGACAAGATAGATTAGGTACATTGAGAACAGCGCCATCGATAGAAACCATCAAGAAGCGTTTAACATTGACATTTAACGACATGACATCGGCGCTGTGAAGGTTACATAGTTGGCCGCTAGATGGCGAGCGCTGTCTTTAGACAACGTTTGTTGTATGGGCATAGCTGCCTAGCTATCGCGGTTCATGAGATACAGTCTGGTGACAGATAGCCAGACAGACAGAGAGACAGACAGCGAAGTCTTAGTTATAGGGTCCCGTTTGGCACCCTTTGGTTACTAAACATTAAAAAACAATATCTACCACCACACATCCGATCCAAAGAATGGCACGACGCTAACAACGTTTCCCCGCTACATCGCCAGGGAAATCCTTTACAGCAGGTAAGCCCAGAACGACAGTCACAGCCACGACTCCTCGGGTTACTCAACTTCTTGGATAAAGAGTAATATCCCTGGCGAGCATCGACTTAATCGGTTTGTGCTATACCATCGATTTCGATGAAACGGAAGAGGTTGTTCAGAATCATGGTAACAGTCAAACCATGGTGCCTGCCTATTCCTCCGAGATCCAAGCGTTTCAATCAATCCATCAGCTCTTACTCGTCCACAGCTGAACATAGGCCTCCCCGAAGGCACGCCACTTCCTTCTGTCCTCGGCCACTCTCATCCAGCCACTGGCTGCAATTTGCCTCAGTTCGTAGGTCCAGCGAGCTGGTGGGCATTCTACGCTGCGTTTGCTAGTTCCTGGTTTAATCGCGGGAACCTTGCACCGAAACGACCATCGGTTGTTTGGCAATGTGGCCAGCCCACTGCTACTTCAGCTTGCTAATCTTATAGAAATCAGAAATCAATAATTTATTTCAACGTAAAGAATTTACATTCTGTTTGCTGAATGTCAATGTACTATGTTAGCCGGCTATGTCAATCGCCTTAGTTCTTTGGCGGATGACAAGCGTTTGTTAACCTTCTACGTTCACAGTTTCCCGAACTAACCGTTAGTTGCCGGCTGCAATATATCTTTGGGAAGTTTCATTATTTCACCGGAGGCGTGCCGCCTCAGTTCAGAGGCACAGCGTTCAAATGAAATTGGGCGACTTACCCGCTGCGATCGAATCTACCACGTTCTACTATCAAGCGAGATGCATTCACTTACAAACACTTTGGTGAACCCTTAGAACATGAACCATATAGCATTTTCATACATTCTATATATGCGGGCAATTGACGGCTTGCTAGTTACCTCTAGTACGTTTCAGCCCAAAGAGAAAATAACATAACATTATTGCGGCTAGATTAGGGTGAAGATGGAAAAATGTGACGTGGGAAAACCTGATAACAAGAGTGATCATACTATTAATAGTAATAATAACTTCCACACTATACAATCACTTGTCCTGGTCCCACTATTGCAAATGCGTAGGCTGTGATTTTTTTGAAAAAAGACGCTACATATATCTCTGGGGTTCATATAATCACAAATATTCTGCTTTTCCCACACAAATATTCAAGAAAACGGCACATTCTCTATTTTAAATTTTTTGACAGTTGCCATGCCCATTCGACGCGTAAATATTTTTTTTTGCTATGTTCTCGCAGAACTCCGTCAAATCTAAACCGATTTTGACTATTTTTTTGTTCCAATAGACATAACGTCCGATTGGTCCCATTTTAATTTGCTGAAGATCTGATGAAGTCTTTCAGAGATGGAGAACGAAACTCTTCAATGGACAGCAGTAAATAAGGCCTAAGGGAGCCCATCCTTCAGTAATATCCGTATGTTTTATAAAATTGCATGAAAGTAGTCCCAAGGTAATTTGGTGATGTTCAGGTCAAATTTTAAAACAACGAGTGCTATGGTAACCAGGCGAGGACATCACAAACACGGAAATACACCCAGACTGAGGCTATTTGTACAAATCAAGTACGACGGCCTCTAATGGGAATTGAACCCCCGACCTCTGTTATGGTAGTCAAGCTTGTGAAACACTAAGCCAACGAGGAATTCGATGATTATTTGACATTTAGAACTTTTGATGTTTGTCAGGATCGTGGCAAAAGGTAAAGCCCGGTCTCTGCCTACCCCTCTGGGATACAGCCGTACGAGTAATGTAATGTAACGCAAAATATTCTAAAGCCCAGTAGAAAACTTCTTCAGTAGATTAGATTCCTACCTCTCAGTAACACTAGTGCAGAATGGCATTCTCAAAGGCAAGTCTCAGTTAATATGTGGAAGGCGTAAAGTTTTTCCCAGGGAGAGGAGTGTAGTTTCTAGCCAGTACAAGTTGATAAGGCTGGTAGTTCCCGCACTGGCGCTCTATAGCTTGTCGATTATTGCGGCCGGCTCTAGTGAGGGGACATGGTGCAGTATCGATATGTTGATAAAATGAAGATCGATAAAATATTTTTTTCATAATTAGCCAATTTAGTATGCCACTGCTGGGCGAAGGCCTCCCCTTTAGCTCTCAACTCCTCTCTGTCATCGGCCCGTCCTTGCCACCCCGGCAGAAATATCATGATCGATGCAATATTCAAATATTTTTTCATACATATAACTAAATCTATTACCGCAGCCAGTTCAGGTTTTGGGACATGGTGCAGTATCTATAATGTATGTAACTAATCTTTAAATAATTTTAAAAAATACCTATTCACAACAAAAAAAATCACAACAGGATTTCTGTATCACCAATGTCTGATGAGGGGCAATTTTTATATTCTACCTATTAGTCCTTTGTGATTATCAGTGATCGGAGTAGGTATATTCGTTTTTCGTACTTGCATCATGATATCGTAACATGGACATGCCATTTTTCTCAATGTCTTAAACGTCATCGCCATTGTCATCATTACCATTTGTTTTTTTGTAAATGGTAATGATGAAATGTAAACGATAATTATGTAATGTGTATTTTATGAGCAATAAGCGTATATCTAAAACTATGATATACCTACAATTGTTGATGTTTTTTTGAAAATTGTGAAATTTTGTTCAACTGTGGTAGTCGACGATAATAATATATTAAAAAAACAGCAACAATTGTAGGTATATCATAGTTTTAGATATACGCTTATTGCTCATAAAATACACATTACATAATTATCGTTTACATTTCATCATTACCATTTACAAAAAAACAAATGGTAAAAGGTCGACTACCACAGTTGAACAAAATTTCACAATTTCACAATTTGTTCAACTGTGGTAGTCGACGATAATAATATATTAAAAAAACAGCAACAATTGTAGGTATATCATAGTTTTAGATATACGCTTATTGCTCATAAAATACACATTACATAATTATCGTTTACATTTCATCATTACCATTTACAAAAAAACAAATGGTAATGATGACAATGGCGATGACGTTTAAGACATTGAGAAAAATGGCATGTCCATGTTACGATATCATGATGCAAGTACGAAAAACGAATATACCTACTCCGATCACTGGTGATTATGGATAATATGTCTATTTAGACAAGAATGATACTTTACGGACAACTATCGTTGAGAAGTGAACCATATCTGGGCGACAATACCAATGACCAACATCGTAAAAAAATGCTGCTATAGCTAGGTGATGTTTTGAAATATCAACATTATCTTGCACCTAATCGACCTGGTTCCAACATAATAACAATAACTTCCACTACTACACACAATTACTTGTCCTGATCCTAAACTAGGATACCATACCCTGTGGTATGGTAACCAGGCAAGAACAACACAATAAACATAGTATAAGGAAGAACGGGTGATCGTGCTCTTCCACTATAAAGGGAAATTTCCCGCCAGGCAGATCGTATGCCTGGGGACGGCCGGTCCAACTAATGTTCATCCCGTGCGTGCGTGCGTGCGTGCGTGCGTGCGTGCGTGCGTGCGTGCATGCGTGCATGCGTGTGTCTGGCGGGAAATGCCTGGCCCCCCGACGTGATGCACGCACGCACTGGACCGATCACCCGCTCTTCCCTACAATGGAAATACACCCATACTGTGGCTATTTGCACAAATTTACGGCAGCCCCAGTGGGAATCAAACCCACTACCTCCGGCATGGTAATCAGACGTAATACCGCTAGAGCAACGAGGCAGGTAATAATTATAAGTTCTTAAAAATAGAACTTCTTGTCTTGGCCCTAAACTAAAATACCTTTTGCTATGGTAACCAGGGAAAGACCACACTTAAAAATCATTGAGACTGGTCCTTGATCTCTAAACTATAACTACTGCAAAAGTTGACAAACGTACTGCTAAAAACACTTTTAAAGTATCGATGGCCTTCATATAATTCATCACGTTACCATTGAACACCCTCACACCATCGAAAACCTCCTACATCCTACGTGTCTAATCGATTAATCTCTCGAGTGCCCTCAAGACACAGTTCAAACTATCGACTGTCGATACGGATCTTATCGCGGGAGTCCCAACACTAGGTCAATAGAAATCTCACGTGTTCGGCTGACGTCGCCGGAGACACTGGCTCCGTGCCAATATAGGACCAATCCGTGACAGTAAGTGAGTGAGGACAAAACGACGGCTTTGTTAGCAAAGCTGTCTGTCTATACACGCTGAGATCTCGGTGGTTAAAAATCCGCCGCCAGTTCAGCTACTACACATCATCATCATCAACCCATTATGTCCCCACCGAGGGGCACGGGTCTCTTCCCTGAGGAAGGTATAGGCCATACTCCACCACGGGGGCCAAGTCCGGATTGGTGGAGGCTTGTAGACTAGTGGCTCGTCTACTGTCAGAAGTTGTCAAGCCGCCCTAAGGCCTCTGACTTGGCTTAACGACTGCCATCTATCGACTACTACCTATCTAGCTACTACACATTTATAATTATTTGCCTGACTGCGAAATCAATGAAAGATTATGGTTTTTCGCGCACATACATGTTGTTCCTTTCAAACACTAAATCACTAAAAGCGGCGGTAGCCCAGTGGGTAGAACATCGGACTCGGAAGCGAGAGACCCAGGTTCGATCCCCAGCGCGGGCATATACCTATGACTTGGTTTTCCAAGTTATGTACATCTGTGAAGTTATAGTAGCAATACTACTCGCTAACGGTGAAGGAAAACATCGTGAGGAAACATGAGTGTCTAGCTATTCACATACCTCAGCGCTTGAAATCGCCAATCCGCCGATTAAAACCACACTCTCTCCCTGAAAGAAGGCCTGTGCCCTACAGTGGGAAGTATATAGGCTGCTTATGCGATGTTACAAACACTCATCCCAAATCGATCCAGCTGTTAGACCTCCACCCCGGCTGGACCGATTTTAATAAATGAGATCGGGATCGAACTTTTTTTCGTGCGCAATAAAGTGTACCCTCTCTCTCTCCCAGAAAAACACGTCTTCATGAGAAGACGTGTTTCTCAACTCATCTTGAGCTGACCTTCTGTAATATTTATAGTGTCCATGCTGTGTCGTGCAGTGTATGCCGTGCAGCAGTCTTGTTATCTCGGGCGAAAAATCTCTGGAAGCATCATTTTTAGGGTTCTGGGAGACTGATTGGCTCAAAATCTGTGGGACCCTGCTTTACTTACTGTAATGCCTGACAGATAACTTGAATAAACATCCGCGCTCTGTATCCCAGACAGTCGTGTTTGTAGCGGTTAGGTACTACATGGAGCGTTCGCGCCCCTCACGCACCTATCAGTGTAAGTCGCGCGTCTTTGCTGCTACGGTTTTGCTTGTGCACCAAATTATAACCTGCCAAATCATTTCATTATTGAGGAGAAAACAAAAATTGCAATGCAATACAATTCAATGCATTGCAATGCAATTCGATACAATGTAACGCAATGCAAAGCAATGCAATTCAATGCAACGCAGTGCAATTCAATGCAATGCAAAGCAATGCAAGGCAAGCAATGCGACACAATACAATGCGACGCAATGCAATGCAATACAATTTAACACATGTTCCTCAACTCTTTTAAGTTGACCTTCTGTAAGGAGTTACCTACGCCTGTTTAGTCTCCGTGCTATGTCGTGCCGTATGCTGTGCAGCATTCAGGCACGCACAGTACAAAACTCAGGCCTGTTATCTCGCGCGAAAAATCTCTGGAAGCATCATTTTTAGAGTTCCGTGCACGGAAATCAAAACCGTGGCCTGACTCGGCTTACTCTTGGGTTATAAAAACTAGCACAGGTTTTTTTACTATATTTTACTTTTTTTGAAATATATTGGTACTCTATTAGTGGAATTCTTCTACTCAAGTTCAAGTTCTCGAATCTGGTGTAATTAATCTGTACAATTCTAAATGGTCCGATCGGGCCACCGTAACAATGGTTTTTAATTGTTCTTTTCAAGTTCATAATAGTCTTATCCTTGAACTTTTAAATCAGTAACTGGGTGAGTCTATATTGTAAATGTTATAAGTGGATCTTCACTGATTGCTGAAATTGTACCTACCTGCTTTAAAGAAATTTAATACTAGTTCAGTTCTTACTTTACTTTTACCGGCTTCCATTTCACCTTACATTCTCAGCATACCACCCGCTAACTTTGAAGGAAATCATCATGGAGGAAACCTAGTACCTACCTAGAAACTGTCGTACAAATTGACAAATGTACCTACGTACTTTAAGAACAATTAGTTACATGGTAGATGCCGGGATCGAGCCCATCGTGGGAATTGATATGATGCACGCGTCTTACCATCCCATACTGACATCAAAAATTGTCTCCCACGAATGAAAGAGAAAAGGAAAGGCTGACATTGTATATAATCAAAGTAGCACATCATACAAACAAAAGTAAACCGTTAACTTTGGCATTACACTCTCTCTGGGAGTCAAATTAAGCAGGGATTAAACGGGCTCTAGAAAGCGCCGATCTCACTATTGAAATTTAACTGAACGCGTTCCATTACTAACCAATGTTCCGATATTTAACAAATCGATCATCCGTTTCGATGAAGAAGATACCTCATTTCACTTTTTTATTCGTCCGTCCGTCCAAAGCTCACTTTCTTTCGTTTGTTGGTTCGTTCGTTCACTCGTTTGTTCGTTCGTTTTTTCGTTCGTTCGTTCGTCCAATCGTTCATTCGTTCGTTCATTCGTTCGTTAATTAATCACTAATCACCAGTTTCTCATAACAACATAACATAAACTCACGCCAGTATCCCAGAGGGGTAGGCAGAGACCAGAGACCGCCACTTGCTACGATCCTGACAGATCACTTTCGCTTCCTCAACATTCATTAGTCGTTGCATGCACGCACGCCGGTTTCGGGTACGTTTTATTAAAAGTTCAATATAATTAAAATCGATTATCATAAATAATCAAATCGGCAAGTTCGTAGAACTTAGTTAAATAAACGGCTGGACCGACTGTAACGTACGAGAAACCGGGGGATGTACTTATTTCAGCACCAGCTCCGGAAAAAACGAGCCACCCCATAATAAATTGTAAACTCAGGTTAGCGAATAATATCGTTCAGTTTCAACGGTTAAAAGGCTCTAACGTCATTCACCCACAAAGACAGTGAATTAAGAACAGAAAATAGAACACTCCGTGTACTTACCTAATTCGGTTAATCGCCGGGATTAGCCCAACACCCGAAGATAGCTTTGATCTTGTGTTGTAAAATTCTAATTCACCGACAATTTAAAAGTTAATAAAAAACTTTCGGCTTCAATTTTGTTGAAGTTGCGTTTCAATTCGTTTGTGTTTCTTCAATCAGCGATATTTCCTCGTAAAATTATTAAATTCAAGCTGTCAAAATGCCTCCTGCCTTCCCATTTCACTTTGCGTTATATTACTGCATACAATGACGTAGGTAACATGGTGACAAAACGTTCTCTCTTGACAATGTACTATCACTGACGGAAATACGGTTGGATTCGATTTTCGCTCTTATTTCCACGCCGTTTGAGTTCTGCTGTTGACACGATTCATCAACATCAACATCAGCCGTTTGACGTCCACTGCAGGACGTAGGCCTCCCTCATGGTTTTCCCTAACCATGAAGGGTTTTGCCATAATCGCCACGCTTGGCAGGCGGGTTGGCGATCGCAGTATGCGGTTGGAATCTCAGGAAGACGCTGCTGCCCGTCTCCTGGTAATTGATTTCCTTAGTCGCCTTCTACGAAATCCACGGAAGGAAATGGAGTGGCGCTATTCTTAATCCGACGGTATTCACACGGAAGAAACGATTGTTACCTATAAATCAAGTTAGGCGGTCTCCGGTTGGAATCGAGCCCAAGACTTCTGTTTTCATATCAAGCGTTGTAATGGTAGACCCCTGAGGCAGGCAATTGTAACGATTTCTGTAATAATATCTTGAACTAAACTAGATTAATGCCATGTAATGCCTGTACCCACTAGGTGCTACGGAGTCACCTAGTGCAGGCATTGCATGCTTAAAAGGTGACTCCAGTTAGTATATATGTACGTACCGAAAAATTATGAAGATAGACAAAATAAAGATTTTTGTATTTTGTATTTGTGTAGCTACGAATAAAAAAAACGGCCAAGTGCGAGTTGGACTTGCGCACGAAGGGTTCCGTATATTAGACACAAAGGTCGAGAAAAAATGGCAAAAAATCACGTTTGTTGTATGGAAGCCCCCCTTAAATATTTATTTTATTTTAATTTAATTATTTATTTTTTAAGCGAATAAAGGACTCAATACTCTGTGAATATTTCAAGCGTCTACCTGTTGCCGTTTTTAATATGCAAAAAACTGCAAAAAAAATTACGTTTGTTTTATGAGAGCCCCCCTTAAATATTTATTTTATTCTATTTTTAGTAATTTTTGTTATAGCGGCAACAGAAATACATCATCTGTGAAAATTTTAACTGCCTAGCTGTCACGGTTCATGAGATACCTAGCCTCGTAACAGACAGACAGACAGACGGACAGTAAAGTCTTAGTAGTAAGGTTCCGTTTGGCACCCTTCCGAACCCTAAAAATGACCCCACGTTCAATTGTGGGTGGCGGGCGGGGCTTGTCAGTTGTGTTACCAATCGGAGCGAGTTCAGTATTACCCGGCGAAATACTTATCTATGCGCCTGCCAGCGTCAGACCGGGGCAGGTGCATAAATCTTGCGAACTACCTAGATATTTCGACGGGTCATACACCGATGCAGTCACAACAAACGTTGTCTAAAGACGGCGCTATCTATGTAACCTTCACAGCGCCGATCTCATGTCGTTAAATGTCAATGTTAAACGCTTCTTGTTGATTTCTATAGATAGCACTGTTCTCGAATTCGATCTTCGTCTAATGTTGTATAGATAATGGTACGGACCCCTTCGAGCGCGAGTTCGACTCGCACTTGGCCGGTTTTTAGGACATCAGTGTTTTTACTATCACTGATTGTAGCCGCAATAGTCTCAGCAGTGTAAGTCCAGCACAAGGCTTCAGAGTAGCCCGTGTGTTTGCAGAACAAACGCCTCATCGTTTGGACAGCGCCGATGTTTGTACAACTGTAGGTTACACTGCAATGCCCGGCAGATAACTTGAACAAAAATCCCCACAGTTGGAATGATGACGCGACACATATTTTTTTGCTATGTTCCTTCATAACTCTGTCAAATCTTAACTGACTTCAACAATTATTTTTTTGTTCGAATAGATATAATGTCCCACGGTGCCATTTTAATTTGGTGAAGTTCCGATAAACATTTTCAGAGATGGAGAACGGAACTCTTTAATGGACAGCAGTAAATAAGGCCCAATGGGGCCCATCCTTTAGTACCAATGTAAATATTATGTTTCACAATATAGCGTAAAAGTAGTCCCAGGGTAATTTGGTGATGTTCTGGTGAAGACTTTCGGAGGTGGAAATTGAGAACTTCAAATTTTAAAGCAAGTAATTGAGAAGGGTAAGTTATGGTTATAAGGGACGTGATTTTTTTCTCCTGCTTCCCACTAAAAATTGAAAAAATAAAAGAATTGAAATAAAAAATAAAACCCGACTTCAAAACACTACAGCACTAAAAATTAGAAATAATTAAAAACAATACCTTTAAATTAGAAGTACATATAAATGTAGGTATTCTAGAAGTATAATTTGTAGTTGGTGTCCAGTTTCATGACCAGCACATATGTTTTGACCACCGAAAATTCAAAACCTACTAAAATTATTTATTGAATTGTTTATAAGTAGGTACGTCTAATTTAATGATATTCTTTTAAATTATTTCTGCCATTTTGGTGCTGATTTGAGTCAACTAAAGTGCGAAAAATTGCGAACGTCACTGCAAAGTCAAAATCAGGTAATTTTGTTCAGTCTATTTGTCGGGAATTATACCGGTCTCAACTCAATCACCTAGCAGAGTAGATGGTGCTGTTGGTAGGGCGGTAGGTCTGTCCAGAGTGTTGCAATTACTATGGTTACCTATATTGCGTCAAATCATCAAATGAGATACTTACCGCCGGGTTCTCGTATGCTTAAAATCTGTTAAACTTCTGTTAACAGCGGTCAGTTGACCGAAGTGCATTAAAAATATCGTCAACATCATCATCATCAACCATTTGACGCCCACTGCAGGACAAAGGCCTTCCTCATGGTTTTCCAAGCTTCCCGGTCTTGTGCCGCCCGCATCCAGCGACTCCCCGCCCCACCGTAACCAGGTCGTCAGACCATCTGGTGGAGGGCCTTCCCACGCTGTTCGTCCGGTCCGCTGTCGCCAGGTCAGAACTTTTTCGCCCCAACGGCCATCAGTTCTCCGAGCTATGTGCCCCGCCCACTACCACTTCAACTGAGCAATTCTCCGAGCTATATCAGTAACTCGGATTATTCTGCGGATCTCCTCATTCATTCCTGATTCGATCACGCAGTAAAACTCCTAACATAGCTCTCTCCATTGCTCGGTGACCATTCTTATGAGGCCCATAGTCACCGACCGTCTCACATCCATAAGTCATCACTGGTAACACACATTGGTTTGGTTATACACCTTTGTCGCTGCCTGTACGTAATACAGAGAAGTTTGTAAAGAGGCTCGAAATTTCACTCATTCCTGCACTTGTCCATTAGCTCAGTTGGGAGAGCGCTGGCACGGTTAGCCAGAGGTCGCGGGTCCAAGTCCCGGCATGGGTGGAATTTTTGGCCTCTAAATAGGTTTTTAATTGTCCTCAGCACGGGTTAGTGCAACATAAAGAATATAAACATAATTTTGTTTCACGGTGTTTCTGCTTTATAGTGGCACTGATTGTCAAAGAATGTGTTAAGTACCTACTTAAAGTGGACTTTCTTTGTGTTACACAAACAGGACTTTATTCTGTTGTAGGGCAATTATTGCTGAAGGCTGAGACATTAGTAAAATTGAAATTGGTAAAGCGCGAATTGAAATTGTGTTAGGTATCCCTAATATTATTTCCAAAAATATATACCTATTTGACTAAAAACTTGTATAAAAAAAAGTTGTTGAACACAAACGCTAATTGTGTGTATCAGGAACTGATAAATTTTTAGCTAACGCTTTATATTGAAACAATTTAGTAGGTAGGTACCTAAACGCCTTATTATAACATTGTATGACTAAAAATCTTGTATTTTCCTCAAGTTTATCAGAATGGCAGCTAATTATTTTCTAAATAAGCCATCAACGGATAAAATTTTCCTTTGCAATGTCACGATACGATAGATAACAATGATGCCGGTACAATAATAGTGATGTCGACGAAACAGTCAATTCCGATGCGGTATCTTCATTGAACGGTACGGGTTCGCGCATCGGTGATGAGAGTGACTAGTGGTGTGATTTTTAGTATAAGTTCGTACTTCTTATTTTTATCGATACTTAGGTAGGTATTTAGTTATTTAAAATTATTATCCGGTTTAATGTCCGACAAATAATTTGAATAAATGACTTTGCATGGACGTATTTTAGGTCTCATTGGCAAGGGACCTGAGATTCTAATTCACGAATTTAGTGGTGAAATTAAAAAATAATAAGAAAAATGCTCTTACGTAACGCAAACTGTCAGTTTTTGTGCAAGTTTCTGCCGGGAATTCATGTTGATCGTTGACCGTGCAAAGGACTCCTTTACGATATTATTCAGCAAAATCAATGCTGTGGACAATAAACCTGCAGCAAATACTAAGTCTGAGGCCGTTTCACCGCCGCATGGACATAGCTCATGTGCAATGTGCAATTATCGTTGTGTTCTACCTTGTTTGTTGAAATTGGAAGGAAATATTATTTTCTTGTTTCTTTTGTCTACCTTTTTGATTAAAGAAACTCTAAACCTACCAATAATCGTCCAATAGTCTGAGTTATATATTTTTATTATATTCTTTATTGCAAATCATAAATTAAAAAATTAATAACATAGCATTGTTGCAAAAGCGAACTTATATCTAAGAGAGATCTCTTATAGCCAACCTTAGCATAGGGTGTTTAAACTGAGATACGGGGAAGAAGGGAGAAATACTTTCTGTAATTTTTGCAAGTTGCAATAGATTTAATTGAAATTGAATTGATTAATAAATATGTTTTTAATTTGGAATTCTTCTATTAATTATACCTAAGCAGCTTGGTAACTTGGTTATAATGTAGGTTACCTACACTAGGGTATACTAGGTAGGTATCTATCGATATTGCCACACTGTCACTAAGTCAACACTACACCCTCTCGGGAGCACTCGACAAATAACCGAGGCCAGGGCCAGGACGGAGCGCAGTTTGCATAATTGCCGCGCGTTCGTAAGAGACTCTATGCACAAAACTCTTTTGTTTACGTTTCACTGTGTAGTCAGCACAGTCCTGTTTTATGAGCTAAGTAATGAGTGAATGATTTTCATTTTTAAGCTTTGTTGTTTCGAAATTAAATAGCATACACACGGCTCTGGCTAATAGATAACTAAGACTTAATATATAATACTATATACAGGTATACATTTATAATATCTAGTGTAAGTATCCATAATTTAATTGGAAAGAGAGAGCTGAAATTCGGCATAAACATATTACCTATATTTATTACTCCGACAAAATGGTACAAAAAAATGTCGGAAAATATTAAGTAAAATATTTGAGAAGATCATCTTACGCATTTCAATAATTACCAACTTTTTCATAGCCAGCAATTTGGTTTT
Source organism: Yponomeuta malinellus (assembly GCA_947308005.1). Taxonomy (NCBI): domain Eukaryota; kingdom Metazoa; phylum Arthropoda; class Insecta; order Lepidoptera; family Yponomeutidae; genus Yponomeuta; species Yponomeuta malinellus. Next base: position 1,122,871 of record OX371020.1, on the reverse strand, counting down.
CCTAAAGGGCGGAATACAACAGACGGAGTTATGTTACTTAAACATATTTTCAGCGCGTGGGAGGATCGCAAGGATGCAGTAGGCATATTTTGTGATTTATCAAAAGCATTTGATTGTGTAGACCACGAAACGCTACTCCTAAAGTTAAAACACTACGGAATAAAGGGTGCAGGTTCAGATCTTTTAAGATCGTATTTAGAAGGATGGGTCCAAAAAGCAGACGTAAATCGTATTAAATCCTCGAGTTCACTTTAGGGCCGCTCTTTTTCGTAGTCTATATCAATGATTTACCTATCGTACAAAAAAATGTCTGAGATAGTGTTATTTGCTGATGACACGTCACTTATTTTTAAAATAAGTAGACAAGAAAATAATCTTGACGATGCAAATAATGCTCTCTCGCAAGTACTAGATTGGTTCACAGCAAATAATCTGCTACTAAATACTAAAAAGATAAAATGTATAAAGTTTTCCTTACCTAACGTACGAGTAGTTGAGAACAACATAGTAATTGGACATGAAAAACTAGAATTTGTAGATGATACTGTATTTCTGGGCATCACAATCGATGCAAAACTACAATGGGGTCCACATATTGTAAAATTAGCACACAGACTTAGCTCTGTAGCATATTGAGTGAAAAGAATTAGGGAACTCACTGACGTTGCAACTGCTAGGCTTGTTTATTTTAGTTACTTCCATAGTATTATGTCCTACGGTATACTACTATGGGGCCTGGCAGCAGACATTGAGACTATCTTCATCTTGCAGAAGAGAGCCATCCGATTTATTTACAAGTTAGGTAGTAGGGATTCACTAAGAGATTTCTTCAAAGAAACCAACATCTTAACAGTTGCATGTCAATACATTTATGAAAATATTATGTACGTTAGAAAAAATATCAAAGACTTCGAAAATGTTGGTGGCCACCATAATGTTAATACTAGAAATAAACATAAATTGTCATTTCCACTATTTAGACTTGCAAAAGTTAACACATCCTTTATGGGGCACTGTATAAGGTTCTACAACAAAATTCCTCAAGATATATTAGAGTTACCTCCAACGCGATTTAAAAAATGTGTTCAGCACATTCTGTGCAAAAAGGCTTACTATAACATCAAGGATTATTTATTATTATTATTATTTAGAAGACAAAGATGTTTGGCATTAAACAGTAGATTAATATTATTTAAAGGACGATTGTGACTAGTGTTCAACACATTCATGACTAATATTTTAAGTTGAAAACTCTGTTAATTAAGTTAAAACGTGTTTTGAAAAGAATAAATGTGGAGTTTCTTTGTTAGCTTCTTCTCCGCATAATCCATTAATTGTGAAACTAACAACTTTGACGTTCATTAAGTAAACATTCTGTTTTTAAAATGAATAAAAATATTTGAATTGAATTGAATTGAATTGTATCGCGAAATGGACAATGTGAGATATAGACCAAAAGCGTAATAGTCGTATTGCGAAATGTACAATGTGAGATAGACACCAATAGCAAAATATTCGTATCGCGAAAAGGACAATATGAGATATAAATCAAACGCTTATTTGAAATGACATTTAGGCATAACGCGACTCAGACACACTGCGTTATAGGTATAGGCAGGCCCTCGTCACTCCACACAAAAAATATTATGAACGTACTTTGTGCCAACATTGAAACAAAAAATATAATCCTGCTAAAACAAAAGGCATTAACTCCGCAGTGAATCACGTAGATGTATCATGATTTAAAATTAAGTCGGGTTATATGTGAAATCTAATGTTGGTAATGTTGGTATTACGTATTTTGCAAATGGCCGGTAATTTTGTTCGTTTGTCGTTTTTGTGTGGCATTATTTTATTTATTTTAACTTTAGCAATAGTGTAGTGCGTGAAAAGTGATTAAACAAGAAATATGGGAGGAAAAGCATTGAGGAAATGTGATATTTGTGGCATTAGAAGAGTCAGAAATTAATGTACGTCTGGCATATTCTTAACCAGATATCCACTGGAGCCAAACAGGTAAAATTAGCAAGTTTATCATAATAAATGTACGCAAATTTTGATATTTATTTAATGCGCTTGGATAAAACAACTGAATTATTTAGAACAATTTACGATTTTGACAAATTTAAATTAACGCCGGTTGTAGTGCGGTACCCATGTGGTACTTTTTTTTATCGATATTTTGGACGATTGATTTCTGCCAGATATTTCTACATGCCGTCTAAAATTGATCACAACTACTTAATTTTAAACGTCGAACACCACACAGCAAGAACAGAATTATTGTTTTGTTTGTTGCAGACTCCAAAGATCTGAAATTCGACCAAAGTGCAAAGTTTTGATAGCGACGTGACGCATTGGTGACATTTTTTTCTACACCTGATGCTAAATAAATGATTTGATTTAAAAAAAATGCCTTTTTCATTATGAAAGTAAGCGATAATCCATTCACACCATGTCATACTCGAAATAATTGAGTTGACCTACTGTGTTGGGATTTATCGCCTACTTTAATTTTCAAAGCATGAAAATGAGGTAAGGGGAGAGACGTCTCGAATTTTTTTATCGATATCGATAAGCAGTCCATCACTAATGTTTTGCAATTTCATTCTCATGTTGGTATTATACTATTTTTTGTTAGGTTGGTACAAACTACGTTCATAATTTTGAAAACGTGTTGTTAGCAAGTGCCGACTCTTATAACGTAGTGATTACATACTCTTTGGGTATAGGTACAGCGAGCAAACGCCACCTCCACTTACCAACGATGACATTCGGTACAATGTCACGACTGGCAAAAAATTTAATAACATAATAAAATATCGATTCATGACATAAATCGATTTTTTTAACAATCGAGACAGTACTAAACGTCACTAAAAATTTTTCGTTTACTTGTCAAAGTGACCGGTAGTAGTTAGTAATCTATCATCAGCAGCTTTTCGTTCAAAAGTTCGTTGTCCTGCTTTCATGCTCAAGCTTCCAACCGTTCGAATGTTTCTATAAACGTTAGTTTTGTGAAACAAGCAGTGAGAGCGCGATGCGATGAACAACTTTCAAACCAACCCAGTCAAGTTGTACGTACAAGACGTGTACCGCGCTCAAAGGACGGAACACAATAAATACATTTACAAACTCTTCGGGTTCACTTTCAAGAATGTCATGCTACACGGCGTGGTCACCGCCGTCTACAACAGCAGCGGAAACTTCACAAATTTGGAACTAACCGACGCTACGGCCTCCATACAAGCTTACTATGACTTCACAAAGAACAATTCTTACACACCAGATAGAGTGGTAAAGGATTTGTCCCACGAATTTCGCTCCATTTTATGGACTGGCAACGACAAAACGCCGATTATGAAAAGTTTGAACGATTCCATTTTCCAAAAGAAACAAGCGCCTATCAGTTTTACTAAAGGAAGCTATGTTTGCATCACAGGAGACATTTTTGTGGATGATTTGAGAGGCATTCGGATGATATCAGTGTATGAATGCTCTGTGACATCCGTACAGCGTGAATTAGTGTGGTTACAAGAGCTGAAATATTTGTATGAGAAGTATTACCTACGGAATAAGATAATTCAGGGCCCTGTTACCTAAATACACATTTTGTTGTCAGTAATAACTTTTGAATCAGAATTCATTGCCAAGATGGGATATTATTATTTAAATAAAGACATGTCATATAATTTTTTTTTGCCACATACTGTGATCACCAACCCGCCTGCAAAGTGTGGCGATTATGGCAAAAAAACAGCCATCTAATATGGTCCCTTCATCCATCTAGTGTGAGTGAAGGTACCACTGGACGCTGTATAAATCATCTTTTTATGTACATGCCAAGGCTAAAGTTTTAATTTATAACACCATATCTAATAATTTTCCTTGAAACACTCCGCGATCCAGCTTAAATAGTCTGGTAGAATAGTGTATCTATCTAGATAGATAAGTCTTTGTTGCACACCAGTAATACCACGATCACAAGCCTTGATCCAACTTTCACTGATGCCTGCACTTGCCCATTAGCTCAGTTGGGAGAGCGCTGGCACGGTTAGTCAGAGGTCGCGGATTCAAGTCCCGGCATGGGTGGAATTTTCAGCCTCTCAATAGGTTTTTTAAATTGTCCTCAGCACTGGTTAGTGCAACAAAAAGAATATAATCAGTACTATTTTATCATAGCTATTTAGTTGCAAATTTTTGACTCATGCAAGCATAAAGAAACTAGCCATGCATAACATCTACCTACCCATACTCTTTTCTTTTTTTTTTTGCCAAGCTAGTGTTGCCAGAGCCCTCACACCTAAAAGCACGGTTTTTTAATAAAAAGCACGTTTTTTTTTCTTAATATAAAAATATACATTTTAAAAGAAAAAAGTTGTAATAGATAAAAAAAAATGCCTGTATTACACTCCTACTGAGGCATATTTTCGTCACCCGAACAAAATACAGCGATGCCGGTTTTGACAGCTTGTCGACCAATCACAGCCTGCTGCACACATCCACAGCAGACCATGGTTGGTCAACAAGCAGGAAAAACCGGCATCGCAGGATTTTGTTCGGGAAGGTAACAAAGATATGCCTATGCTTCCTCATAACCAGAAAAAAAAAATTGCATGGACATATTATTTTAGTAGAAAAAAATATAATAGGTATGTACTGTTATCATATCATAATAAAAAAACATTAAAAGTAAGCATTTTTAGTTTTTTAACCGACTTAAAAAAAAAGAGGAGGTTATCAATTCAACGCGTATATTTCGTTTTTTTTTTTTTTTTTTTTTGTATTACATGTTCCTCCATAATGTCCCATCGGTCCAGTTTTAATTTGGTGAAGATCTGATGAAGACTTTCAGCGATGGGGAACGGAACTCTTTAATGAACAGCAGTAAATAAGCCCTAATGGGGCTCATCTTTTAGTAATATTCGTATGTTTCATAAAATAGTGTAAAAGTAGGCCCAAGTTAATTTGGTGATGTTTTGGTGAAGACTTTCGGAGATGGAAATTTAGAACATCAAATTTTAAAGCAACGAATTAAGTAGGGTAAATTATGGTTATAAGGGACTTGTTTGTTTTTCTGCCGCTCTCCAACTAAAAATTAAAAAATAATTTTTTTTAAATAAAAAATAAAAACCGTGTGTCGAATACAACAGCACAAAAAAGTTAGAAATAATTTAAATAATTAGAAGTATTTATACATATATATTAGAAGTATAATTTGTAGTCAGTGCCCAGTTTCATGACCAGCACATATATTTTGGACACCGACTCCAAATTATACTTCTACAATACCTACATGTTTAAATACTTCTAATTATTTAAATTATTTCTAACTTTTTAGTGCTGGCGTGTGTCGAAGTAAGTTTTTATTTTTTATTTAAATTTTTTTAGCAAAATCTTTAGAAGTTAAGATCACACACAGAATAAATAGATGTGATGTACAGCTGTTCGAGAAAGAAATGTCATTATAGGGTTACGTTCAGTTTGAACTATTTTGAACATTGGGCAACTCTCGCCTACCATGCCACCTCTTTCGCATGCGTTAAGTTTCTGAACTATGTTTCTAGGTAGCTACCCTGTTGTCAGTGTTAGACGTATGTCGTCCGACCTAAGGCGATCAATCAAACTGAACGCGATACCTACCTATTTAAAACGAACTAATCACAGAGTAGTAACGAAAAAGACTCGTGACCACAGACAATATAGGTATTTACCAAGTCCAACAAAGACAATTTTTTTAGTCTCACTCAGTCATAAAATCATGTGGCATAACATAAAGCATGTTTAAGCACGCTTATATTCCTCGCACGTAAATAGCACGCATGTCTCTAAAAAAGCACGTAAAACCGTGCTAAAAGGCACGATCTGGCAACGCTGCCAAGCTGTACGTAACTTTTTTTTATTACACGCGTTTCAAAATCAACTCTGCAAGTCTGCAACTATCGGTAGATCGAGTATAGCATTCTTCTCTTTATTCTGTGTGACAGTAATGATGAGTATAACGTAGTGATTACATACTCTTTGAGTGTTAGGCTATTTCTTTGAAGGGGCAAAAGAAATGGAACTCGTAGATATTACTCTTGATACTACGCTTTTTAGTGAATTAGCAGCTAAGATGTCATGCATGAGGAGCCAATACCTTAGTACAACTTTGAATGTCGTAGGTACTAAGGTATTTCATGGTATCAATAATTTAGACGTGTTCCGGTGTACTGGCAGTGTAAATTTTATTATGCAAGGTACTCGATCCGTTGCGTCATCCGCAATCTTGATTTTAAAGTAATAAATAAACTAAACGAAAAGGCTCAAAAGGACTAGTATCCAATCCAGAGCCGTTAAACCCGGTATAAAAAAAATATGATAGCTACTATCGCAAACGTAATATTCAAGTTTACCCTCTCTTCTTGCCGAATTTACGCCGATAAGACCCGTTTACTGGCCCCTTACGTAATTAGAGCATTTACAACAACGTAAGTACAAATTCAGATTTCGTTCCGGCGGAATATAGGTACTTATGACTCCAACTTAGAAACTTATTTGAGGTTATTGTAAGTTGCTTATTTTCTTAATTTTCGTTTCAGAAGTATGGCTAGCCAGGGCTTTTCGGCTGAAGAATTGCAGGCACTATGCCAGATTCCTGACCCTTCAACCAAGGTGAATATATCTATTTCTTATCCCGTGAATATAATTATAATAACTTCCAACAACACAATCATGACATCACAAATTAGGATACTCTGCAATGGTAACCAGACAAGGACGTCACAAACATGGGGTGGTGGGTAAAGTTGGGATGAAAATACACCCAGACTGAAATAATTTGTACAAATTTACGGCGGCCCCCAGTGGGAATCAAACCCACAACCTATGTTTTGGTAGCTGAGCGCCTAAACGGCTAGACCAACGAGGCAGTCTAAATGTATAGACTTCGGTTCTGAAGGGTTGAAAAGACTCATCATAAGAAACCAATGTTAGTCCCACTGCAAGCAAAGGCCTTTTGTCAGTGAAAAAGAGGATGGGCTTAATACAGGTTTAGTATTGTGATTGATTATTTTTGTGAATTTCCTTTTTCATCTGATAATAATTGCATCTGTGACTGCCCCAAACTCACACGAGTTGAACATATAAAATACCTCGGTGTAACCATTGACAAAAATTGAAATTGGAAGAAACATATTGATTTACTCAATGCAAGAACAAGAAAATTAATTTGTATCTTTACAAAACTGAGACATATTAATGATGCTGCTTTAATAAAAACTGTATATTACTGTCTGTGTCAATCTATTCTTAATTATGGCATCATGGCTTGGGCGGAGCATACGCTTCTAACCTCATGAAGATTGGAAGAGCAGGTTCAAAAGATTCCGGTATCCTACAGACAAATTATACAGTGAATACTCGGTACTGACTATTCGGCAATTATACCGATATTCACTTATTTTAATGCAGCGCCAAATCTTGCCCCCACCCCAAATATCGAATAGACGCAGTTACAGTCTATCAGATACCTCAATGCCGAACGCAATTTGCTCAGTGTTTCTCTTACTATTTGGGTCCGTACATGTTTAATAAAATATCTAAATCTATGTGAGCAGTCAAAATACAGCACGAAACAAACATTTCGTAAACTTTGTATGAAACTAGACTATGTCTCAACTAAAAATTTGGTAAATCGAGCAACGTTGTATGTATGTCGTAGTCATATCGTAGATTGTGCCATATCATGATGTGGTTAGCCATATCACGAAATGTGTCCTTTTCATGAAAAGGCCAAGTCAAACTGGCCGTATCGTTTAAGCATCAACGTTTGACAATATGGCAATCTACGTTTTGCCATATCATAATGTAGGGTACCTACCTATGACTTTTCCATACACCAACCATATTTAAGTTTGACATATTTACTGCATTGAGCTGAAAAATAGATTGAAGATGCCTAATGTATTTAGTGTTTTGGTGCATTTGAACCTTATAGGTTGAATAAAATACCAATAAAAGAAGCAACAGTTTATATCTTATCACTTGTAAAATACAATGCGGTACAATGATTACAACAAAATGAGATTGCTGCTGTCCTCATTTTGCACAGTATTTACGCTAATATTGCCGTCACTAGAAATATTTTCTGTCGCCTCCATGGTAGAAATACACAACAAACTAACATCAGCGCCTCTAACGGTGGATAATGGAAGTATTTTACGATATGCCGATTGCCGCTAATGTTTGGCCGCATCATGAAATAGTCATGCATTTCGCCATTCAAATTGTCAAACGTCGGTTCTGGCTATGGCCAGTTTGACTTGGCCTTTTCATGAAAAGGACACATTTCGTGATATGGCTAACCACATCATGATATGGTCAATTCTATGATATGGCTACGACACATACATTGTAATAGGTAAGTATATTTAAGTAACAAGCTATTACTTAAATATACTTATTACAATGTATATACATAAACATATTTACTTATTTATCTATATGCATTATCACTAATTCTAATATGGGTAATATAGTAATTATAGTAATTATTATTGGTATTAAATCTCACAATTTATTTAATATTTTCCCTATTCGCTAAAAGAGACAGTACCTATTTGTTATTAATACATCTGACACAAGTATTATCCTTAAGTTCCACCTAGTAATTAAAACTTAATCAAATATTGTTTTATCGCAAAGCCACACTTAAGTTAACACCAACCAAACTTGGTTGAACTATGTTACTCGCGTAATTACTACAAGGTATGGGTCAGAATATCTGGTTGCATCCGATAATGATTCCTACTCTGCCGCAACACAGTCGTTTGACTAGCGCGGAGGGTAGTTGTTGTTTTAGGCTGTTACCGTTTGCTGCATTCTCTAAATAAACACCTACCTTAACAACAAAACATAACAATGATTAGTATGTTTAAAAACTAAATATAATTATTGGTAATTAGGATGTTGTCGCGCTTCGACAAGATGGGCAGGAAAATGTTAAGGAGAGACAAGTACAGTATTTACAAATATTTATTTACAGAGAAAAAAACTGAGGGAAAACAATGGGTTCGTGCCCTACACCGGTTCAATTGGTTCAGCCCGGAAATGTTGATGAACGGTACTCCCCTAGCCTGGATGGGATGACGCGCCGTGTTGCCTCAGTAGAGACGCTGAAGAAAGGCGCGATCCCTCCGGGAAGCCGTAGAATCTCGTACAAAAGGTGTTTCGTATGCGGTGAGACCGGAAGTTGTTGATCCGGTCTTAAGCTGGATACGGAAGTTCACAAGCTGGACTTCGAACCCTGGAATCGTTTTCCAGTATTAAAATAGGGACATCAAAACGCCCCTGTGCATCGCCACCCAAACCGGAAAGCACCAGAAGGGAGTTTGAAGGTGGCGGTACACTAAAATAGGCAGAACGGCGGAAAATTAGGTACCTAGATAGTAAAACATGCAAAGCCCATTTAGCAATAGATATTTACACAGTCAATTACAGGAAATAGATACTTAGTGTAATAAACACAACCAGATAATTGTTCACACTCACCCAAAAGCGGGGGCAATCGTCGCAGACTAAAAAATATGAAAAATGAAAAATGGCCGCTAGGGCGGTTGGAGAGAGGCGGCGGAGCAGAGCGCACACCCAACTCTTTCCGTGGTCAAAATTTCAATGATTTGCGAGAGCCGAGATGAGTGAACGGAAGAATATTTGAATGAACGTATTGAATGAGCGATTGCCATAGGCAATCACTCATTCAAAGAGCGTCCAAAATAGAGGCCAAGCATGAGTTAATTTTAGGTGGGAAAATAAAATAAAACTATTAATTTCTTGAGAAAATAACTAAACTTTGAAATTATACAAAAATATACATTTTAGTAGCGTATTTTGAGAGTAAAAGAAATAACGCTACAATGTAAGTAATACAATGTAACAGTGTGAACATTTTAACCTGGCAATAAACGATTTGATTTGATTTCATTAATGTCACGAATTAATGTGAGATAAGAATTAATGTCTACACCAATTAGCCACCTCCTGTAACAATAAAAATATGGTAGTTGACACAATATAAGTTTTACTTATGTGAAATTTAATTTGTATCACAATGGACATTGCAAATTGGATGTTAGAATTGAAAGAACATAAAAAAGAGTTCGTTTCAATCTGTAGAATTCTAAAGCACCCGATCGGACATACATAATAATGGTTTTAACAGGTTTAAAAAGGTCATGTTACTAATAAGCAAAAAATCAAGTAACACTAATAAAAATCCGGCCAAGTGCGAGTTGGAATCGCGCACGTAGGGTTCCGTACCTTTATCTATACAACATTAGACACAAACATCGAGAAAAAAATGCAAAAAAACACGTTTGTTTTATGGGAGCCCCCCTTAAATATTTATTTTATTTTAATGTAATTATTTATTTTGGAAGCGAATATAGAACTAAATATTCTGTGAATATTTCAAGGCTCTACCTGTTGCCGTTATTAATATCGAGCAAAAAAACGGCAACAAAACTACGTTTCTTGTATGGGAAGCCCTTAAATGTTATTTTGTTCTGTTTTAGGGTTCCGTACCTCAAAAGGAAAAAACGGAACCCTTATAGGATCACTTTGTTGTCCGTCTGTCCGTCCGTCCGTCCGTCTGTCAAGACCCTTTTTCTCAGGAACGCGTGGAGGTATGAAGCTGAAATTTATATCAATTACTCAGGTCTACTGTCCCTTGAAGCTGTGAAAAAATCAAACTTCTAAGCCAACGCAATCAAAAGATACAGCCGTTTATGCCGCAAATTTTCGACACTTGCAAGGGAATCAAAACCTACAGGGTGCTTCCCGTGAACTCAGAATCTTGAAATTTGGTACGAAGCAACGTCTTATAGCATAGATAAAGGAAAAATTACGAAAACCATAAATTTTTAGTTACATCACATAATATATTTTTTTTTAATAATTTTAAACTTACTACCCATTTCCTCATAAACGCGTAGAGGTATTAAATTGAAATTCATACCAAATACTCAGGTCTATAATACCTTTAAGCTGTAACAAAATCTAACTTCTATGTCAACGCAATCAAAAGAAACAGCAATTTAAGCTGCATATTTTGAAACTCGCAAGTACTCGCAAGGGAATCAAAACCTAAAGGGTACTTCCAGTCGACCTAGAATCTTGAAATTTGGCATGAAGCAACGTTTTATAGCACACATAAAGGAAAAATTCCGAAAACCTTAAATTTTTAGTTACATTACAAAATATATATTTTTTAATAAATATAAACTCATTACTTTTTTCCTCATGTTTTGCAATAAAAATACCATAGTTATGACTCGATTGTCGTAATGAACGAACTTTGTAAACCTTGCAGGTTTGTACGGAACCCTCGGTGCGCGAGTCCGACTCGCACTTGGCCGGTTTTTTTAATATTTGTTGTTATAGCGGCAACAGAAATACATCATCTATGAAAATTTCAACTGTCTAGCTATCACGGTTCATGAGATACAGTCTGGTGACAGACAGGCAGACAGACAGACAGACGGACAGACGGATTACATTATGCCCATTATTTTATTAAAAAACTTGGTAGCTTGCAACATCACAGTTTGCACCTGATTTGTATAGAGTTGGAATAAAACGCAGCAAAAGTATTAGTTACAGAGAAAAATCTTAATCAAAATTATTTATCTTCTGACATAGTCTCTCACACACACACACACATGAAAGTAAAACATATTTTTTGTCAACTAGACCACAACTACACTAGGAAAAAATACAATTCTTTGAAACATGTTGACCATGTTGCAAAACGATCCCACTTGCTGGATTTGCCATAGTGGCTTCTTCTAGACCTTATTTACTTTTTTGTGTACAGAGGTCGAGAGGAACAATTAGTTTCAAAGGATCCACATGTGGATTTAAGAGGAACAATTAGTTTCAAAGGATCCACATGTGGATTTAAGAGGAACAATTAGTTTCAAAGGATTCACATGTGGAGCGCCACTGTGGATCAAAGTGGAAGGAGGGATTTGTGCTATTCCCATTTGTGGGAAAATGGCCTCAGTCTGGGTGTACTTTCATGTTTGTAACATCCTTGCCTGGTTACCACAGCACAGGGTATTCTGGTTCGGGACCAGGCCGAGTGATTGTATTGTTTGGCAGTTAATAAAGTGTATGTAGTTCTTTATTTATCTTAGAACACCCAAGGCATGATTAAGGGTGTTCATTTTCTTGTACAGAAAACCACATAATCCATCATCAACGTGTGTGGTTAAACAAGATTATGATGGTGAAATAACTAAGCAGCCAAAGCCTTTAACAACCAAACGTTTCCCTTTCAGGACTTCATGTTCCAGCAAACGATGTACCGAATCAAGGATCCCCGCAAGTCCTTACCATTCTACACCGGAGTGCTTGGCATGACGCTGCTGAAGCAACTGCACTTCCCCGAGATGAAGTTCTCCCTCTTCTTCATGGGTTACGAGGACCCGAACAGCATCCCTCAGGATGAGAACCAGAGGACAGCCTGGGCGATGAGCAGAAAGGCTACGTTGGAGCTGACATAGTGAGTCGATTTATTTTCCGAAATATCACGGTTTAATATAATTTTATTAAGTTCTGTAGATCATTGTCTTACATAGGAGAATATCCATGTCATAGAAGAATGTTGTATTTCACACAAGTGGTTTCAAGCATTACCTATCACACGCTCCAAAATATGAAAATTCCTCAAAAATTTAAAAAACTTGTTCAAAATATAACTGACATGTTTCGGTAATTGTGCATTTTAATAGTAACCATATATATTATTACGTAAGTGACAATTTGTATTCTAATGTGTCCCACAATCACAGATAAAAGATTGAACAGATTTATGCAAATCACGGCCTGCTGAGTGTATTCCAATAAAGGTCGAAGACACCAGCAGTGCTAGCAGTTCCAAGAAATGCCCATGTGCTGCTGGCTTGTAATTCCCAATAAATTCCTCATTTATCCTTGACAATTATATTTTATGGTTTTTAGACAGACACAAAGCATATACATATATACGTGTACATTAACCCACGCATGTGTCCGGAAGGTACAAGATGTGATGCGTTGACAAGCCACTATTGGCTTGTCAATTTTATAATTTTATTATTATGTTGCTGTCTATACCAATAACCGATAAACCGACAGGTTTCAGGAATAGAATTTCTCACTTATTAGGTATTTATTTACATAAATATAACAGCAACATAATAGTAAAATTATAACCAAAACATTAAATTATTGTGTTGTGCAGTGTTTCATCATAAGCAGCCTATATACGTCCCACTGGGCACAGGCCTTCTCTCAGCGAGAGTGTGTGGGCTTAATCACCACGCGTGCCCACCGCGGATTGGTGATTTAAAGCGCTGAGGTATGTGAATAGCTCAGACACTCAGGATTCCTCACGATGTTTTCCTTCACCGTCAGCGAGTGGTATTGCTACTATAACTTTACAAATGTACATAATTTAGAAAACAAACTCACAGGTACATGCCCGCACTGGGATTCGAACGTGGGTCTGTCGCTTCCGAGCCCGAGTCCAGAGTTCCAATGTGTGTACTACCTATCAAACATCTTTTAACATACCTACTCTTACATTGTTTCATCACCCTTCCGATCCCAACTTGCACTAATAATTAATATTATTAACTTAATTCTGGAAATAACTTAAATTTTTGTACTATTTTCACACTTTAACATGGTTGTACCTACTCTTCCCACAAAAAAACAAGTACCTAAGTAGTTCCGGAATTCAATTCAATTCAATTCAATTCAAATATTTTTATTCATTGTAAAAACAGAATGTTTACTTAATGAACGTCAAAGTTGTTAGTTTCACAATTAATGGATTATGTGGAGAAGAAACTAACAAAGAAACTCCACATTTATTCTTTTCAAAACACGTTTTAACTTAATTAACAGAGTTTTCAACTTAAAATATTAGTCATTAATGTGTTGAACACTAGTCACAATCGTCCTTTAAATAATATTAATCTACTGTTTAATGCCAAACATCTTTGTCTTCTAAATAATCCTTGATGTTATAGTAAGCCTTTTTGCACAGAATGTGCTTAACACATTTTTTAAATCGCGTTGGAGGTAACTCTAATATATCTTGAGGAATTTTGTTGTAGAACCTTATACAGTGCCCCATAAAGGATGTGTTAACTTTTGCAAGTCTAAATAGTGGAAATGACAATTTATGTTTATTTCTAGTATTAACATTATGGTGGCCACCAACATTTTCGAAGTCTTTGATATTTTTTCTAACGTACATAATATTTTCATAAATGTATTGACTTAATAATGTGTAGTGAAAGTTTTAGAGCTTACCAAATTCTTAGTTTGAACTAATAATAATTATAATCTATTCTCACTTTTAGCAACTGGGGCACGGAGAGTGCAGACGTAAGTTACCACAATGGTAACACGGATCCCCGCGGCTTCGGGCATATCGGAGTGTTGGTACCAGACGTCGAGGCAGCTTGTGCCAGGTACCCTCAACTAATCAGTCCATCAGTCGGTGGTTCGGTTGATCGGTCAATATGTATTCGTCCACTGCTGGACATAGGCCTTCCCAAGGCACACCTGTCCTCGGCTATCCTCATCTAGCCTGCAATCTGCCCCAGATGGATGGACCAACGAGCACGCGCGCCGGCTTAGATCTTTATCTTGCCCTTCGCTAGTTAAATTTCAAAGTCGTAAGTTCACAGAAAGAACAACTTTGGCTTGAAACATTTGAACTAAAGCGAAAGAGGTTTAGGACTCTCTCTGAGAGAAGGCCTGTGCCTTACAGTGGGACGTATATGTATAGGCTGCTTATGATTACGATAGGTTTGTCCAGATTGCAGCAAGTGACAAACCCTGGTCGCTGCCAACCGCTCCAGGATACAGGCATGAATTTTCGCATGTATCTAAATTTATACTAATAGATTCAAGCTAAAATTTAATCTAAAAGATGTCTGTTATAATGACCACTTTGGTGAGACTCAGAATGCGTCTGGTCGGAAAAGACGATGGTTTTGGATGTTTCGATAAGTGAATTCACCTACGTGCGTTAGGTACACTATTAGTGAACTTAAATCTTCCAACCGGTCTTTTTGGAAATCCATGGAGGAGACCTATGTCCAACAGGCTTCTTGTGGCTGAATGATGATGATGATGAAACAATGGGCATTGTCCTAAAAAGATTTAGGTTCTGTTTTTTTTTTCGACGAAATAGCTAATATTCAGAGCCTGTTTTTATATTTCGAAATATAAAAACAGGCTTAGGGCTGCTTTAATTAATTTTTAAAGCGATAAAAAAAACCAGTCTACGAAACCGGAAATACGTCATGCACGGAAAAACTTTATCAACTGAGATCCTACGAGCTGTCTAGTGATACCATGGCTCGATCCAAGAACTCTTTGAATAAACAAAATAAAAAAGACTTCTAATTTGTGCAAACGTAAAAAGATACAAGCAAAATGCAAATTTTTTTTTGCATTTGCACGGAATACGGAAATGTCAATAACTTTGCGTTATTCATTCAAAAATAATTAAGGTACTTTCATTCACGTGTTAAACTAACCATAAGTTTATTAGTTATACACTTATTCACAAAAATACAAGAAATCAGTTAATATAATTAATTTATAATTGTAGCATTAAATTCACTGACCTTATAACTTTAAAATGAAGTATCATTTGTAACTATTGTCAATATTTAGGACAATGCCAATTGAAAATGTCTCTTCCAGTGTCTAGGGTTGTATTGAGTTCTAAAGTTTACTGTTAAGTTTGTCTAATGCACCTAGGTGAATTAAGTTTACTAAAAGTATTTTTAATGCACCTAGGTAAATTAAATTCACTGAAACTTTTTTTAAGTAAGTATACTAAATATATGTTTAATGCGTTCGCGTGAATGGGTTTTATCTAAAACTTTGGCCTTTGCATCTACGTAATGAGATGATTTATACAGCATCCAGCGGCACCTTCCCTCACACTAGATGGGTGAAGAGACCACTCGGACGTTGCAGTGCTTGGAACATTGTTGTAAGATGGAGTAGGCTTGTCCAAAGTTTACTAAAAGTGTACTAATACATGAAACTGGAATAGTCTAGGTGAACTAAGTTGGTGAAACATATTTTCCTAAACATATTTTCAGCGCGTGGGAGGATCGCAAGAATGCATTAGGCATATTTCGTGATTTATCAAAAGCATTTAATTGTGTAGACCACGAAACGCTACTCCTAAAGTTAAAACACTACGGAATAAAGGGTGCAGGTTTAGATCTTTTAAGATCGTATTGGGAAGGAAGGGTCCAAAAAGCAGACGTAAATCGTATTAAATCCTCGGGTTCACTTGTAAAAATAGGAGTCCCGCAGCGATCTATCTTAGGGCCGCTCCTTTTCCTAGTCTATATAAATGATTTAACGTTTATGGTACAAAAAATGTCTGAGATAGTGTTATTCGCTGATGATACGTCATTTATTTTTAAAATAAGGAGACAAGAAAATAATCTTGACGATGCAAATAATGCTCTCTCGCAAGTACTAGATTGGTTCACAGCAAATAATCTGCTGCTAAATTCTAAAAAGACAAAATGTATAAAGTTTTCCTTACGTAACGTACGAGTAGTTGAGAACAACATAGTAATTGGACATGAAAAACAAGAATTTTTAGATGATACTGTATTTCTGGGCATCACAATCGATGCAAAACTACAATGGGGTCCACATATTGTAAAATTAGCACACAGACTTAGCTCTGCAGCATATGCAGTGAAAAGAATTAGGGAACTCACTGACTTTGCAACTGCTAGGCTTGTTTATTTTAGTTACTTCCATAGTATTATGTCCTACGGTATACTACTATGGGGCCGAGCAGCAGACATTGAGACTATCTTCATCTTGCAGAAGAGAGCCATCCGATTTATTTACAAGTAAGGTAGTAGGGATTCGCTAAGAGATTTCTTTAAAGAAACCAACATCTTAACACCTGCAAGTCAATACATTTATGAAAATATCAATGTACGTTAGAAAAAATATCAAACACTTCGAAAATGTTGGTGGCCACCATAATGTTTAAATTGTCATTTCTACGATTTAGACTTGCAAAAGTTAATACATCCTTTATGGGGCACTGTATAAGGTTCTACAACAAAATTCCTCTAGATATATTAGAGTTACCTCCAACGCGGTTTAAAAAATGTGCTAAGCACATTCTGTGCAAAAAGGCTTACTATAACATCCAGGATTATTTAGAAGACAAAGATGTTTGGCATCAAACAGTAAATTAATATTAATTACAGGACGATTGTGACTAGTGTTCAACACATTCATGACTAATATTTTTAAGTTGAAAACTCTGTTAATTAAGTTAAAACGTGTTTTGAAAAGAATAAATGTGGAGTTTCTTTGTTAGCTTCTTCTCCACGTAATCCATTAACTGTGAAACTAACAACTTTGACGTTCATTAAGTAATAATTCTGTTTTTATAATGAATAAAAATATTTGAATTGAATTGAATTGAAGGTGTTTTCACTGCCTCGTTGGTCCAGCCGTTAAGGCTCTTAGCTACCAAAACTGAGGTCATGGGTACATTTGTACTTATGGTTACCATAGCACAGGGTATCCTCCTTTGGGACCAGGTCAAGTGATTGTATTGTGTTGAAGTTACTTTTATTGTTCCTTTTACCACATAGTTTCCAACATCAGCCTTTTTTTTCTCGCCCTCAGGTTCGGACAGCAAGGGGTCAAGTTCATTAAGAAGCCCCAGGACGGTAAGATGAAGGGTCTTGCCTTCATCCAGGACCCAGACGGCTACTGGATCGAGATCTTCAATGCTCAAGCGGTCAGCGAAGCCTGCTGAGGTCTGGGCAGGGCATGCCACTGCAAGCGTACAAAAAAAAGAAACGACTAAAAATCTTCTAACGGTTGTGTGTATTTGCACTCGATAGCATATCAACCCTTATCAATGGTCAACTTTGCTGACATCTTTAACCTAACCTCTAAGGCTTTTGCTGAAAATCAGCGTCGGCAGTGGAGCATGTTCCCTGACGACTTTAGGCTCAGCATAAGGCCTTTTGACTAGTTTTTAAGTTTTTTTTTTTGTTATGTACTTTATTTAATTTTTGTTTGCAATAAAGATGGATAGTTAGATAGAGAAATCATTTATTTACACTTGCTCACACACTCACACTTAAATGTAAAAAAGCGAAACAGCATAAAGAGTACAGCGGGTGGGAGGAACACAACAGAGAGACAAACAAGAAGAAGAAGAAGAAGAACATTTATTTCAACAACAGATACACACACATACATTAACAAGTTACAAGATAAAATATTTAATTACAATATAAAAGGTAGAAAAAGAAAGAAAACAATAAAACACATTATATTAACGTAAGTTGCGGTGTGTCCCTGTTGCTGGAAAAGGCAGCTGGCTCAGCATTGTGCTGAGGGTATTCACCCAAAGCGCTGATTTTCAGCCAGTGCCTGTCCGTCTCACAAATATAATAGGTTGCGGTGCAGTACCTACATAACAATAATAACATAGTTAAATAAATGAATGAATAGATGATTAAATAAATAAGAAAATGAATAAAATTACATAAAATACAAATAATGTTAATGACTTACAAGGTTAATGATTATGATGCGATCACATTGTCAGTCACTTGCGGCGAGAAGTTGGGACAGGATGGGAAAGTCTCTGCTGCTCAAGCAAATATGCCCTGAGCTTGCGCCCAAAGGCAAATCCACTAGGCGCTTCACGGACTGGAGGAGGAATATCATTCCAGCACTTGGACGCCGCATACCAGACACTTTCACTTTAACTAGTACAGTCATGGTTTAATTCAAGCACCACCGAGTTGTTCCGCGCCGCAACATCACGAGCCCAGGTTGCCATAACGACCGCCGACCTCCGATAGGAGATGGCACTTAAAGAAGAAGAAATACAGTCATCCGTGACTTAAGAAAGTGTATTCATTCAGCTTTGGTCCAAACCAAATCGGTTTATTTACACCCAGATGTAAAGAAAACCGTTTGGAGGATCCGTTTGGGGTCTATTACCGTGTTTATGATGTCCTTGCTTGGATACCATAGGACAGGGTATCGTATTTTGGGACCATTGTGCTGGGTGGAAGTTATTGTTATTTTTGCACTGCTTTGGTGGCTTTCTGGCAAGAGATAGGCTGGCTGGAATAAACTCACAGCTTTGCTACTTACAATGGTCTGAAATCTCAGGTCTAAACTACATTGTAAATTATTTTTTTATTAATAATCCTTAAAATACGAAATACAAAAATCAAATTAATTAAAAGAACATGCAGCTGTTTATTATTATTCAAGAAATATCCAACCCTATTATCAATTTGTTCTTGATTGTATTAAGGTGAGGTGGGGTAAGAGGGTCACCGGGGTAAGAGGGTCTAGGGACCATAACTCATAAACCAAAGCGTTTATCACTATGAGTTTTCCGTCGATAAAACAGACAAGGCAAATTAGTTTCAACGGTTTTCATTAGATGTCGCTACGTCACTCAAAGGCCGCAAAAAATGAAGAAACGCCTCTCAGTTGTGAATTCGACTAGCACAAAGTTGGCGCGTTATTTTGCAAATCAATAATTGCTTGAAAAAAGACTGCTGGAAATAATTTGACTGTATAAATACACGGAGAAAACTGTAAGTATTTCGTTTTATTCGACATTTTAGATTAAAAACAACTAATAATACGAGTTTCTTTTGCTTGTAAATCCTAACCTCCAAAAATATTAGCTGGTATAAGAGGGACACTATTGACGGGGAAAGAGGAACATATGTTCCTCTTCCCCCATGTCAGGGGATATAAACATTTTTAATAGGTAATTTATAACTAGTAAAAATGAAAAGGTGTAAGAAATAAAATGAAACATAAAACATTCTATTAACATTTTGTAAAAGTAAAAGTGTTGTGTTTTGTAATACGTCCCTTTGTAGTCGAGAGCTACTTTAAAATTTTAGTATTTTGAATTAGAATTGAGTAAAATAGTAATTATGATTGTTACAGGAATAATATGAAAAATGCCCCGAAAATATGTCAGAACATCGGATAGGAGCAGATATGAGTATGAAAAATTAAGGGACGCTGTCAGGGCAGTAAAAAGTGGAACAATATCTGCTTACGCTGCATCAAAACTTTATAATATACCAAGAACAACAATTGTTAACCGCGTATTAAATACTTAAATATGAGGAGCGCCGTACGGCAATTTAATTGATTTTTTTAAGGTTTTAATTTTTAGAAGAATTTAGAGACTGATTCGCAATATTGATCTCGGTACATAGTGCCATTGTTTTTTTTTTTTGTAACTACTATAATTCTGTTTAATTTTATTATTACTATTTGTATGGAGAGTAAATAACTAAAAAAAAAATAACTGGTCCATTTCTTTTTAGTTTGTTACCCCTGATCGAACCTGTATGTTCCTCTTACCCCGAATTGGTTTACTCTTTATTTTCATTCCAAATTATACCTTATTTCAATGACAGTGAGATTCAATATTGACTGAAATAGTTCTACCCAGAACTTCACGACAATTTAGCATCGAACATTTAAATTCAAACTTCATTTTTATGAAATACAATGACTGTCCCTCTTACCCCATTTGAGGGGGAAGAGGAACGTTTATACAATCTGGACATTTATGCAAATATCATCGTAAGAACTATTAGCAGCGCAATGAAACTTAGTCCACGGGAAGCTAACACATAAAGGTAAGTTTTGTGTGTTTCAAAGATCTTGTAAGTCTTTAACTGTTCTTCCTAACCCACAAAATATTTTACTGAAAATAAAGTATGTTCCTCTTACCCCACCTCACCTTATAAAAAATGTTTACACCGAAAAAACTCTAGACTAAATGAATTATAAAGGTTTATGTGCTGTCAACTGTCCTACCATAGACTTAGAAAAAAGAACTGTGCGTTAAATGCAAAATATATTTATAAGAAAACGAGTGTGATGTTTATGTGAGAATCTGTTTATAATGTAGTCACTCTTATAATTATTTATGTATGATATATTAGTTTGTTTATAATCAGTGAAATTACTATAAATTTATATCATAAGAATGTAGCAATATAAATAATATGTTTTCTAAAAGAAATAAAATTGTTGAAAATCTTATATTTTGTGTGATTTTTAAAATGCACATTACATTTCTTAACCCAAGTTGATGTCAATCACATTTCAATAAAGGAGTTTCCAAAAACATAGAATTAAAAAAAAACCGTTACGCCACAGTCTGTACGCCACATGAGGCACGGGATGTACCGAACCTATTTAAATGTCTCCATCCATCCTATCAATCAGAGGTGGCTCGTCTTATAGAGCGCTGGTGCAGTGACTCCCACAAAAATAAGTAGGTAACTAAGTACATACTTAATAAAAAAATCAAAATCTACCTACCACCTATATATTTTTAAACCTATGCACACAAAGACCTACACACGGACCTACGTACGAAGTTGAAATGTTTTCAAGCATAAGATTTGGTGTCAAGTTGTTACCGAGTGGAGCGCCAGTGATTGCGCTCCATGCCTATTAAATTCAATGAGTGCGAAAGAGAAACATTGGAACGGCCCGGTACGTGAAACAAAAGATTTCATATGAGAAATGAGCCTAGTCTGGAGCGCCGCTCATGCGCTACGTTGCCAAATGGGGCGAGGTGACAATGCGGTGCACGCACAGTGCAGCTAATTTTGAGCTGTTGCCGATCTTATGTGAACGTTCCACCAATCTAATCAAGTAATCACATCGAGTCAGTCGATCACTTTTCGCGCGAATATCTACGACAGTTTTGTGTTATTCCGCTATTTAAATTAGTTTCTGTGCGCATTTGTGCTGAAAATGGAACAATACAATGTATGTTATATTAAAAACTATGAAAAGACTTTAGAAAAGCGTCTTGACCTAAAATCAAAGGGGCCACCACGGCCTGAACTCGCCCTGACACAAAAATGTGACGGTACTCATGCTTCACAAATAAATATCTTTTGTCTTTTTCTTTTAAGTCATACTTCAATACAATTAATAAAATTCTTATTTCTCAATGCGAAGAAGGAAAATTCATCACGATAACGGATCTGCAGAAAAAAGCACAGAGCACAAATTAAAATTTTTTTACTACTAAACATTTGCCTGTAGGTACTAGACATGCTGGGTACAGAATTGTCGCGGCGAACTAAAATATTACTGGGATATTAATTCTCTGTTAGGATTTCTAACACATTTCTCGACGCGGTCCACCGAGGAAATTAGAACTTTCAATCATTCATAAATTTTCCAGAATCGATTTATTGGCAATTGTAAATGACGCGGGATCAAAACGTTTTAAACGATCTTTTCTATAATATTCAATCAGATTAAATTTTGCAACAGAAAATTAAATTAAAATGTTATCATCATCATCAGCCATTTGACGCCCACTGCAGGACACAGGCCTCCTTCGTAGTTTTCATAACCATGAAGGGTTTTGCCATAATCGCCACACTTGGCAGGCGGGTTGGCGTTGGCGATCGCAGTATGCGGTTGGAATCTCAGGAAGACGCTGCTGCCCGTCTCCTGGTAATTGATTTCCTTAGTCGCCTTCTACGACATCCACGGAAGGAAACGAAGTGACGCTATTCTTAATCCAACGCCACACGGCGTCGGATTAAGAATAGCGTCACTCCATTTCCTTTAAAAATATCATGTTATAAAATTATCAAATATAAAAATAAATATGGCGAGCGCTGTCTTTAGACAACTTTTGTTGCATGGGAGCCCCCCTTAACTATTTATTATTTTATTCTGTTTTTAGTATTTGTTGTTATAGCGGCAACAGAAATACTTCTGTGAAAATTTTAACGTTCATGAGATACAGCCTGGTGACAGACAGACGGACAGTCTTAGTAATAGGGTCCCGTTTGGCACCCGATGACCCGAAGGGGAACGGAACCCTAAAAATGATTCTTGTATGATATGTAGGTACCTAGGTAGATACCTAAGTAGGAAAATTAATAAGCTTGTAATGGTAATAATCAATTTAACAGTGGTTTAACTTTACAGCTATTACTTCTTGTCACGGTAATGTAGCGTGGAGGTGTATAAAAAGGTTATGATACAGTTTGCTGGCTTCAATTGGTGATGATGGTTTTCGTCAAACTGTTCACGCCGGTCGTTTTCCTTGTCTGTTCTTCTGCTTTTGATGTAAGTCTTTTAAATCATCATTAGCAGCGCTAAAGTGAGAATACTTGCATGTCTATGGTATTTACAACAGTTGTGAGAAAACTCAGTGGGGAACTTGCGTCTAACTCAGATTAGAGTGACATAGATTTTTCACCTCACTAGCTCGTAAAAGCTCTGTTTATCATTCGAAATCTGCGTGGAAAATCGCACTTTATCCGCTAGCGTGGAAAGTGTTTTTAAAATTCGAATATTTTTATTCAATAAAGGTTTCGTACAATAAATTACATATATATAGAACCTCATTGGTTTCGTAATAGTTTATATTCTCTTCAGCCAGTCCATTGATGATTGAAATGCAAATACTTATTTCATGTCATGCGCCAGCCTCATTTAAAGAATCGCACTGGCCGGCAAGAAAATTTGATTTAAAAAAAAATTAACTTTCAATATTATGTACCAATTGTAGTAATTTTACTTTTAATTTTTGAAATAAATTAACAGTAATTTAATATTTATTAAAACTGTTTTTCTTGCACCTAACATTTTCCTCGCTTTAGTGAGGTGAAAAGTTGTGTGTTGCGCTCGGCAGCAAAGTTATTTAGCGTCTCGTACCTTTGAAACCCTCGCTACGCTCAGGATTCTATATTTGAACCACTCGCTTCGCTCGTGGCTCAATCCTAGAATCCTTCGCTTGCTCAGGTTTCAATACAAGGTACTCGCGCCAAAAATTAACTTTGCAGCCTTGCATAACAAATAACTATTACACCATAGAAGACATTAGGCGTAAAAACTTAGGAAAAAATAAAACCATTAAAATATTTTTTGGGGTCTTAAAAAATGCGAAAAATTAAATCATTATTACATTTTGTTTTTTCATTTAATTCTAAGCCTTTTGTTATAATTGTAGATGCATAGAAACATTTTTTTACGAGATAACTCAAATATTAATAAACGTTTGAGGCATTACGTGCACGTTGTGACGTCTTAGTTTGAGCCCGATTTGTATGGCGCGTTTTTGTACCACGTGACTGTATTGACTTTTCAATAGGTTATAATATTATGAAGAGTATTAAATTATAGTTGGTAGCAGAGAAACATAGGTATTAATTACCTTTATTTAACATGATGTCTCTGATTTTATCAAAACATTTCTTAGTGCAAGTTCTCCATTCATCAACAAGCTCAAGACATTTCCTTAGATACCTATGCCTCCTTTTCCTTTCTTTTAGTTCATCAGCATCTCTCTCTTTCTCTCTCTCTCTCTCTCTCTCTCTCTCTCTTACTAACTCAGTGTATTTCGTATTTCATAACATTTGCTTAGATATGCCTCCTTTTCCTTTCTTTTAGTTCATCAGCATATCCCTGTCTCTCTCTCTTACCAACTGAGTGTAGGTATTTCGTATTTCATAACATGAACATTCAGTCCGCTTGGCGAAATATTTAAGTCTCCACTAAGTAGTTACCTATATTTTTTGTTCAAAGAACGACCTGATTCCGAAAGCACTCCGGGAGTTTAATCTGCATAACGAAAATGTTGCGGTTGAAGCTCCTGCTTTGAAAGGGGAAGAAAATTCCTACACAGAGGTGAGACTCTTTATTTTTCGTTTCCTCAACATTCATTAGTCGGTGCATGCACGCACGCCAGTTTCGGGTACTTTTTATCTTGGCCTTTGCTAATACCCCTAGTAGCATTTTTGGTAGGCATTTGGTTGGGCCACATACATGACTTTGGTTGGACAACAGTTAGATTTGGCCGCATGTTTTGCTGAAGGGCCGACAACGGAGGGCCGATGTGAAAACTCCTACAGAGGGCCACATAATGTATTTCTCTGTAGGGCCTTTGTATAGAAATCCTACAGTTGGCCACATAATGTATTTCTCCGTAGGGCCTTTGTATAGGAATCCTACAAAGGGCCACGTAATGTATTTCTCGTAGGGCCTTTGTATAGGAATGATACATTTAACCAACTTTGTTGGGATGCTGGTTAGGTACCATGGGGGAAAAATCTGCAGATCCACTTTTCGCTCTTATTACAATCATAATAAGAGCGAAAAGTGGATCTGCAGAATTTTCCCCCATAGTACATATCCAGTAGGATCATATGGGTAATATAAAACTCTCTGTTTTCAATCACTATCACATTTTGTCACAATGCTTCATTGATTTAAAATATTACATTAAGCACACTTTCAAATAATAAACATACGTATGTATGTGAGAGTGAGAGAATTACAATAAAGAAATTAAAAACATTGTTTATTGAGCCTTATACTCAATAAAAATTTATTAAAATTAGGCTGTAATTACATCTTATGTGTCTAATAATATATAAAATTATTCAATGGCACAAGTTTCTGTTCATATGGAATGCACACAAGATCGTTATCATAAAAATTAGGTAATAGAAAACATTTTTTATTCAATGTCGACGAAGAGACAGTGACTTCTTTCTTACTTTATTTTATACTGCTACTGCTTTCAATAGTTCTTTTGTAAAAGTCTTATTTAAGAAATAATCAATCTAATGAGAAATAATTACTATTCTCAATCTTTTTGATAGCTTTTATTCTTAAAATATCTCCATCTTTGGTATTGAAACAGGAATTAATACTAATATTGCAACCGTCATCTAAAACTATTTTAGTTATTAGTATTTTTCTCCTTTATTATTGTCGGCGTTGACGATTTTTTTACCGTGCATGTAATCCAGAAGGACTTCTGTAACTAACCCAATATTAATTTCTGTTAGAATAGTTTTAGTTAATTGGCGATCTTCATATAGTTGTATGTGAAAATAATCATCAGCTCTAAGATTTGAATTTGAAGTATTTTGCCATGTTGTTCTACCAATGTAAATTCCTTCTTGTGTACATTTCTCGCAGCCATATAGAGAGTTGTGCGATTTTATACATTAAAAAAAGCTCTTGTTGGTGCATCAGCTACAATACAACTCACTCGGAAAGCGTACTTTTTGCCTTGAAACACTATAACACTATTTTCTGAGACTAGGTTAGACTCACTTTCTGCTTTTTTGCACTTTTCCCTCGCTGATTTTAAATCATCTGAAAATGAATGTTTTAAACTATTATAAAATAGTATTTGACTAAAAATCCATTAGTGCTAGTTTGGGTTCACGAACAAACCGGCATACAAAAGGTCAGAATGTAATTGTACAAAAGGTTAGTATGTAAAACCGTTAGAACAACTAGGTACCTTTGTCTTTCAAATCGGATTATTATTGTTATTTAATACTTTTATTGCACTAGCCTAATGTACAATACGGCAGACTTAATGCACAAGCATTTTCTTCTAGTCGACCGCAGGAGGTGGAAGAAAGATTAGTAGGCGTGCAAAGAGGTTAGGAAGTGCCAATTAGGTAGTACCTATATTATAAACTACAAATGATCAAAGCCGACTTACCAGTTTCATACATATTATGCTCAACAGCATACATGGCCCAGTTTTCGTCGGGCAAGTCTTGCGACACCAAACATTTGTACTCTATGTTTTATATGGCGGCCACAGGCATTCTTTTTTACGTAGCATAAACCAGCTTTCCTTTGGCATTGTCTTCAAACTCCAGCACCTTATAATACATGAGTGAGAATCACGAAAACTTGACATTTCACTTCACTCGCTCACAAGCTTTTAAGATTTTATATTTTTCTTGCCGCACCACGTCGAACTCGAAATAAAATGATTCACACAAAATGGCGGACGCCCTAGTGGCGCGCGCGGCGACCACCCCTCCCCTGCACCCTCTGCAACCCCCTCGCACTCGAGAGAGGCCCAATGTTGGTAATCATTCGGCATAATAACCGATATTGAGTCTTTGTTAGGCCAATACAAGTTGCCTGTGAGTGATTTAACTAACCATATTTTAACAATGTTCCTACCGTTGGCCAGTTGTCACAAATTTCTGTTGGGCCAATCTTTATTTACTGTAGTTGTTCCAACGTTGTTCGGCCAACCGTAGCAAAAAAGCATCAAGGCCCACTGTTGGGAATCAGCTCGGCATAATAGCGTTATTGATCTTCGTGGGACCAATACAAGTTCCATGTGGGCGATTTAACTAACCATATCCCATCAATAACCCTACCGTTGGCCAATTGTGGCCGATCAAAAATGCTACTAGGGACATCAGCTATTTGGTCGAAGTATGTCCGCCTGGGACATTCGTTACCGGCCCTTCCACCCACATTCGCTCGATGTATTTCTTTCTCTCCATACGTCCAAACCAACGCAACATTCCTTTCTCAATTCTAGTCACTACAATCCTCTTTCAGTTCACAACATTCTCTAATCAAACTATTGCGTATCCTGTCATTCAAAGTAACACCAGACATACTTCTTCATTTTTACTACTTTCTTGCTTGTGAAAGTGATCTGTCAGGATCGTGGCAAGTGGCGGTCCCTGGTCTCTGCCTACCCCTCTGATAGGCGTGAGTTTATGTATGTATGTAGATTGTAATTGCATACTGCAACCGAAACTGGACACTTCTGATTTTAAGTGGGTACATCAGCAATAGATATGCTCTAACTTTCAGTTTTCTGCATTATCTATTGACTTTATTTCTACCTATACTTTAGGCTAGGCGTATGCTCCAGGCTAAATTTTCTAACGCTCACCTGGATTTAAAGGTTAGGTACTTACCTACATCATCATCATCAACCCATTATGTCCCCACCGAGGGGCACGGGTCTCTTCCCTGAGGAAGGTATAGGCCATACTCCAACACGGGGGCCAAGTCCGGATTGGTGGAGGCTTGTAGACTAGTGGCTCGTCTACTGTCAGAAGTTGTCAAGCCGCCCTAAGGCCTCTGACTTGGCTTAACCTACATGATACTTACCTACATGATATGCATTAAATCACCAATTTTAAAAGAGACAATTTTTTGCCAGCCTCCTACGAACCGTAAAAGCTATGAACATTCCCCGCCTGGCTGTCTAAATTCCGAAACGCTACAGAGCTTAATGAAAATACTCGTACACTTATCAAAGCAGATGGAAGAGGACGCAGCTCCTAATAGAGACCAGCTTAGCCAAGCCATTGCACTCTATAAAGAATATTTGCTATCCGCCAAGCTCACGAAAGAAAACTTCGCGCTCTTAAAAAAGTTGCTGACCGTAGAAAGGGATTTGAAAAAGTATAGCAAAAAGAAAGAAGAAGCTAAAATTACAGTGACGTTTGAATTGCCAGTTCCGAGTCAGCCGCTGTGCTTGAACGCATTGGAAGACATCGTTGAAACTGCACACAAGGCGTATGCAGAGCTAAAACTTAACGATGTTTGCAGAAGAAGTAACAGTTTGAACCAAAGTCCAACTTCTTTGGCTAATACTGGAGACAGAGTACCCACTTTACAAGATCTTTTGATTAGCACGGAAAATTCACCACTCAGTGTAGGCCCGTATGAATTTGATATTTTCAATTATTTAAACAACTATGGACCAGGAGGGACCAACCCACACGCACAAAACATGCCCTCCGTCAATAATGATATTTGGTCTCAACTGTTGAAAGATCCTAAAATCGAAGATCTTAGTGCCTCTGGAATTCCTAATGATCTAATATCTCAACTACTACAGAATGAAATGGATCGTAATGTTAATGTTAAAGATTATGGGCACAAAGATTTTTTGTTACCACAATTGAATCCCAAACAGAAAAAGATAGAACAAACGGCTGAAACTCACAATAGCCTGCTATTAAAGATATTGAATAAATTTAAAAGTAATGACAGCAAATACTCAAATTACCATGTTCAGAATTTGCTGAATAATAGACCTTTTGGGAAATATCCTAATATTAAAAAGATTCTTCAAGAAAACTTAGCTTATGGTAAAGGCGATCTTGGACCTCCTAATGGACTTAAAAACATGGAACATGCACCACTGCTTGGTGAAGTGGACCCTACACAGGATCTTTTATCTCAACTTCTGTCTAGTCAAGACCATAATTCTATTTCCAAGTCATCATCACATTTATTGAATAAATTAAAAACTGATGACATCAAAGACTCAAATTACGATCTTCAGAATTCACAAAATAATAGACCTTTTGGGGAAAATTCAAATGTTGATAAGATTCTTCAAGAAAACTTAGTTTATGGTAAAGGCGATCCTGGACCTCCTAATGGACTTAAAAACATGGAACATGTACCACCGCTTGGTGTAGTAAATCCTACACAGGATCTTGAATCTAAACTTCTATCTAGTCAAGACCATAATTATATTTCCAAGCCAAAAGCAACTTATCCAAATCCATTGCAAGACACACCTTCGGTTATCGAAGCAGTAGACACACTTCAATCGAACCAGGTTTCTAATTTTTTAAAACCTAATCTACAAGACTTGAACGCAATACAATTTGATAAGAACTATGCAGACAAATCGCCTTATGACACTAATGCATTAAGCAGAATTTTGAAAAAACTCAAATATGCAACGTTTCTGGCTAGTAACTTGAATAAACAGAAAAAGAAACTAAATAATATCCCGCAACAAGCTCTGCACGCTGACAACGTAATTCCTAACTTCTACAATAATGGAATTTTACATTCGAATAAAGTTTCGAGCCATGTTTCACCGTATCTTAATCCAACACACGAAAATGTCTTTGGTCAAAGACCACCAGGATCTGATGATCAAATAGTGGATATGCCAGAAACCGTTTACAAATTGATCACTGAACCAAATCAAACGGGTGTGCTTGAACTGTCATATCTGTTGAACAGGCCTAAACCAATGGCGGAGCCATTCTATTTTGTTAAATATAAAATACCTTATGAAACTTTTGTACTGAACTTTCAGAAGTTATTAAGAGAGCAACCTCTTAAGCCCAGGTCACCAGAAATGTTCTACAAGGACTTACTGATTAAATCTTCTTCAGACATTGCAGATTCCTCGAATGTTTTAAGAACACCACAGAACCTCAACATAATAGACCAGGTTCTGAAAAATGGAACGCTATTAGATGCAAAGGTCATCGACGATAATTCCACGCATAAATTTGTCGAAGTAAGTGTAAAAGCTTTGCCCAGTGATGAAGAAGCTGTCCAATTGGTCGATATTTTAGATCACCAAAAAGAAACAGAAACAGAAAATTTCAAAGTATCATTAGCAGATGAGAACATAGGCGGTAAAAATGATGGCTTCAGAAATAACGAAAAAGATGATGCGTCGAAATCACTAGCAGTGATGGACGAGCTACGCCATAAAGTAAAAGAAATATCGTCGCCAAACTTTTTACAGCTACACTCAGATAGTGCGAAAGGAACCAATTCACCTGCATCACCACCACCCACCCAAAATTAATGTTTAGCAGATTTTGTTAGACTTATTAGGGTGGCTTGCACTACGATTGTTAAATATGTTTAGCGTGCTAAACGTAGAGATGTCAAACCACTCGAACTTAATAAAATTAGCCACTAAAGTCGTCAAAATATAAGAAGCCCGTTTTGACAGCTGCAAAAACCGTAGAATCTAACCTAGTTTGAGATCAAAAACATTAAAAATCTATATTATGAGTAACTTTTCGGGTTACAAAATCTGTTTTTTCTTTCGAACGTTAAATAATATGCCAGAGAATGTGTCTTTTTATGTATTTGTTCGAGTAAATCCAATGTAAAATGCATTTTTGTGTAGCTGTCAAAACGGGCTTCTTACATTCCGACAACGATAAGCACGTTTAGCGATTTTGGTGCAAGCCACCCTTGGTATAGATAAAGTTTGTAGAAATATTGTACAAATTAAAAATACCTAAGTATTTTTTATATTTTAAATAACCTATAACTATAAGGATATTTTGGCTAGTTCGCCACGTTGAAAATTATCGACGCTACGTGAATTAGATAATATAGATAAGTATGATTGTCGAGTTGAAAAGATTCATTATAAAACTTTACTACCGGTATGACAATTATTTCACAAAATTGATTACTTAGGTAACTACTATGAGAATTTTGGTTTGAACCCGTTACTCGTTCATTATCTTTAGATTCACGTCATGGAGTTGTTAATGCAACTTTTGCCTATTTACACGTTTCCAACGAATCTATCGATAGTCCAATTAACTTACACCGAATGTTCTCGGTAGGTAGGTACCTAAGTATCTATACCTATATCTATCCGAAAAAAAGTACCTAGGTAAGAAGTAACAGAAATTCCCATATTTTTTTAAATTTTCAATAAAACAAGAAAAAACACTACATATTTCATAGTTTTCCAAACTGCCAATGCAGTTTATCGGCACGCTCTTGGTAACAATCCTTATATATAACTTACACAATCTACACAAACAGTAGGTAGGTATCGATAGTAGGTACTTTCTAAATCTGAAACCCATCCTATGGTTTATAAACTGCTTAAAACAAAGCGCTTAAGCATCCTTTTAAATTGTGCCTTATCGAGACTTTTATAACATAGGTAATTCCTATGGGAGTTTTTTATAAATGGCAGCGCCTTCCTGCCATTTGGATAAGTAATAGGTATATTATGATGGACCACATCATAATATACCTATTATTTATTAGGTCCACCTATGGATACATTTTTTCTGTGTCATCCGCGTACATGTAGGTTTTACTATGTCTTACAACGTTGCTAATACTATTTTCTCGAACATGCTTGAGCATTATATCGACAACCTTCTTCGAGATACATCGAAATTGCGCGAGCAGCGGCCGGAAAAAGTTCTATAAAAATTCATAACTGTCGTGTTTTGCGGCCAAATAAATTACATAATATACTAAACTCATATCTGTCGTTTTATTTAAATTTCGAACTGGCTTGCGATAGATAGAAAGCTGGATATACATACCTATTGAAAAAAAAAAAACTCTTTAACGCGGCAAAAATTATTGTTGTTCGTTCGTGGTTCGTCTGATTTTGTTTGAAAATTACCCTCATTCCTTAAGTAGTGAGTATGCGTGCGTCGGATTTAATTAACTTTAGGGAAGATATACGCGTCGTTGAGTGTTAAAAATAAGTGCTAAAGGACTCGTTACTGTTAAGTTAATGGTGTGCATGGATGCAAGTGTAATTATCAATGAATTATAGGGCAAATTGAACTTTTCTGCGAACCGAAACAAAATTGCGTGGTAAGTCAGTAAACGCAAGCGAGCGCGACGCGTCGTCTCTGTCGCACGGCGCGCTAACCGATCGCTGTGTCTCGTTCTTACTGTTATTGCGAGCAACGTAAACAAACATGAATTGTGTCAGTTGCAAAGCACAGATCGAGCGTTGGGACCTTCTACAGATCTACAGTGCAGTGCACAGAACACAGGAAAAAGGTAGAAAACGCATGTGGGCGAGGCGCGCGTGCCACGAACTTGTACAAATGATCATATTCAATGTGTTCTGTGGTGCAGTGGGTGCAAAGAATGTTATCATTATAATTATGTGCTTGAACATTAAAAAGGCGCTATTCAGGGAAAAAAGTGCTGAAATTAAGCGCACTATTAAATGCCCGGCTTGCTAAAATGTTACCCGGCGCGTCATTATGAAAGATGATACGCCGGTTGGAGTTGGCGCATGCGCGAACGCCGCCGCCATCACCACTGGCTCGGCGAGTGCAATTGAAAAAGAGTCGGCGCTTGATTCTGTTAAAGTCGACTGTGAATGCATGACAGGAAAGTTTGATGTATCGCTGTTTATGAAGATGGTTAACGAGTCTGTGACCACAAGGATTGATACTCTGGAGAAAAAATGCTTAAGGAGATAACAGCTGCCTTCTCTGCTCTATCCACTAGAGATTTGGAGAATGATAGCAACTATAGACCAGTAGCTGTTCTCTGCACTCCGGCTAAGGTATTTGAGTCGGCGATACATCATAGCTTATATTAGCACAGGTAGGAGCCCAGTTGTCCGACGCACAGCACGGCTTTCGTCCTGGGCGGGAGACAATTGGGAACTTGTTGCATTTGATGACGCGGCTTGTTCCAGCGGTGGATGCCGGAATGCAAGTGGATGTAGCATACTCTGACTTTAGAAAGGCCTTCGACACCGTCGACAACGACGTGTTGCTCGCGAAGCTGGCCAGCGTAGGCTGGAATCCTGAGCGTAGCGAGGGTTTCAAAGGTACGAGACGCTAAATAACTTTGCTGCCGAGCGCAACACACAACTTTTCACCTCACTAAAGCGAGGAAAATGTTAGGTGCAAGAAAAACAGTTTTAATAAATATTAAATTACTGTTTATTTATTTCAAAAATTAAAAGTAAAATTACTACAATTGGTAATATTGAAAGTTATTTTTTTTTAAATCAAATTTTCTTGCCGGCCAGTGCGATTCTTTAAATGAGGCTGGCGCATGACATGAAATAAGTATTTGCATTTCAATCATCAATGGACTGGCTGCAGAGAATATAAACTATTACGAAACCAATGAGGTTCTTTATATATGTAATTTATTGTTTACCTTTATTGAATAAAAATATTCGAATTTTAAAAACACTTTCCACGCTAGCGGATAAAGTGCGATTTTCCACGCAGATTTCGAATGATAAACAGAGCTTTTACGAGCTAGTGAGGTGAAAATTATTTTTCAATGTAGCCAAATGCTCTGTACTTTCTTTCAGTCGCGCCTGTAATCCAATTCAACCACAATATCTCATGGGAGGGGAGCCGCTTCAGCGAGTGTTCGATGTGAAAGATCTCGGAGTGCAATTTAAGTCAGATCTTCACTTTAGGGAGCACATCACCGAGGTGTGCAAGAAAGCGTACCGAAACCTAGGGTTTGTCCTCCGCCAGGCTAATGAGTTTACCAACGTTCATGCTCTAAAAGCTTTATATGAGGCTCTCGTGGAGGGTGGCTCGGTGGTGTGGTCTCCAAGCGAAATTAAATATAAAACCATGTTGGAGCGCATCCAAAATAAATTTATAAGGTTTATTTATTTGAAGATGTATGGAGTATACCCAGGCTACCCTTTGCTGTATCCTAACTTTTTTGTACTAGGCATGGTAGGATACAGCCAGCAAACTGGAAGTGAGAAGAGAAGCGGCTCTCGCCATATACTTATTTGTTTCGCGTGTTCCGCGGGGAGCTGCACCACCCAGCCATCCTCCAGGAGCTGCGGCTGAACGTACCAGACGGACTGGCGGGGCGGCGGCGGCGGCCCGCGCTGCTGGCGGTGCCGCGTTCGCGCACCAACCTGCTGCAGCGGACGCCTCTCACGCGTGCGCTGTCCTTGCTCAACATGGTGACCGACCATGTAGATATATTTTACTGTAGTCTGAGCGAGTTCAAGAGGGCCATAATTCGGATTTTAAGTTAAGGACTTATTTTATCTAACTCTATCGCATTAGGTAATACACCTGTAATGATAGGTGGTGATACAAACAAATAAATATTTTTTTTTAAAGTTTATTGAATTTAACAGAATGAGTTAAAGTGATGAAAATGACTGCGATGAACTTATTTTAACGCCACCTGGAATTCAAGAGGCGGCAAGAGCCGTAATAGAAAACTTGTTACCGCCAAAATTGAAAGAAAAATATTTTTCAAATAAAAAGTTCTGCCTTTAGTACTACTTAGTTTTAATTTCCGCGCATTATTTAAGAAAAATTATATACTTACAAGCCTTGGCCACAACTAGGCATTGATGGACTCGCGTATGTGTGCCTCGGCTTCGCCTCGGCCTACATTTGCACGTTCGTCCATCAATACCTCTTTTGCTGGCCGCTGCAGTAATGTACTATTACATGCATTAGGTAGGTACCCTGTCGGACCTTAAACAGAACCAGTTGGAAGTTTGGATCACAATGTTTAATAGAAAATTCGTCACTATTAGTCTCTTCTATTTTTGCTTTCAATTTACGTAGACAGATTGAAGTAGGTTTAGAACAAAGCTTTAACAGGATCTCTCACACCACATTCATCCTAGCTTACAAAAAAGTTCTGAGTTTCTAGATCATTTTGGTTGGACAAACGGACCAGGGTCTCCGTTTCTCCGTCAGTTTCAGCGGGTTGCGAGTGGTGCAAGAATCAGAACAACGTACTTAGGTAGGTATAGG
This sequence comes from Yponomeuta malinellus, assembly GCA_947308005.1. Lineage (NCBI taxonomy): Eukaryota > Metazoa > Arthropoda > Insecta > Lepidoptera > Yponomeutidae > Yponomeuta > Yponomeuta malinellus. The sequence goes on along the minus strand of OX371020.1, from coordinate 1,087,658 downwards.
TACTTACCAATCGTTCAATCACAAACAACTGCCTAGTGTTTAATAGACGACGCCAATTGTATTTTGAATATAGACAATGCCAAATAGGCTGTAGTCAAGGGCAAAGCGCGCAAAGCGTCTTACGATAGGGGCATGGAGTCGGTGGATGGCAAGTTCCTGCCGGATTTCAATATCTTGGAGTATTGCAGAAAATAGGACAAGCAGGGATACCAAGGTCTTGGGGGACCCCCAATAATCGGATTTCAAAGCTCTGGTATAGCTCTTGACCAAGGAGTTGGTCAAGTGGTTGGATTACCTACAAGGTCTTGGAAGGCCCCAAGGATTAGGACACGATCTTTGCGAAGGACAAGTTCGAATGCAAGGCGGCTTCGGACAAGGTGCTGGGAGGAGAGGGACAACGTATTCTGGCCACATTGACGCAAGTCTATGTTCTTTGCTCGTAGTCACTTAGAGGTCTAAGTGAATACAAGCAAAGGCCATTCGGTAGAAAATAATCGAGAAAAAAGCTTTTTAGTGAAAACCAGTGATAATTAAAAACAAACACGTTCGCTGTTTTATTTTCCTTAAAAGTGCATCCCTCTCGCCAGTAACAAAAGATAGGTAGGTACCATTCAATTATTAGGTACTAGACTGGTATTCTATGCCTAGGTATAGGTATTTAAGAGTAAAGAGGCTGCAAGTTACGTTCTCTTCTCTGCTTAAAACAAACCATGGTTTTGAAACGCAGTATCAGCCCCTATATTACGCTTATCAAATCCTGAACGATTCCGATCGTCGGAATCGCTTAGGATTTTATCCGCATAATAAAATTAGGCCACAGTTGATAGTGCGGTGTTCTGTGAACAGGCTATAAAAAAACTAGGTACCTATCTGTCAATCCACAAGTTCGGCTTACATCACTATGTAAACCTAAAAAAAAAAATTATCACCGGTATTTTCCAATTTTTACAAGAAAAAAACCTGTTTTAAAGTTTTAGTTTAATGTTTGTAGGTATCAAAAAAGGTTATATGATGTCTATGAAAAGTACTGAAAATGAATTGATAAAGGAAAGTAGAATACGTGAGTAAACCTTAAAATTATCATTTTGGTGCAAAAACAGGGCAAATACATTATCCAACAGTCACCGATTATCATCGATACAGCTTCTAAAACATGAATTGAATTGGCTTTTCTTTAAAGCATGTCTTACTTTGAAAATAATGGTTTTTATCTCAATAACCAACATGTGAATTATTTTTTTGCTACTGGCCGCACCATATTATACGAATTGCACTATAAAAAAGGAATAGATTTTTCTTTGTATTAACCGGTGAATACCGTTGTTTCTAAATACCTTTTTTTCATCGATTTTCTTAGAACCTCAGCACTACTAAACGATCGTTTATTGCTACTTATTGTTAATCTGTGATCGTTTAAAAAGTTGATAACGTCAACGTCTTTGGTTTGTTTTGTTTTTATTGTTTTTCTTTGAAAATAAAGTTATGAAATAGTAGAAATGTGAAATACCTACTAGGTTTTTTACAGCAGTTACATCACTCCACCATACGTTGAAATCTTGAATCACGGGTGCTCGAATAGTGACAATGTTCGGCGATAGACCGAAATTTATCAAACCTGGTAAGTTTTTGCAGGTTTTGTGCTTTGAAATCGATTCTATTCGTAACACGCGGTGTCTATTCATTACGAACTAACTTCGAATTCTACGATTCGGAGTGAAAAATGCCGGTCTTTTTTATATTTTGAGGTTAGCTTTAAATATTAGCATTAGGCAGTTTCTAGGCCCTATGCACTGGATCATAGCAAATACAAGACCTACTTATTTACTCGATCCTCTGGCTGATTGAAATAATAGATCAGGCGCACATCCAGAATACTTTCCTGGATTCAGAAAGGCAATGAAGGTCGGTTGGTGGGTTAAGTTGGGGGCGGGTTGTAGGTGTTGGGGTGTATGCATGGGGGCACTATAGGAGCCCTATTGGTTGGTGGGTAAAGTTGGGAGGTCTAGTAAATGATTTGCCCTTGCTGGGTGTGGCATAATGGCAAGTTTAGTGTGAGACTCCATATCATTCACTTTTTAAACTATGATTAGTGTAAGGCTGGACACACAATAACAAATAACTGCAATTAACTGAAACTTTTTAACTTGCAGGAGAAGACACCCTCTATCCCTCCAAAAACAAAGATGGCGGCATTGAAACCCTCATAAACCCAAACACAGACTCTGCACTCATCACAGACACTGATTCTAAATCCAACTTTGTGTACAACCGTTTCCACCATTTGCCCTTTGACGCCCAACGACAGAAGCTACCGGTGTTCCAGTTCAGGAACCACATTTTGTTCCTGCTGGAGAAGTATCAAACACTAGTGCTGGTTGGAGAGACAGGATGTGGAAAGTCTACACAAGTTCCACAGGTATATAATACCCATCTACTTATTAACCCTTAAGGCTGGGTTCTCTAAGTGCACAGATTTGTATAGGACTCATTGCACTGTGCGAGCGAATAGTTTGGGGATAAAGGCATTTTTTAAATTACAGAAAAACACGGACCGACGCCACTAACACATTGAGTGATAGTAATTGTGGTAATTTTTTTATTTTTCAAAACTAAGTACAGCTCAATATCCATCCAGTGATAATTTAGACTCACATTTGTGATTTTTTTTTTAAAAGTTCAAAAAATCGTAAAAGTAATGACCGACGGCCCTAGATATAGAAGTAATATAATTTTTTTTTCAGATTTTAAATTCTAACCATTAGAGAGTAACATGTACTTTAAAACACCTAATTTAGGGGTAACGTCAGAGAACGCAGCCTTAACCACTGATGTGTAATTTTATTACACTACTTACTACTGACGAATGTATGGTATACGTATGTAACTTTGAAGAGCTTTTGATGTATCAATAGAGTGCAACATTAACTCTGATGATTACTGCCTTTTATTAGTTTATGCTGTACAATTTTAAAGGACCCGATCTGGGCCTCGATTCTGTTAGTGCATTGTAGTATAATGACAGGTACCAGACAGGGTCACGTGACGTGTTTTTTCATACCATTGACGCCTAGAAGGTTTGATATGTGTGCCCGCGTAGACTTAAAGCAGCCATGAAATGAAATCGCCATGTTCATGCAGTTGTCATGTTACTACAATGCATTAACAGAATCTAGGCTCTGGTCACCATAACAATGGTTATTAATTGTTATTTTCAAGGTCAAAATCAAACAGCTTAAATATGTTCAAATCAACTAGGGATAATAAAAAAAATATATTAATAGTACCTAATAGAAAAATATTAATGAACATCCTTTGAGATAATGAAAGTTACATAATAATTTTTTAAAAATTAATACATAAATATTATCTATCTTCGTTTTTTTGTTCATATGAATAAATGAGCAAATAGGTAAATAAAATTTTGTAAAATATGAGAAATATTTTTCTCCTGATCATAAAATTAGTTCCGCTTAAATATTTGCTGGCCTGTGGCCACGCGCGCTGCATCAGCCGTAGCCTTCATCCAACCCACTCACGAACACTCATGAACTTATTAAATTATTATTATTAATAACAAACCGGCCAAGTGTGCGTCGGACTCGCGCACGAGGTGTTCCGAACCATTATCTATGAAACATTTGAATATTTCAAGCGTCTACCTGTTGCCGTTATTAATATGGAGCAAAAAACGGCGAAAAAATCACGTTTGTTGTATGGGAATATTTAACGTAATATTTAAATATTTATTTTATTCTTCTTTTAGTATTTGTTGTTATAGCGGCAACAGAAATACCTTATCTGTAAAATTTTCATTGTCTAACTATCACTGGTCACGAAATACAACCTGGTGACAGACGGACGGACGGACAGCGGAGTTTTTGTAATAGAGTTCCTTAACCTTTGGATACGGAACCCTAAAACCCATAAACGGATTACCCAAACCCATAATGGGAATGATAAAAAAACTTTTATCCGTGGTAAGACTCCAAAAAAATTATAGGAGATTTTATTATTTAGTGTTGAAAGCTCATTTTCCTGCAACAACTTGCCGCCCCGTAAGGTTGAGCGGGTAAGGTTTGGGCGGGAAACTTCTCTCCCTCTCTTTTATTTGGGGTTACCATGGAATATCAGTAATCCGGAATATTATAAACTCTTATTACAAATACTAGCTGTTGCCCGCGATCTCGCTCGTTTGTGCGTAGATACCAGGGTTTGCCACTTGCCACGATCCTGACTTGCCTCTTTCGCTTCAGCACCATTCAATCCACGAATATACGTCAAATATACGTGAAATCAAATGTTCATAGGCAGTGGCCTACCCCTCCGGGATACAGGCCTGAGTATATGTAATGTAATATATTCGCGATGCTTAGGAGTAACGCAACTGCCAGAACGTGGAATTTGGCCCCACTGTTGGCGCCGAATCTGATGATATCATCCGAATGCGCCCGATACGGCGCCGTGTGAAACAAACCTTCCAGAAAAAAAATATCTAGATGTTTAAAAAAAGTTACAAAAAATATGCGCCTATCGAGGACGTCTTTAATTTTACGACAGCACAAACGTAATCTTAATAGCCATCGCGCGACCACACAGCAGTAGTACCTTAGTGCAATGAAATTAGTGTCTTGTTGGAACCTGTACGCTTATACGACAGTAGTAGTCGTTTTATAGTGTTAATGTAATAGGCCTAAGTTCGAAATGTAAAATTATCAGCTTAGCTAGACTTTACGTTTGTATGGATCTATTTATTTCTGTCAATGCCCTTATAGTGTTAGTAACGCCGATAGTACAAAAAATAGCTTTTAAAACTGATTCATCTAACAAAAAAAAAAACCGAAGAAGTGCGTGTCGGACTCGCCCACCGGGGGTTCCGTACAAATTTGTAAGTACTTACATGTTATAAATAGTTGAGAAATAGAGTCTCGCAGTTTTTCCGAGCATTTCCTGAACTTCAAAGATTATTTTTTTGTGATTTAATTACAAATGTATAGTTTTCGCGTCGTGATTAAGCTAAGATTAAAGTGATTAAGATTAATGGGTTTTAGAGCTACGGAAAGGGCTATGCTCGGAATTTCTCAGTGAGATCGAATCAGAAATGATGAGATCCGTAGACGAACGAAAGTCATCGACGTAGCCCAGTGGATTAGTAAGTTGAAGTGGCAGTGGGCGGGGCACATAGCACGCAGAACTGATGGCCGATGGGGCCGAAAAGTTCTCGAATGGAGACCACATATCGGCAAGCGCAGCGTAGGACGACCAGCCACAAGATGGACAGCTGACCTCATCCAAGTGGCAGGAAGACGCTGGATGCAAGCCGCTTCCAACCGGTCTTTTTGGAAATCCATGGAGGAGGCCTATGTTCAGCAGTAGACTTCTTGTGGCTGAATGATGATGATGATTAAGCCCATACTCTCTCCCTGAGAGAAGGCGTGTGCCCTACAGTGGGACGTATATAGGCTGCTTATGTTATGTATGTATAGTTTTCAGATTTTTCCCTGTACTTGTAGTATAAGGCGACGTTACTTGCCACATTTCATAGTTCTAGGTCAATTGAAAGTACCCTATCCCTTGAGTGTAGAAATATACGTTTTTTGCGGCATAAACGGCCGTATGTATTATTTTTACGTTAACTTAGAAGTTTGATATTTTCACAGCTTCAAGGGACTAGACCTGAGTAAATGGTTTTAATTTCAACTCGATACCTCCTCGCGTTCACGGGATAAAGGGTCTTGACAGACAGACTGGCGGATGGACGGACGGAGAACCAAGTGATTTATAAGGGTTCCATTTTTTCCTTTTGAGGTACGGAACCCTAAAAACGTAATATATTTAGAAATCAATATGATCAATATTTTTTTTCAATTTATTTTAATTTTTATGTATCGTTCTGTATCACGTTTGATAATAGTATAGATAAATTCATATACATATTACAAGATTAAATTAGTTCAATAAGGGACAGTTTTCGGTTGTACCTACGTCACAGTATACATGACAACAGATCGTACTTCGAATTGACAATCTAAAACCACTGACAATTACAAAACCACTCTTTGCCTTAGCGATAAGAAGGGCTGTAAAGTTGACCAGCTGTCGTCTGACGTCATGGTGCAACTCATAGTGCGCCCCCACAAGGCGGGTCGTAAAGTCGCCATTCTGGCAACAGCCGCGTAGTTTGCGCGCGCATTCTATCGTCAGACTACAATTTTATTTCCTTCGGCCACATCGATTGTTGATCAAATACATCGGAATTATGATATTACGATACTCTGTAAAAATCTAGATTAATTTTATGGAGGAGCATGTTTTTTTCTACAAGTGCTCTGTGGTACGTGAGAGCGGAAGGTGATAAGGTGAAAAATAATGCAATAATATGCGTTGCGTTTGTGTTAGTGAAAAATGTGCCTGAAAAGTTTTCGGTTGCTGAAAAGTGGTGCTAAGATCGCAAACTTGCGAGGCTGAGGAATGTGATAGTGATGGATGATACTATTTGTGAAATCGAGTTTTTTTTAGAAAAAAAATGTGACGCATCGAGGTGAAAATATTTTTGAATGCCATAAAAAAACGGGAGAGTGTTATCAAACTGTGATCCAAAAAAACTATTGCCTTTATTCATAAGTAAGACTTGTAGCTCCTATAATATAATTCTACAAATTATTTTGTTACTCACTCCGAGGGATTGCCTTCCAGTTACTTGCAGATAGCATGCAAATTCTATTGTGTATAGTTTTAATATGTAAGTCAAAGAACTTCATTACAATTACAACAATTTAGTGATTTCCGAAAGCCAGGCAGGCGTCATCCACACGTCTAAATTTAGAGATTAAAAAACTGTTTTGATATTTCTTCTCAATTCACGAATGTATTTTCGAGACAGTTGGCCTCAATTTTTCGACACATTTGGGCTTTTGCTTTCCATGGCAACATCTTCGTCGAAAACTATCGATGTTGTATAGACAGTAAAGTCTATAATCCCTCACGGATTCCCGGATAGGAGCCGTAGATGTGTAGTTTTATTTTTATCTGACATCATTTGTCGTGGGCGTAAATTCATACACGCGCCCATTGGGTTAAACAAAATGCTCCGACCGTCAGCGCAAGCGAGTAAAATACTTTTTCTTGTGTTTGTTGTAATTTTAATTTACTTTGTGTTCATGGATACATACCTTTTCCTCAGAGTACAGAATTATAAACTCGATAATTTCGACGTTGGACATGTCAACGCCACCCCTCCCTCGACGTCACAAGCCGTCCAAAAATTATCATGCTATGAGGATGTCACTTGGATACCTTGTACCTTCAACCCTCTCTGCCATCCTACAGTCAAAGCGTTAATGATAGACCCGATCAATCACTACCTATACGCTCCTCTGTGTACTTTACTAGATATGGGACTTGGCATTTCGGATAACATGCTCTTTCTCACCCCAAATATGATTTCTTTCGCCCATGTTTTCTTAGCGGCTGTTGCCGGAAAACTCTTCACAAGCCAAAGCCTCTCCACGAGAAGATTGGGAGTAGTCCTGTTTCAATTTAAAATGTTTCTAGATGACCTGGACGGGCATGTGGCAAGAGAAAGGATGCATCAAAAAGGAGAGCGGTCCGAAGTGGGAACCTTGGGGTACTGGGTGGACGGTATAGCCGATATTATGGGTGGTACTTTTATGATCGTGGGGATAACATTTTATCTAATCGCAAACCCGCCTCGAAAAGGATACAAAGGCACTAATGCTAGCAACCTACCTTATCACAAACTAAACCAAATCAACGGCAAAGAAGACGTCGAGAAAAACAACTCGGCAGATGTGGGAATTTCGTACAAAACCAAAGTCTCAGTGCAGAAGATACTTAAAGTGATTAGTCTCTTTTCTGGGCAACTATTTCTGTCTTCGCTAGCGTGGAATAGATACATAGACCTGTATCAGAATTTGCTTGAGAACTCTTACATTTTAGACTTGAAAAGACGCGAAGAAACGTTTAGATCGACGATGTTTTTCTACACTTCCGGTATCTGGCGAATTGTGAATCCGCATAGCTTTTTCCATTTGCTCTGTATTGCCGTGTTCTGTGATAAGACGTGGGGATTTTTAAAGGCTGTTTATCACACTGGGTATGGGTGTCTTGTTGTCTCTTTTCTTATAACTGAGTGCAGAATTCATGCTGACACTGAGGTTATTAGTGGTGCAACCAAATTATGACTGTTCTATTAAAATATTTGTGTCGGTGTTTATAAATGTAGGTATATTTCTCAGTCTAAAACTGCCTCCTCTGTTAATCGAAGAAACTAAAATTTTAAGTGAATGTTATTAGATGTATTTTTAGGTGTTAAAATGTAAAGTTTATTAAGTCGTGATTTAAATTGTAATAATTAATGATAATTGCAAAACATAAAATTTGATAATACGAGGGTGGATTGGTAAATGGTACAACGTTGGTGACGAATTCAGTTGTTATGTTAAACAAATTAAAAGCAATCACTTCGAATGTGTCTGAAAGAGTTTAAATATAGAAACTGCTAGACCTTGACTGACTTTAGAGTAAAGTTAAACGGAATGATGTTAAAATTAAACAATTGTTATTTAGAGATTTGTAGAACATACCTTTCCCGATCTTCTCTACGCCAATGAAGAGTTAAATTTACAACAGTAAGTAACTACATCCGCAACTAGTCACTCGTGTGCCACCTTATGATAATAATGGTGAACGTGCAGTAAAAAATGTTTTAATCTTCGTGTAAAATGACCCGATCGGACCACCATAACAATGTTTTTTAATTGTTCTATCCAAGGTCGTAATCTAACATGTCAATCTAATACGAGAAGCCGTGTTAAAATATAAATAAACGTGGTAATTGTTTTTCTCTACGGCTAATACTTGTCATAATTTAACCTGTCGGAAAGTCAATATAGTCGCGTAGTACAAAAACGCGCCATACAAATAGGGCTCAAACTATGACTTCACAACTTGAACGTACTGCCTTATAATGTATGAAGCGATTGTCGATATTTGAGATATCGCGTAAAATAATGTATTCATGCATCTACTCTTTTAAGGAAACGTTTAGAATTCAATGAAAAAACTAAATCTAATAAGATTTTTATTATTGGAGTATGTACCTGACTTTATTTTTCGCTATATTTTTGATCCCGAAAACCCCGAAAAAATATTTTTTATGGTTTTATTTTGTATTTTTTGCTACAGAATAAAAATGTATGTTTTTGTGAATGTTTTTATGTCTTCTATGGTATGAAAGCTATGTCACTCCAATCTAAGTTAGAAGCAAGTTCCCCATCAGGTTCACCTCGTTAGGGCTGCTTTTAGTTCGCGCTCGCATATTCTAACATTTTTAATGATTCTAAAGAATGAGTATAGTATTTTGGATTTAAACTAGAAAATAATATTATGAATATGTTATACGTACAGAAATATTCATGTTGGTACTTAGTTTCCGATAGAGAAAACCGGCGTAGTAACCTTATATTTTTCTCTTGCAACACAACGGTAAATAAATTATATCAGAAAATATTAAAATGTGACTCAATTATCTGTAATATTATTTTCTAATGCCACCAAAGATAATTTTGCCAAATGTATTCAATTTTTTTTTACAATTTCTACATTTAAGAATTCAATTGTCAATTGCTGATAGCATGTTCCATATGAGAACAATTTATACAACAAGAGTAACACACTTAAACAACGCCTAAAAAATAACGGACTTATGAAGAAACATTCCTTAGAACACTCCCCAGAGGCAGTTTAAATAGTCTGTCCTAAAGGGGAAAACGTAATCACAGATTAAATAAACTGTCTGCGGGGAGACTTTTAGAGGAATAGTCTTTAAAAATAACGTATATAATCTTAAAACATAAAAACAATGCAATACAATGGAGATGAAGCAAGAATGATGCCAGAAGTAAAAACAGCCTTAACTCAATCTCAGTGAGACCCATTAAGTCGCGAAAACGTATAATGTTAATAAAACAACTGATTGTACAATTCATTTACTAAAAAGCTTGTTATGAAAGTACAAAGGGTTTAAAGTTAGATAGATAGATAGAGAACACTATTTATGAAACGTGAAGTGATACCCAGATAGTGAAGCGATGTATTTTGACCTAAAACAAAGTAATAATATGATGTTAATTACGATAGTCTGTGATGGAAACGTATATTTAAGTTGACTGTGATTATAAGTGGATTCTATTTTAAAAGTCTATTTCATTCCTTCACCAAAACCTGGTCTGTATTATTGATATCAATATGATAATAAGCATAAGTAGCCTATCCGTCCCGCCACTGCTGATCCATTTCAATTTTTTTATGCCCAATTTAATTATTTTGCTGACGAATCTAATCTTTTTGCTGACCTATTTAACGATTTCGCTGACCAATATAGTATTTCCGGCAAAGCGTTAGTTGCTGTTCCAAAGACTTATTACTGAAAGCGAAAAAATAATTGATGTCCGAAACCTGATATTTTTTTACGTTAAATCATAATTTCTTGTTCAGTTTCAAACAATTAAATTAGTCCTGCAAATAAAATGTATCGGTGTTCGATTCCCCTAAAACAATCCTCAGAGCAGTTTAAGCAGTTTGTCGTAAAGGGAAATATCAACTTAAACTGCATTTGCAAAGTGTTTTAAACAATCGTGTTTTTTAAATAAGACTTCAGGTTTTTGTCCTGTCAACTGTTGTATTGTCCAGTCGATAGCACATAAATTAGTAATTACTAAGTTTGTAGCGATCTGGTATTAGCTGTAAGTTAAAACCTTTACACCCTTGCACTTTTCTCAGTTACGTCACTTTACGGTGACTTTGGAACTAAAATCTTAAGGTTAATAACAATGAGAACAATTACGATAACTTTCACTCGACACAACCACTTGTCCAGGTTCCCTGTGCTATGGTAACCAACCAGGCAAGGACATCACAAACATGCAAATACACCCAGACTGAGGCCATTTGTGCAAATGTACGGCGCCCCCCCCGTGGGGATCGAAATAGAAAATGTTTATTTGTCTTCAATATAGTAAGGCACAATAATCACTTATACTATAAAGCAATGATGACAGTTTACTCATGAACTTACGAACTCACGATCTCCGGCATGGTAATCAGACGCAATACAGCTAGACCAATGAGGCAGTCATGTGCTGTCGACTGCATTATGACAGCAAAAGAATGGCAGTTTGTTTCTCCAAGGTTGTGTTTTTTCGAAGTGTTTTTTTGTCTAGACGCTTTGTCGCCGTCACGACCCATCGGATAAATGGGCCGAGCACGGGCCCTTGAGCCGCCTATTTAAAACGGCCACCGGCAGTTCCGTCAACATCTTAAGGGGATCCAGTAGGCAAACTAGCGCTGACAAAAATTTCCGCTTTAAAGCTTAATATTTCGCAAACGGAACCCTAATAAGAATTTGTTTTCGAGATTTTATTTTACTGTTTTGGTCGACGTAATAAATATATATCTATGCCAAATTTCAGCCCTCTAGTACTTATCGTCTCTGTGCTAAGCCGCGTGCAGACAGACAGACAGACGGACCGACATGGCTAAACCTTGTTGACTATACACTTGTAGGAGAACTTTGTTGTCCGTCCGTCCGTCCGCCCGTCTGTCTGTCTGTCTGTCAAGACTCTTTATCTCTCCCGAGAAGAAGTGAAGGTATCGAGTTGAAATTAAAACCAAATTATACCCAAGTCTACAGTCCCAAAAGCTGTGAAAAAATCAAACTTCTAACTTAGCGTGAAAAAAAGATCGGCCGTTTATGCCGCAAAAAACGTATATTTCGACACTCAAGAGAACCAACATTTAAGAAAGATACCAATTTTCCGTTGACCTAGAACTATAAATTTTGGCAAGTAATATTGTGTTATACTACAGATACGGCGATAAAATCTGAAAACTATACATTTGTAATTATTTTAAATCATAAAAGATTAGTCTTTGAAGTTCGGGAAAAGCTCTGAAGAAACTGCGAGACTCGATTCCTGAACTATTGATAATATGTAAGTACCTACAAATTTGTACGGAACCCTCGGTGGGCGAGTTCGACTCGAACTTGTCCGGTTTTTTATTTGGCTAAACTAAAGTCCGAAGAAATCTAAGAAATCATAGATATCAATGAAATCCGAGCTACGTCCATGCGAAATCAAAGTAATTTGTTAACAAATGTCAACCTTACATTACATTAAATAAACTTACACCTGTATCCCGGATAGGTAGGCGGAGACCAGGGTTTGCCACTTGCCACGATACTGACAATCCTCACAATCCTGATCTTGGACGTTGTGGACTGAAAGAAGATGTAGTAACTGGATGTTCCATTGGGTAGAACATACACAAAGGATGAAGGAAGAAACATTGACGAAAGAAATATACCTATAAAAAGAAAGAAAGAAAGAAATTTATTTAAATTGTCACAGAAATACAAAGTAAACATGAGGTACACAAACAAAATACACGAACGTCAACAAAACACAACAATCGTGAAGAGAACATGTGAGGCATATACATTGAGTCGAAGGCAGCCGGTACCATACAGTAGGTATATCGAGCGAATGTGGGTGGTAAGACCCATTACTTGGCGGACATACTGACTAAATAGGGATGGGCAAGATATAAAGTACATTATAAAGTACTATTAGCGAAGGGCAATATATAAAGTACCCGAAACCGGCGTGCGTGCAACAAATAATGCATGTTAAATTAATATCAATCACTTAGTACGATAATTTCGTTGAAAATAAATAAGGATATTCTTTATTGTACACTGGAATGAAAGAAACATAAAATATTTGCACATACACATACATACATACATAAACTCAGGCCTGTATCCCAGAGGGGTAGGCAGAGAGCAGGGACTGCCACTTGCCACGATCCTGACCGATCACTTTCGCTTCCCCAACATTCAGTAGGCGTTGCATACTTTTTATCGTTGCGTGCTTTTTATCTTGCTCTTTGCCAATACATCCCCTATTTCGTCGAAGTATGTCTGCCTGGGAGGTCCCTTACCGGCCCTTCCACCTACATTCGCTCGATATATTTGTTTCGTCAATCTTTCTCCCTTCATCCTCTCCACATGTCCAAACCAACGCAACATTCCTGTCTCAATTCTAGTCACTACATCCTCTTTCAGTCCACAACGTTCTCTAATCAAACTATGTATTACGTATCCTGTCATTGAAAGTAACACCAGACATACTTCTCAAGGACCTCATTTCTACGGCATTAATCCTACTTTCTTGCTTCTTTTGCCATACCCAAGTCTCGCTACCATACATAAGTGTTGGGACCAGCACTCCATTATGGATAGCCAATCTAGCAAATATTTGCCCAATACATATCGTCCTAAGTCCTGACTTTGAAAGTAACAGTGTTTTTCGATTGCTATTTTCAAGGTAAGGACTTAGGAGCCAAAATTGGCTGCCTAATAATTTAAACTTTTTCTTTCCCCTTAATCCAACCTTAATCCCATTGTATATATAATCTGAGGGTTTCCTTGTGTTTAGTGATTTAGGCTGAAAACGGTGTGATTCACATTATACAAACAGTTTGAACATAGATTACTGGAGTGTCAGATAACAGATATCAGTTGCAATGCTGAGTGGCCTGTACGACACTTCTAATGCAGTAAGTCATTAACATGGAATGTAATGATACAAATATATAATAATAATAGGGGTTAAAGTATGAAATTGCCGTTTTATTGCAATAGGTTCTTTGAATTGACATAGAATCTTCATGGTTTGAGATTTTCGAATGAAACTTTTTTCAAATGGTTTCTATGATGTTCTTTTTTTAAAAAATGTGAAACCTTTGAATATCGACTTTCAATTGTTTTTGTTATTCAATTTAGACAAGAAAGATGGATACTGCGTAAATTCGAGTGATTTTTGAATACGAGTTCCGACGCGGAACTAACGCGGCAGAAACAGCCCGCAATATCAATGCTGCGTTTGGAGAGGGGTCTACTAATGAACGCACCGTGCGATTTTGGTTTAAACGCTTTCGTGATGGAAATTTCGACTTAAAGAACGAGCCACGAGGAAGACCGCCCACACAGGTGATCAACGATGAATTAAGAGAGATAGTGGAAGCCGACCCTAGTCAAACTACCCAGGAATTAGCGGCATGGTTTAACGTTACCTTACCCACAATATTGACTCACTTGCGTCAAATCAATAAAATAAAAAAATACGAAAAATGGGTGCCTCATAATCACTCGAATTTTCGCAGTGTCCATCTTTCTTGTCTAAATTGAATAACAAAAACAATTGAAAGTCGATATTCAAATGTTTCACATTTTTTAAAAAAAGAACATCATAGAAACCATTTGAAAAAAGTTTCATTCGAAAACCTCAAACCATGAAGATTCTATGTCAATTCAAAGAACCTATTGCAATAAAACGGCAATTTCATACTTTAACCCCTAATATTAACTGCCACACAACACAATCACTTGCCTTGGTCCCAAACTAGGATACCCTGTGCTGTGCTAACCAGCCAAGGATATCACAATCATGTGAATACACCCAGACTGAGGCCATTTGTACAAATCAAGTATGGCGGCCGTCAGTGGGAATCGAACCCACGACCTCTATGTTGGTAGTCAAGCGCGCTAACCGCTAGTACGAGGCAGTCGGAGGTATTAAATTGCGTTATCCGTAGGGAGATGATTATCATTTCGACTGCAATATTGAGTTTGGAATCATTTGATTGGAACCTTCAGGGCGCGGGAAAAACAGTGAAAAACAGTATTATTATTGATTTATCAGAGATGGTAAAATATATTTGTAAATATTCGTGATCTCCGATCTTAGGCTACAAACTGTGAAGCGGTAAGAAGTACTGTAACGTTGAAAAATGTTTTTTAATATGTTAAATGTTTAGCAGTCCGACGTCCGATATGCGTAAACAATAAAAAAACAATTGAGTTGGCCGGCGCTGACCATAAGACGCTCAAAACATAGTTTTTAATTTTAATTACTTTTCGTCCTGAAATTGTTTCTGCTTAAGTGACGTAATTTTGGGTATTAAAAAATTTTTTTAACACAAAATAGGTTTTTCAAACGAATTCGAAGTCACCCCGTAGATAGCTGAAAAAAGGCATAGTTATTAGTTATTTTAAGAAGTAGAATAAAATCTACGACTTTTGGTCAGGAGGCTTACCACAAGCACTATTAGAAGTTATTTTTAAGCCTTATAAAAAACTGCCCTGCTTAATGGTACCATGAGCCATACAATCGCAGCCCTGTTAACTATAAGACGTTCACCGTCTAATCAACGCTGCTACCGTACTATAAGGTCAGTTTCGCGCGCTCGCAGCGCTGCTGAACTGTCATTCTTAGCAGTTATTTATACGTTACTCTCGAGCAGCTTTTAAAACCCTGCTAAGCGAATTATTGTTTAATTAACGTATTAAAATGAGTGATGAAGAAATTTTATGGTTTTGGAGGATGATACGTTTTTCGCAATAGAGAGGAAAAAGCGTGGCGTAAAATTATACGACTGCAAATCCATTCGAAGTTTACGACGAATTGTATTATGTTCGGAGGTATCGACTTTCTAAGATTTTAGTGGTAAATCTGTGCGAAGACATTAGAGCTTTGTTACCGGTGCCAACGAAATCCACAGATTTATCCGTGGAGACGAAGATGAGCTCTATTCCTCTATGTATTTTGTGGACAGAAAATAAACAAATATGTTGTCTTATCTTATTTTATTCTTAATAAAAAATAAGTTATATTTCATCATAATTCAGTCAGCCCAACTCTGCCCATTGCTGGGTATTTGATCCTATATCAAGTCCTAGAAACTTCTTATTGGCTCGAACTTTAGTCGCATTGCAAATATTTATTTTAGGTATTAAAACTTTTTCATCATCATCATCATCAGCCTTTTGACGCCCACTGCAAGACATAGGCCTCCACGCTTAGCAGGCGCGTCGGCGATCGCAGTATGAGGTTGGAATCTCAGGAAGACGCTGCTGCCCGCCTCTTGATAATTTATAACCTCGTAACTCTTAAGGATTGCTGAAAGTAGTCTGAACCGACACCGCGACACCACTTCATTTCCTTCAAAATCGTAGTTTAGCAAAAACCTTTTTTATCAATTCAAAAACTTCTTCGAACATATTTTGACGTAAACAAAAACAACTTTCGAGACACGTTAAAAAAAAGTAATTTTTAAGTAATGTAGAACTTAAGAAAAAAATTTTTTCCGCAGCCATTTATTTTATTTTTCCATAACGTGTTTGCAACTTTTATCCGCACAATGAGCAGTGCTGCTACAAATGTTTTTTTATTACATTTTTCACAATCAAAATGTTTTATTTTTATTTCGTAATAAAAACGGTATTTACCGGCAAATTATCATATTTGGTTTTCGAACGCACGCAACATTTAAGGCAAACAGGCCAGAGACAACCTTTTTTTTTTTAGCAAGTTTATTGCAGGCCTACTTACTTCGGCTCATGGTACACTATAGCAGCAGTTTATTTTGAACATTGAAAATAAACTGCCCTGCTTTTGTCCTGCTAACTTCGAGATTGTGGTAAGCCTCCTGGTACCCTTAAATTGCATGATTTTTATTATCGCTTACCCCATCGTTGAATGGATCGATAAAAAAACCGTTTAAAAAATGGTAAGTACATGAGAACCATTTTTGGATCCGTTTTCGAAATAAGACCCCACTGTCCCGGCTAAACGGGTTTTTTGAGCAGTAACGTGGAAAAAAGTGTGTAATTCAAATCAATGGCATATGATGTACTTTCATGTTGCAACAGAACGAGGTTCTTACAAAAAGCGCACATTTACAAGTCTACGTTACTTTTAGCGTTGCATTTTTAACATGGTGTTAATTTTTACGTCTCTAAAACGAGTCTGGTGGTTACATTGTCACGATTTTTTTGGTATAGAACATTTTTATTAAAAATGACACGGCTATTTTTTTTTGTAATCTTTTTATTGATAAGGGACTTTTGTCACCGAGTGACCATGTCAGCCCCATCGTAACTTATAATGACAACATTTCACACATAATTACATTGGAAAACAAAAGAACATCTAAAAACTACTTAAGTATCTTATCTAGGGGTCTGAGAGAGCTGTTCTTCTCTTCTTTGACGCAAAGAATGGTAAACGAATTTGTAAACTAAAAAGGACTCTTCTGATAAAGGATTTGCTAAAATAGATTGAAAACTACCGACGTCAAGCAGATTTATTTTAAGGTAAGATAATAACAGCTCCCACTCGGACCGATTGCGATTGCATTCGGTTAACAAGTGTTGAACGTCTTCAATGGTATCACAACAAGCACAATTTGGACTCTCCGTCTTTTTCATTAAGAATGCAAATTTGTTAAGAGGCATATGACCAGAACGCAATCGATGTGCCATTACTACAATTTGTCTATCTATCTCGCGCTGTACAGACCAAGGCACTCGAGGAGGCTCACTCTGGATCGTTCTGGATCTTTAGATCTATTAGAAGTCAATTTTTCAAAAAAAGCTGGCACCACATTTAAACTTGTACCTTGCTCAGCAGCGAGTTTAGCCAGGCGGTCATTTGGTCAATTGTAATTTGACAAATATGCCCTTACTTTGTAGCTCCAGTGTTTCTCTAAATATTGCATAGGCTTTTGGGACCCCTCTGACACCATATACAAAACGATTGAGGTGTTGTAACCCACTCTTACTATCTGTAAGTATAACTATATTAGAGCAATTTAAACGATTGGAGTACCGAAGGGCCTCACAAATTGCAGTTAGTTCTGCAGTCATTATGCATATTGGTGTCGTAATCCTAAAACACATACTGTTACCGGTATTAAGTGGATCATAAAAGGCAGCTCCAATTCCATTAGTATTTTTGGACCCATCTGTATATATTTTATGCCAATTCGTATATATTAAATTTATTTCGCGACGAACTTCATATTTCAACAATATTGCGTTGTATTGATCATTTGAATTTGTCACACAATCGAGGCTAGTTCGGATGATATTTTCAACGGGGATAGTGGAAAGCCAAATGTTTAATGCAAACATTTCTAGAGGATCGCTCGAAGCGACAACAAGCGGCTCTACGTCTGAAAAAATTGTGACTAACAAAGAGAGTTTTTTATCACGCCAGTATGCATTAGAACAAAGGGCAATCAGCTCTTGCAATAAAGTTATAGTTAGGTTATTGCTCCATGATTTTGACTTTAGATAAAATTTATAAGCTAGGTATTTCCTACGAACGAATAAAGGTGGCAAACATAACTCGCTTTCCATTACATGAATGGGTGTGCTTCTAATAAATCCTCCTATGATCCTTAAGGCTTGGTTTTGCACACAGCTATTTAGAAATATTGTTTCACAGAAATACAAGTTTATTTAATCTATGTGCTTTATTTTATGTTTAAGTTTATATTTTTAGTGACCTGAACAATAAACAATCGATCAAATGATCCAAAATACATATTTTTAGTCTCCATATTGTGTATATGGATTGGTGGCATCGCAATGCATGTGATTACATCGATTTTCCGTAATTATGGGAAGCGCTGCACTCGATAGCGATGTTTCAGGTTCATAATACAAAATGTACTTAGTTTTATAGCTCACCGAGAGCTTAACTCTTGTCGTTCCGAATTCAACCCTATGTCTTTCACGATAAGAGGAACGACAATTCAATATTTTTTATTGTTGTGTTATCGCGATACAATATCTATCAGGTCATATAGTTTAGGTTTTCAATATAGTCGATCCAGGAATGTATGGAGAAAGGTACCACCTATATGGTAGTTTGAGACGAGGTAGCAAGCGTAAGTATCTGAACACTTGCCCCCGGTTTTTCGTACACTAACAAGCTGTTAATCTACTGTTAACAGCTGTCAGTGGTTTTTTTTTGTATGCACTGGTCAATTGACAGCTGTTAACGGCAGATTAACAGCGTGTTAGTGTACGAGAAACTGGGGGTAAGTGTATCCAGGAATATAGTTTCAAAGCTTCAGATACTTACGCTTGCTACCATGTCTCAAACTACCAAACTGTACAGGTGGTACCGTCGATCTACGAAACTGAGACAGAATAATCCAAAGTTACAGTAGACTGGTTTTGCCAGCTAATAAGCGAATGTACTCTATTCTCTCGAGGTTTTATGTTTGTGCTGAAGTAACTGATTTTTGTTTGTGCTAAAACTAACATTTCCACTGGTACAGTCAGTGAGAATAGTACATGACTGCAGCGGCCAGCAAAAAAGGCAT
Source organism: Yponomeuta malinellus (assembly GCA_947308005.1). Lineage (NCBI taxonomy): Eukaryota > Metazoa > Arthropoda > Insecta > Lepidoptera > Yponomeutidae > Yponomeuta > Yponomeuta malinellus. The sequence continues at coordinate 1,068,401 of OX371020.1, read as the reverse complement.
TGATGGACGAACGCGGAAATGTGGGCCGAGGCGAAGCCGAGGCACACATACGTGAGTCCATCAATGCCTAGTTGTGGCCAAGGCTTGTATATGATTTTTCTCAAATAATGCGCGGAAATTAAAACTAAGTTAGTACTAAGGCAGAACTTTTTATTTGAAAAATTCAATAAACTTTCAAAATCAGACGAACCACGAACGAACAACAATAATTTTTGCCACGTTAAAGTGTTCTTTTTTTTTCAATAGGTAGGTATATCCAACTTTCTATCGCAAGCCAGTTCGAAATTTAAATAAAACCTCTGATAAGTTACCTCCTTGGTTGTCACTGTTCGGAGTAAAAGATCGTTCCATTTTTAAATAACACTACAGATATGAGTTTAGTATGTAATTTATTTGGCCGCAAAACACGACAGTTATGAATTTTCATAGAACTTTTTCCGGCCGCTGCTTGCGTGTAATTAGCCAGTACGATTCATCTCGACAATTTCGATTTATCTCGAAGAAGGTTGTCGAAATAATGCTCAAATTTCGAAGCATGTTTGAGAAAAATATTTTTGAACTCTTTTATCATGCAAATTGATGCATTTCAATCCTTATAAGCAGTATAAGGATCGAAAGGCTCTAGGGGACCAATTGAGTTTAGAGCAGTACAAAATTTACGTATCGCAGCACTTGAATGAAATCGCCGTAGTCGGCATAGTAAAATTCACTAGTCTTTAACTGATACCAGCTGGACGCGCCTTTCCAAATACTACTTAAACCCACAGAGCACCGATAAATGTATAAACTAGCTTCAAGTTGAGCAATAGGCAGAGAATGACAATTCAGATTATGTGACATCCTGCATATTTTGTTCCGTATGATAAGAATTTAATCATCGGAAATCGTAATTTATTTTTCAATTCCCAAAGCATGCGTGTCATAGGAGATAGCTGTACGGGAATCCGCTTTTGCTGATACTGTAGGTACAGTAATTGGCAGCGCATCGTATTTTGGATGCGTGCTCTCTTCTCAGTACGGTACCGGTGACTCCGCGCCAAATCTATGAAGGTTCATCAGCTGCCGACTAGCGACTGTAGCTACATTTTTAACTTTTGGAGATTCTATCGTGGCAACCCTGCACACCGGACAGCACGATCAATATTGTACCATTTTACTCGTATAACTCAATAATGGTGCCTAATAGTTGGTAACTGAAATGCATTCAAGTTCCTTGACTCTAGGGTTAAGATACTATATGACATTATTGATACTTTTGTTTTTCACTTTTTGCAAAACTCGTTAATAATAAATAAATATTAAGTAACTTCCACGCAATACGATCACCTGTCCAAGTCCTAAACTAAGATACTCTGTGCCATGGCAACCAGGCAAGGTCATCACAAACATAGAAATACACTCAGACTCCATTTGTACAAATCAAGTACGGCGGCTTGCAGTGGCAATCGAACGCACGAGCTCTGTTTTGGTAGCCAAGCGTGTTAACCGATTACCGAAGCAGTCAAAGGCATTTTTTTCGTCCTTAAGTCTGAATTCTTACTATTCCAGTACCTAAACGAGATCGGGCACCGCGTATGCGTGACGCAACCGCGCGCATGCGCCGCGGTTGCGCTGGCGGCGCGCGTGGCGGACGAGCGAGGGGTGGCGCTGGGCGGGGAGGTGGGGTATGCCGCCGGGATGAACTCGGCTAGGAGGCCTGACTCTGGGATAGTCGTGAGTATCATTAAAAATGTTAAAATGTGTGAGTCGTGAGTATCATTAAACATTTTAAAATGTCTGGGCGGGGATGTGGGGTATGCAGCTAGGATGCACTCGGCTAGGAGGCCTGGCTCTGGGACAGTCGTAGGTATCCATCTCTCTGTCGTCTCAGTCAGTCTTCCAGAGGAGAAAACGAAACAAATCACTGAGATAAAAATACTAGAGCGACATTAGAAGTGGGAGCCTTGCAGATCCCACTTCTGATGTCGGTATTTAAGAAAATATCCATACTCATTATGTTAATACTTCTTTCTTAGAATATTCTATTTATCCACTTTCTCCATGGGAATTTTGTTACACCTTGTATATATGTAAGAATAAAAAATGTTCATCGATATCTGACTGTTTGAGTCCTGTTTCTGTCCAAGTCACATGGGAGGCGTAGACTCGACTTTAGTTTACTTCAAAGCGAGACGGTAATGCTAAAGCTTCGTAGGCTAGATAGAGATGCTAGACTAAAAGCTGTTAGCATAGACAAATGATGCGTCTACGCCTGATATCGTAGCTGGGCTGGAGATAAAAAAGTTTCAAATCTTTCTCTTGCGCCTGCCTGACGAGAGAAAGGCTGCATTGGGCAGGGAGGTGGGTATGCGGTTGAATTGTAAATTTAATTTTGTTTGTTCAGGAAACCAACCAGCTTTATAATTTATTTGTTAGAATAGACAAGCTTACGTGTGTATTATAGGTTACCTCGTAAGATACTTGGCCTGCCCAATTATTTTAATACTTCCTTCTTAGATCATTTTAGCTGAGGATGCGCTCTACTAGGAGGCCAGTCTCGGGGATAGTTGCGAGAGATAGACTCTCTCTTTTTTCTCTGTCTGTCTCAATGGACAGAGGAGGAAATTAATAGAAAGAGAAATAGAAAGCATTTATTGACATAGGTACTAAGTTTTCAGCCACTACCCATGTGAAAAACTTAAAACTAAACTTACATGTAGGAGAAAGGCAACAAACTTACAATATAAATTTGTACCTAGAATAATCAATTCACTGCTACGGCAACGTAGCAGAGCTACATCAGAAGTGGGAGCCCTGTAGATCCCACTTCTGAGAAAGCACACAGACTTATTATTTTAACACCTCATTCTTTCTACTTCTCAAATTTTTCTAATACATATCAGTTCATCTGAATTTAACTAGCATTATCCGTTCTATTTTCAGTTCATGACGGAAGGCGTGTTACTACGTGAAATGTTCGCCTCCCCACTTCTTATGCAGTACTCCTGCATAGTTCTAGACGAGGTAATTATGTCTATTGGTCAGACTTGAGATAAATAAATAACTTCCACAATCACTTGTGCTGGTCCCAAACTAGGATACCTATGACTTAGTTTTATAAGTTATGTACATTTGTGAAGTTATAGTAGCAATACCACACGCTAACGGTGAAGGAAAACATCGTGAGGGAACCTGAGTGTCGGAGCTATACACATACCTCAGCGCTTGAAATCGCAAATCCGCGGTGGGCACGCGTGGTGATTGAGCCAATACTCTCTCCCTGAGAGAAGGCCTGTGCCCTACAGTGGGACGTATATACGCTTATGTACTTTCACTACGTTACAGGTCCATGAAAGGTCACAAATGACTGACGTACTGATGGGACTCCTGAAGAAGATTGCCAAGGTACTTACACATACAGACATACACTCACGCCAGTGTCCCAAAGGCCTAGGCAGAGGCCAGAGTTTTTTCTTTGCTACTTACAAAAAAACTTAAACTTACTATAAAATACATAATAAAATTTGAAACATACAGGCTACATACATAAATTTTAAAAATACATTCCTATATATATACATGCGTAAGTACCTCAGAATACCGACAACAGTAATAGTTATTAAGAGATAATTATTAGTTATTATAAACTTACGATACCCCTAAAACACTCCTCAGAGGCAGTTTAAGTAATCTGTGGTTACGTTTTTCTCTTCTATGAAGACCGTTACTCACCCAAAACATTTATCCGCCGCATTGTACATCAGGTTAAGTGCAATAAAATTATTAGAAAGAAAGACATTTATTGGGACGGTACGTTAGGAAAAATATCAGTAACTTTAAAACTTTAGGTAGCCAACACAATGTAAATATGTACTAGAAATACACACAAGCTCACGTTCCCACAATTTAGGCTTGCAAAGGCTAATATATCCTTTATGGGGCACTGTATACGTTAAGTCTACAATAAGATCCCTGAGGATATAATAAGCTTGCCAGAAACGCGGTTCAAAAGATGTGTAAAGCACACTTTGTGCCAAAAAAGCTACTATAACGTTAAATATTATTTAGATGACATTGATGTCTGGAATTAAAGCCAGTTCAATGCATGAGAATAAACTCTGTTAATTAAGGACTTGAAAAGACTAAGTTTGGAGTTTTTTTGTCCATTTTTTCTACAAAATGATCTAGATTTTGTAATAGACACCTAGTTTAACTTGTTACGTTCATTAGTTTTCTTTGCTACTTTGAATAATAAAAAATTGATTTGTTTTGATTTGATTTGACAAATTAACACATCACAAGAAAATAAGGCATATCAAGTAACTTAGGGAGAGAGTAACATAAACAAGTGCAAAGGAAAAACAAGTCACATAAACACAACATAATACAAGGCAAAGTCAGAGCGTCAGAGTGCATCCTGTGGTGTGTCAAAGTTGCCACAAAGGGCATCTGACTCAGCATTGTGCTGAGGGTGTGAGCCCTCAGCGCTGGTTTTCAGTCAGTGTCTGCGGTAATTGACGCGTCTGTTACAAGGTGGTGCCAAAGTGTATATAAATGTTATTAAATAACGTACAACTTTTTTAGAAACGGAAAAACCTGAAAATTGTCGTCTCCTCAGCGACTATGGACGCGGAGTTTCTCAAGGACTTCTTCAATCTAAAGCCCGAGAGGAAACGAGACAGAGCAGGGGGTGAGAACGAGAGGTCCACTTCAGTCATCATGTCTATACAAGGACGGACTCATCCCATAGATATATTCTATGTTGAAGGTAAACGTGAATGAATTTGTCTAATGCAGTAGAAATGAGGTCCTTGAGAAGTATGTCTGATGTTTCTTTGAATGACAGGATACGCAATAGTGTGATTAGAGAATGTTGTGGACTGAAAGAGGATGTAGTGACAAGAATTGAGAAAGGAATGTTGCGTTAGTTTGGACATGTGGAGAGGATGAAGGAAACAAATATATCGAGCGAATTTGTGTGGAAGGGCCGGTAAGGGACGACCCAGACGGACACACTTCGACCAAATAGGGGATGTATTAGCAAAGGGCAAGATAAAAAGTACCCGAAACCCGGCGTGCGTGCATGCAACGACTAATGAATGTTTAGGAAGTGAAAGTGATCGTAGCAACTAGCAGTCCCCGGTCTCTGCCTGCCCCTCTGGGATACAGGCGTGAGTTTATGTATGTGTATGTATGATTTTTCAAAAACTCACGCTTGCATCACGGAGGCACAGGCAGAGATCACCGTTTGCCAGTCAAAAACCAGAAGGATATAATTTATTCTAATTCTAAATCGTCCGTAACGGAAGCAATCACCTATGATAATGATGATAATTTATAAACTTTTTTATGTAGCCTATCTACGTCCCACTGTAGGGCACAGGCCTTCTCTCAGATAAAGAGTGTGGGCTTAATCGTCACGCGTGCTGTGACGGTCCGCACTGCCTTTGCAATTCGACCGCCACTTATTCACAAATGTAGGGGAACATAATAATCCTTTGCGTTGTACAATAATCAATAAAATTAAACAAATTTTGCTGTAGTATTAGAGATTCGCTAGATGGCGCCTTTTTGCAATAAATAATAATAAATATTTATTATTTCGGGCAATAATGTCCATTACTTTCACATTACAAAATAAAGAAATAAAACGTTGGTTTCTCAACCAATAAACTATTTAATTTTTTTTACAACAATTTAACAACGTTTGCTCAATTGGTTCTAAAACAAACAAAACCACGTTCATAAAAGTTGGCTGTATGCAAAGTTGTCTATGCCAAAGTATCGGCAGGAAAAAAGTAAAGAAGAAAGTCAGTTCAAGGGCAATCTTTAGATAGAACAAGGAGGGGCCCGTAGAAGTCTGATAATGTTATCCATCAAAAACCTAATAATACAGTCAATGAATATTATGGAAAGGCTTAATTTAGCAAAACTATTAAATATAGTTTCAGTAAAGAATTTAAAATGCTTATTTTACACAGAGAAAATATTTAAAATTATGTAAAATATTCCTGAAAGGGTTTCATTGAAAGACCTGGGAACCCAAGAGGGGTGGATGGCAACGGGGTGTGGGGGCGAGGGGAAAGGAAGAGACGCGCACTTGGACTGGGGACTTTGGCGGGAATCGGGCGGTGGTTTTTCTGGGGAATCTTTTCTTGGCGGGGCTGACCGGCCGGTCTAAATTAGGATTAGAGTGAGTTAGCAAACTGTTTATCAAACTAAAGTATTCTACAGTGTGTCGGTAATGTGGCTACAGCAGCAAATATTGAGTATAGTTCAGCTGTGAAAGTGATATAGCTTGAGAAATGTTTTGGTGAGATGGCTTGGGCAAATCATGGCTGAAGCAATGCGGGCCGTGGTACGATTCATACCAGTGGATTGGATCTGACTACACCGATTTGGTCAAGGTAGCTCCCTAGATCATTCTCAGGTCTCAGCAGTAAATGTGATAAAGTCTGATTTGCATCTTGGAATGTTGCTGAAGTCTACAGAACCATACTTCGGGGTAGGCTTCACCTACATACTTGTGTTTCAAGGTTGATTAGAATTTGTGTTTGCATTTGTTCTTGATAAATCAACTTGCTTGCATCAATTTCAAACATTTAATCAATTTGATGGAATAGGTCTATATCTGATCGAACGGTGAGTTTCTTTGCCATGTTCTTTTCTCACTATGGGTCAGGTCTTGAACATGGCACGCACATTTGTTAGGAACTGGTGTTTGGCGTGGTAGGAAACCAGCAAACAGACAGTTTAGCAGTAGTATTTGCAAGCAGTTGCAGTCATTTACATAATAAAGTAAATTGTTAGGTAGAGTCTAAAACAACCAATTAAAAAACAAAACTATGTACAAAAATAAACTAAAACCATATTTGTCTCAAATATTGACTAAACCAAACTAAGATTAACAATTACTGTTAATATTCTAATCTGTGTTAAACTGTGTTCACTAAAATCTGTTTTAAATCTCAAATGTTAATATTTCTACAAATCTTGATAAATAAATAGATTATTTTTTAACTCTTTCTAGTTGTTTAATTGCTTTGGAAATCCTGACTCCCTGAAAAGATCCTGGTTACTATTTCACAACAAAGGGTCCTGTTAGGCTTTCTAGACGATCACATTTTGGCCAAAGATTTAAATTTTCTGTGATTTTAGGTACTCATAATTTGCTCTTTTACATAGTACACATTTAACTTACACTGAGCTAAAATAGTAGGTAGGAAGCCTAGCTACTCATACTTTACTTAGTAATCTCCTGTGGAAGAACCATATCTTAGACATTCTATGGAGGCATAGATGGAGCGCTGCAGAGGACTCCAGAGGACTTCTTCTTCAGGAACCAGCGGGCATCAGTGGCAGGAGCAGTATTAAAGGGGACTTAGGGATCAGTGTAAGCAGTGTAAGTAAGTAGCAGATTAGATTAGAGTAGGCAGAGGGTTAAAGGGGTGAGCGTTACAGTGCCCACCGCGGATTGGCAATTTCAAGCGGTGATGTGGGTGAAAAAAAAAATTGTCGACATTGTATTGTTTCTGTTATCCAACGGACACCTAGGGCCAGTTTCTGAATTGAGAATTTAGCTAAGTAAATAGTTAACTGTAGTGCTGTCTCTTAGAATTTCGCAGAAAAGAGCGTGACAGAACGTTACTTAATGAATGAATGAATGAATGATTGATTTATTGCCACAAACAAACATGCTTACATACAATAATTAAAAAATAAAGGTGTATGCGTGTGACAATGATACTATTTCAGCGTTTGCTGTTTCTATTTGAAACAGCGCTGGTTTTCAAATAGCACCTCCACGCCAAATGAAGAAAACATGTCATGCAGGTAGGGCTTACCGTTAAAAAAATATTATATATGTATACATAGAAAAATAGAAATATAAATAACGAAATATAATTAAGTAGTTACTTAGTTAAATTCTCAATTCAGAAACCGGCAATTAGCCATATAGTTAAGCCATTGTACGTAGCAGACGCTGACATATGTAAGCATCTTAGGTACTAGGGCTTGCTCGGTATTGCTCCTACAAATTCACAAATGTACGTAGCTTAGAACATAAAGTCATTGCTACATGCCGGCATTCGAACGTCCCGAATGTGAGGCCAGCATTCTACCGATGCGCCAACGCAGGGTTTATTGAATAACTGAAAGATATTGATTGATCGATTCACGTACGTAATCAGCCTATATATGTCCCACTGCAGGGCACAGGCCTTCTTTCAGAGAGAGAGAGAGAGAGAGAGTACGGGCATAATCACCACGCGTGCCCACCGCGGATTGGCAATTTCAAGCGCTGAGGTGTGTGAACACCTCTGACACTCGGGTTTCCTCACAATGTTTTCCTTTACCGTTAGCGAGTGGTATTGCTAACACAACTTCACAAATGTACGTAACTTAGAAAACAATGTCATTGGTACATGTTGGGATTCGAACCCACGACCTTCCGAATGAGAAGCCGGCGTTCTGCCGCCCCGCTACAACTGCTTCACCGATTCACGTTTAATTTCAATGTTATTTATCGTTTTCCTTTCAGAGCCAGTGCCGGATTACGTCAAAGCAACGGTGGATACTGTTATATTATAAGGATACATGAAAATGAACCTTTCGGCGATATTCTGGCGTTTTTTGACTTCGCAGGGTAAGAATTGGCGAAGGGTGTTTCGGGTGATCGCTTTTTTGCGATAAGACCGCCAAGTAACTAATTTATTGTTACGACGGTGGATAGGAGGTAAAACTTTGAACGCGTTTTTCCGTGCCTTGGAGGCGTTTTCAGCAGGCTGAAATGCCGCTTCAGGCCGTTTCAGAGGGGTGCTCTGTCACATATTAGTTTATCAAAATTTCACCCAAGTTACCATGGTTTTCAGGCGCCCCGAAACATGTTTTCAGTCCGTTTCAGGCCACCCTCTATCCGATGACGCCATAACCTGAAAACCCGTTTTCAGGCATTTTCAGGACCCCTTATGGGCCCTTGAAGTACGTCTAAGTATATGACGAAATTTTGAATAGGAGTGAAAGAGATCGCACTGTTAGAGAGGGATAGCTATAGTCCGAACATTCCGGAAAGGTGTGACAGAGACATCGCGATCGAGCGAGACGGCAGAACCTTCCACGACTTGATGGAGTTTTCGAGAACACCTCAAACGGTATACAAGCGGGGACGACGCGTGCCGCGAGTCGCGCGCCCCTCCTCGGCATCGAGGTGGGTCGCTCGAGATGTCGGTTTAGGGGTCCTTAGGACCAAACCAGCCCCCAGGTGGTGTTTAGTGGGTAGGCGCACTTCCTGTGAGTCCCACATTGGCAGCACGGCCGGGCCCGTGCTCTTATGCATGAGCATTCACCACCTCCCTCCCCCGTGTCCTCCGGAGGGTGCCCTTTTTAGGGCTAAAAAAAAAGTGCCGTGAGTCAGTTTTATTTTGGAAGCGGAAGCGAAACGAAGTACAAGCGAAGGGAGAGGTACCTACTACGAGTATTATCGGATGAGTGCAGTGTGATTAAAAGTGTTTGTTTAAAGAAGTGTTGTGAAGTTAAGTAATAGTGTGAAAATAAATCCTACTCTTATTCATCGGTGTATAAAGTGCTTTTTCGATCACGAACCCACCCCTAGAACGTAACATTATTATTATTATTATTACATATTCTTTTTGTTGCACTAACCTGTGCTGGGGACAATTTGAAAAACCTATTTAGAGGCCAAAAATTCCACACAGCGACATCTGGCCGAAGCGATTTACATCACTTGCAGCCCCGAGTAACCCACTTTGCAGTTAGGTTTTTACATCGGAGTGATATCGCTGTACCTACATGATTATATTCTTTTTGTTGCACGTGCTGAGGACGATTTGAAAAACCTACTTAGAGGAAAAACCTATTTAGAGTCCCGGCATGGGTGGAATTTTTAGCCTCTAAATAGGTTTTTCAAAATAACTCAGACTATGTTAGTGAAATTAAGAGAATTTCCGGAAACTATTAGATTAGATTGGAACACTTTATTGTACACACCAGAAAACAAAACACATTGAAAGGCTTACATGTGTAAGTTTTGCCGTATACTATTTTACATGCACCTCTATATGATGCTTCCAAAGGGGGCTATCAGCCCTATTGCTTAGTGCTTTAAGGATGCTTTTTGGACTGCCGCGAGCTCTACTCAGTACGGAAGTCACGTTTCCTTATGATGGCGACAAAGCCGTCAACACGTGCTTCGGCGAACATTCCCGAAGCTTCACAGTATCGCGGCAGACCCAGCATCATCCTAATTACACTATTATATTGTACCCGAAGGGCATTGAAGTCACGAATCATTAGGTTTCACGGCGAACTTCGTACCGCCACAGAATCCGTTTATACGATTCTTGCACAACGCCATCTATTTTTAAAACGCAACAACGTTCGCTCGCACAACGCCATCTCTTTTTGACTTAAAATAAATATTATCCCACGGGGTATCAAGTATGCTATGTCTCAATTCAGGTCTTTGTTTATCTGTACGCCAATTTTCATATAAATCCGTTCAGCCGTTATTGCGATCCAAACATCTTCATGAGTTATGGTTTTGATCTCGCAAAACTTTCCAGGAAGAAATCCTCTCGGCGCTAGAAGTCCTCCAAACTTACGCAGAAGATAATAACGACAAGAACAAACACAGAAGACAATTCCCGAGCGGCATTCTGGCTTCGAACCTGTCAGTTCTGCCCATGTACGGGAGTCTTCCGTTTTACAGGCAGATTAAAGTGTTCCAGATGGCCGACAAGAACGTCAGGAAGGTGATTTTGGCGACCAATATCGCTGAGACTAGCGTGACTATAAATGGTGTCGTTTATGGTGAGTCCAATGTATTTTTTAACCCCCGACGCGACGCAAAGAGGTGTGTTATAAGTTTGAAGCCTATGTCTGTGTGTCTGTACGTTCCGTCGTAGCGCCTAAACGGATCAAGCTATTTCGATGCGGTTTTTTTAAATTGAAAGCTAGATTGTTGATCGAGAATCCGTGTTTGGTGGAAATTCACTCAGCCGTTTATGGACATGGTCAACTGCCTGACAAAACGGTAAGAGATACAGGGATGGTGCTTTGACTAAAATAACGTACACCCTGGGCAAATTTAAGCGTGATAAAAAAAAACAAAATGGCGGAAGAAAATGGCCGTCAAAAATTTTGTTGCTTTGATTTGGATGAAATTAGCGAAATTGATGCGGTTTTACTTTTTAAGAGTTTGTCTTTTGTGTCGAGGCATTTTTAATTTTTTTATTTAAGTTTTATTAATGAATCGAGATGCTCATACATACATAGATGGATAACTATTTGTTGCACACTAGTAATTTACAGAGATAAGGTACTTAATATCTAGTTCTTAATAGTATACAATCGGCGGTTTCATCGCAAAGAGCGATCTTTTCTAGGCAAACTTAGAATGTACACATACATACATACATACATACATAAACTCACGCCTGTCTCCCAGAGGGGTAGGCAGAGACCAGGGCCTGCCACTTGCCACGATCCTGACCGATCACTTTCGCTTCCTCAACAACATTCATGCATGCACGCCGGTTTCGGGTACCCTTTGATAATACATCCCGTATCTGGTCGAAGTATGTCCACCTGGGACGTCCGTTACCGGCCCTTCCACCCACACCAATTCAATATTTCCAGTGATAGACTGCGGGTTCCACAAGCTCCCCTACTTCGATCCAGCGGTGGGCGTGGAGAGTCTGTCTGTGTGTGCTATATCCAAGAACAACGCGACGCAGAGGGCGGGCCGCGCCGGCCGCAGCGCTAGAGGGAAGTGTTACAGGTGAGCTACTGACCGTAAGCATTCATCGTAATCATAACCCAGCTCCTCACAACACAGATAATAATCTAGTGTGTAGACCATCTTTTATTTTTTTTAATGCTAAATCTGCAAGTCACTTACGTTGATTTTTAGGGTTCTGTACCCAAAGGGTCTCCGCTGTCCGTCCAACTGTCACCAGGCTGTCTCTCATGAACCGTGATAGCTAGGCAGTTGAAATTTTTACAGATGATGTGATTCTGTTGCCGCTATGACATAGGTATTTAAGGGGGGGCTCCCATACAACAAACGTGAATTTTTTGCCGTCTTTTGCTCGATATTAACAACGACAACAGGTAAACGCTCGAAATATTCAAATGTTGTATTGATAATGGTACGGAACCCTTCTTGCGCGAGTCTGACTCGCACTTGCTTTTTATAAATTCAAATTAAATAATGTTCTATTCAAAATAGCAAAGTAACTGCGACTTAATGAATGTTACAAGTTAAACTAGGTGTCCATTTTAAAATCTATTTTGGAGCAAAAAATGTTCAAAAAACTCCAAACTTACGGCCTTATTTATAAAAACACGATTCCTCTAGCTAGAACCAATCTAAAACTCTGTTTATTTAAACTGTGGCTACATCTTTTCCTTGTAAAATCTCCACCACAGCCTATTTTAATCGGCGTTTTTGAAGTGTTTTGAGGAATGGAGTTTTTATAACTAAGACTGTCAATCTTTTCGAAGTCCTTAATTAACAAAGTTTACATAATTATTCTAAAACCTAGAACTCATGTATTGAACTAACCCGTGCTGTGGACAATTTAAAAAAACCTATTTAAAGGGTAAAAATTCCACCCATGCCGGGTCCAAACCCGCGACTTCTGGCTAACCGTGCCGAGACGTGGGTGGAATTTATAGCCTGTGAATAGGTTATTTAAAACATAAGCGTCTAAAATATTGTGCAGCAAGAAGTTATTTTTGAAATAAAAAATAGTAGTTTATGTGACTGTCAGTCACATAATGAGGGTTATTAAAACACGAGCGAGATTTTAAAAAACGAGCCTTGGCGAGTTTTTTAATAGTATTCGCGAGTGTTTTAATACCAGGTTATGTGCAGTCTCATACACTACTTTATCTACACTCATAATGAAATTTTTGAAACAAAATGGCGCAATTTCGACAAAAGTATCTTGACATTCAATCGTCTGCACTCAGTTTTGCGCGCGCAATTTTAGGTATTTTTAGTTGCACTTTTGGTACCACGAAAATGAAATTTGGTTTTTTATAGAGTCAACTTTTGACATTAAAAAAAAAACTTAAATTTTGTTCCGTGATCACAGCAACACTTTAAAAAAAATAACTGTAACATAAAGTGAAAAATCTGACCTTTAATGTAACTTTATATTACACTTTTTTTTATTTTCTTTAAAGTTATGTATTGTTTAAAGCCTGTCAATATGTGTTTACCTTTGAATTCGTAATTTGAAGATTATGATATGAGTGTAGATAAAATATCTTAAATGCTGCGCCCGCGGCTTCGTTCGCGTTGGATAACATTATGAAGTGCCATTGCCCCTTAATTAATCCCGGTCACATAGACCACTATCTCCGTTCTAAATTTCCTCCCTTGTTCCCACATGCCTTCTCTCTGAGAGAGAATTCGTTCATTTGCTTATTAATTCTTTTCATGAATGAATTTACTAATACTTTTATCGCACTGAATCTGAGTCGTATCGTAATCGATACGATTATTTCTAAGGTTAACACGAGCACTAGACGTAATAAAAACTGAATTTGCACGGATAATTACTCGTTTGTTTTTTTGTTTTAATTTTACAATTTTCCGACGTTTCGGTACTTTTGCAAGTGCCGCGGTCTCGGTCCTCGGTAGACTGAGGTGACAGGCGTCGTTTTGAAAGCTTTAACTGTTAGTTTACTACCCTCGGCAAACATTGCAAAAGAAAATAATTAAGTTACATAAGCAGCCTATATATGTCCCACTGTAGGACATAGGCCTTCTCTCTTCACAACATAATACAAGGCAAAGTCAGAGCGCCAGAGTGCACCCTGTGGTGTGTTAAAGTAGCCACAAAGGGCATCTGACTCAGCATTGTGCTGAGGGTGTGAGCCCTCAGCGCTGGTTTTCAGTCATAATCACCACGCCTGCCCACCGCGTATTAGCGATTTCAAGTTCTGAGGTATGTGAATAGCTCAGACACTCAGGTTTCCTCACGATGTTTTCCTTCACGGTTAGCGAGTGTCATAAATATACATAGCTTAGAAACAAAGTCATAGGTACATGCCCGCACTGGGAGAATCGAACCTGGGTCTCGCGCTTCCGAGTCCAATGTTCTACCCACTAGGCTGTCACTGCTTTTTATTAAGTTAAGTTGAGATTAAGTTACGCTCCAAAATTATTTTGGCAAATTTCTGACAAAACAATTATTGTCGTAATCGTATGTTTTCAGACTGTACACAGAAGCGGAGTATGAGAAGTTGCCACATTCTGTGTCGCCTGAAATGGCACGGAGCGATCTGTCTGGTGTTCTACTGCAACTGAAGGCTCTGGGGATTCACAATTTGCTCAGGTAAGATAAGGTGCAGCGAGTTATAATTATTATTATGATTTCTTTATCCGCGTGGCGTCGGATTAAGAATAGCGTCACTCCATTTCCTTCCGTGGATGTCGTAGAAGGCGACTAAGGAAATCAATTACCAGGAGACGGGCAGCAGCGTCTTCCTGTGACTCCAACCGCATACTGCGATCGCCAACCCGCCTGCCAAGCGTGGCGATTATGGCAAAACCCCTCGTGGTTATGAAAACCACGAAGGAGGCCTATGTCCTGCAGTGGGCGTCAAATGGCTGATGATGATGATGATAACGATGATTCTTTATTGCACAAACGAAAGGTGAACTTGTGGCCGGCATCCGCTGCCCAGCGATTTGCCGACCACACTTTGTGAAGCACTGCTTACTTAAGCCGGGTTTTGACAGTCTTAGTATGCTCGGACCGTGTGCGTACCCGTCTTAGTTGATTATTTATTTTATTTAAATTTTATTCACTTGCCTACAAAGGCCCACATATAAAACTCCTCTTAAAAACTAACAATAAAAACAATGAAAATGTAATTTTCTATCGCACTGGATGAGAATAATAATGACGGCGGTCAGTGCGCTCGGACCGAGTGCGTCGTCATAATCAACTGAAACTGTACGCGTATGGTCCGATGCTTTACCCTTGTGGCGAGCACACGTCCACTCTGCGCGCGCACTATAAACTCCAACATTCCCGCATCGCGCGAGCAAAATGTGTCACGTGACATACCGTAAATATAACGTCCGACGCACGTTAGTCGGACCGACCGTCCCCAGGCATACGATCTGCCTGGAGGGAAATTTCCCTTTATAGTGGAAGAGCACGATCACCCGCTCTTCCCTGTACCCTCCCATCTAAGGTTTGCTAAAGGTCATTCGAATGGTGGCGTGGTGGCCGGGTCACCTATCTCCCTGTAAAATGGTTGAGACTGGTGATGGCTGACCCCTGCGTTATGCTCGTGAACGGATGCTGTTCGTGTGTCTAGCCGCAGCATTACTGTTTTTCCTACTTTTGTAAGAAGTGTTATTTCGGCTTTTAAAGTTACTAGTGGCTATCACGGAATCATATCATATAGGCTTTGATGTATAAGTTTAAGATGATTTGAGAAAAGATGGTCAGAGTGGAGTTTTTTTTCCCGCTGCCTTTTTCTCCACTACAAATACGGCCCGAAGGCAGCGGCTAACATAGTAACATAGTACATTGACATTCAGCAAACAGAATGTAAATTCTTTACGTTGAAATAAATTATTGATTTCTGATTTCTATGTATTATGTTAGAAGCAGCGACCTTCGTAAATAAACATTACCTTATTTAGGGCCAACTTCTCAATCATCATTCAGCCACAAGAGGTCCACTGCTGGACGTAGGCCTCCTCCATGGATTTTCAAAAAGACCGTTCGGAAGCGGCCTGCATCCAACGCCTTCTTGCGCCTTCCAGGTCGTCTGTCCATCTTGTGGCTGGTCAATAGTCGGATAAAACTTAACTGGAGAATAAATTGCATGCTGTCGCTGTCTAAATCATACAAGACAGTGACAACATCAGTTTTATTCTCCAGTTAAGTTTCATCTGATTATTGAAAAATCACTCGTAGCCCCGGCTGCCTGAGTGATCTTAAACGATCACGAAGGTTAAGCAACACAGGGCGCGTTCAGTGCATGGATGGGTCGCCGTCTATGCCTAACGCTAGTGGCATTTTTCCGAGCGGTTCCGTGCTTCGCAAGGCACGTTAAGCTGTTGGTGCCGGCTGCCGTCGATAGATGGCAGTCGTTAAGCCAAGTCAGAGGCCTTAGGGCGGCTTGACAACTTCTGACAGTAGACGAGCCACTAGTCTACAAGCCTCCACCAATCCGGACTTGGCCCCCGTGGTGGAGTATGGCCTATACCTTCCTCAGGGAAGAGACCCGTGCCCCTCGGTGGGGACATAATGGGTTGATGATGATTGAAAAATCCGGTGTTAACCGGAGAGTTTTTTTTTGTAAATAAATTGTCTTTTGTTTCATCTTTACGTTTTCAGTTAGTTGTTTATATATTTTTATCACTAATACATAGGGGCTATTTGAATTTACATACCGAAAGGAAGAGCAAATTTATTTTTACGTCGACAGTTTGGAGGAAGGTTTGTTTCCTTAAGGGGCTCCATCCGTTTCACTAACGCCATCGAGGGAAAAAATCGCATCTTTTTTACAGATCGAATTTGCAAAAAGTGTCAGTACAATCTCTCAATCGTGTTAGTAGTGATTTTTAGGACCCATGGCTCTGAACCTAAGGTAAAAAACCTAGGACTAGATAGCGTCAACGCCAGAAACGGCCGTTTTTTTTGGCGTAAATGCTATATAGTTCCAGGCTCGCGACCCTAAGTTCTCGGCCGTGGGTCCTAAAAATCACTGTCAACATGATTGAGAGATTGTACTGACACTTTTTGCAAATTTGATCTGTAAGTAATAGTATATTTCATTACGAGTGCGGAAAGCCTGTCATTGCAAAGAGTTCCGACAAAAATGGCGCCAACCGTAAAAGAATATAAGCAGATTTTTTTTTCTTCACCCATTTTGGGTAGGCAAAGGGAACTATGCCCATACAGCCAAGTCTTCAGTAGAATTTTTTTATTCATTTGCGTTTCATGCAAATGAAATGAAACCTAACCTAACTTATTGAATCAAATCATTAAATCTGATATTGAAACAAATTAGTAGCTTCTTTTTAGAAATATTTGCATGAATCATAAAAACTTCTATGTTTTTTTTTAGTAAAAACTTCGTGGTTGGTTTTTTCTTTTTAATAGACATTATTTTGACAGTTGGGAAAGAGAACGCACTAGTTCGGAAAAGGTAAAGAAAAAGCTCGAGTATGTAATAGCCCACATCCCGAACGCTATACGTCTCTGCAATACGCCACATTTTGAGCAACTGTATTAAAAAATTCATTACACTACACACGATGATAGACACGCACTTTCTAACTTCATCACTTGTTTTGCACTACATTTTTACTCCTCCTTTTCTTTTGTTTTTCTCACACACCCGCGACTGACCGCAGCGTGGCTCCGACAGAATATCAGCGTTGTAGGTAAGTACTCCGGTGCTCCGATAACACATGCTGAGTCGGGACCATTTTAGGGGCTCAATACTTTGAACTGAAACATAGGCATTATGCAAAAGCCTGTCTGTATTTTTTCAATTTATTGTATTGTTTTTTTTCCACAGTTTTTTTTTTACTAAGTGTTGTTAAGCAAGTCAACCTTCGCATTTTTGTTGCATACTCACCCGTAATGTAACCGAATAGTGTGCATACATGTGCAGTCAAATGTGCGAAGCAATTTCAGTTGTATACTTTTTCCGTTATGTTCTCATTTTATTTGTATTTTTTTCTTTTTGCATTTTTGTTTGTTTCATGTATAAATGTTTATGTAATGTTCTGAGTATTGTTCCGTTAAATAAATGTTTTTACCTATATATCTAAAAAAAAAAGATATGTTTTATTTCCTCGATGGCGCTAGTGTTATTCCCTGGATCCCCTGAATCAAAAACCGTTATTGTAATTTAAAAGAAATATTCATTTAGATCATACTCTGAAATTAATATGAAAAAATATTATTAATCGTTTATTTCGGATCATAAAATCCATATCACTTAACCTAATCTTTAAAAACATAGGTAAAAAATATTATAAATTAACTAATACTTAAAACATAATCAATCAATCAACTGATCAATTAATTAATTAATTAATCAGTTGACCGACTAATATGCATCATCACAATGATGCCACATAGGGCAATCTGGCCTGTCAGCCAATACCTGTAGGATACCGCTGGCGCTGTCGCGGACGCGGTCAATTAATGAATACAATTTTATGCTAAGGGCTTTTTCTAATAATTTTTCAAAAATTTTTTCGGGAAGTGATGACAACAAGTGTGTAATGTACCGGTGCCATTCCTTTCGCCCTAAGGTTCACATTCCCGACCCCGCCGCCGGCCAAATGCCTCCTGGCGGGCTTGGAAACACTGTATGCGCTGCAAGCGATAAACAGCTCTGGCGAATTGACCACAGACATCGGTGTCAACATGGCGGAACTCCCGCTCAAGCCTATGTGTGCCAAGATGCTTTGTAATAGCGGTAAGTGTATGGATAGTCCTACTAATATTATAAATGTGAAAGTTTGTGAAGATGTTTGGATATATTCTTTTTGTTGCACGAATCCGTGCTGAAATCAATCTTAAAAACCTATTTAGAGGCTAAAAATTCCACTCATGCCAGGACTTGAACTCACGACCTCTGGCTAACCGTGTCTGGCAAATAGTGGCGGTCTGCTTTAAAAACAAAAAAAAAAAAACAAATAACCGTGTCTGGCACGGTTTTTAGCCTCCAAATGGGTTTTAAAAGAGGTTTGGATGTTTGTTACTCAATCACGCAATAACGGCTGAAGGGATTTACATGAAACTTGGCGTACAGATAGACGAAGACCTGAATTGAGACTAGTCCTGGTCCCAAACTGGGATACCCTGTGCTATGGTCACCAGTCCAGGACATCACAAACATAGAAATGCATCCACACTGAGGCACGAAATAATACACGACTGACCCCCGGTTTCTCGTACACTAACAAGCTATTAATCTACTGTTAACAGCTGTCAGTAGTTTCTTTTTTGTATGCACTTTGGTCAATTGACAGCTTTTAACAGTAGATTAACAGCGTGTTAGTGTACGAGAAACCGGGGGTGAATCACTTGTCCAGGCGCTAGAGTCTATTACATCGTTTTACAATACAACGATATAACCACGACAATGGCTTTTATTCGCCTCTATTTGGTAGTCTAATAAACAATAGCAGGACCATGTCATTTCAATGGTATAACACGTGCAAATTACGTGTAATCACGCGAGAGGCGTTATAACATTGGAATGCGATTGGCTAGCAGACTGCCAATAGTGACAGTTAAACAACCATTGCCGTGCTAATATCACTCTATTGAACAACTATGTATTATAGAGATTCGCCCCCCCCCCCCCCCCCCCCGGTTTCACAATTGGAGATTTCACAATATTGTGAAACTCTCGATTTAGAAACGTCAAAACTGCGATAGCGCACAACAAACATACACACTTTAAACTTCTTTCTCAGCTGCAGGTTTTCTCATGCGACCATTCCTCACTTTGCAGGCGAGTTCGGCTGCCTCGAAGAAATACTGTCAATCGTATCGATGCTACAGGTTGACAACATGTTTGTAAAGTCCGGCACTGGGAAACAGAGTATGGCTGCTAGGATCTGCCGGAGGAACAATTTCGAGGTAAATTATACACGTTTTTAAATAACATACTACGACTATAAGCAATCTCAATCAATCAATTCCGTGTGGCGCCGGATTAAGAATAGCGTCACTCCATTTCCTTCCGTGGATGTCGTAGAAGGCGACTAAGGAGATCAATTACCAGGAGACGGGCAGCAGCGTCTTCCTGAGATTCCAACCGCATACTGCGATCGCCAACCCGCCTGCCAAGCGTGGCGATTATGGCAAAACCCCTCATGGTTATGAAAACCACGAAGGAGGCCTATGTCCTGCAGTGGCCGTCAAATATAAAAATGGTACTGTCAGCAAGAAAAGTGCCAATATTGTTGATGAAAAAAATTCTGTTTTTCAGGTGGCAGAAGGAGATATAATAATGTATTTAAACATCTACGATGCCTACTCGAAGATACGTTCAACCCACAGAGACGAGAAACGAGCCCACAAGGCATGTAAGGAATGGTGCAGTAAAATGTTTCTGAACCACAGAGTTATGGAGAAGGTACATCTTCGTTGAGCATTGCGGCTAACCGCCTGTTTCTCGTACACGATCTTTTAATCTACTGTTAACAAAATAACAAATGTCCGTGTTTTCTTTTTGTATGCACGTTGTCAAATGCCATTAGCATTAAGTCCACCTTTTGTACACTGTCTTTGTACAATAAAGAATTAATAATAATAATCATTGTCATCATCATCAGCCATTTGACGTCCACTGCAGTACATAGGCCTCCTTCGTGGTTTTCATAACCATGAGAGGTTTTGCCATAATCGCCACGCTTGGCAGGCGGGTTGGCGATCGCAGTATGCGGTTGGAATTTCAGGAAGGCGCTGCTAACTGATAATCATCAATCTACTAATCTACATACTATTCTACGTATCAATATTCATATTTGCACCGACTACCCGTCTCACTTTCCTTTCAGCAATTCTCCATCGTCTTGTCTGGAATGAAAAAAATTAAAATGAAAAATGTTTATTGAGCTGAACAAAAATTAACAATATTTAAAGTAACTCCGAACTCCACATTAAATTAAATTGTATCTTGGTGCACAGTGATCCATTCAGGGTGAACTTAAATATATCAATTGCTATAAACAATAAGACCACCAATTGTACCGTATCTTTGTAAATATTTTATGTTTGTGTTTTTTCAATCAATTAAATCGCATTTACTGTTAACAGCTATCAGTTGGCCTAAGTGCACATAAAAAAGAAACAACCGTTAACAGTAGATTAAAAGATTGTTGGTGTACAGGAAACAGGGGGTAAGTCTGTTAACAGTGGGTTGGATGAGACAGGAGGACTTTTAACTTTAGTGAGTAATTACAAACTGAATTTACAGATTATGGAAAAAACGGTACAGCGCAATTTCTTCCAAAAAATATTGCGATGATGGCATTCGATTCTCATAATCATAATCATAAAGCATTTATTTGTGGATCATAGGTACATTTACATTTAGTGTTCAGTCAGTTTTCGGATCGCTATGTCCTGCCTTAAAGGCGTACAAATATATTTTTGTCAGAGTAGATAATAAAAACCTATACCCAATCAATGTCACATGCATCTTCACAAAGAAATATTTATGACCAACGTTCAGTTGGTGAGTGCAACTTTTCCCGTGCATTTTGAACAGTAATGGAAATCCAATTAATCAAATATTCAAATTCAAATCAAAAGTCTCTCCAGTTCGTGATCTCCACTCGAGAGCCTTTGAAAACCCTATTAAAACCTTCTTAACGGTTTTGTTTTTATTGCAGGCTTACGAGATACGAAGCAGCTTGGAGAAACTTGTGAAGAATAAATTTAAGATAGAAAACAAAGAATTCGACGGACCCGATTTGGGGACAGGTAATAAAATTCCGTGTGGCGCCGGATTAAGAATAGCGTCCCTTCATTTCCTTCCGTGGATGTCGTAGAAGGCGACTAAGGAAATAAATTACCAGGAGACGGGCAGCAGCGTCTTCCTGAGATTCCAACCGCATACTGCGATCGCCAACCCGCCTGCCAAGCGTGGCGATTATGGCAAAACCCCTCATGGTTATGAAAACCACGAAGGAGGCCTATGTCCTGCAGTGGACAAGTTTGCAAGATGCAAGTTCAATTCAATTCAATTCAAATATTTTTATTCATTGTAAAAACAGAATGTTTACTTAATGAACGTCAAAGTTGTTAGTTTCACAATTAATGGATTATGTGGAGAAGAAGCTAACAAAGAAACTCCACATTTATTCTTTTCAAAACACGTTTTAACTTAATTAACAGAGTTTTCAACTTAAAATATTAGTCATTAATGTGTTGAACACTGGTCACAATCGTCCTTTAAATAATATTAATCTACTGTTTAATGCCAAACATCTTTGTCTTCTAAATAATCCTTGATGTTATAGTAAGCCTTTTTGCACAGAATGTGCTTAACACATTTTTTAAATCGCGTTGGAGGTAACTCTAATATATCTTGAGGAATTTTGTTGTAGAACCTTATACAGTGCCCCATAAAGGATGTGTTAACTTTTGCAAGTCTAAATAGTGGAAATGACAATTTATGTTTATTTCTAGTATTAACATTATGGTGGCCACCAACATTTTCGAAGTCTTTGATATTTTTTCTAACGTTCCCCATTAATTCAAATTCAAAACGATTATTTACAAAACAGCTGCATGAACAGGCTTTTATTTATCTAATGTATAAAAATCTCGTGTCACAGTGTTATCGAACTCCTCCGAAACGGCTTCACCGATTTTTATGATTTTTTTGTGTATACATATTTGTTAGGCCTTAGAATAGGTCGCAGGCTAATTAATATGGCAAAACAACGTTTGCCGGGCCAGCTAGTTTATTTATATTTTATTGACGCAACCAACAGGTGTTAAGCGTATAAAGATTGCAAAGCTCTTATCTAAATGGCAGCTTAGTCCGGCCTTACATTCAATAGCAGGTGTGCATCAACATGACGAGAGTGACATTTCCCATTTCATGAATTGTAGTTTAAATCTTGTTTTTTTTTTTAATTAATCTTAATCTTAAATTAAATATAAAGTAAATTGTACATATATAATTTTAACGTTCTAATTTTTATAATTTTTAAATGTGATAATGTATAATGTAAATAATGTTTAATGCAATTAATTACGCAATAGTTTTAACTGTAATGTAATTACTTTTCTTGCAATAATAAATAAATAAATGGGTAGTTTCGGCATAACGAAAATTTTTGCCAAATTAAGACTCGATTTTTCAGTAGTCAGACAAAACTCAACTGGAGAATAAAACTGATGTTGTCACTAGACAGTGACAGCATGCAATTTATTCTCCAGTCAACTTATCTGACTATTGAAATATCGGCCCTAAAATAATTACACTAAAACAGACAGTAACAATAAAATGTATACGGCACTTTCCGTTGACCTGGAACGAAATTTAGCAAGTAATATCGTCTTATACTACAAGTACAGGGAACACTCTGAAAACTATACATTTGTAGTTAAAACATAAAAAAAAATGTTTTAACGTTCGAGAAAAGCTCGGAAAGAACTGCGATTCGATTCCTGAAATATACTTAATACGAGGGGTGTTTAATAAGTAGTGAGAATGAGGTTTAAACTCCTTGGATAGAGTAAAAAAAATACTGGCAGCTATAGCCCACTTATTTGTCGACATAATAAAATAAAAAACAGTTTGATGCTCTTTTGTTTTTTCACTCCCCGAAGGGTGTTGTGTGCTGTCGCAACGAGTAGGTAATCGAAAATGGAGAAAATTGAAGTTTGCGCGGTAAATATCTATCTTTGAAGAATTTTACTACGGACCAAGTAAATCAAGACTTGCAAGATACGTTAGGGGTTCATGCTCCTCCTTATTCTACGGTTTCGCGTTGGTGTGCTGAGTTTAAGACGGCAAAAACATCCACTAATGACGAGTCCGCAGGGCGCCCTACGACTGCAGTAACCGAATAAACGATCAAAAATGTTGAAAAAATTATATTGGCGGATCGTCGTACTACTGTTCGTTTTATACCTGAAGAACTAAAGATTTCAATAGGGAGAGTTCGCTATATAATACATGACCATTAGGGAATGAAAAAAGTCTCAGCGCGTTGGGTGCCTAAAATGCTAAAGGCAGAACAAAAACGAACCATGCTGAGAATTTCACAAAGCTGTTTGGAACTGTGAAATGAAATGAAATTTATTTGTGTCCCAAAAATATGTTACAGCTAGCTATCTTTAAAATATAGAACATAGAATTCAATGAAATTCCATTATTATTACCTATTCATTTTAAAGACAAGATCCAGTTTTTAACATTTTTTTGCTCGATTTCTAACCATGGACGAAACATGGCTTCACCATTACGACCCTGAAACAAAAAAAAATCATCATCACCGACCACTAAGAAATTCAAGGCCGTTCCATCCGCCGGCAAGTTCATGGGTTCCTTTTTTTTGGACAGCCAAGGGGTGGTGATGATTGAATACCTCAGTCATGGAGTCACTATTATGTACGCGGGAAATATGTACGCAGAACAAATGACGAAATACGCGAAAAACGGCGTGGCAAACTCGCTAAAGTTGTTTTGTTTCATCAAGATAACGTCCCAGCGCACAAGTCCAAAGTTACGATGGCTGCCATCAATGATGCTGGCTTCGAATTGGTAGAATATCCTCCATATTCTTCAGACCTTGCTCCTGATGACTTTTATCTATTTCCGAGATTGAAAAAATATCTAAGAGGCCAGAAATTCGACGATGATGACGCAGTAATCGCCGCAGAAGGTTTTTAGAGAATCAAGATGAAGATTTTTTTAAGAAAGGAATTTTAGGTTTAGAAAAAAGGCATGCTAAGTGTATACAGCTGAAAGGAGACTATGTTGAAAAATAAAATGACATTTCATAAAGGTTAATACCTAGCATCTTATTCATTCTCACTACTTATTGCACCCCCTTAATATGTAAGTACCATCGGAACTTGTACGGAAGTTCAAGTTGCGAGAGTGTTTATATCAACTAAAATAGTCAATTAAGATAAGATAATTATTTTTTTCGTTAGGAATTTAAGTGAAGTTTAATAATTAATAATCAACATACATGTAACTTAATTCCTTCGGTAACTAATAATTCTCACTATACTTCTGTCTCCCAGCGAAATGCCAACGCGTAATGAAATGCGTGCTGTCCGGATTCTTCCCCCAAGCGGCGTACCTCAGTACTGATGGCTCCTACCGCGGCATTCGTGGTGCCACGCTGCATATTAGCTCCGATAGCTGTCTTTACACGCAACAACAGCCAAAATGGTGAGAAACTTTAGATATTTTCTTAGGGTTCCGTACCCAAAGGGTAAGGGACCCTACTACTAAGACTCCGCTGTCCGTCCGTCCGTCTGTCACCAGGCTGTATCTCATGAACTATGATAGTTAGACGGGATGAACATCAAGGAATATTCTATTCCATTAAAGGGTTGGCGTGACACTGAAGAAGCCTGTGGGCAGAAGTGGGCTCTATTCATGGGTTCTAGGGGTTCATGGGGATTAATAGATTCTAAGAGCGGTGGTAGCCTAGTGGGTAGAACATGGACTCGGAAGCGAGAGACCCCGGTTCGATTCCCAGTGCGGGCATGTGCCTATGACTTTCTTTTCTAAGTTATGTACATTTGTGAAGTTATAGTAGCAACACCACTCGCTAACTGTGAAGGAAAACATCGTGAGGAAACCTGAGTGTCTGAGCTATTCACATACCTCAGCGCTTGAAGTCGCCAATCCGCGGTGGGCACGCGCGGTGATTAAAACCAAACTTTCTCCCTGAGAGATTATATAGGCTGCTTTTGAATAGATTCTATTCCGTTCCATTAATCTGTAGAATTCTAAACGGCCCGATCGGACCACCATAACAATGGCTTTTAATTGTTCTTTTCTATAATTGTTCCCAAACTCATTCATCATTCTATTTTTATCATCATCATCATCAACATTCATTCATACATTCTATTTTTATTCTATTTTTTAAGGAGCATCAAGAATATTCTATTCCAGAATTCTATTCTAGTACTCTACTCTGGTCAACCTAACCTAAGATACCCTGTGCCATGGACTACATATCAGCTCCGATTTAAGTAATTTATTGCACAATCAAAAAAAAATATTACCAGATATGATTTCCTACGCTGCCTTCAGCGATACGGCCACCAATTGTGCCTCTTCTTTTGTAACTTTACTGTTGTCTCCGTAATGAGGAACTTGCGACAAACTTAGATGGAAGTGGCATTTCTTTTATACCATAGAAGACATAGAAATACAGAAGAAAAAATTAAAAATAAAATTTTCGCGGTTTTCGGGGAGCCAAAAAAGCATATAAAAAACATAATATTAGATTTCGTTTTTTCTTTGAACTCTAAACGTTTTCTAAAAAGGGTCCTCATACATTATAAGGGGTTACGTGCAAAATGTGATGTCATAGTTGGAGTCCTATTTGTATGGCGTGTTATTGTACCCCGTGACTAGAATGACTCTTCGACAGGTCACAGTATGAAAAGTCTTAGTCGTAGAGAAAAAAATTAACCACGTTCATTTATCTTTTAGCATGGCCTCTCTGATCATATTAAAACATTTTTTTCTGCAAGTTCTCCATTGTCTCCTGGTGTGTACACTAAACATATCTGTAACTTATCTTAAATATATGTATTGTTATACAATTGGCGGAGATGGTGATTAGATTAGGGTAAGCCGGGCACAATATTATCATCATCACCATCATCAGCCATTTGACGCCCACTGCAGGACATAGGCCTCCCTGGTATTTTTACAAGCATCCCGGTCTTGTGCCGCCCGCATCCAGCGACTCCCCGCCACCGTAACCAGGTCGTCAGACCATCTGGTGGGGGGCCTTCCCACGCTGCGTCGCCCGGTCCGCGGTCATCAATACCATTATACAATACTCTTCGCTTACACCCTCTTAAAAGTATGTTTCTTGTCTACAGGGTGATTTTCGCGTCAGTCCAGAGTGTGGGGGACAAGACAAACATGCGAGATCTGATGACGATACAGAAGGACTGGCTTCTGGAGATCGCACCACACTACTATAAAGAGAACTGACGAAATAAAGAGTTTTAGTTGGAATTGTGACATTTTCTTTCACTCTCTGCTCATTTACTGAATTGGTACTTAAATAATCACAATAAATTTATTTTATTCAGACAACTTAGGTGCCATTGGTGTTAGTAAGAGTTGTTTAAAAGCTATATCTAATTCATATTTTATTTACATTTGGTCAATTTAAATAATCAACCACATATCGGCAAGCGCAGCGTAGGACGACCAGCCACAAGATAGACAG
This sequence comes from Yponomeuta malinellus, assembly GCA_947308005.1. NCBI lineage: Eukaryota > Metazoa > Arthropoda > Insecta > Lepidoptera > Yponomeutidae > Yponomeuta > Yponomeuta malinellus. The sequence goes on along the minus strand of OX371020.1, from coordinate 1,041,433 downwards.
ATGACCTCATCCAAGTGGCAGGAAGGCGCTGGATGCAGGCCGCTTCCAACCGTTCTTTTTCGAAATCCATGGAGGGGGCCTATGTCCAGCAGTGGACTTCTTGTGGCTGAATGATGATGATGATGATGATGATGAAATAATCAAGGATAGTTTATCCTTCTTCCACACAACACAATCACTTGTCCTGGTCCCAAACTAGGATACTCCGCGCTATGGTAACCAGGCAAGGACATCACAAACATAGAAATGCATTAGACTGAGGCCATGTGTACAAATCTACGTCGGCCCCCAGTAGGAATTTAACCCACGGTCTCCGCCATGGTTGTCGGGTTAACACGCTTGACTACCAAAACAGATTCCTGGTGTACATTCAATAAATTATATTGTATCTATCTATCTATCTACCATAGCACAGTGTATCCTAGTTTGGGTTCTCCCACGTAATTCCTCCACTGTATGGAGTTCTCTGATTACGCCTACTCCGAACTGTCAAATACGTACATATTGACACTTTATGCTTAACCCGATAGAGTGGAAAGTTACTTGATACAAGGGCAGGACAAATCGTCATCATCATCAGCCATTGCAGGACATAGGCCTCCCTCATGGTTTTCTAACCATGAGGGTTTTGCCATAATCGCCACGCTTGGCATGCGGATTGGCGATCGCAGTATGCAGTTGGAATCTCAGGAAGACGCTGCTGCCCGTCTCCTGGTAATTGATTTCCTTTGTCGCCTCCTACGACATCCACAGAAGGAAATGGAGTGACGCTATTCTTCATCCGGCGTATCTCGCAAGATGGCGGCGGTCTCATGGTGGCAGGTGCATAGATAATTGGCCGGGTAATACTTAACTCGCTCCGATTGGTAACACAATTGACAAGCCCCGCCCACCTTGCCACAATTGAACGTGGGGTCATTTTTAGCGCTAGTTAGACACCTATGTTTTTAACTATCACTGTGTGGAGGTTATTTGTATAGATGTTACAGCCAAAGTAATAAATCTGGATATTATACATAATGACTGGTCATTATATATAATGTCTACTCAGTTTAGATAAAGTGATAATTAACACAAAATTAATCACATTTACTAGCAATTTTATTTAATATCATATTAATAATAGGGGTTAAAGTATGAAATTGCCGTTTTATTGCAATAGGTTCTTTGAATTGACATAGAATCTTCATGGTTTGAGGTTTTCGAATGAAACTTTTTTCAAATGGTTTCTATGATGTTCTTTTTTTAAAAAATGTGAAACATTTGAATATCGACTTTCAATTGTTTTTGTTATTCAATTTAGACAAGAAAGATGGATACTGCGAAAATTCGAATGATTTTTGAATACGAGTTCCGACGCGGAACTAACGCGGCAGAAACAGCCCGCAATATCAATGCTGCGTTTGGAGAGGGGTCTACTAATGAACGCACCGTGCGATTTTGGTTTAAACGCTTTCGTGATGGAAATTTCGACTTAAAGAACGAGCCACGAAGAAGACCGCCCACACAGGTGGGCGACAATTCTTAACGATGAATTAAGAGAGATAGTGGAAGCTGACCCTAGTCAAACTACCCAGGAATTAGCGGCATGGTTTAACGTTACCTTACCCACAATATTGACTTACTTGCGTCAAATCAATAAAATAAAAAAATACGAAAAATGGGTGCCTCATAATCACTCGAATTTTCGCAGTATCCATCTTTCTTGTCTGAATTGAATAACAAAAACAATTGAAAGTCGATATTCAAATGTTTCACATTTTTTAAAAAAAGAACATCAAAGAATAATTGAAAAAAGTTTCATTCGAAAACCTCAAACCATGAAGATTCTATGTCAATTCAAAGAACCTATTGCAATAAAACGGCAATTTCATACTTTAACCCCTAATATCATAATGTAGGGTACCTATGACTTTTCCATGCACCAACCTTGTTTAAGTTTGACACAAAACTAAGTTTTTTAGTGAAATATTTTTTCGCTTTTATATATAAAAAAAAGAACTAACACCCGTTCACGGAACTTCGAACCTATTTTTGCTTATGTGTACTGACCTAACAAACAAAATGCGAAATATAAATTTATTCAAACTATTATTTGCTATATAACACTTGCCAAAATAAAACGTTAGCATAATAATTTATTACTTTGTCTAGTGAATTTGGCTATTATATATAATGACCAGTCATTATGTATAATAGCTATTTAATCACTTTGGCTGTAACATAGACATTAACTCAGACAGGTGGAGGCCTACCGCTCCGGAATACAGGCGTGAGTTTATGTATGTATGTGTACAACACAATGACTTGTCCTGTTGCCAAACTAGAATAGTTACCCTGTGCTATGGTAACCAGACAAGGACATCACAAACATAGAAACGAATCTAGTACGGCAGCCTTCAGCGAGAATGGAACCTATAACTTCTGTTTTTATAGTCAAGGCTTAACCGCTAGACCAACGTGACAGTAAACAACACATTTATTTCCATTATTATCTATGCCAATAAACCAGCAAAAATATAGTGGGACCCCCAGTTCAAAACCCTACCTTTACTGAGGAGATTAATGGTGGCAAACGCATTTTTTTCTAATGATCTTAAAAAATATGAGAGCTCCAAGGAATTATAGTTGGCCAGAAAAACACAGCTGACAGCTTGTGATTCTTTATTCTCTCAAATGTAAACAAAAACACATTTGTCTGTTTCTTTATGAGTTTGTTGCTTAGTGATAACGTTAACGTTACAATTGGCCCGGGTTTTCCTCTCCTTAGTACCGACTCGTCTGGCTCGATTTTTAGGGTTTCGTACCCGAAGGGTGCCAAATGGAACCTTATTACTAAGACATAACTGTCCGTCCGTCCGTCCATCTGTCTGTCGACAAAAACGATAAAAAATTACGTTTGCTGTATAGGAGCCCCGCTTAAGTATTTATTTTATTCTGTTTTTAGTAATTGTTGTTAGTGGCAACAGAAATACGTCTGTGAAAATTTCAACTGCCTAGCTATCACGGTTCACGAGATACAGCCTGGTGACAGACAGACAAACGGACAGACGGACAGTGAAGTCTTTGTAATAGGGTCCCGTTTGGCACCTTTCGGGTACGGAACCCTAAAAATGAAATAATAATAAAAAATAATATTTGTATTTTACAGAAAAATTAATATAAAAACAACTGCTTATTAAATGAATAATAATAACATAGCAAGGAAGGCATTTTCATTTTTCTGTCAAGTAAGATCCTTTTTCTCTGCGATATCGTCACGTATCGTATCGTAGGTAGGTACCTCATTGTTATCGAATACTAAGGCTAACGTATCTTGATGGTGTGAAATTCAAGCTTCGATATTAACAATCAAACGATAGATACTTACGACAATTTATGTCTCATCTTTTATACAGCAAACTCACTATGCAAATCAACAGGACACTCCATAAGATTCATGAATTTTCCATAAAATTAAATCTATAAGCAACCTCCATGCATTTTTTATGCAGCCACTGCAGGACACAAATACGGAGTAAATTGAATTACTAGCTTAACCCTTGTTCCACACAACGATGCGTGTTTGCGTAAGATAATAAGAATAATGACTTCCACATAACACAATCACTTGTCTTGGTCCCAAACTAGGATACAATTGTGCTGTGGTAACCAGGCAAGGATATCACAAACACGGAAATACACCCAGACTGAGGCCATTTGTACAAATGTGCGGCGGCCCCAGTGGGAATGAACCCACGACCTCCGGCGTGGTAATCAGACGCCGAGGCAGCCAGTTGCAAATTTTTGAATATAGTTACTTTGTTCTAAATTTAACGTGTCTCGGTCTAGTTATCTATTTATCGCGATTATTTACTAGCTAGCCCATAAACGTCCCACTGCAGGGCGCAGGCCTTCTCAGAGGCTGAGAGAGTATGGGCTTAATACCACTCACTGTGAAGGAAAACATCGTGAGAAAACCTGAGTGTCACATACCTCAGCGCTTGAAATCGCCAATCCGCGGTGGGCACGCGTGGTGATTAAGCCCATACTCTCTCAGTCTGATAGAAGGCCTGAGCCCTGCCGTGGGACTTATTATAGGCTGCTCAATATATCTTCAGGCAACCGCAAGCCAATAATAATTAATTAGGGCCGGTTTCTGAATTGAGAATTTCACTGAGTAAATACTTAAGTAACGTTCTGTTCCGAGAAAATAAAAGAGACAGCACTAAGGTTAACTATTTACTTAGCGAAACTCTCAATTCAGAAAGTGGCCCTTAGACGCGTGCCAATAATTTATTTATATACCTACCGACTGCCTCGTCGATCCTGTCTACAGGATCAACGAGGCATCACGTATCGGTATGCGTACCGAGTGCGACTTCGAATCTGTTGGCTTTGAATCCTTTGCATGGGAAATCAAATGGCTTAGGATCTCCTAAGCCATTGAATCCCCAGGCGTGGTTCTATTGGAAAAAATATTGTAATGATGCGGGGAATACCTGGTCTGGACGTTGTCTGAACACACGATAAGTCGCAAGACTCTTGCTTATCGCCCGTGATATCATTGCGATGTAAAACCTAACTGCATGAAAGTGTGTACTCGGGGCTGCAAAGTGATGTAAATTACTTCAGCCAGAATATGTCGCTGCCTGTAAGTAATACAGAGAAGTTTGTAAAGAGGTTCGAAATTTCGCTGATGCCTGCACTTGCCCATTAGCTCAGTTGGTAGGGTGCTGGCACGGTTAGCTAGAGGTAACGGGTTCAAGTCCCGGCATTGGTGGGATTTTTAGCCTCTAAAATAGGTTATTAAAATTGTCCTCAGCACGGATCCGTGCAATAAAAAGAATATAATATTTGTGGAGGTAAAGGCATTAACAAATACTCAAGCCCTGCAGTAGTAAATAAAGGTGTCCCCCAGGGCTCTATTTTGGGACCTATACTTTATATCCTTTACTCTGCTGATTTAGCAAATATTGTTAACGACAGTAAATATCATATTTATGCTGACGACTTGCAGGTTTACAGATCTTTCAATCCCTCAGAAACGACGGAGGAAATTGCAAAACTTAATAAAGAACTAGATCAAATATCAGAATGGTCCAGAAAAAATAGTCTAGCTTTAAATCCTCTTAAAACTAAGTTTCTTGCGATTGGTACTAAAACGCAAATAAGGAAAATTAACAGTCACAATATTGAGCTCAAATTAGGAGGCGTAAAAATCGAACAGGTAACAGAAGCGCGGAATTTGGGTGTGCTGATGGATGATGGTTTAAAATTTGAAAAGCATGTACTTGAAACTGTTAGAAACTGTTTTTATAGACTTCGTGTTCTCTATAAAATACGTAACTACCTAGATGTAGATACGAGGATCCATCTTTGTGAATCCCTTATTTTGTCTAAGCTAAATTATGCTGATACTGTTATTGGGGGCTGTCTGCTGGTAAGAACTAAAAAAATTATACAGAGAATTCAGAATTCATGCGCAAGGTTCTGTTTCACTATCCCACGGAGAGCGCACATTACCCCTTACCTAAATAGTAACAACTTACTCAATATGGAGTCACGGCGAGCCCTGCATTTTGCAAGTCTACTTTTCGGTGTGATTCAGAAGCAGCAACCTTCATACTTATACAACAAGTTAAAATTTTGTAATCGTCAGTCTCGTATTCCATTAAGAATGGTCTGCCCATCCCACCATTCATCAGCATTTCGGGGAAGCTTCCGTTACTGCGCCACGAAATGCTGGAACAATATCCCTCCCCCTATTAGACAGTCCCCTTCAATAGGCAGTTTTAAGTTAAAATATAAGAAATATCTACTTACTAAGCAAAAAGGCCTACAGTAAAGTTGTTTCATACCCATTATCAACTGTTTGTTCTAAATTATCTGTTATAATGTTACATAAGCTGTTGTGGTTTTAATTATATTTTTCCTGCGCATGTAATGCTAAGATCCAGTTGTAATAAATCCTACTTACATAAATACTGAGACTGAGCTTCAGCCTAATGTGATAGTGATGCATCATAATAATTTAATATCTGCACTGTTTTCATATGGTTCCAATACGTTTAATATTTAAGTGTAAGGCATCCACTGAAAATCAGCGCCGTGGCCCAACCATGGCATAAGGCTGAGTGGAGACCTTTTTGGTGCATAATACTCGTACATAAGACTGTAATAATTTTAAGTTAATTTATTCTATTGTATTTTTATGTGCCAAATAAAGATTATTCTATTCTATTCTATTCTATAATAATCAGTCTAAAAACTTCTGGAAGTACCTAGAATCACATCGAAGATACTAGAAATAGGTTCTTCAAGACTATCGAACATTCCAGAATGTCTTTCTACCTCTGTCTAACTAATAGACAGCTCCGTCTCTTTGTTGCACATAGATTATTCTGGATGGTTCCCTTGTCTCTACATACAATGAGTACCTACCTATCACATAATCTATCTGCACCTAGCATCTAGATTATTCTACACAGTTCGATTACACTCGTCGTCCGTAACAAATATAATTTAAAAAGAGATACTTCCGATGGCGATTACCTACGGATTGTTTGGTACCCTCTGCGCTCGGACCAGCTATCAAGACCGCCCACGTTTTGGTCGCGCCTAGTACCACCTACTCTGCCGCCCGCCCCAGGCATCTGCCCATCGCCGCCGGCGGTAACAACATCTTGTTACCGCCGCCGCCATGCCGCCGCCGCCTGCCTACCCACCAGCCAGGAGGCCCACGAGGCCCACCGCCAAGCTGCCGGGCATTCGTCAGCGGATCAGGGTCGAGGACAAGGCCACCGCGGAGGCTTGCGCCACGCTGGTTGGCCCTTCTCCCCTGCCGCCGGCGAAGCCGACCCCAGCGCCCGCCGCGCCGCCGCGACCGGAGGACCCCGCCCCCGGACCCAGCCGCCGCGCCACCTACGACCACCCAATCCCGCCCCTCAACTCACCGCGCGCCCTCGCTGAGGCACGCGCCTGGGTTGCGAAGAAGACGAAGCGCCCCAGCGTCGCACCGCCCCCTTCCGCGGCGTCACGCTCGGCCGCGATCCGCACGCCGGCCCCGCGCATCGACGTGACGCCGCCGAGGACTGCTGAGCCCGCCGCCTCCCGCACGCCGTCTCCGACCCCAGAGCCGCCCACGCCGCCCACTACCTGCCCGCCGGTATGGAGCATGCCGCCGCTGGACGTGCCCACGCCGATGGACACGATCGCGGCGGCTGCTCCCAGCTACGCCGCCGCCGCCGCTGCCGCCAGCCCGCCGAGGCCCGCTCCACGGGCCGCCAACTCGCCTCCGCTGCCCCCACCGGCAGCTGCCCCATCGCCTGCGAAGCAGCCGAGATACCCGCCGCTAGTGGTTGAGAACCTGCCGGACTGGACTCTCCACTTCAAGGCGATGAGGGCAATCCTCGGCCACGTCCCCAACGCACGCCCGTTCGGCAAGGGCGTTCACTTTTTACCGAAGTCGGACCAGGAGTACCGGGCGATCCAGCGCTACCTCACAGAGCTGGAGAAATCGTCCCGGATCTCCTGGTTCTCTTATTCGCTGCCCGCCGAACGGAGCCTGAAGGTGGCCATTAGAGGGCTGCCGGTCAACACGGCCCCGGAGGCGATAATGGAGGACTTGAAGAAACGTGGCTTCGGCGTGGAATACGTGCGGCCCATCCATGCAAGACACGGAAGACCCGGCTGCATTTTCTTCGCCCAGGTGGAGAGGACCCCCAGCCCCACCCCCGGTATATATGAGGTGTGCGAACTCCTCAACATGCCGGGGGTGCGGATCGAAGCCTGGCGCGGGAAGAGGGGACCCGCGCAGTGTCACCGGTGCCAACAGTTCCGGCACTCGTCGCACCAATGCCACAGGCGGTTAGCCTGCGTGCGGTGCGGCGAGGAACACGCCGCCCGGAGCTGCCGCCGCCCTCTAGAGGACCCGCCGACGTGCGCCAACTGCCATGGCGCACACACGGCGAACAGCACGGAATGTCCCGTGTTCCGAAAGGAAACGCGGAACAAGAGGGCGGGCACCACGGCGCGCACCACCGCCGTCGCGGAGCCCCCTCCCCCTCCCCGAGTTGACGCCGGGGAGCAGGATGCAGCCGGGTCGCTGATGGCGGCCGCCAACCAACCGGACGCCCCCAAGCCCCCTCGCCGTCGCCGGCGGAAGAGGGGCAAGAAGAAGATCGCCACACCGGAGGAGCAGCCGCAACCCCAGCGAGCGCGGCAGCCCGCGCCCGTGGCCCCCGGGGCCTCTCTACCAGCGGTCGCCGCCTCGACCCAGGGGAAGAAGGCGAAGCGAGAGAGAGCCCCGGAAACCCAAGACGGGAAGGACAAAGTCCTCACGATGGCCATCAAGGTCCTCCAAGAGGTCCTGGTGGCCATCCAGGATGGCCACAACCCCGTCCCCATCATCCTCAGAGGGATGGCAGACCTCTGTGCTTAACGCGCGGGGGCCCTCTGGGGACGAGGACGGGGACGAGAAGCCGAGCTGCCGCGGACGCTGCTCCTCGAGTGACGTCACCGCGGCCGCCAACCCCCTCGGACCTTCTACCCTGGCGCCGCCGGCTGATGGGCGCCCGCTGGCCCGCTCCCTGGGGCCGCCAGTCGGGCTCGACCTCGCCGGCGGCGTGAAGACGACCCAGACGAGACACCGAAGAGTCGCCGGCTGAGCATCGCCTGCTGGGCTTCTCCCAACGGAGTCCCACCCGGCAGTGCTTGATCTCGCCGGCGACGGAAGATCTTCGAAGACCCCGGACCCGACCACCGGAGCCGAGCTCCACCGCCCAGGACCCGTCCGTCTTAACGGACGGCGATGCTCCCGCGCAGATGGGCCAATGCCCAGAAGCCGCCTCCCCGCCTCGCCCTTCGGGCGAGTCGAGAAGAAGACCACTGCTGCACTGCTGCGATTACCTACCTACATCACTCACCTTCGATTTGCCGACGATATAGTAGTCACGGCAGAAACTAAGGAAGACCTCGGCATAATGCACGAAGACCTCAGTCGAGTTTCCCAACGTGTGGGCCTTAAAATGAACATGGACCAAACGAAGGTCATGTCGAACGCCCGTGTTGTGCCCACCCCAATAACATTGGGGAACTCGACTCTCAAAGTTGTAGACGAATACGTTTACTTAAGACAAACAGTCCAACTAGGCCGGTCCAACTTCGTGAAAGAGGTCAATCTTCCAATCTAACTCGGCTGGGCAGCATTCGGGAAACTTAGAAAGTATTTTCGTCCAGTATGCCTCAATCGCTCAAGACAAAATTATACAACCAGTGATGACTTATGGCACTGAAACGTGGTCTCTCACTAAAAGAGATAAGAAAGCTCAAGGTCACGCAACGAGCTATGAAAGGGCTATGCTCGGAATTTCTCTCCGAGATCGAACCAGAAATGATAAGATCCGTAGACGAACGAAAGTCGTCGACATAGCCCAGCGGATTAGTAAGTTGAAGTGGCAGTGGGCCGGGCACATAGCACTCAGAACTGATGGCCGATGGGGCCGAAAAGTTCTCGAATGTGGACCACATATCGGCAAGCGCAGCGTGGGACGACCAGCCACAAGATGGGCAGTCGACCTCATCCAAGTGGCAGGAACACGCTGGATGCAAGCCGCTTCCAACCGGTCTGTTTAGAAATCCATGGAGGAGGCCTATGTCCAGCAGTGGACTTCTTGTGGCTGAATGATGACTTCCGATGAAGTTGTATTCGTCACTCACGTGTCACGCGCTTTCTCGATAGCGTTGCTAACAGTACTGACAGGCGTCAGTTGACGTCATATGCCGCTCCATTCCAAGGGTCGTATCCTAACAGCATTTGAACCGCATAATAAAGTTAAAAAGATCGATGGCTTATTTAGAAAGTTCTTTTGACTGACTTCGAATTATCACTTTATTTGCTACTACCCTTCTGACTGAATTAAACGATACTTTACTGCACCTTTACTTAGGTACCTACAGCACGGTTTGACCTCTGTAACCTGTTAGATTACGACCTTGAAAAGAACTATTAAAACCATTGTTATGGTGGTCCGATCGGGCCATTTAGGATTCTACAGATTAAATACTTACATAATTAGATTTTCACCGAAATGACGAGAATCACTGAATTATGCGAGAATCAACGAGAAACTTATTAGAAGTCGACACGGTTTGCAAATAATTCGCCAAAAAATCAATCGTTTTCATATCTATAGGCCACGCGGCTATCTCAACATAGTAAGTACCTCCAGTCGACAGCTGGTCAGCTTCTACATTTTCGTTGCAGTTGTCCTTAACGTACCTAACTCGTTAGAATGTACCCTAAGTACTTTATACTTTATACTTTATTGCACACATAAAATTACACGAATAAAACAAAACATTTACAGAATTAAAAAGTGTACATGGCGAGCTTATTTCAGCAGAAATCTCTTCCAGCCAACCCTTGATGTGGTGATACGAACATTATAAACAAGGGAGGAAAGTGTACAATAATTATTACGTACTATATTACAACCCAGTACAATCATACATATGTAATATATATTTATTTATATATATATATATATATATATATGGCTATAAAGTTAAAAAGTTACATAAACTTACTTATAAGATGAGAAATAACTAGAATACGTAAATAAATAAATAAATACCTAAGTAAATAAACAAACTAAATAAATAAACTAAATAAACCTATTGCGATAATGAAAAAAGGAAGTGCTCTTTCAGTTTGGCCTTGAAGACAGCAACAGATGGACTCTCCCTGATAGACTTAGGTAGACCGTTCCACATACGAGCAGCACGCACAGAAAATGACTTAAAGTAAAACTGTGAGTTGCAGGAAGGAACTTGTAAGGTCCTAACATCACAAGTCCTCTGTGGCCTGGCACGTGGAGGCAGCAGCGAGAATCTTTCCCGCAAGTACTGTGGGGCACTGGGATTTCTCAGCAAATTATATAAGAGGGAAAGCATGTGAACATTGCGCCGCATGCGTATAGGGAGCCACTTTAGCTGCCGTCTGAATTCGGATACATGATCATATTTTTTTAATCCGAATATAAATCTAATCGCGAGATTTTGGAGGCGCTCAAGCTTATTTACAAGAGCCTCAGTCGCATCCATAAAGCAGACGTCAGCATAGTCCAGGAGCGGCAACAGCAGTGTCTGTGCCAAGAGAACCTTAGTTTTGAATGGCAGAAAATTTTGAAGTCTTCTGAGTGACTGAAAAGAAAAATGCATTCGCCTACTGACGTCGTTCACATGAGCATGCCACGACAAGTTGCAGTCCATGATAAGGCCAAGGTTCTTAACCCTATCAGAAAAAGCAATGGGGACATTGTCGTAACAGATGGGCGGAAGATGTTCAAGAGACAGGCTATCTCTCAGAGGTCTGCTCCCAAAAATAATAGCCTGCGATTTCAAGGGATTCACGAGCAGACCAAATTCACGTGCCCATCCTCGAATAGCCAGCAGGTCTCCATTAATGGAGGCAAATGCTGCAGCTGCATTTGTGAGCCTAGCAGACTGATCGTTTGGGACGGAACCAGCATCAAAGTGTGTGTATATCTGAAGGTCGTCGGCATAGAGGTGGTAGTTCGATGAAAGCGCACGGGTGATCTCATTTATAAAAATGTAAAGCTTGATGTGTCGACTGAACTAATTTGAAATGCTGGATGATTTAAGATACATATGTTGCTTCGATGAATTATATCAAGACGATGCGTGAATTGGCGCTTGCTGCTTAGGTGATACGTAGCACCGAACCAATTAGATTCGTAAAATCAAACATTGGATAAATTGAAATATCTATCGAAATATCTATCGATGAGTCGTCTTTCGTCATAGGTGAAGTGTAAGTCGGTGAAACGTGTTTTGGAGTGGCGCGTAGTGAACCCGGATTTGCATGACTAGTGGTTACAGATAAGTAGACGATAAAAAGAATGCGCTTGTTACGATACTACGTGAAAGAAATTAACATGAGGAATCCCGAGTGTTTGGAGGCGTCCATATTAGCATTAAGCGGTAGTGAGGTACCTTCTGACGTCAAGCGAATTGTTCAAACATTGCGTTTACACTTTGACAATAGAATGACAATTGAACAATCGATAGGTACCTAGTATTAAACTATACTTTATTGCACACATAAAATCACATGAAAAATTTAAAAGTGTACATGGCGAGCTTATTTCAGCAGAAATCTCTTCCAGCCAACCCTCGACGTGGTGATACGAACATTATAAACAAGGGAGGAAAGTGTACAATAATTATTAAGTACTATATGTTAACCCAATACAATCATGGACACAATATTTAAGAAGGAAAATCTGCCAACAATTAGTATGGAGAAAGAAGAGAGCGAAATACCTACTGTTTAAATTCTTAACTAAAATTATGGGATGTGTGGTGAAGAGGAACAAATAGGATATCTGTGTAGGCTGGTAATGATTATGCCGAATAGAATAGTAAACTGTATTGTTGATGTTTTATGAATGTAATTGTGGATGTGTAAATTGTATTAATGATAATTAATTGAGAATGATAGATATAAGCACATATCGAAACAAGCTAATGTAATACGTTAGGTAAGGAAGGATCCCTCTGTCAATGTTAAGATGCTATTAAGTTAGAAAATAACAGAAACAAAAAAAGACCAGGAGCAAAAAAAAAGAATCGAGAAAGACTAACAAATAATATGAAAAAAAAAAACGAAAAATAAAAACGAAAGAACAAAAACAAAGATAAAAAGAAAGAAAGAAGGATAATATGTAAATTAAGTATGTTAAGTTATGCTAAGTGCAATGTAAGACCGCAGGATCCTCCCCAAAGAAATAGAGCGGAAACAGAAACGATAAAAAATTACATTACCTAACAAGAGCACGGACTTATCCATGTCCGTGGAGAGTGAGACGAAGCACTCTATAAAAAAAAATATAAAAAAATACAACGTAGGTATTAATTATATAAAACGCCTACAAAACTTGAATAAGTTCGAAGCGCTAACTGGTAGGCAATAGACACCAAAATACACACTTGTTTGGTTTTGTCTCGTAAATTCAACTCGATTATTTTCTTCACATTTTGACCCCGTTATTGGTCGAATAATCGCCGAGGCGTATTACTTTTCTCGTTGGTTTCTGTACTTCGGAGTTCCCAGACATTATTGTTTACCGTTAGCCGCGATAGTTTCGGGAGATAAGGTCAGCTTATCAGCCTTTTTTTGTATTTTGCGAGACAATAAATACCTGGGGCCTGTTACATAAAACTACAAATCATACCCCCAGTTTCTCGCACACTAACAAGCTGTTAATATACTGTTAACAGCTGTCAGTGTTTTTTTTTGTATGCACTTTGGTCAATTGACAGCTGTTAACAGTAGGTTAACAGCGTGTTAGCGTACGAGAAACTGGGGTTTAGAAACTGATAGTTTGTTATTATGATAATTCAAAACAAAAAAATGTTTAAAGTACACTTCGTGCCAAAAGGGCTACTATAACATTAAAGATTATTTAGATGACAATTATGTTCCGAATTAAAGCGAGTTCAATACATGAGTTCTAGGTTTTAGAATAATTTTGTAAACTCTGTTATTATCAAGGACTTTGAAAAGACTAAGTTTGGAATTTTTTTGCCGATTTTTTTTCCAAAATGATCTAGAGTTTGAAATGGACACCTTTTTTAACTTGCAACGTTCTCACCTCAGGGGCCCGTTTCAAATTAAAAAATGTTTTATTCAAAGTAGCGACTGAAGTGACGAAAGTGCGACTGCTACCAGCAAAAGCGTTTGCAAGTGCATGGGCTCTACTCGAGAACCTTTGTACCCCGTCGGCTATCGGGGTGTTTGGCAGATGTGACCAGCGCACTGTCTGTCGTTTCAACGTGCTAATCTACGAATAAAAAAAACGGCCAAGTGCCTGTCGGGCCACGCGCAACGTATAGGTTCCGTAGAAAGATTTTTTCTGCTTTACAGAACTAACAACTTCATCGAAGTCATTCTCAATAGATTTTGTACGAAATTTTACTGTTATAAGTTGGTTGTCTATTACTCGTTAACTAGTAAAGCCTACTTAGCCGTGATAGTTTTCTTTTTAAGTTCATTATATGTGCTACTACCCTGAATCGTTTCTACAATGAACCGTTAAGCCAGGAGAGGGATGGTGGGGGGGGGGGGGTAACGTTCACCAATGAAATGAGCGTAAGATGTGCTGCAGAGTAAATCACTCTGTGATTGGTTCATTATGTGCACCATGCGTGACGTAACTGAAGGTTGGTTGATGTATAACCCGTCGAAACATCTACGTACCTCGCAAGATGGTGTTAGCTGCGTAGATATTTTGCCAGGTAATACTGAACTCGCTCCGATTGTTAACACAATTAATTGACAAGCCCCGCCAAATTGAACATCGGGTCATTTTTAGCGCTGGATTTTAACTATCACTGCTTATACGCTATGTCAATTATCGTTCTTTGGTGAATTGTATAATTTCTGATGTGATCCAACAAAGAGACTCCGAGCATAGCCCATTCCATAATACGCTGACTGACTTTGAATTGGTGGACTAGTCCTACACCGTAAGGTATGATTTGGGGGAACCATTAAAGGTGGGAATGCCCATCATTCATCATTATGTAAAGGAGTCCGACCAAAGAGTAGTATAAATTACCAAAGGAAAACAGAGCCCCCACGCGAGTTATTTCGGAACCTAAATTGAAGCGCTATCTCTTATTAAGTGACCGTACTAAAATTCATATTATACATAAGAGTACGTATAGCTGGGTACGTATCCTATAGGTACCCCTATATGTAGCTATAGTACAGCTAGGATTTTTGTTTTGCAGCTGTTTATTTATATCTGAGATTATTTTACCACGTTTATCGAGATAATCACAGATAAAATAAGCAGCTGCAAAAACCAATATAAGAGCCTGCCCTGAGAATATGTAGTTGAAGCAAATTTTTCATATGGAACAAAGTTTTGCTTCAGCTATAGGCAGACTGGGATGCAATAAAAAGAATATATTATTATTAAAAAATAAGTACATAGGTATTTAATTTTTTGCTTTGTTATGTCTGTGTTTATTATAGTGCACTTGAGCTTTACTTTTCGTCTCGTTGTCACCATCGTATTGTGTGTGTGTTCTAGTTCAACTGGAGATTTTCCGCACTTAGCCTCATAGTTGGGCCATTGTACGTAGCAAGTGCTGAGGTATGTAAATACCTCAGACGCTAGGGTTTCCTCACGTTGTTTTCCTTCACCGTTAGCGAGTGGTATTGCTACTATAACTTCACAAATGTACGTAACTTAGAAAACAAAGTCATTGGTACATGCCGGGATTCGAACCCACGACCTCCCGAATGAGAAGCCGGCGTTCTACCGCTCCGCTACCACAGCTCTTATCGTATTGTGTGTTCATAAAATTATTTCCCAATGTCTTACAGTGTTCCGTACAATTCGTTGAAAAATAAACCATATCTTCAGTCGTTTAATTCGGTACGTAAAATTTTGTCACGGTACATTGATCTCCAATGTGGACACTGTAATGCATTTCGGTTCTGAAAGTTATGAAGAGGGATGGCATCTGAAAAAAAATATGGTCAGTTTAGTTTAAAAGCCTTGATCCGTCAGAAAATTTTATTGGCCGACGATTATGAACTGATGATACAGAATCAGGTCTCACAAATATGTGTCTAACTTTTGAGATGTTAGGTACTTTGAAGAATGTGTTTTATGTATGTTTAACCTTTTTTCAGATGTGGCTGTAAATAAAGTTATTGTTATCCTTACTGCTGTAAACAAAACGAAGTAAACAGTCCGGTAAACGGTGATATTTAATCAATCAAGCCCAAGACATGTATGTAGACGCGTCTGGGAATGTCACCCTTAACCCTAGTTTGTTTACACGATCTTCAAGGGTCACTTTCCAGTGATCTTAAGTGTCACTCGAGATATCTCTGCAACTTAGACATCCGTGTAACGTCTAGATTGTTTAAGTGATTTTAAAGGATGACTCACATTCTTCGGAGTTATGTTATTCGCATAATTATAGAAATATATTTCAAGTCGCTAAGATTTCGAGCGAATGTGGATGGATGAGCCGGTAAGGGACGACCCAGACGGACATACTTCGACCAAATAGCACCTGTATTAACAAAGGGCAAGATAAAAGTACCCGAAACCGGCGTGCGTGCATGCAACGACTAATGAAGCGAAAGTGATCTGTCAGGATCGTAGCAAGTGGCAGTCCCTGGTCTCTGCCTACCCCTCTGGGATACAGGCGTGAGTTTATGTTATGTTTATGTTATGTCGCTAAGATTAAGTTACGAACTTTTTAATTAATATTCACTCATATGCCTGCTAGAGTGGCAACCAAGGACCGGACATATAAGTGTAGGCCGACCTCCAGCCAGGGGCCTGTTTCATAGAACTGCAATTCATGGTTTACTATGACAATTCGATGTACATTGCAAAGTCGATTAACCCACAGACTAACAAGTAGACTGTGCTACGCAATGTACCTGTCTAACTGTCATAATAAACTACGAATTGTAGTTTTATGAAACTCGGTCCAGGTGGAAAGTCGACATTGGCAGCAGGATAGACCTGGAGGAGCATAGCGCCAGTGATAGTTAAAAACATAGATGTCTAACTAGCGCTCAAAAATGACCCCACATTCAATTGTGGCAAGGCGGGCGGGGAAGCGGTGGTAGCCTACCCACTAGGTTTCTGGAGTAAACAAATATATCGTCGATATACGATGGTAGCCTATTGGGTAGAACATTGGACTCGGAAGCGGGAGACCCAGGTTCGATTCCCAGTGCGGGCATGTACCAATGACTTTGTTTTCTAAGTTATGTACATTTGCGAAGTTGTAGTAGCAATACCACTCGCTAACGGTGAAGGAAAACATCGTGAGGAAACCTGAGTGTCTGAGCTATTCACATACCTCAGCGCTTGAAGTCGCCAATCCGCGGTGGGCACGCGTGGTGATTAAGCTCATACTCTCTCTCTCTCTGAGAGAAGGCCTGTGCCCTACTGTGGGACTCACATAGGTTGCTTATGTGGGCGGGGCTTGTCAATTGTGTTACCATGGTGTTACCAATCGCAGATGTACGTAGCGAGTGAGCGAGTTCAGTATTACCCGACAAAATATCTATGCACCTGCTACCGTCATCATCATCATCATCGCCATCTTGAGAGGTAACTAGATATTTTGACGGGTTAACATCATGAAGTCAGTGGCTTGACGTTATTGTAAAAAACCAATCAAAACTTAGCTGTCATTTGTTAGCTGACGACATCGTGGCGCAGCGGTAGTGCATCTGCATACCATGCGAGAGGTCCCGGGTTCGAACTTCGGCTGGGGACAAAAAAAAACCCCGGTCTTGGATGTTTACATGTTTGTGATGTCGTTGTTTCTGGTTCCCACGACACAGGGTATCCTAGTGTGGGACCAGAACCAATGTATGTAAATGTTTATGTTTATTTCCTATCGCCCAATCAAGCCGCCGGTAATGCTACTATAACTTCACAAATGTACATAACTTAGAAAACAAAGTCATAGGTACAGTCATACATCCATGCACTCTACTCCTTTGCGTTACGGGCGACTTTGCAACTAAAATGTAGAGGTTGACGTGCTGTCGACTGTACATGCCCGCACTGGGAATCGAACCTGGGTCTCTCGCTTCCGAGTCCAATGTTCTACCCACTCAACTACCACCGCTTGTCTGCTTGTATATAAGCAGCCTATATGCGTCCCACTTTAGGGCACAGGCTTTCTCTCAGAGAGAGAGTATGGGCATAATCACCACGCGTGCCCACCGCGAATTGGCGATTTCAATCGCTGAGGTATGTGAATAGCTCAGACACCCAGGTTTCCTCACGAGGTTTTCCTTCACCGTTAGCGAGTGGTATTGCTACTATAACTTAGAAGAAGAAGAAGAAGAAAGACATTTATTATACCAATAAGATACATCACAGAAACAAAATAAGCACATAAGTAACATAATATGCACAACACAGAAGGAAAACTAAATACACAACAGACAAAACGAATAAATAAAACAGGACTATAATGTAGGTACCTTCACAAATGTAGGTACCTACATAACTTAGAAAGAAAAGTCATAGGTACATGCCCGCACTGGGAATCGAACCTGGGTCTCCCGCTTCCGAGTCCAATGTTCTACCCAATAGGCTACCACTGCTTATGTATATTTTATTATTATTACTTTGGACGAAACGTTTGTGCATGTATTTTTAAGCTTGAGTAAGATAATGCTCGCTCGCTCGCTAATGAATCGCTCGTAGCCCCGGCTGCCTGAGTGATCTTAAACGATCACGAAGGTTAAGCAACACAGGGCGCGTTCAGTGCATGGATGGGTCGCCGTCTATGCCTAACGCTAGTGGCATAATTCCGAGCGGTTCCGTGCTTCGCAAGGTACGTTAAGCTGTTGGTGCCGGCTGCCGTCGATAGATGGCAGTCGTTAAGCCAAGTCAGAGGCCTTAGGGCGGCTTGAAAACTTCTGACAGTAGACGAGCCACTAGTCTACAAGCCTCCACCAATCCGGACTTGGCCCCCGTGGTGGAGTATGGCCTATACCTTCCCCAGGGAAGAGACCCGTGCCCCTCGGTGGGGACATAAATGGGTTGATGATGAAGATAATGCTCTGTATTTCGTCATCAGTTGGCATTTTTATGCACTTTGGCCAACTGATAGCTGCTAAGAAAAGATTATAAGTTTGTAAGGCCTACTTGCAACTTTCTTAAATGCGGCTTAAACAGCATTCAACTAAAATTCTTTATACAAAAGACGATTTAAAGGGCGACTTAAGTGTCATTTAAGAAGTGGTGCAAGTCGAACTTAGTGTACGAGTTTGAGATTACACTCCACGAATACCTAAACATACAATTGTGTGTACATAATACACCATGAATTTTGGGTGGTTTGTAAGCCATGGCAAAATGAATGTGCGTTAACGATAGATATCGAATACGCTGGTTTTTTTCTTTGAAAAGACACTTCCCAAAAATATTTCGACACAAACTAGACTCTGTGAGCAGCCAGCCGGAGCGGTGCGTGCGCGTAATAGTGTAAACAGATGGCATTTTAAATTAAAAATTACTTTAAAAAAAAACTATTTATAAAAATAAACATTTACATACAGGCACATACATTGCTTCTGGCCCCACACTAGGATACAATAAAAATAAAAAAAGAAGAAATACATCATTAATCTAGCTCTGGAAGCTGAATCTTAACATAACCGCGGCATTCTAACCACCCCCACCACCTCTCTTTAAAATATACGATTTCAGCGTGTATCTTCAAGTGAACCGGATTTAGATGTACTTACATAAATAGCAACATTTTGTTATAAAAGTAATGCGTATACTCACAAATCAGGCGCTTTCACGGTTGCCCGGCAATAACCTGATAACTATTTAATTACGTAAGTGTTTACATAATTATATACAATCACCCTTATTTCACGCTAATTGATCGTTCGGACAAAGTCGAATTGTGTTCCGAGAGCAAATATTTCACCTTGCCTGATAATCTCTGAATAATTTTCCAATTATGAAACACAGGCAATACTCTGAAATAAACATTTAATACGCCAATCATTAGAATGATTCTACGTTGCAAAAGGTGGTGTAGTCGTTTTTAGGGTTCCTTATAGATTCGCCTCAGACAGAGACAGACAGACAGACGGACGGTCTTAGTAATAGGGTCCCGTTTAGCACCCTTCACGTACGGAACCCTAAAAAGCATAAAACCTACTGCACCACCTTTTGCATCGTACACCCTAGTTCTGAACCTCTAATGACTGGCCTATAAGTCCTTACTAATATTATAAACGCGAAAGTTTGTATGTATATCTGTACTATCTGTTGCCCGCGACTTTGTTCGCGTGGTAATTTTGATGTGTATTTTTCCGAGATATAAAATAGCCTATGTGCTAATCCAGACTATAATCTCTCTCTGTGCAAAATTTCATCCGGATCCCTTCAGCCGTTTTTGCGTGAAAGAGTAACAAACATCCAAACCACCAAACATGTTCAAATCCTTTCACCTTTATAATATTTTACACAATTGTCTTCCATCGTGAACTCCTTTAGTTTAGCTTTCCGGCCAATCAGTTGTGATTTTACTCCGCAGTAGGGATAGTAGAAATAGTGACATGTTTCCAATCTTCGCTCTAATATTGAGTCTGCAATTTCTGTAATCTTGTTTTTATGGTCGCTACTCAGTATGTAGAGTTTGTTCCGTAGTTTTGTTGAATCTGATATTGATTAAGATAGGATTGCGTTTGTTTTCTCTCCATTAGAATTTTTTATAGGTGAATTTCTAGAAGTAGTTCTCTCAGCCTTTGTAGTTTGAGTCGTAGTAATATCCGTCTCAGTTTGCTTTGTGGAGTTTTGGAGTTTTCTTTGGTGTTGTAATTTTTTGGCCTCTGTTTTGGTGATGGGACTATTCGCAATTTTTCGGTAGAACTCATTCTTCTTTATTAGCTCACCATTCGAACTTTTTAGTTTGTTATTTTCTCATGCGGGGGATTCTAGTTTCGCGTGAGTGCTGTGTAACTCCAGGGCCCTTATTATGACGCAGCGGTATGATCGAAAGGGTCGTCAACGTCGCGCTTGAGCCCGACACTAGAATCTAGCGACAAATACGGTTTTTATAAATAGTTTCGAAATTTACAAATTACAGTGGGATAAGTGCAGGAAATTTCGAAACTATTAAAAAGAAAGGACCGTATTTGTGGCTAGATTCTAGTGAATTGTCGGTGTCAATCGCGACGTTGACGAGCCTTTCAAACATATCGCTGCTTTATACTGTGTGATTTTTTCTAGCTGGTTTCGAAGGTAGAAATGAGGTCCTTGAGAAGTATGTCTGGTGCTACTTTGAATGACAGGATACGCAATAGTGTGATTAGAGAACGTTGTGGACTGAAAGAGGATGTAGTGACTAGAATTGAGAAAGGAATGTTGCGTTGGTTTGGACATGTGGAGAGGATGAAGGAAGAAAGATTGACAAAACAAATATATCGAGCGAATATGGATGGAAGGGCTGGTAAGGGACGACCCAGACGGACATACTTCGACCAAATAGGGGATCTATTAGCAAAGGGCAAGATAAAAAGTACCCGAAACCAGCGTGCGTGCATGCACCCACTAATGAATGTTGAGGAAGCGAAAGTGATCTGTCAGGATCGTAGCAAGTGGCAGTCCCTGGTCTCTGCCTACCCCTCTGGGATACAGGCGTGAGTTTATGTTATGTTATGTTTTCGAAGGTTCATCAATTCAGCATTACATTCGTCACCCGAGATCTCAGGTAAACTGCTACTCGTGACAGCTAGTGGTGGCGTAGTACGATATTATCGAAGAAATTCATTCATATTCATATTCATTTATTCAGTTTAGGTAATAACATCGTCAAAATAGTAATACAAGATCTAAGCAGATGCTTAGCTTAAATAACTTAACAATAGCTTAATAATAAAATTATAGTCTCATAACAAATAAATTTGAATCAATCAAAAATTAAAATATTAATGATCATAATAGTCAATTCGGTTGTTCGTCTAGATATTCCTCAACAGAATAGTAAGCTTTTACACATAGATTTTTTTTTAGTTTATTTAAGAATAATTATTGGACAACTCTTTATTTATAAGAAACAAGTGGGCGCAGCTTGGGATAGAACCAACAATTCTTCGGTCAACAGGAAAGCGTTTGATCCGTTACGCCATCAGTAGACTTGGAGTAGATGCAAACTTCTTGGTATGCATTCCGTTTAGGAAGAATTTTTAATCGGTCTTGTACTTTCACCTTTGAGGTTTTTAACACAAAATGTAAACAAAGACTTCACGATTCTAGTTGTTTTAACACTTTTACTATCGCAAAGCTTTGCAGTCTGTAAGTACTGTGAGAATGTTGGTTTATACTGTTAGGCACTGTTACACAGATTGTAAGACTAGCAAATTGCAAATAAATGGTTTTATCTATCTATCAAATTTTAAGTTTTAAAGCGTCTTCCTGAGATTCCAACTGCATACTGCGAACGCCGACCCGCCAAGCGTGGCGATTATGGCAAAACCCCTCATGGTTATCAAAACCACGAGGGAGGCCTGTGCCCTGCAGTGGGCGTCAAGTGGCTGATGATGAGGATGATGATGAAAGCCGTGGTGCAAACACTAGTAAAGGATGCATTCTGACGCTCTGACTTTGCCTTGTACTACCTATGTTGTATTTATGTGACCTGTTTTTCCTTTGTACTTGTTCATGTTACTTGTTATGCCTTTTTTTCCCTGTGATGTGTTAATTTGTCTCTATATACACACATCAAAAAAAGTTTGTGATCAATAGCATAAGCTCCTATAATTCTTTAAATTTAACTTTATCAAGAAAAAATCTATGTTGTATGCTTTCTTTAAATAGGAATACCCTGTTTGAAATTAAAATATAAAACTATTTTTTATTATTTATTTTAAAAATATTGAGCCATTAATCATAATGTAATTGTGATAGAAATTTCATAGAAAGAAAAATACTGTTTAATTAAACTTAAACAACAATTTATTATTAAAAGGTTAAATTCAATATAAATAACTCCTCCCCTGGCTCGAACACATGCGGAGATCCTCCTGGGCATGCTGAGGATCAAGTTATCCAGCATTTCCTGGGGTAACCTATCCCATTCTTCAATAGCGGCTTCCCTGAGCTCTGGAACTGTCTGGGGACGTGGCTCACGGTTCCATACAGCTCGTTTAAGAGCATCCCACGCGTGCTCTATTGGGTTTAAGTCGGGCGAGCCGGCAGGCCAGTCTAAACGTGTGATATCGTATTCTTGAAGAGCAGCATTGCCTCGTTGAGCTCAATGTGCGGGCGCATTATCATCGACCAGTACAAATTGGTGCCCATGGTTTACTCGGAATGGTCTGACGATATCATCAATAACAACTGCTTTGTACATGTCTGCTGTCATGTAGCCCCGATACGGGATCAAAGGCGTTCTAGCTCCAATCATAATGCCACCCCAAAAAGGACACCGATTTTCCGCCTTGCTGAACTGTTCCAGTGGCAGTTCTTTGTCTTTCACGGTCGGCGGGTCTTCTCCAGACACGGACACGTCGGCTATCTGGATGAGTGCTGATTCGGGATTCGTCAACGAAGAGACAGTTTTGCCAAATGTTTTCTTCCTCACCTTCTTCATTTTGCCGAAGTCTACCCCACTGCAATCTTCGTTGTTGACGTTGCCGGGAATTGAGCGGAGCTCGCCAAGACCTCCGTGCTCGTAATCCAGCGTGGTGCAAGCAATTGCGAACGGTCTGCGTGCTAACTTCAAGCCCAGAGACGGCCCTGACTTCTGCTTTTATTTTAGTGGCGTTGATTGTTGGATCACGGGCTGCCATCAATCTAATATAGCGCTTTTGGGCAGCTGTCAAAACAGTTGGGCGACCGCTACGGGGTCGGTCAGCTAAATTCCCCATTCCGTGGTACCTCTGCAACGTAGCCACGACACAGGATTGGAATATAGCAAGTCTGCGTGCTAGTACTCTCGTGGTGTATCCTTCTTCCCTCAAAGTTACTATTCTTGCTCGTAAAACCTCTTGATAATCCTCTTGGCATTTTTTCAATCACAACTTTCCGCAAAAAATATCTTGAATCGGTTATAATTGACTAAATCAGATTTCTGAATTAGCGTAAGGTAGGACTGAAAGCCTTTTAATATGAAAAAACAACTGAACGGTGTCATTGTTTTGTGTTCTAATTCTTTATTTTTAATTAAAGAATCTAAAAAGAAGAAAAAATCATAATATAATGTACAGTATGTAACAAAAAAGATTTCAGTTTTTCAAAGTGATCGCAAACTTTTTTTGATGTGTGTATGTCTTTCTTTCTTTCTTTCACGAAAATTACAAAGGTAAATGTGTGCTTCTTTGCGCATCACAATGTCACATTGAGACTCTTAACTTTGGTTCGGTAGTCTTCTATTAGGGTTGTGGGCATGCCCATATTGCCCACAACGGTAGATCCGCACTTGGTGATGCCCATCAGCTCGCTGGACCGACAATGCGGGGCATATTGCTGCCAGCAGCTGGATGTTAGTAATGAAATTTCCGTACACATCCAAAATACATGTGGGTAAAAAACGCAAGCGCTGAGGCATGTAAATACCTCAGACCTAGGGTTTCACCACGACGTTTTTCCTTCAACTTCACTACCCCCATCACCAGAGGTTAGCTGGAAGAAAATACTTATTAGTATTGAGCTCGCCTACGTAAAAATGTTTTTTATTGTGCAATAAAGGATTTTCAATCAGAAACGTACTAAATAGGTACGTGCCTGCGTAAGCGTGGCACGCTGATAGTAAAGCATTATAGTTAAACTAAAGCAACTATAGTTCGTGGTACGACTGATCCGTATCATATTATTATATGCATCCGGCGGCGTCTGGCACGTGCTAGGAGCATGACCCATATGGTTAGAGTTGCCAGTCGCGGGGAATATCCACGAAACGCGGGAAAAAACGGTTTATTAGAATAATGGAAAAAAGCTAAATAAAAATTTAAAAACTCAGTCTCTGTTCTCTTCTACAAGGGTAAAAAAAACCAATCTTATAAATAAATCTTGTAAAGTAATGTAGGTATTCTATTGTATTTTTGGCACCGTATTTATTACCTTCACTCTTCACAAGCACTGCACAGTAGGTATAATATTTAAGTAATGTATCTTATTGTCATTGTCTTTTTCACACCGTTGGGCAGCTTATTGAACCTTACTTTTTCACACGTACAATGCTAACCGCAGTTTGGACCCGACTGAAAATCAGCGTTGCAACGGACCACTCTGTTGCAACATTATGCTGAGTCGGGCCCATTTTGGGGGCTCAATACTTAAAAACTACAATGTATTTTATTATTGTTTTCATGTTTTATCGTTTATTTATTTTTTACCCACCTTTTGTAACCTTTTTGTGTTAATTTGTTAAAAAATGTAGGCATCTTGTATTGATAGTGAGTGATAAATTTTCTTTTTTTTGTTTTGAGTATTGTGTCGTCAAATAAATGAATTTTCTTCTTCTTCTTCTTCTTAAAGTAAAAAAATATTTATTACCAAATGAATTAAGTTACATGCATTAAGTATTAAACCTTTGTTTCATGTAGTTTTTTCTCATTTTTGTTTGTTACTTCTCAAGAGCAAGAGCAACAGTAACGGTACTGTATAGCACTAGCACTAAACTCTATTCCACGAACCGAGCTCCCAAAGAAAATCGTCCATATGCGCCCATTGGTTAATGCGCGTGACCTTCAATACCGTCCGACCGTATACCTTCGTGACCGTCTTCGCTTTATCTCTAGCCGCGTGCATTGACCAATGAGATGCGAGTATTTGTTTGTTTGTTACACTTTATTGCACAAAATACAAAATTTAGCACTTAAAAAAACATGAATGTCTTAGATTATGAGCAAGGGCGGACTTATTTCAAGAGAAATTTCTGTTGTTCTTGTTAAACAGACAGCGGGAAGAGGGCATGTAAAGCACAAACAAAAAATTATTACTACTTAATTGCTACATTATTTTTTAATATGACACTATAATATCTACATACTAATATACATACAATATAAACCGATATCTGCATAGATACAAAATTAATAAAATAAGGAAAATAAATATCAAACTATATAAATAAAAAAAACATACTTATAGGTATAGTAGGTACTTATACTACAAAAATATAGTTACATAAAATAATAATATTACAGTTTAGAAAGGAAGTGCTCTTTCAAATTCATACGGAATAGTGATACCGACGAGCTATCCCTAATTGTCTTTGGTAGAGAGTTCCACTGGCGAGCAGCGCGCACAGAGAACGAGTTGAAATAGAGCTCAGTGTTGCAGACTGGGACTTGCAATGTTCTAGTATCGCAAGCTCTCTGTGGTCTGGCTCGCGGTCGCAGAGTCAGGAATCTCTCTCTAAGATACGAGGGCGCACATGGGTTTTTGAGTACATTGTAGAGGAGCGTAAGCATGTGCAGGTTACGACGCATCCTGATAGGAAGCCAATTCAGTTGCCTACGGAAGTCGGAAACGTGGTCAAACTTCCTAAGGCCAAAGATATACCTGATAGCAAGGTTTTGTAGGCGCTCGAGCTTATTAACTAGGACCTCAGAAGCATCCATGTAACAAATATCGGCATAATCTAAGAGGGGTAAGAGGAGGGATTGCGCGAGCATCACTTTTGTTTTAAGAGGTAAAAAATTTTGAAGACGTTTTAGGAAGTGGAAGGAAAAATGGATCCGCCTGCTGATTTCATTTACTTGAGCCTGCCAGGATAAATTCCCATCAATAATGAGACCAAGATTTTTAACTCTATCTGTGAAGGGGATTGCGATATGATCGTAAATTAACGAGGGTAGCTGATGCCGCAGGAAGCCATCACGTAACCGCTTGCTACCAATAACGATTGCAGTCACAGGACTTCAGCGGGTTGACTAGTAGGCCAAAGTCGCGTGCCCAGTTCCTAATTGCCAACAAGTCACCGTTCATAGCAGCAAAGGCTCGACCAGCATTTTCATACAGCGCACAGGGATTAGTGGGATCCGCACCGGCGTCAAAGTGCAGGTAGAGCTGGAGATCATCAGCATATAGATGAAAGTGCGAGGAGAGCGAGTGGGTAATCTCATTTATAAAAATAGAAAATAGTAATGGCGAGAGAACCCCACCTTGGGGCACACCCGCCCTCAACTCGCTCCAGCTTGAGGTTGCCTCATCCACACGCACTCTTTGAACTCGACCGCGAAGGTATGAATCAAACCACTCCACCGCAGGTGCGGATATGTTGCACGAACGAAGAATTCCTAGTAAGATGTCAAAGTCAACGGAGTTAAAAGCACTGCTAAAGTCAAGTAATGTCAATAAGGTCAGTTGTTTGTTGTCCATGGCAAAACGAATATCGTCTGTAACTTTTAGCAAAGCACTCGTGGTACTGTGAAAGGGGCGGAAACCAGACTGGAAGGAACTAAGTAGGGAATTTTTGTGAAGGAAAGAATAAAGTTGAATCTGCACCTCATGTTCGATAACTTTCAAAAGGATGGGTAGGATAGAAATAGGGCGAAATTGAGAGACGGAGACGGGAGTTGATATCTTGGGTAGGGGAATCACGTGAGCTTTTTTCCAAGCTGATGGAAATGTTTTACTGGAAATGGAGAAGTTGCAGATATGTGTGACTATAGGGAGGATGTCATCTAAAATCATCAACAACATATCTCGACTTAGACCGTCCCCACCAACAGCCTTGGTAGTAATGGAGCGCAAGGTTTTTTTCACACTTCCTTCGGTGATGTCACGGAAAACAAACGGGTCACAGTTGGGCAAGTCTTTCAGAGAGAGTCTGTCGAGAGAGGATATTTTTATCATTGAGTTAAGTAACACGGGCGGAGTGGAAAAGTGATAGTTCAGTGCGTCAATGTCAATATTGTTAGGCAATGGTTCGGAGGTCTTCCCAATGCCCAGTGATCTCAAGAACTTCCACACCTG
Source organism: Yponomeuta malinellus (assembly GCA_947308005.1). Taxonomy (NCBI): domain Eukaryota; kingdom Metazoa; phylum Arthropoda; class Insecta; order Lepidoptera; family Yponomeutidae; genus Yponomeuta; species Yponomeuta malinellus. The sequence continues at coordinate 1,013,921 of OX371020.1, read as the reverse complement.
CGGGGGCGGGAGCTGTTCAATTGAAGAGTGAATGTGCTGTCGCTTCGCATCCCTACACAGGCGATTGCAACGATTCCGGAGGGACTTGTAGGCTATCTTACTTACCTCAGAACCACACTTTTTGAGAATTTGCTTTGCTCGGTCTCGTTTTGCCATCAGATTTTTGATTTGTGGGGTCAGCCAAGGAGCTGGGAAGTGTTTAACCCGTACTTGTCGCAAGGGAGCATGTTTGTCGTAGATATTTGTAAGAAAGGTAATAAACAGCTCAACCTTTTCATCAACTGTAACCGCGCTAAGAATGACTTCCCAGTCCAGGTGCCTCAAATCTTCCTTAAGGCGATCCACGTTCACATCCTTGAAATTGCGCTGAACAATGACTTTGCTGCGCCGTTTAGGTGGCTTACATTTGTATGACAAGTAAAGCAAGTCGTGGTACGAGAATGGCGCAGATGTTTGTCCATGTGAGCACACAAAATTAGGCTTTGAAATAATCATCAAATCAAGCAGGATGGGAGAGCTATTTGGCGGATGATGAGTAGCAGCGAGTGGTAGAATGTGTAGGTCGAGAGAAGAAAGAATCGATTTAAGTGTTTTGCTACGGCAATCGCCCTTTATCAGACACGTATTAAAATCGCCCATGATAATAATTTGATCATAGTGAGGCCTTAAGTCTGTTAGCAAGGTTTCAAAATCATTGAAGTAGCTCACATTCGAAGACGGACTATAGGCTACACCTAGCAGAATTTTTGAATGGTGTAAAGTTATTTCTAAAAATATATATTCCAAACTGCTTTTGTAGGGGGCAGGACATACACTCTGGCACAGGATTTTACATGAAATGTTACTACGTAAATAGAGACAAACTCCACCGCCCGAGATGCCAGTCCTGTCATTTCTGTACAGCCTGAAGCCATGAAGTGGGTAGAGCGTAGAGGGAAGAGAAGGACTAAGCCACGACTCCGACACAAAGATGCCGTCTATCTCCTGACTGTTAAAAGAGGTGAGGAAGTCTGAATAATGAGCATGAATGCTTTGCGCATTAATATGCACAAGGTTCAGGTTAGGAGATTTGGAGGGAAAAATAGACTTCAGCTTCGCGTGCAGCGGAGCGCCGTTGCCGTGAATCAAGGAATCGTCATCGCTATGTGCACTTTCGAAATCATCTGAGGAGGAGCATAAGATGAAATCAAAATCAAGTGGTATAAAGTCAGACATAATAATAATATAAACTACTTATAAAATAAAATATACTTAAATATAAACAACGAAAAAAAAAAAAATAACAAAAATTATTGTATAAAGTACACCGATTGGCTGACATTATTAATTTTATAAGAAAAAAAAAGTAAAACTACAATGAAATTAGACATTGTTGAAAACTAAGCACCAACGACTTGCGTCCGCGCAACCTTCTGTAGTGTGAGTGGACCCTTCGAGCGAACACAACTAGGTAGTCTGTGATACTTGTCAAAGTAACAATGTTGTATTTTATACTATGGACATAGGTAGAAACTACGGATGACAAAAGTTGAGAGAAAAGAAAAAAAAAGTAATTGTTCATGCAACATGTAAACAACAGAAAACAAAATTAGTTTTTAGTCTACCTGAGAGAAAAAACTGGCCTAGAGACAATTATGTTACTTTCTTACTGGTTGCACGAGTAGCACGCTTTTTGGGTGCAGGCACCGAGGTTGTCTTCTCCTTCTTTTGGGCCTCAGCGACCGCGGCAAGAGGAAACTTATCGATGAGTGCCTGCATGTCTGCCATGGTCGTAATCGTGTGACGGCTCTTGTTTGGACAAAGCACCATTACCACGCCATCCATGGACCAACAGCGCGCCATCCCAAAATGCTGCCTGCCAGCGGAGAATGCTTCGTATCTCTGCCTCGTTAGGAATTCCGAAACAGATATGTTGGAGCCCTTAAGCGACGCCTTAGTATTCCATACTACCTTCTTTGTGGCAAGTGACGTAAAACGCACAAGAATAGGCCGGCATCCACCTGACCGTCTAGCTCCGAGACGGTGACATGACTCGAGTATGGATGGTTCAGCAACTGTCAACTTGATATGGTCTCTCAGAACAGATAGAACCTTTTGGGCCACATCTTCGTTATTATCTTCGGGAATTCCATGGATAAGAACAGTCTTTCTCCAGGAATGTGTCTCTTGACGGTCCTGTTCTGACCTTAGGACATCCAGCTGTAGTTTAAGAGTTGAGAGAGTTCCAGTAACAAAGTCTTTAAATGCAGCGTAGTCCTCCGATAGCTTTGGCAGGCTGGGTGTTGCATGTGATGACTGGTCGACTGCTTGGTTCTTCTCAAAGTGAAGCATCCTATTCTCAAACACTGCTGCAAGATCACCCAGTTTCCTGTTGAGTTCGGTGAAAGAATCCATAGTGCAGTGTCAAAGGGTCGAAGTCCAATATTTCACTGAAGTTAATAATCTTGTGAAGAGATAACAATGTCAGCTATAGGTGAGTGCTATATCATAACAATGAGCTCACCAGACAAGTAAATTAATAAGTTTGGTAATTATTAAGTAAAAAAAATAAGTAGCACACCAAACTTTCGCTCGTATAGCCCCGGCTGCCTGAGTGATCTTAAACGATCGCGAAGGTTAAGCAACACTGGGCGCGTTCAGTGCATGGATGGGTCGCCGTCTATGCCTAACGCTAGTGGCATTTTTCCGAGCGGTTCCGTGCTTCGCAAGGCACGTTAAACTGTTGGTGCCGGCTGCCGTCGACAGACGGCAGTCGTTAAGCCAAGTCAGAGGCCTTAGGGCGGCTTGACAACTTCTGACAGTAGACGAGCCACTAGTCTACAAGCCTCCACCAATCCGGACTTGGCCCCCGTGGTGGAGTATGGCCTATACCTTCCTCAGGGAAGAGACCCGTGCCCCTCGGTGGGGACATAATGGGTTGATGATGATGACACCAAACTTTAAGTGTTGCTTATTTCCCTGGCTACCCGCAAAAAAAAAAGTTCGACTCGTGGAACGGAGGTAGGAACGTAGGTTATGTTAAGTTTGTGATTTTAAAAGTATGCATGCTGTGGTTTATTATTTGGTCGCCGATACACTGATTCCTTGTTATGTAAAAAGCATATTATAATGAAATCTTGCAACTAAGGAATGCAATCCCGCAAGATAATTTCAATCCAGGTATATGCGGGACTGAACCGTCTTAGTAACGCTGGATCCAGGTATTTGCGGGATGGACCAACATGGTGGCCTTAAATTAGTCCTCTGAGATCAATCGTAATAAAGAACTAATAGAACTCGTTTTCATGGTTTTAATTTAAACACAAATTAAATAAACGTTTTGGTACATTATAACTGACTCGTCATTGGCAGAAGTAGTCGTCCAAGACAGGAAAGATTCGAGTTGCTATTAAGAAAAAAAAACTTTAAATATAAGAAGAAGAAAAACATTTATTATACATCACAGAAACAAAATAAGCAGATAAGTAACATAATATGCACAACAACAGAAAGAAAACTAAATACACAACAAACAAAACGAATAAATAAAACAGGACCATGGATGTAGCCTGTGGTGTATCTAAGTTGCCACAAAAGGCAGCTGACTCAGCGTTGTGCTGAGAAAGTGACTCCTCAGCGCTGATTTTCAGTCAGTGCCTAAGGTAACCCATAATATCACAATGACAACCACACGCCGCCGCGCGCACAGTAACACGTGTGGTCTACGCTTCTTCGTAATCGCGTCAGTCCAGCGGGAACTGCGAGCTATAAACGAGTCGTACTGTATATTAAGTAATTCGTGAAATTTTATAACTGTATAATATCGGTGAGATTGATAAAAGCTTTACTTTAGTCGGTGCTGATTTAAAGTTAGTCTGTGAGGCTTGTAGAATTTTACACTGGCAGGACTGCAATGATGATAGTTTACTGGAAACTTACACCATTCTCTTATCGGCACCTTTTGGAGAGTCAGCGGAATTGGGAAACGTGTATACGACACAACTAATAAAACCCTCTTTTAATTAGCAACTTAATTAGCCACTATAATCACTGAAGTGAAGAACTATCGTTAATTACTGGGGTGCAAAGTTTCTTGAGAGGAAACCACCCGTTTTCCAGACGCAGCGTAAGACGCTCAGCGGCTCGCTGGACCGACGATCCGAGGCAGATTGCTGGCAGAGGCTGAATGAGGGTGGGCGAGGACAGAAGCTAGTGGCGTGCCTTGGGGGAGACATGTCCAGCAGTGGAAACGGATATTATTTTATGCGTTATTTTAAGAACTCTGTATATTGGTACTGTTTTGTGTTATCAACGTGTTATTGCTATAAATAACTTCTTCAACTGTCAAAGTTGAAATGCTTGTACAAATAGATATGATGTTTGATCAGCTGTCAACCATACCTACAGTTTATATCAAATATCCCATGAGTACTTGCAGTGGAATTGTTACTAACCCCTCTTTTCTTCTTTCCTTTAGCAGTCGGGAAATGAGAAACCAGCCAAGTGCGAGTCGGTCTGTGACATGAAGGGTTCCGTACCATTATCTATACAACATTAGACAAAAATCGAATTTGAGAACAGCGCCTTCTATAGAAACCAACAAGAAGCGTTTAACATTGACATTTAACGACATGACATCGGCGCTGTGAAGGTTACATAGATGGCCGCTAGATGGCGAGCGCTGTCTTTAGACAACGTTTGTTGTATGGGAGCCCCCCTCGAATATTTATTTTATTCTGTTTTTAAATACATCATCTGTGAAAATTTCATCTGCCCAGCTATCACGGTTCATAAGACACAGCATGGTGACTGACAGACAGACGGACAGTGAAGTCTTAGTAATAGAGCCATTCGGGTACGGAACCCTAAAAACTAACCATAACATGTTGATACCAACAAATCGTTGGTATAATAAGGTAGTTTTTACAATGTTGCTGTAATCGTTATCTGGTTTGGACAGCATTTCAGCAGGAAGACAACTTGTTCGATTCTTGGACCGATTTTGCTTGAAGATTTGATGTGCATGTTGAAATGCTAGCTAAATTTAAGTGAAAACTGAGTTCAATAGAATCACGAATAAAGTAATTGTTCCCTTGAACGCCTGTCGAACTTAATATAAAGAAGATTACCGACTTCCTCGATGAGCACGATTGAGGGAAAAGCGTGTCGGTGGATGAAAAAAACTTATCGGTAGAAGGAATAAGAATAATAAATAAATTGTTTATTGAAAAAAGTTATGGTTACATAGTAATACATCTACATTAAGTTATTCAATAGAAAAAACATAACATAAAATGTACATTGGTAAGTGTCTGCTGCCATAGCTAGGCTCACATGTAGCCTGTGTTTATGGCGATCAGGCCCGTGCCTCTGGCGAGGTACATGCTGAGACATAGAATTTATGTGGTGTCATGCTTTGGATATTACAATGGAGGTATAAAAGTAAAAGCTAATGTGAGTCTTCTCGGTAGAAGAGAAAGACTTGTCGGTAGAAGGAAAAGACTTGTCGGCTTGTCGAACAGGCGTGTCGACCAGAAACATCAGGGGAAGACGTGAAAAGATGTGGAGAACATTGAAAGCTGACGGCCAACCTCCACTAGTGGTAATCTGAGAACACAGGAACCTACACCCAGACTGAGGCCATTTGCACAAAGTACGACGGCCCTAGTGGAAATCGAACCCACGAACTCTGCTACCGTAAACAATCGTGTGATCAATAGACAAAGAGAGTTATTGTGTTTGTAGTTAGAGAATACAACCGTAATGAACACCTATTACCTACACACAATGGAAAAACTGATCGGTAGTTTGGTGGATCTAATACTTATTACAAATCTTTACAAAACTGAAAAAGGTTATTATTATTTTGCCCGACTACGAAAGCAAAGACGCTTATGTTTTTCGTGAGTGTGCATGTAAACGTATGTACATAATTTTGACAGGTGAGGTGTTAAGTGAAGGTTATTACTGACGTGAGTGTCCTGATTAGTTATCGGTTATTGGTTTTTCCGTAGATGCGTCGTGATTTTGAACAAATTAAATTAAACCGGCCAAGGGCGAGTCAGAATCGCTCACAAAGGGTTCCGTGTCATTATCTATACAATGTTTGAATATTTCAAGCGTCTACCTAAAAAATCAGGTTTGTTGTATGGGAGCCCCCCTTAAATATTTATTTTATTTTAATTTAATTACTAATTTTTAAATTTCATATAACTAAATATTCTGTGAATATGTCAAGCGACCACCTGTTGCCGTTATTAATATCAAGCAAAAACCGGCAAAAAATCACGTTTGTTGAATGGAAGCCCCACTTAAATATTAATTTTATTCTGTTTTTAATATTTTTTGTTATAGCGGCAACAGATATACTCGTGGGTACAATAAGTTGTGAGAATGATTAAGATGCAATTAACTTTTATCAAATGTTATTTTATTTTTCAACCGTTTAGTTTTATCACAGAGGAAAAGTTTTATACAATTAGCAATTAGCCTAATTCCTTTTCTTAAAAAAATCTTCATCTTGATTATCTAAAAAACCTTGTACTGCGGCGATCACTGCGTCATAATCATTGAATTTCTGGCCTCTTAGATATTCTTTCAATCTCGGAAATAGATAAAAGTCACTGGGAGCAAGGTCTGGAGAATATGGAGGATGTTCCATATGGAGGATGTTTAATTTTTTCAACATTGATCATTTATTCAGTTACTGCAGTCGTAGGGCGCCCTGAGCGCGAGTCGTCATTAGTGGATGTTCTTTCCCTCTTAAAGTCAGCACACCAACGCGCAACCGTAAAATACGGAGGAGCATAAACCCTTAACGTATCTTGCAACTCTTGATTTAGGTACCTACTTGTTCCGCAGTAAAATTTTTCAAACCTAGATATTTAATTACGCCGCGAACAATCTTCTCCATTTTTGATTATTCGTTGCGACAGAACACAAGTAAGAATCTAATATGATTGAAAATAACAAAAGAGCATCAAACTTTTTTTTATTTTATTATGTCGACAATTAAGTGGGCTATGCCTGCCGGTATTTTCTTTTTCTCTATCCAAGGAGTTTATACCTCATTCTCAGTACTTATTAAACACCCCTCGTACATCATCTGTGAAAATTTCAACTGTCTGGCTATCACGGTTCATGAGATACAGCCTGGTGACAGACAGACAGACGGACAGTGGAGTATTAGGTAAGGAGTATTGGGTCTTAAGGGCCTCGTACCAAATGGGGATGGCAACAGGAAATTATTTACAGGGGGCGCCACTGAGATTTTCCCCGACAATATTTGCTTTTTTTATAGTGTTGATTATTTTCTGATTTTTTCTTGAAAATCAACATAAAAACCTCATGCATTCTTTTAACTACAACAGGGAAAGTCATAGTTAAAGCCAAAACTAAAAAAGCAAAGTTTTATTACCGCAAAAGGAAGACTGACAAAAGTTACCTCAAGACACCTAAGAGAATAAAAATTTCAACTTTTCGTTGGCCTAGAGCTATGAAATTTGGCAAGTAATATTATCTTACTACACGTAGAGAGATAAATCTGAAAACTATAGATTTTAAATATAATCACCATAAAATTAGTCTTTGAAGTTCAGGAAAAGCTCGGGAAAAACTGCGAGACTTGGCTCCTAAACTATTTATAATATGTAAGTACCTACAAATTTGTACGGAACTCTCGGTGGGCGAGTCTGACACGCACTTGTCCGTTTGTAATCACGTATCACTAGACTGGCACGCAGACGGTTGACCCCGCTTTTGTTGATAAAGTGCAAATCTTCTGTTATTAATATAACAGATCTCGAGGCGTTCCTCACATAATCACCTCGAACGTCCGACTTGGCGCGACGAAATCACATGCGAAAAAAACTGTCTGGCATACGATAAAAAGTCTGTCGTAAAAAATATACGTAAAGAAGTTTCGATTGTAAATAAATAAGAAAATAAAACAAAGTTGGGCGCGAAATAAGCTGGCGTTGGTGTTCGATATTTGAATTTGGGCTGCGGTTTTTTGCGTCTTTTGAAAATGGCGGCTTGTTCTTCGATATTTATGGTAAGTTTTTTGTTATTGTTATTTTTTATGGCATCTGGTATTTTCTTAGCACTGCCAAGCCTTAACAATACAAATAATTAATTTTAATTTCATCATTATTTTACATTACACGTAGACATGCTTATACTGATAGGCAGACGGCGACATCTGAATTGGTCGTCTTACTTTAGAACTTATTTATTCTTTATCTGTTTTTTGAAAATAAAATGTAAATACAGGTAACAGTACCAATATTTTTACCAGCAAAAAGATACAGGCTGTTTTAACAATATTTATTCTACGTCAAAAGCACAAATAAAAAGGGTTACAAATCATATCCAATACGCATTGTCCGAAAAAAGGTCAGTACAAAAACATTTACAGCTTGTAAAGAAATTGTAAAAATTTCCTTGGGGTGGGTCAATACGAACTTATACCAAAAAATGAACTGTTCCCTATTAGAATATTTTTTTATAAACTACGGCACAATCACGGTGGTAGTGGAGCGGTAGAACGCCGGTTTCTCATTCGGAAGGCCGTGGGTTCGAGTTCCGGCATGTACCAAGTTTTGTTTTCCATGTTACGTAAATTTGTGAAGTTATAGTAGCAATACCACTCGCTAACGGTAATGGAAAACATCGTGAGTATACCTGAGTGTCTGAGATGTTCACACACCTCAGCGCTTGAAATTGCCAATCCGTGGTGGGTAGTTACTGTAAAACTTCTACTTTATTAAAGTACGCATGGTAATTAAGCCCATACTGTAGGTTGACAACTGACCCCAATTACGCATGGGCCTTATTTCTCGAAACATATTAGACTAATAATATTAGTCCATGAACTAATATTTTTTACAAGTTTATTAGTGTACCTACGTTTTTCGAAAATACTGTAATAAAATATTAGTTATTAGTTACCAACTAATTAATATTAGCTAATATTATTAGAGTCAATTGGGTTTTGATTTTATAAATAAAAAGAATAGAAAAGACACTTGTAAAATACACTAAATACTATTAGTGTATTTTATTACACAAATTGGTAAAATCTGGACCGATTCGGACGCTTCCGACGGTGAAGAAGTTTTACCTAATAATAATTCGCCGTCGTCGAGTCTTTTTGACCAGAAATACGTGCGATCTATTTGAATCCGCTTTTCAGTTTAATAAAAGATAAAAAAAATAATAAATATGATTCTTGGAACCATTAATTTGAGACCCATTTTAAAATTATCCGCTTTTACCAACATCAAAAGAAAACGAATACAAAACTATCGGAAACTTTTCCCGGTTTTATGGGTTTTAGGTAAGAAGTTATGGGTAGTAAGTGCCTTCAGCCAAGCCAGACTAATATTTTTATTAGTCTACCAGTCTCATAAATATTTTTGAGAAACAGATTAGATTAATACTCTTTATTGCACACTGTACATTATAAAGATACATGAAAATTCTTAAATCTTAAATATTAGAACGCGTAAATTTTTCACTAGTAACTAATTTACTAGTAAACTAATAGTTTCGAGAAATAGAGCCCTGGTGGTACGAGTACACTAAGACGGGGTATAAGATGTTTTAAACGTGTTTACCTGTTAAACGCCGGTTGACTGTAGGTTTCAAGACACTCAGGTTTTATGTCTCTGGAAAAACAGACGGCAACGCGTTCCACATCTTTGCCGTTCTTAATATAAACATTGCCCTAAATATTCATAATAGGTAGTTACAAATAATACTTCGTTTCAAAAGCATAAGATCGGTGAATATAATGCAACAATTACAAATTAATAATATTCACTGATTTCTTATATTTTTGTGAATAATTGTATGAATAATTCGACCTTCTCATATTTATAATTTTAATATAATAGTTATATTTTCTAAAATATATATTTTTTTTATGAATAACGCCAAAATATAGATATCTTGGTATTCCGTAAAAAACAAAATTAGTCTGGCAAACGAAAGCGTAACTTGGGAAATTGGCGGGAAATTAAAAAAATATTCATATTATTATGGTATCATCAGCTAAACTAGGAAAAAAAAGATTTGATACTTTACTATAGTCTTTATATTTTATAATGCGTTTTCAAAAATAAAAAAAATGATTTATGGTTACTTAGGCACATTGAAACCATAAGGCTTACGAAGATAAAAAAATATCTCATATAAATAAAGTGACAGTATTATAACGTACTCGTATTTAGTTGGTTTCTTCACAGATCTGAAATTAACGAAAAATCTGTCCATTTTAATGGTCTAATAAGTAGCTGTTGTCCGCGACTTCGTTCGCGTGGTAATTTTGATGTGTGTAAAAAAAGCCTATGTGCTAATCCAGACTAGAATCTATCTCTGTGAAAAATTTCATCCGTGAAAGTTTTTGCGTGAAAGAGTAAAAAACATCCATCCATACATACAAACTTTCGCTTTTACAATATTAGTAAGGATGCACATACAATTTACTACAGAAATATCGTATTTTATACTCATAAAGAGTATTTTATACTCATAAGGAGAATATTATTATCTACACAATAAAAATGAATATCCAGCCAACAGTATCAAAATTATAAAGTCACAATAGTGACAGTTTTACGACAGCACTAACAGTCATTTAGTGGTGCCGTATAAAGACTTGCAGTGGTAGCCTAATGGGTAGAACATTGGAATCGGAAGCGAGAGACCCAGGTTCGATTCCCAGTGCGAGCATGTACCTACTTACCTATGACTTTGTTTTGTAAGCTATGTACATTTGTGAAGTTAAAGTAGCAACACCACTCGCTACTGAAGGAAAACATCGTGAGGAAACCTGAGTGTCGGAGCTATTCACATGCCTCAGCGCTTGAAATCGCCAATCCGCGGTGGGCACGCGTGGTGATTAAGCCCATACTCTTTCTCTGAGAGAAGGCCTGTGCCCTACAGTGGGACGTATATAGGCTGCTTATAATGATGTAAAGACTTTGAATAAAACTCCAGGTCACACTTTCGTTTGCCACACTCTATGATATATCTTTTCCGTTTGCACATTGGGAGTCTTTTTAATGTTGCTTTTAAGATCATAATTTAAAAAATATATATTCAAAGTAACACAGAAACTGTGACTTATCGAAAGTTACAAGTAAAACTAGGTGTCCATTTCAAAATCTAGATCATTTGAAGAAAAAACGGAAAATAACTCTATTTTGAAATATACGTAATCCTTAATTAACAGAGTTTACATATTTTAATTTTCTAAAACCTAGTACTAATGTATTGAACTGGCTTCAATTCCAGACATCATTGTCATCTAAATAATCCTTGATGCTATAGTAGCCCTTTTGGCACAAGGTTTGCTTTACACATTTCTTGAACCGCGCTTCTGGCAAGCTTATTATATCTTCAGGGATCTTATTGTAGAAACGTCTACAATGTTTATTTAAACAGTTCTTATAACGAGTCATGGTAGGGTCTCCTACCTAACACCGAATAATCAATACCGTAGGCACTGACTGAAAATCAGCGCTGAGGGATCACTTCCTCAGCACAACGCTGAGTCAGCTGCCTTTTGTGGCAATGTAGATACACCACAGGCTACATCTATAGTCCTGTTTTATTTATTCGTTTTGTCTGTTGTGTATTTAGTTTTCCTTCTGTGTTGTGCATATTATGTTACTTATGTGCTTATTTTGTTTCTGTGATGTATCTTGTTGGTATAATAAATGTCTTTCTTCTTCTTCTTCTTCTTCTCCTTCAATAGCCGAATAACTGATGCCCGAAAACACAATGCCCGATTTGTTAATTTGTCGAGGCATACACAGCAATGTAACTTCAATCGTCCGTTCATAAGCCCGAAAAGTAAAAGGCCGACGCACCAACACCCGAACACTATTGACCGAAAGAAAATTATTTTGGTGATTTTTAATGAAAAATAAATAAACACGATTTTTTCGGGAATAATCAATATATTTACGCAATGTTTTTCAAGAATAAATACATAAGTTTTACTATAACGCATCGTGTTGCAATTTTACAACAAAAAGTAATGTTTTGTGAGTCAGATCCCAACACAACAAAGATTGTTTGCAACGTAATAATGATATAACTTACACTGATTCGTAAACTCATAATAAAAAAACACATCTACCTTCATTTTCAGCGTTATATTGCACAGAACACAAAATTGCCACACACAGTGGCCAATTTAAGCAATCTTTCGGTCAAGTGTCCGGGCGTTTGTGCGTCGGCCTTTTACTTTTCGGGCTTATGAATGATCGGGATTTGAAGTTATAGGGCTATTGATGCTTCGATAGACTAACAAATCGGGCATGTGTTTTTGGGCATTAGTTATTCGGCTATTGGTAATTCGATGTTAGGTAGGACACCCGTCATGGTATCACTAGAAACCGTTTTTCCGTGCATACTTTCGGTTTAGTACACAGGCTCTTTTTTTCGCTTTAAAAATTAATTAAAGTCACCCTAATCGAAATATGAGAGCACAGGCTCTCGAAATTACCTATTTTCCCGAAAAAAATAAATAAAACACCGTACTATTTTTTTTAGGACAATGCCCATTTGATGACTTATCATTCTTACATCATTTGATAAGCTGCATATTTACAACAGTTTATGAATTGCACAATCGTTTCAATTAGCTTGTCAAAATGGATTTATTGATATGATCTAACGTATGAGCAATAAATGATCAGCTGTTACACAGTAAGTGTAACAGCTGATTATTTATCCACCACCTGCAACATACCGCCATACCACCTGCAACATTGATACGGAACAATTATTCATATTGCTAACGCGATTTCATAGTTATCTCTATGGTAAAAGTGGTCGGTATTGACGAGTATAACTCCTCAATGTCGCATATGCACGAGGATTTTGTTACACAAATGCTGAGGTATAAACATAAACATAAACATTTACATACAGGCACATACATTGCTTCTGGCCCCACACTAGGATACCCTGTGTCGTGGAAACCAGAAACAACGACATCACAAACATGTAAACATCCAAGACCTGGGGTTTTTTTTTGTCCCAGCCGGGATTCGAACCCGGGACCTCTCGCATGGTATGCAGATGCACTACCGCTGCGCCACGAGGTCGCCATGGAATACTTCAGTGAATACCTCAGAGAATCCAGTCATTTCACTCCAAGATTGACATTTGTATCAGTCATTCAGCCCGTACACGTCCACTGCTGGACATAAGCCTTCCCGCAGCACGCCATTTCTTTCTGTCCTCGGCAATCCTCATCCAGCCGCTGCCAGCAATCTGCCTCAGATCGTAGGTCCAGCAAGCTGGTGGACGTCCTGCGCTGCCTTAGCGTGTTAATGGCCATGATATGACTTCATGACACTTGTATCTATTACAGTTTTTACGACAGAGCAAAAACAAAAAATCTTAAGCCTGTATCATCTTTATAGATGCATTTATCATAGATGTAATTAAATGAATAACTACCATACAACACAATCACTTGTCCTGGTCCCAAACTAGGATATGGTATGCTTATGCTATGGTAACCAGGCAAGGAGATCACAAACATGGAAGTACACCCAGACTGATGCCATTTGTACAAATGTACTGCGGTCCCAGTGAGAATCGAACCTACGACCTCAGGTAATCAGACGTGATAGGTACCGCTAAACCAACGAGGCAGTCAAGTCAATGTGAATACAAACCAAATCATGATACCTACGTAAATCATCGAAGCAAATTAAAAGCCAATTGCGCCCAGCAAATTATTTCTATAATTTTATTACCTAGTGACAAGCCTATCTCTAAACTACTTAGCAACATCGGTTAGTTACCACATTTAGGTCAATATAAATTTGAGTTTTGTTTAGATGCGCTTCATCAGTTCATCGGCTGCGATAATTTTACTAAAATAGATCTTGTTGCCTTCTTGGTTCGGTCGATGACTCTAAGAAGCCACCATCATTGATAAAGATATTTATTGAGAAACAAACATCGGTATACATGTAAAGTTATGACTAATTAACAAGTTGATTTAGATGTTAAGCATACATAATTTATTTATCACGTTAGAAACCAAACCAGGTAGATCCTGTACTATGGTTTCCAACGCCCCCTTCGGATATAGTTAAGTCAAGAAAATTTAAAAGCCATTGATGGATCAATGAAAAATCATTGTTCCTTACCTTAGGGCCGGTTCCCGAATTGAGAATTTCACTAAGTAAATAATTAAGTAACATTGTGTCACGCTCTTTTCTGAGAAATTCGAAGAGACAGCACTACAGTTAACTACTACTTCTACTTCGACTGGAGATTTCCGCACGTAGCCTCATAGTTGGGCCATTGTACGTAGCAAGTGCTGAGTTATGTAAATACCTCAGACACTATGGTTTCCTCACGATGTTTTCCTTCACCGTTAGCGAGTGGTATTGCTACTATAACTTGACAAATGTACGTAACTTAGAAAACAAAGTCATTGGTACATGCCGGGATTCGAACCCACGACCTCCCGAATGAGAAGCCGGCGTTCTACCGTTCCGCTACCACAGCTCTTTAAATAGTTTTTATTACAGTTAACTATTTACTTAGCGAAATTCTCAATTCAGAAACTGGCCCTTAGAAGGATAAAAAAGAATTCTTAAAGGACCTATTTATTGTGCATCAAGACATGCCTTTTTCTCAGGCACTTGTAGGGACATAAAGTGGAAATTAAGTTAGAAATGCGGTATGTAAATGCGGAAGGTGGGTAGAACACGAGGAGCCGATTTCATAAAACTACAATTCTCAGTTTATTACGACCAATCGACCTGCTTGCACTTAATCTGTGGGTTGATCAATTTTGCCACGTACATCGAATTGTAATTGTAGTTTCATAAAACATGCCCCAGCCCCGTGGGCCGCCAACATCGTGAAGGCGGCTAGGAAATATTGGACGAGACTAGCAAAGGACCGGATGGATTGGCGTGAAAGAGCCTCTGCCTAAACAGGGGGCTCTTTCTATGAACTGATTAGATTGGTATAGATTTAATACACAAATTATAAATATTTCTATGGTCTCTGTTTCTTAATGTCGAGATCAACAATTAAAAAAAACCAGTCAAGTGCGAGCCGGACTCGCGCACGAAGGGTTCCGTACCGTTACCTATACAACATTAGACACAAAGATCGAGAAAAAACGGAAAAAATCACGTTTGTTGTATGGAAGCCCCCCTTAAATATTTATTTTAATTCAATTGTTTGTTTTTGAAGCGAATATAGAACAAAATATTCTGTGAATATTTCAAGCGTCCACTCGTTGCCGTTATTAATATCGAGCAAAAAACGGCAAGAAAATTTTCTTTTGTTGTATCGGAGCCCCCCTTAAATATTTATTTTATTCTGTTTTTAGTATTTGTTATTATAGCATCCGTGTGGCGCCGGATTAAGAATAGCGTCGCTCCATTTCCTCCCATGGATGTCGTAGAAGGCGAAATAAATTACCAGGAGACGGGCAGTAGCGTATTGCTAAGATTCCAACCGCATACTGCGATCGTCAACCCGCCTGCCAAGCGTGGCGATTATGGCAAAACCCCTCATGGTTAGAGGGAGGCCTATGTCCTGCAGTGGGCGTCAAATGGCTGATGATGATGATGATGATGATGATAGCGGCAACAGAAATACATAATCTGTGAAAATTTCAACTGTATAGCTATCACGCTTCATGAGATACAGCCTGGTGACAGACTGACAGACGGACAGTGAAGTCATAGTTATAGGGTCCCGTTTGGCACCCTTCGGGTACGGAACCCTAAAAATTCAGGTGAACATTAATGCTACGAACTCTCACGCGTCGGTACAAACAAAGTCATCTTGCTGTGATCCGTAAAGTGTGTCAGTTGTCCAATATATTGAGCCAAACTTAAATACTTCAGAAATTGCGTGTCCTCATCATGATCAGCCTTCCGCTGCCCAATGCTGGATATAGGCATTTTCCTCCAAATACCATTTCTCACGGTCCCTTGCCATCCGCATCCACTGACTTTCCGCTGACTCAACTAAAACTCGAAACTCTAGTGAAACTGTGTCAAACATGTGTGGTGCTCAGAAGTCTGTGATAAGCACATATTATACATAGTTATCTACCGATAAAACACTTTCATTACCAGTCATTGAAGTCATCGAGCCTGTCATCGCATCGAAGAACGTGTCAGCGTCGAGTCGGGGCGATAGTATGTGCCGAGCAGAAGTTTTTTTCCCGCCAACATTGCTAACGCCCATAGTCCCTGTTTAAAAAATCTATCAAATTCAACGCAATCAGAAGTTACGCCCTTAGCCCAAACATTTCGAAACAAAATAATAGTATATTACTATGCAATTAGGAAATAAAGGCCAGATTTAAAGCGAGGGCCATAGATGAATCACGAGCAATTGAAGGATTTTAACGACTGAATCACGTCAATCACGATTCATGATGGTGCAAAAATAGACATTTAATGAAGAAAAATATTTTTTTTCTGTAATGGCAGTAAAGAACACGAACCAGGTTTTATTCTAATGCTAAAAAACTCCTTGTCGAAAATTTCGACCAATCAAACGTCGTAGAGTTATTTGCACAAAGAGTTTGTATGTCGAGTATTCTTGGGCCAAAAAGTTTGTATTGAGTATTTTTTGCGCAAGGAGGTTGTATAGCATTGAGGTGGAAGTCGTGTTCTAAATTCAAACGCCAAAATAGTGATTCAAACCGTTTTTATTAATTATTTTTAGTGTACAAAATAAGTTTTTTAGAGGGGGAATGGTATAAAAACTTTTTATACTTGAATTTCGGATCAACAATTTTTAGATCTATTAGCGTGAGAACTTCGATCTATTTATACTCGTAGGTACAGCCCGTGAAAGACGACCACTGCTGGAATAGGACTCTTCACCGTCACACCAACCGGCGGGGTTAGTCATGTTGATGCCACGTTGACACTGGATGCTAGGAGCGTATGCCACGCATGTGCAGTTCATCGTCACCAGTTGGTGAATAACCCATATGTCGGTATGATAATTATGACGACCCGGGTAGTCATTCTCTCGATACGAGGTCACTTCTGTAGTAAAGACTAGACGGAAGAAGATATGAGATTACCTACTGTATAATTATTTGCTATTAATCTTTAACAGACAACAGAAGTACTTTTGAAAAATACGGAGACCAGGGTCGGATGATGGAATTAAAAGGTGGATGCGGTATTTCCAATAGGTTCATTAATAATTTTTACATGCAGCCAATAATGGATTTTACGATGTAGGTTAGAAAATTATATTTTACTTATTTTAACTAATTCTGAAAATGTATTCTATCTAGGTATTTACTATTACTATTTACTACTACTAATATTTACTATTAAACCTTAACTGTCACCTAAGGTATTTAATATTTAGTAAAAAATGTACGTCTTTGGACAATACAGGACACTTTTTCAAAATTTGTCATCATGCCTATTGTACAAGTGGCTTAGTCTGGGTGTATTGCCATGTTAGTGATGTCCTTGCCTGGTTACCATAGCACACTAGTTTAGGACCGTCTTGCCCTTTGTATCACGTAACTTTCCCCTCTATCGGGTTAAGCATTGAGACGACTCCGAAGTGTGAAAATATGTATGTATTTGACAGTTCGGAGTAGGCTAAGTCAGACACCCCTAATCGTGACAAGTGATTCTGTTGTGTGGAAGTTATTATTGTTATTATCTTGATCGGCTTACAAAGTTTTTACTACATATATTCTTTTTGTTGCACTAACCCGTGCTGAGGACAATTTAAAAAATCTATTTAGAGGCTAAAAATTCCACCCATGCCGTAATACACAGAAAGTTTGTAAAGAGACTCGAAATTTCGCCAATGCCTGCACTTACCCATTAGCTCAGTTGGGAAAGCGCTGGCACGGTTAGCCAGAGGTCGCGGGTTCAAGTCCCGGCATGGGTGGAATTTTTAGCCTCTAAATAAGTTTTTACTTATTTCGTGCGATCAGAAGAACACAACTTCTTATTATTTTGTGTTTACGTGTGAACACCTCAGTCCTAACTCCTCTTTTTTTACTTCGACAGAAGATCGCAATAGCGATGTGGCTGTGCCTCTTCTGCCTGGCTACTCTCGTCAGGGAATCGAACGCGCGACCCCCATGGCAGATCCCGAACAGAGGCGTATTCAACGAGTCCGCAGAGTGTCATACAAATGTAAGTAACTTGTATGATCTAATTGATGCTGGTTTTCTTTACAAGACTTCATTAAGTTATAGTTAATATAAGGAAGAAATATACTACACTTCGTATATTTGTGAATTTGTAGTCTTTTCTTCCTTATGTTATTGGTACACACTGGGATTCAAACACACGACCCCTCGAATGTAAGGCAAGTGTTCTATCGGCCGTGAAAGAAAACATCATGAGGAACTCTGAGTGCATGAAGTGTTCAAATACCACAGCGCTTGGATTGAATTGCCAATCCGCGGTAGGCACGCGTGGTAATTAAGCCCATACTCTCTCTCTCTGAGAAAAGATCTGTGCCCTGCAGTAGGGCGCATATAGGCTACATAAATAAAAAATCACTGATATCTTGTATTTTTGTGAATAAGAGTGTGACTAATTCGACCTTTCAAAGTTAGTCAGTTTCGCGTATGAAACAACGCGGTTGAAAGTAGGTATGTTAAATATTTTTGAATAAATAACGCCAATATATTGACATCTCGGTATTCGGTAAAAAAAAAACAATCAGTGATTTTTTTATGCAGCCTATATATTATTGTGTCCCACTGCAGGGCACAGGCCTTCTCTCAGAGAGAGAGAGAGAGAGACAGAGAGAGAATGGGCTTAATCACCACGCGTGCCTAACGAGGATTGGCAATTTCAAGCGCTGAGGTGTGTGAACAACTCAGACACTTAGGTTTTCTCACGATATTTCCCCTCACCGTTAGCAAGTGGTTTTGCGACTTTAACTTCACAAACGTACGTAGCTTAGAAAACAAAGTCATTGGTGCATGCCGGGATTCGAACCCACGACGTTACGAATGAAAAGGCGTAGGAGGCGTTCTACCGCTGCGCTATTACCGCTCATTATTAAATTATGATTGTAGTTAAGCTACTTAACTTAGGGCCCGTACACAAAACGGCGATACGAAGTTGCACCGTAAAAGTGTGTGAGCTCGTGAGACGCATCGCAAGAGCTTGCGAATTGCTTCGCATCGGCGTTCATAATAGTAATAAATGGATTTCTTTTCTTTTTCCTATATCTTCTTAGTAATAACAGAAATAAGCACATCTTTTTACGATCCATGTCACGACCTAGTTTACATAATACGTTCAGTACGGTTGACGGTCGTCGAAGGAATGGTCACCCGAATCGTGCAAGGGAGATGCCTTGCCGCACGAAATCGCATCGCAGCAATTCGTGTCGCAGTTTTCTGCGTTGCGAATTTGCATCGCGCCGATTCGCACTTTGTGTACGGAGCCATATACCTTTAAAATGAAGTATCATTTGTAACTATTGTTAACATTTCGGGCAATGCCTATTCTATTTAACAAACTTAACACATACGGTTTTTAGCACGATCTATCAAACCAGATAAACCCTAAAGCCGCAAAAAAGGGAAAGTTAAACAAAACATTTTCAAAAGTCCTAGAACAAAAGTTGTAATAATCTAATGGGTAGTGATGTTGGTGTTATACCACACAAGACATGAAAAATTAGGAAAACTCCTAGATTAAACCATAAATATATTTTTTCGGACTTTTCGGGATCACAAAAAATGCCAAAAATGAAGTTTTCATAATTAATTCAACCTTATTACAGTTTTTGTCCGTGTGGCGTCGGATTTAGAGTAGCGTCACTCCATTTCCTCCCCGTGGATGTCATAGAAGGCGACTAAGGAAATAAACTACCAGGAGATGGGTAGCAGCGTCTTCCTGAGATTCCAACCGCATACTGCGATCGCCAACCCGCCTGCCAAGCGTGGCGATTATGGCAAAACCCCTCATGGTTATGAAAACCATGAGGGAGGCCTAATGCAGTGGGCGTCAAATGGCTGATGATGATGATGATATTAATTTAGTTTTTTCATTCCATTCTAGGCGTTTTCTTATAAGGGTGTAGATGAATAAATACCTTATTTTACGAGAAAACTCAAATATTGATAAACGCTTCATACGTTATAGGACGTTACGTGCAACTTTTAACGTCACAGTTTGAGCCCGATTGGTATGGCACGTTTTTGCAGCACGTGACTCTACTGACTTTTCGACAGGTCATTTCCGCAGAGAAAAAAAAAATTCCACGTTTATTTATCATTTAACATGGCCTCTCCGATTATGTTAAAATAAATTTTAGTGCAAGTTCTCTATTGTTTTTGTTTACCATTATAATCCATTCGAATTACAATGCAAGGTAATCCAAAGTTTACCAATTAAACTCGTGTCTATGATTAAGTATACTTAACTGTGTCCGTTCCAAGGTTGAACATGAATTCATTAAATATTCTTTACTTGAAACATTAAATATTCGAACTTGCCTGTACTAACAATTATATCTGTGGCATTATAATTTTAATGAAACTCACGAGTCTTAGATTCCGGGAGTGAAAGGTCAAGTCAATGATAAATTTTGACCCCGCTTCGTAGTGTAGCCGCGTGATTGTTAGTCGACGGCACATGAACTTTTACGTTTGACTTTGCAACTCGAATGTAAAGGTTGTGCTGTCAACTGTACTAATGTACTGTATACATTCCACTGTAGGGCACAGGCCTCCGCTCGGAGTGAGCGTATGGGCTTATACACCACGCGTA
This sequence comes from Yponomeuta malinellus, assembly GCA_947308005.1. NCBI lineage: Eukaryota > Metazoa > Arthropoda > Insecta > Lepidoptera > Yponomeutidae > Yponomeuta > Yponomeuta malinellus. The sequence continues at coordinate 993,150 of OX371020.1, read as the reverse complement.
CCCACCGTGAATAGGCAATTTCAAGCGCTGAGTTAGGGGGCAAGACCCGAACAGACCATTTGAAGACCTCAGACACTTAGGTATCCTCACGACGTTTTCCTTCACCGTTAGCGAGTGGTATTGCTACTATAACTACTGTGATAAGATAAACGTAACTTAGAACACAAAGTAATTGGTAAATGCCGGGATTCGAACCCACGACCTCCTAAATGAGAAGCCGGCGTTCCACCGCTCCGCTACCACCGACTGTGCTAAGCAGCGATTTAAATAAAATAAAATTTATTATTGGAAGTGGTCAATTATTCACGACACTGCGGTTAGAACTCTAATATCGGAGCAGAGCGTGGTATTCCGAATTTTAAAATTACCTAGCATAATATTGGTTGATGAAATGGCGTAATGATTTATTTAGATCCGCGATGCTCACTTTTCCAGTCTTTCGCTTTTAAATGCGTGGACTGCCACCGATTTGGACAGACAAGAACAAAAAACCAAAACTTTTTGAAATGAAATAAAAGTAACAACGTGCGATAGTGGGCATCGTGCGATCAAACCAAGCCTATTTGGCATAAAGATTTGTTTAGTTCCACGATGCTCACTCTAACAGTGTGCAATACTTTAAATGCGTGGACTGCCACCGATTTGGACAGTCAAGAACAAAAAACCAAAACTTTTTGAAATGAAATACGCCTGTATTGAAATGAAATAAAAGTAACAAAGTGCGATAGTGGGCATCGTGCGATCAAACCAAGCCTATTTGGCATAAAGATTTGTTTAGATTTTTCCCTGTGCCGATGACCTTGAGCGTTTGACACAGGTGTGCAGCACTTCCACATTTCACCGCTAGATGACACGACTGAATTAATTCCTAGTAGTAATCTCCATAGAAAGACGCTCGCGCTGCCGCACACACACAGTCTCATTCCCTTCGCGTAAGCACACGCCGCCAAAGGCACACATATATAGCCGAATTTCGAACGCGTCGAGCGAGCCGAGCGGTTTCTACTTTTCTAGCCGGCTCGCCATGCCAGCCCGCCCGCGTACGCGTAGATTGAATAGACTTCAATCTAATGCCTTCTTGTATAGCATGCGTCATTACAAACAAAAAAGATAAAGGTAGATACATCTCTTCAAAACTTATCTATGCTTTGTAGAAAGAATAGCTTTCAAACAAAAATCACATGTTTAGTAAGTACGTATTTATTTACCTACCTACTTATGAAATAGTACATGTTTTTGCACAACAACAGGTTTTTATGTCAAAAAGTGAAAAAAATCATCTTATCTTTTTTCAGTAAAGTGAATTTGACTTTGATTTCACATGGATGTATTTCGGGACTCAGTGGCAGAATTGGAACGTAGGAAGCGACTTCCCCATATGAAATAAAAAAATATATTTCTAATGCCAATTTCATGGAAAGTAGAAATTACGACCATTTTAATTGTTATCCGGCTTTTACGTCGTTAGGGTTGTCACGCTCTCAGATAGTAATTTATAATCCGGATCTGATTTGATTTTGAAAAAAATATGTAAATACCTGGTGCCGTTATTATTGATATTAATTAAAATAGTAACATGATATACATCGCATATAACAACTTTATGTACACGGTGTGACGTGAAGAATGTATATAGGTACATAAAGTTGATCAGCGAAAAACACCTAGATAAAATTGTTGTCCCATTTTGATGTTACTAACTTGAAATTTTCTATACGATTAGTTTTTTTGCTAAAACCGACGGAGAAAATCGAAAACTTGGAGAAGCTGGTCTCCATGAGTTTCTTTTTTTTTCAACGGCTTGGGATAATGGTAAAACTTAGGGGTGGTCTTTTAAAACAACATAAACTCGTTGCATAAACCCTAGATAGGACGGTGACGTAAATTAATTTTTATGGCAAATTTAATAGTGCCGATTGAAAAGTAAAATTGCTTAAATTTTCAACCAACACCTAATGCAGGTTTTGCCACCGGGCCCCGCTGGTCTAGCGGCTGGACTAATATGGTATCAACTTTATAGTCACACAGCGTTTGAATGCTAAAATAACTAGACGTGTGAAAATTCTTGAATTTTTGGTTGTTCTAATTTCGGTCTTATCAGGTGCTAAAAGATTTCCAAGTTCCACATATGGTGTAAACTTGGAATTTCCATCCTTACAGGGTGATCCCTCAAACCGATAAGAAAAATCTGACTTGGAAAATCCGGTCTCTACAGCTTTTTTGTCAAAGCCTGAGAAAACGGTAACATTACGGGGTAGTCTTGTCGAACATATGTTGAATAAGACCTTGGGTTGGATGACAACGTTAACTTACTTTTTACAAAATGGCGTAAGTCAAATTTCAAGCTGGCTCCTAAAAATTTAAAAATTCTGATTTTTATCTCTGGCTCCGTTTTTCTATGAAAATTAGTATTGGAGGTTTTTGCGGTCGCTGATGACTACTCTGCGCCATGTATTGAACGCAGTTTTGATGACTTCCAGCCTCCCGAACAAGCCGGTTTCCGAAAGGGCTTTAGTACCATTAGACCACATCCACACGTTGCGGCAAATTATACAGAAGACTGAGGAGTATAATTTGCCATTATGCTTTGCGTTTGTGGACTTTGAGAAAGCCTTCGATTCGATCGAGTTATGGACAGTGCTCGAGTCTCTCCAGCGTTGCCGTATTGACTATCGGTATATCGAGGTGCTAAAATGCTTGTACAACAGTCCACTATGACCACAGAACCACTATGTCGGTCCGAGTACAGGAACAGAATTCGGAGGCAATTCCATTGAAAAAGGGCGTAAGACAGGGAGACGTTATCTCTCCAAAAATGTTCACAAACGGACTGGAAGATACCTTCAAGCTTCTGGAATGTCAGGGACGCGGCATCAATATCAATGGCGAGTACATCACTCACCTTCGATTTGCCGACGATATAGTAGTCATGGCAGAAACGATGGAAGACCTCGGCATAATGCTCGAAGACCTCAGTCGAGTTTCCCAACGGGTGGGCCTTGAAATGAACATGGACAAAACGAAGGCCATATCGAATGCTCGTTTTGTGCCCACCCCAATAACATTGGGGAACTCGACTCTCGAAGTTGTAGACGAATACGTCTACTCAGGACAAACAGTCCAACTAGGCCGGTCCAACTTTGTGAAAGAGGTCGAATCCAACTTGGCTGGGCAGCATTCGGGAAACTTAGAAAAGTCCTTTCGTCTAATATACCTCAATCGCTCAATACAAAATTATACAACCAGTGATGACTTAAGGCACTGAAACGTGGCCTCTCACTATGGGCCTCCTAAGAAACTATAGTGCAGGGAATTCTAGTTTGATTGCGTTGTGTGGACGTTATTATTATTATAATTTTGGAACTCCCCACCGACGAATATTTTCAAGATACATTAAACTATTCATTGTGACACTTAAATAAAAATATGTAATATCGGTAAACCAGGAACGCAGATTTTTGTTTAATCTACTGTGTGATACAGTACTTCTATTTCTATTTGGTTACTTTTTGTTACACTTTTCCTTTTTGTTAAGGTTTCAGTTGTTTTTTTTTGTTACGTGTACAAAAAACTTACCTACTTTCTTTTATTCTCATTATAATTACGGAACCCAAAAAATATTATGCGCGTTAAATTATATATTTAAATTACGTTGTACCTAAAAATGAGCACCGAATAAATCTTGAATAAAAAAAACCCGGATTTTGTGCCAACCCTAGCAAAAACAATTGAATAGGATCAACTTATACATGTCATGGAAGTGTGATTTATATTACATGTAGGGAAGGTAAAGAGCATAATTATTGCAGTGTATATAACTTATCCCAATACAGCGGAATTTCGAGAAAATAAAAAAACTAAAAACAAGTACCTACACACGTAGTATATAAATTATAATTCCTACAAAATTTTTAGCATTACGCCATTGATTCTTCTAAAAATACTTCCGCATGTACAATAAAATGCGTGATAAAAATATACAGCGTTTTATTTTATTTAAAACAGAAAAACATGTCAGGCAGATAGAAAAAAAATTCAGAGACGAAATCTACACAGATTCATTTTGTATGTTTAGAAAAGGTTCTAAACATAACATTATTGACACAATTCATATAACTATGTAAAATATTTTTCTATACATATATCCGGATGGGAACGACCGAGCCGAGTTCGATAGCGCTATCTTCTTCTGTCGCTACGGAAGTGAGCGGTGCGGAAATACTAAGTACTGTAATTCGGCTTGGTTCACTCAAAGGTTATGAATCAAGTATTATTCGTAACGCCCCAATCGAAATTATTATTTACCAACACATTATTTACCGCCTATGTACCCTACAATCTAACGAGGAGGCGAAGTGCGAGCGCAAGGAGTGAAACAAAACTCAATCAAACTAAAATGAACCTTAAATGCTAGTAATTAGAGACTACAAGGCTCGAGCAACAAGTCTGGCCGCGTGCGGCCGACCTAATCGCGACAATAAATGGATTATAATACATAGGTAGTTAGGTTTAATTTTTAATGAACCTCACTTTTACCGTGATTTAGGCACAAATACTAAAACGATGTTTCGCTTAGGTTGGTAATGTTACAATAGCTCGGATGGGAAGAGGCGTCCCTTGAACGGCAGAGAGCTCTTGGTTCGAATACTAGTAAATGATTGGTTTCCTTTTTACTTTTCTTTTTTAGTTATTTACTTAAATAAAAAAATACAAGAATTGGGATTTTATATTGTATGTTTTTCTAACGATTGAAGCTCGATCACTACTACAAAAATCAGTTGCCGTGCGTTGGTCTTGCAAACACTCGAAAATGTCTCCACCGATTGGACTAATAGCTATATAATATTTTTTTGTTTTGTTCGGACATGGGACGTGGGGCGAGGGCGCGGAAAAGACCCATCCCTTCAGGAGCCTGTTTCATAGAACTACAATTCATTGTGACTATGACAATTCGATGTACATTGCAAAGCCGATTAACCCACAGATTAAAAAATAGACTCTGCTGCGCAGTGTACTTCGAATTGTCATAATAAACTACGAAATTACAGTTTTATGAAACTTGACCCAGTACATTTTGTACGAAAGTGAATTGGAAAGATGCGGCGTCTTTTTCGGTCCCTCGCCCCACGTCCTTGGCCTACAATCGGTAATTTTGTATGAGAATTGCTACTAAAAATTAGTTATTTGTATATTTTTATCATTTATATATTAATTAAGTCTCTTATTTTATGTTTGAAATAATTAAAAGACTGAATTAATTTCACTATATGGCGCTCGAGGTGAACTTTGGAAGGTTGATTTATGATTGATAAATCGCTTATGAAAAGTTACAATGAAATCAATGGTGATGCGAAGAGCGCCTGTTCACAGACAACAGGCAACGAGTAGGCTGGGCTTACCTCGTAAGGCGTAATGTGATAAATTGATGAAAACGTTTTTTCTGAATGAGTAACTATGGTTCCTGTTAGTTTTAAACATTAACATACAAGATTTTGATATTGCCCGTAAGACTGTATAAGCTTAAACGTAATCCACTGCGCATTTAAAATGGTATATAAATTCTTAGCTTTTTTTTAAGCATTCTTACGGAATATATTTACTCATAGAAGGCGTAAGGTTATGACAGTTGTCAAACATCCAATAGGGAATCAAGGAGTTAAATTATATCATATATAAATTTCAACGGTCTGCCATGTTCCTAGAGGATGTCACAAGCGATTCAAAAACGTCTGCTAGCCAGTTCCAGCACACTGTAGCCCCTTAAATGCGTGGACTGCCATCGATCTGTACAGCCAAGAACAAAAAGCGAAAACTTTTTATAATTATTAAAGTGGACGTGGCGCAATCTAATGTATGAAGTTTTGCTAACGTTGTGATTGTGCTACCGATTGTATTGAAATGAAATAAAAGTAACAAAATGCGATAGTGGCCATCGTACTATCAAAGTCGTTCAGCATTGCACTTCTTTTTTTGTCCACAGGATGATCTTCTAGACCTCTGCCAAAGATGCGCCAAGCTGACGAAGTCCCCAATCGCCTACTCTGCTTGTTGCAGCACTGACATTGAAGCCAGAAGGTGGTGTAATGATTACGTCTACTTCGGAAGGGAAGAGAACGATTACTATACTTCTTCTCCGTTAGATCGTTAGTTGAATCTTACTTTGACGGAAGTAAAAATTGGTTGACTATAGAATGGATATTGGCCTTCCGTTTATAACCATGAATGTTTAACTAGGCTGATTAATGTGAAAAGGAATTGTATGTAGTTTGGATGAAGGTGCCAAAAGGTATTCAACTAAGGTCTAGTTGAATAAAGTAATGGTGAAGCATGAAATTTGATGGCTGATTGTGAAGATTAGGGCATCCAATCCCGCAGCATTTTTGTGATCTCGGTATTTGCGGGATTGATATTTCTCAATCCCGCGGGATCTCGGTATTGGCGGGATCCCGCAAGTGTGTATGTGGTACATTAAATTGTATATTAGTAAATATAGTGTAAGGATTGAAGGATACAAAAGAAATAAAAATCAACATAGCTTTATTAGCATAGCTTTCTTCCATAGAAATTCTATTTTGGACAGGAAAATGGTCTGAGATCTTGACTTTTTTATTCGGAGGAGATTGAAGAGACGAACCTGCGTCAAAAGAAGGCCCCGGCTTCGCCCCCGACTCCGAAGACTCCGAACCCGAACTTGCTGCTTTGCCACTCAAATCTTGTATTCCGTGCTTTGATTTTAAATGGACGTGTAATCCCTTTGTAGATCTAGCAGTAGTTTTAAATACCGAATTGCACATTTTACATTTGGCAGTCAAGTCATCATCTGATTTTACAAAGTATGTCCAAACTTTACTCGTATACGTTTTATGCACTGCACTTGTCATTTTCGATTCGATAGTTCGTAAATAATGTTAGTAATGTTCGTTAGTAATGTTAGTAAACGCAAAAAACAATTAACTATGTTAGAAAACGAATTTTGTTTAACGAACGAATAATTACTTGTCACTTCAAGTAAACAAATAAAACAAACGTGGAAGCCGGCCGCCCCCGGCCGCCGCGGGCGCGGGGGGCGCGACACGGCCGCGGCGATTCACTCTTTTCGCTCGCTTGTCAGTAGTCGCGCGGCAGCGCGCGTAGGACGGTGTTTCTTTGCTGCAGATCAGTCCCGCAAATCCCGCGGGATCCCGCGCATGTAATCCCGCATTGTGCGGGACTGAAAAATGATGCGGGATCTCGGAATAACGAGATCTCGGAATACCGGGATTGGATGCCCTAGTGAAGATTATGAATATTATTAGTTTAATTCCGGATTCACTTACTTGAATCCTCTTGAACCTGGTCGGACTCTTCCGGCAAAACATCAAGTAAGTGAATCCGGAATTAAGCTACAATGTGTATAGTGCTTACGAAACTTTTACTGCAAAAATTATGAATATTAACATAATTGAGCTAGATTGGCTATCCATAATGGAGTGCTGGTCCCAACAATTGTGTATGGTAGCGAGAAATTTTGGGTATGGCAAAAGAAGCAAGAAAGTAGGACTAATGCAGTAGAAATGAGGTCCTTGAGAAGTATGTCTGGTGTTACCTTGAATGATAGGATACGCAATAGTTTGATTAGAGCACGTTGTGGACTGAAAGAGGATGTAGTGACTAGAATTGAGAAAGGCTTGTTAAGATGGTTTGGACATGTGGAGAGGATGAAGGAAGATAGATTGACGAAACAAATAAATCGAGCGAATGTGGGTGGAAGGGCTGGTAAGGGACGTCTCAGGCGGACACACTTCGACCAAATAGGGGAGGAATTAGCCAAGGGCAAGATAAAAAGTAGCCGAAACCGGCGTGTGTGCATGCAACGACTAATGAATGTTGAGGAAGAGAAAGTGATCTGTCGGGATCGTGGCATGTGGCAGTCCCTGGTCTCTGCCTACCCCAATGGGATACAGGCATTAGTTTATGTATATGTATGTATTAATTTAATGTTTAAAATTGACGACAGTTATCTACGTTATTAAAATCATAATTTTCTCTTACATAATCTGATTGGTTTTGCCACTGACACGTAACTGCTTATACTTACCAAATTCAACGCATCATGCGTTGAATTACAATTAATCTTATATACAAAAATCTCGTGTCTCGTGTTTTTGCTATCAAACTCGATTTTTCTATTTCTATAAAAAATGTTGTGTATGTTCGGTAGGTCTGAGAATAGGTCGTAGGCTAATTAATATGGCAAAACAATGTTTTCCGGGTCGGCTCGTAATTTTATAATAGTTTATTATAACAGTTTGTGACTTGGTATTTAAAATATCTGGTGTAAAATTAATTTGATGAAAATAATGGGTGTAAATATTAGTTTTTTAGTTTCTAGATAATTAGAGCTTTTTTGTGATAATGGCTACGTGTGATTTTTATAATTTTAGTTTATGTAATTTAATTTTTGTGCAAACAAAATAAAATTGCCTCAAAATATGGCTGTGAAAATTATTAATTACATTTTTCTATTTACGTAATTTCATTGTGGTTTTATTTGCAATAAAAAGGCAGTTGGTATTTAAAAGTCCATAAATTAATTTATTAACACTATTTTTGACAGTATTATAACAAGTTCACTTTATGTACAAAACCATAACTTTACATTATTTTTTTCTAAATGTTTATTTTAGTCGCCATGTTTTGAATTGGTTACTTGCACTCAGTTTTATTCATCAAAGGGACCAATTCAACACGTGACAGCTATTGTAATTAAGTACATTAATCATATTGTATTACAATTGAGCACAGAGTTTTTTCAGTGCCTTCGTTATTGACATCTATGTTTTGACATTAAGTAAAGATCATAGAATAGTGGCAGAACTTAGATAATTTAGTACTGCAAAAATCTTACTTTTTACTAAAGACAACTGCCGTAACTTTAGGAAATTTACATGTGTGTTTTTTGTTTAATTCAGCATATTATTACATTTTTACTTGCAACAGTTGGGTTAAGTCTCACAAATTTACTTCAAAAGAAATGCACGTATTTCAACTTAATAAAAAAGTGAAATTATAAATTCGACAGTAATCGTATTAAGCTTTATTTGATGTTAGTGAAATTCATGCATTCCGTAAGTCATTAATAAAAAACTTAACATTAATTCGAACTACAATAACAGCAGTAGTTCTGACTATTATCACATCATTACATTAAAATAACAATGTTATTTTTAAGCGTTGTTAAAAAAGTATAAGAAAAAAAACAATTAAATCTATTAAGTACAACCAGTTCACAGACAGACACAAAAGTTTAACTTAAATTCGTATATTTCGTTGCGACTGCGTACAAAAATATTCGTTGAAACTAATAATTAGAAGTAATAAAAAAATAAATGCCGATTTTTGTTCTTGATTGTTTGTTTCCACTATAGGATTATAGTACTAAACTAGGTACTCGTTTTAGTGAACACATCTACTCAAAATGATCATACTAAATCTGTACACGAACACAATGGTGCAAAGCGTACAAAGTTGGTATAATGTACATTTTATTTTAAGTCCTAGGTTCTCTTTGGAGATTCTTTGATCATATTTTTTTTACAATTAGTATTTTTACACTTTCACTAGACGACAAATACTCTACGATCAATGCCTACAGTTTTTGGTGATGTGTGATTATATTGTGGTATTTTCTAATTTGTAGAAAAAAACATCATTTTTGTTGCTTTATTTTTACCTGTTTCAAATTCTACGCAAACGAAGTTACGGACAAAAGCTGGCGTTTACAAAAGTTACAATGGTAACAGAAGAAGAAGGTGAGTTAGAAAAAACTCCTTATCTTCTTGAAAAGGGGAATCCTACTCTTATTAATACTAATTACTCACTCTTTATAACGGTGACAACTCACAAATAGCAAAAGATATAACTTATTAGCTTTTCCACATATTTTTGCGTTATTATTAACGCGATTTGATTCTTTTATTTTCTAACTTCTTTAGTTGCTCGTTTTTTAATGGGGAATCTCCCTTTTCAGATAGATAAGGGGATTTTGTGATCCTCCTTTTCAGACAGATGAGGGGATTTTGTCATCCCTCTTTCAGGTAGATAAGGGGATTTTGTTACACCCTGTATGTTTTGATTAATACTTCCGTTCCTAATTAAAATGATACAATTTACTATATAGTACAATCACACAACCCCTCTATCCCGCATGGACGGAAGAACTTCTAAACCTGTATTACATATTAGTTCACTATGTGTTTTAAGCCGTGCATTTGGAGATTATTTCGCTTCTCTTACGATTTAAAATTAAATTTGAATTTAGAAAGAAGCAAAGTCGTTAATAGCCATATAAAATGAGAGTCGGTGAAAAAAGAACAAGAAACAAAAAAGTTACTATATTTGTGATAACTTATTTCATAATATTTTTTTATTTAAACTACTATAAACAAAAAATATATTTAGTATAAAATTATTTGTAATTTATTTAAAGCATTTTCTTTTGTAAGAAAGATTTCATACAATACTGGAAGGCTGGATCAAAGTATATTGAATAATTTCGATGTACCTAATATAGTATATAAATTGAAATCTGGGTTTTGACGGTACGCTCGGACCGAGTGCGTCGTCATAATCAACTAAACTCTACGCACACGGTCCGACCGCACCACACTAAGACCGTCAAAACCCGGCTGAAGTTATAATAATCAGTGTTCCGCATTGTTTTCTAGGAACAACTACTTATAACAAATACATTTTCGACGTAAGAAAAGCGAACTAGTGTGTTATCCTTCTACAGTGCATTATTAGACCACGTACCCTGTTCACAGAAGAGGGATGTCAATGCAATTACTTTAACACCGTTACGTTTGGCTGAAAAATCCTACAAGTTATTATGTACAAAAGACTTTCTCATTCATTCGTGTTCGTAGGCCGTCGATAAAACTGTTTAAAATAAGATATTCACAGCAGCGTTTTAGTGTTTTTATTCCATTTGCGAGACTAAGCGAATGTTGACGCAATAGTTTATTTTTTTGTATGTAGGTATTTTTAATTCTTTCTATAAAATTAGGCAAAACAAAATATTGGATATTGGAAAAGGATGACTAAAATGTTACCGTAAATTCTTATTTTAGTGTTTACTTATTTGTCGTAAGATAGAGGTTGTAGGTTCGATTCCCACTAGGGGCCGCCGTACATTTGTACAAATAGCCTCATTTTCATGTTTGTGATGTCCTTGCCTGGTTACCATAGCACAGGGTATCCTAGTTTGGGACCAGGTCAAGTGACTGTGGTGTGTGGGAGTTATCTATTTTTTGGGTCAATATCCTGATGACAATGAGCTTTGACTTTTCAATTAAAATTTTGGTTGGATCGGATAGCTAATACAAAGCGACATGTTATTGAGCACGCTTGTTATAAAATAGTTACGTAACATTTGGTAAACAGGTAAGAAAATTGCGATTAAATTTATATCAATAGCTATGACTAAAGTTCGTTCTAAACAGAACCGCTCTTGACCTGCGTGTTATTAATTCTATTATTGAGTGACTAACACAATTAATTAGCGTATTTCCACGTTAAATTCAAAGAACAATGGGTAATTTTGTATGGGCCCCATACCCACCCTTGTAGCATTATAAACTAGTTGTTATATGAAAGAGGTATATTTGAATCACTCAAAAATGAACGAACGAACGAATGAATGAATTTCAGAAAGAAGTTACAATTACTTTTTTTTTTGCATAAAAGCGCGCGCGTCGATGACGTAAGAGATAAATTCACATAATATTTCCGCCTATTTCAATGTCAAATAACTTTTTTCTTCAGCAAGCTAAAAATTTGGCATAATAAAAAAAAAACTTATTTTTTAAGATCTTTTTAATGGTATAGATCTCATGTTACTACAAGGATGGGTACGTCATGACTCATCATTCTTTGTAAATTTAGATTCTGTTAGTGTGCCTTTGTCAATTCAAACTAAATATGTGCCTTAAGCAGACGTTATTATCACATTGCTGATTCAAGTTTGCACGAACAATGCATAAAGTAATTGAGAGTCAATGCTTAAAAAAAAAAAACTTATTATAAAAAACCGACGCTTAACAATTTTGCCCGTTTGAATTTTGAATGTTTTCTTTATAATTACGTAAAAGCCAATGCGCAAGTGAGGTGTTAAATTAAAGTTTTAAAAAGGGCATAGTGGTAGAGTTAAATGAAAATTATGGAATAATTTATTTTTTAATCTTACTTTTCAAAATCGGACTAGCGGTTTGTAAAACATTCGGTTTGTGAGACAAACATACTGTCAAAAGGACTTTACATTATCATCTTAACATAATAAAGATAAAAGTGTACAAGGTCGATGTTAAATTTTGACCTCGACAAATGTTTCTATTGCATTGTCGCCTCAAATGCTCCTTAAAATAAATTAATGCGTGCGAAAATAAAATGGTATATTTTTTGTATTTTTCACTGACAAAATCTAGAGGCTGACCAATGGTCAACTGTGATTGAACTTTCTAGTAGATGCGGGTGATTTATTCGTCCAGTGCTTGGTCCAATAAACAATAACTGGCTATAAGCTTTCAGAATCTAATCTCATAGCCGCTTCACACGACCATTCACGAAACTACCCGAACAAAACCGTAGCGATTATAGCGTTAGTGTTTCCGAAACATCCCGAAGAATCTTCGGATGGCTTCGGTCGGAGAGCCAGAGGCTCTTGTAATCATGCCATCATGTTCGCATTTGAGTGATCGCGTCGTATAGCAACGAGACAGTAGATGCTAATGAGATTACATACTTTGGTTGGCCGTTAAAGGGCAACCCGAAGCAAACTAGCAATGAAAAACAATCATATATTTTATAATACCTTTTTACAAAATATGTAAATAATGGTGTTAGCTATCTTTAGAACTAGCGACATAGGGTCAGTAACCGAGGATTTTAATCAATTTCTGCTAAGCACAATGCTTCAAAGCCCTATTTTCAAAGCTGTAGCTTCTAAATATAGATAACACAATTTACTTTTTGCAAAAATAAATAATGTTATACTTAGCTCTGGGTAGCTGCTAACATATTGCATTAGCTGCATTGTCATATTGAAAAATACCATTCTCGCCAATTCCTACATCTGACTCGTTAAAAATCAAAGCAAATCGTCATCGGGATTGTTTTTGTCGTAAACCTCTTGCATCTTCTGTTGTTCCTTCACCTTCTTCATCTGGGCGTATATGGAGGCTGCTTTGTAGTTGATGGGGCCGTAGTCTTTCATATCCGCGTCTGCGTATATGAATGCATCGTCTGGTCTGAAGGCCTGTGGAAAGGTGTTGATCAGTTTTTGTTTATGACTACTTAAGGCAGATCTTCTCTCTGACATCTCATCATGACTTGTACTGTCGGGAGTAGCGCAGAGATCTCACTTGGGCCCACTTTTTTTAGTAATATTCATGAATATTGCTTTACAGAATATTATTTATCCTAAAGAATTTTTATGCAGATTAAAATGTGTAACTCAAAACTGTTGCCTACTTCAAAATGATGTTTAGAGCAAGTGGTGTATGGCAAAGAGACTTTCCCTAAATAGGTCCTAAAGTAAGTGTTTTTACCTACGTTTCACGCGTTAACGCATCCCTGCTATTGGTGATTACACTATTGACGTTGTTGCATTCAGAGAGGTGGAATCAATACATGATGTTGGAGTGGAGATGGAAAAATTGAATTTAAAAATCTAACAAAACTCTAGGCTTCATTGTCCGAAATACAATAATAATACTCAACACTTCGAATACATCGTTGGCTGTGATGTCTTTGCCTGGTTACCATAGCATAGGGTATCCTAGTTTGGGACTAAGTGAAGTGATTGTGTTGTATGAAATTTATGTAATACAAAGAAAAATTCCAGTACTTTATTAATTGTGTATAATATGTATATGCGCAGCATTCTGGAATGATAATTTAGCCACAATCAGCATGGCCTTCGGAGTCAGGCTTTTGAATCAAGGAGATGATATTATAGAAAAGTTATATGAAACTAAACGAGCCAACATTTATAACAAATAAAACGTGTATAAATTTGCGCTACACAGGTTAGCACAGCTAAATTCGGAAAAATATCAAGTTTTCAATATCGAAAATTAATTCAAAATATTTTGTTCACATAATAATAGTTCCTTGTACTGACAAGTCAGATTACCCGTGAACACAACTGGTGGATGAGTAGTATTTCACCCTGTATAACTGAAGTTATCATATTTAATTCAACCTGAAGTACTTCGAACCTTTATCTGAATAATTTAATGGTAATATGTGTTAACATAAAAAGCAAATTAATATTATTGAAGCGTTAGTATGTAATACAGTATCTACGTTTTGTTTATCCACGTGTTTAACTAATAGTGACATTAAAAAGCGTTAAAAAGTTGAGCGAAATTTGGAAAAAATGGGAGATTACCTTTTAATAAATGTACGTGTTGCTCTTGGCAAAGTGGGCCTAGAAATAAAAATGTAAAACGTCACAAAACAGGATCATAACATGCTTTCGTAATTGTAAAGTGGGACAAGATCCTATTTTTACACAAATTAGTTTGCGTACATGATCCATTTCAAAAAATACTATTTATTTTAATTAGTTTGTTAAAAAGATCCTTTCCATAAAATATTGCTTACTCACATTAGTTTGCGAATATTATTATTATTCAAAGGAACTGGTCTGATACCTTAAGTAAGAATAAATAAAAAAAGTGTCGGAGTATGGATGTCGACAGAAAATCTGAATAAGGATTAAGTTATTAAAATGTTTCCTCTCTGACCCTAGGCACAACTGCTATGCTCAACTGGTTGTGCCTTCTGTCTTGGTTGTATCGTAAACCATAAAAAACCGGCCGTGTCCTGTCAGGCCATGCGCAGTGTAGGGTTCCGTAGAAAGAGGGGGTTTTATTGGCTTTACAGAACTAACAACTTTATCAACGTAATTTTTAATGGATTTTGTACGAAGTTTTCCTTTTATAAGTTCGTCGCCTGTTACTTGTAAAGCTTTTTCACTAAGAGTATTTGAAAACAGATGAGTGAAAAATTGGCAAAAAAACTTAAAAAAATAGCGGATCTTTTTAGGTTGAGGTAATATAACAAGCACTGCTGGGGAAATTGATGCAAACAGATTTTATTTGCTAATTTTAGAAAGCAGAAACCATAATGAAATCAAACACATATTACCATTAAAATATTCAAGAGAAATTAATTATTTAAATATGGGTCACGTTTGCAAGGAATTAACTAAATTGGATTGACGTAAAAGTGAGGAAACATATTGAGTAAAAGAACAAAACTAAGATAAGGGTCAACAAGTAAAGTTCTAAGTAACTACCAAACGCAGCATTCTTAGAACTTGTCGTTTTAAGATCATCTTATGAGCTAAGAATTTGACCTTCTTTAATTGAAAACTTGCTTACAATAGCAATTTCTAAGCTCTAAGCTCTACCAAATGAAAGATGTCAGTATGACCAATCTACTTGAGACTAACGTGACCCATTAAATTACTAGCACTTACCTCTCAGACATCAATCTCGTTGAATTTCAGCGTAGCGTAGTCGCTTCTCGGTTGATTCTGGTTGACCTTCCTCTGACTTGACAGCATGCCGTTATTGTAACTCGGGTTAGTCTGATCTCGGTTAGTCCCTTCGGAATTCGTTATCGAGTAAGTATCATACAAATGCCTATTAGAATTAACAGTATTTTTAAATTTTAAATTGTGATTACCTAACGCTAAGTCTGCGTACACTAATTTTTTATGCTTCGCCTCTTTATGGGCCTTGTCTTGGGGGCCCATTGTGTTGAAGTTTTGGCTGTAATTGTGCTCTGGGCCCAGGTTTCTAGTAGAATTTGATATGTAGTTCCCTTTTAAGAGCTGGAGATAGGATCTTCTTTCGGAGTCATTGTAATCTTGTTCTGGATAGTTTGGTTTTTCATAGTTATCGTAAACGCCGACACAGGATAGTTTTTCTCTGAGGCTTTCGGATTTTTTTAGTCTGCTGAGTTTCTGTCCACTTTTATCTCTACTTCTGTTGAGTGTTTTGGTGTAATACTGTGCTTCTGAAGGCTGGTAGATTAATGGTCCAATGGTGTTATTATAAGACCTTTCTTGGTCGACTGGCAGTCTTTTGTCAACTCTAACGGGCTGAAAATAGCAGAAACTGTGATGCTTTTGCAGGGGTATTTGGAAGTTTTTCTTGTTTTTCCCTTTGGAGTTTAGGTTAACGAAGTGATTGCGTTTTTGAAGGTATTGTTGTTGCAGTATGTTAGTATTCTGAAATGAGAGACACAAGCGATTGTTAGTGAAACAAGCACAGTAAGAAAAGGGCATCACAAAGAAGTGAATTAAAAGAAAATATAAAGAAAGCGTAAAATGAAAAGAAATTAAAAAGCAAGTTTAGTTTAGTAAGATACCTGAGAATCTCTACTATCCAAAGAAATTGTTAAATGACTCTGAACAGAATTGCTCCTCCTTACTAGAGGTCTCTTTGGTATAGGTTTTTCGGACAACTTTGGTATTTGCAAAGTTTTATTCGGCGATATCACTTGTTTTTTCGGCAATCCGAGTTTGTTCATGTCTTTGGATTCGGCGTTTAATTTTATTACGGCCGACTTTACCAAAGACGTTGACGGTAAAATTACAGAGGTATTTTTTTTTGGTGTCGCTCCTATTATATTTGGTTTCGTCGCATCTGTATCGCCAACTTTTTTATCTTCATCACCATCATCATCTAAAACACTAGCTTCGTCTTTTTCAAGCACTAGTCCATTTTTGGTAGTTCTTGTCAACGTACCATCGTTATAGTTGGTGAATAACTTTCTAGGCAGACTCAAAGCAGGCTTAGATACATTTTCGACTGACCTAGAGGGTCTTATAGGAGCGTCTACTGCATCGAAAGATAACTTGGTAGTTTTTATCAAAGGCATAGATAAATTTACGTAAACATGGTCCATTTTTTCAGGGGATGAGAAAGGAGATACTTTCGTTCTAGGCGCGGGGACTGGCTTGTTCAAAGATTCATTCGATTGGTTTAGGGGATCGTCGATGTCTTCGCAAACCTGAATAGAATCAGTGAGGTTCTCAAACAGTTGGTCCACACCACTGATGTTGAAGTTCCCTCTTATGAACGACGAACAATTTGCGTAAATAGCATCTTCAGCCTGTCTCTCCTTTTCAGTATGTGAATTCTCTTGATTATTTTTATTGTTGTTGATCTCAGTGAAATTCTCGCCGTATTCCGTATTAGGGTAAAATCTTTCAATGTTTCTCTTCCTCACTACTCTCATGGATTGGAATTGCGGTGGTTTCCTCGAATTCCTCGTGTTAAGGGATGAAAATTTCCTCGTGTCGGGTTCCATCTCTTCCTCAATCGTCGGAAATTGCTTTAGAAATGAAGTTTGCATAGGAGGCAAGTATGGATTGAGTAATACTGTTTGATGTATCGGGTACATCTGCTGAATAGGTGACAGCACCGATATTCCGTATGAATATTGTGAATTTGTAGGAGATCCCACGGAATATGATAAAGTGTTTTGCACAAATGGAGGACAGGATACTATTCTTGGTGTAAAAGAAGGATTAGTCGTCAGTTGTTTTTGCAAAGCTTCGATTCCTTTGTCTGCCTTTTGATTCGTGTCCACGACTCTTGGTTGGATCGCTTGCACGGGCTTTTTTTAAGACATGCCAAAAACACAAAACATGAAAAAGAAGAACGAAATTAAAATGTTAGGATGTAAAAGAAGAATTATGTAAGTGAAAAACAAAATATAATTAAATTGGTCGATAGCAAATTTTTGAAAAGTAAAAATACAATATGATGATAATGAGTTATTAGTAGATAGTATAATATGCCTTCGACAAACAAAAACAATAATGCAAAAAAAGCACAAACAATCACTACCTATATATTTGCAACGAATAAAATATAGTGACTGTCCAGATTTCAGACTACCGATAGAAAAGTAAAACTTGAAAAAATAGGCAAAGGTAGGTTCCTGGTCAAAAACCTTCCTTCGAGATGTAAGTGCTATATGGACAAAGTCAGTCAATTTTTTTTTTCGGCGGGCAAAATTGACTGGGCAATCACTAGGCTTACTTCTCGTTTGGTCCCAAATAGTATGTCGGACTTACCTTATTGGGGGCTTGTTGGAGACCATGGAACGGCAGGTTCTCGTACAGACCAGGGTCTGCACCGAGCTGGCCGTTCGCTGCATTATCTATGCCATTCGTAGGCGGGCCTGTGGAGAGACTTGGTGTTAGAATTCTGGTTCTGTTTTCGGAGGCAGAGGGTCGTTTTTAGGGAGCACATTTTGAAGTTTTTACTTTTCTTGGGTTACCATTCTGTTTTGTACAGGATAATAGAAATAGCCAATTTTTTGCACACTTTCATAGTTACAGTTGTTGTATCTACACGTTTGATAGCTAAGTAATTATTGCATGATACAAAAATGTGAATACTAGGGTCTACACTAGGTCAAGCTTGTGTCTTAGACGCCAGGTTTTTACATTGACAATAGTTTACATCAGAAGTAGTGTCGTCTCCAGGTTGGAAAGCTTTCAGGATGTTATACGACTGATACCTTTTGGTGTAAAATAGTCTATTATGTAAATTAGGTGTTTGATTTTGGGACGAATTTCTGTTCATGTTTTACACCAATTTCAATATTTAGTATTGAGGGTGTAAAAGACAAGAAAATGAAAAGTGTTAAAAATTTCAATGTCAATCAGAACTTTAAGATTTCGTGCTTGTTTGGACTGTGACTTATTTTCTGTAGTACGTTTATTGATCCCTTGGTACACTTATCCCCGGTTTCTTGTATAGGAATAATCTGTTCATCAACTGTTAACCACTCTCAGTTTTTTTTAGGGTTCCGTACCCGAAGGGTGCCAAACGGGACCCTATTACTAAGACTTCACTGTCCATTTATCTGTCTGTCCGCCTATCTGTCTGTCTGTCACCAGGCTGTATCTCATTAACCGTGACAACTAGGCAATTGAAATTGATGTATTTCTATTGCCGCTATAAAAACAAATACTAAAAATAGAATAACATAAATATGTAAGGGGGACCCCCATACAACAAACGCAATTTTTTTAAACAGATTAATACCGGAAACAGATAGACGCTCGAAATATTCACAGAATATTTAGTTCTCTATTCGCTTCAAAAATTAATAATGAAATTAAAATAAAATAAATATTGAAGGTGGGCTCCCATACAACAAACGTGATTTTTTGCCGTTTTTTTTCTCGATCTTTGTGTCTAATAATGTATAGATAATGGTACGGAACCCTTCGTGCGCGAGTTCGATTCACACTTGGCCGGTTTTTATGCGCTTTTGCCAACAGACAGCTGTTAACAATAGATTAATAGATGGTTGGTGCTCGAGACATGGGGGTCCACATTTGCAAACAGTAATAAGTACCAACAGAAAAAAAGTTTCCAACAATATCATGCAGAACTTACTGTCTCCGGGCTTTTTTCTTTTCCGCGTGCCTTCCAGTCGTTTTGGAGTTCCATCTTTAGGCAACGGTTGGCACACGCTAGTACCGGCTATCTTATCAGGCCTTTTGAATGTTACAACTAAAACACCATGCGAAGAAGCAAAACTAAAATTAGATCTCAGAGCCACACAAATGAACAGAAAAACAACATTCTCAAGCACAATAACAATATTTATGCAGATTTTTATCTTTTTTGATACAAGCAACTGTAAAACAAGTGTTAATTGACATTATTTAAGTGATAAATATCCGTGTTTTATTCTTATGTAAATAGCCTTTTTAAAGATAAATATCTGTGTTTTATTCATGCAAGGAAACAAATATAAAATTTTTAGGTATAGGTAAGTAATTTGAATATTTTTGCAGTGGCCGAAGTGAGTGATAAAATTAAGTGATACTTAATATAAAAAGTATAAATTTGTGATCTGTGATGAAAATGTCGTGATAAGTCACAGAAAAATATGAAATAGCAACATTTTCCTTTCCTCTATTCAGGAAATGTAAAAATATTATAAAAAATAACTACCTCCTTCAGTGACAATGACATTAGGTGTTTCACTCTGAAATAGTGATCGCAGTCTACTTTTTGGCAGAGTATAACCCGACTTATTCAAATTCACCAACGACACAGCTCGTTTGTTAGATTTGTTTATCTTTTTATATTTGCCACTTTCATCGTCCGATTCAGAGCTTTTTCTTCTTAGGTTTTTTAGCAGTCCTGTAACTACATTCTGAGTATGCCTTCTGGGTTTACCGTTCTTTCTGGAATACTCGCTTTTAGGCGAAGATCTTTGTCTGTCGTCTTCGCCATAATTATTTTTGTTTCTTTCTAACAAACCTAGATTAGCTTCTTCTTGCTCTGTCACTTCGTTTTCTTTATTGACTGTTGTTTGCAGCCTAGCTTGATTCTTTGGACTAAGAGTGTGATTTGCGTTCACGTGAACTAATACTCCTGGTTTCAAGGGCCACTTGCTTGGTGTCACAGTAACTTGACTTCTGTTGGTCTCGTTTTTGGGGTCAGTTTTCGGTGTAACGGTCTGGTTTGCGTCTTTGTTTCTACTAGCGTTGATTGTGGCTTCTAATTGTGACAGGTTCGCTTGCAAGCTACTCGTTACTGGATTGTCAGTGCTCATGTTGAATTTGTTCATCTCTAAGTGGCTTTGCGGGTAGTTATGTGAGTCGACAAGTCTGGTCTTGTCGGAGGGCTTTTGCGGACTGAAGGACAAGTTCAGTCTTGGTGATAAAGCGGGTAAAGCTTGTGATATAATGGACTGAGCGATTGAGACCTCATTCAGACAGCTACCATCCGGACTGATCGATTTAAAGTAAATCATGAAAAAAGAAAATAAATGGTTGATGTTAATCCATGCATTCATAATATTTCAGTTGAATTAAAAAAAAAACGAGAATGAATAATGAACCTATAATGAAGGCCTACAAAAGTGTAAACAGTAGACTTATTTGAATAGATAATACATAAAAGATAGTTACAAGACAAATACAATACACGTTGCGATGTTGATAAATACGGTTACTCAAATAGTTACGTAAGTACATAAAGTAGTGCTGACTGGTATAAAATATATTTGAATGACACAGTAGAAGAATGCTTTCCAAATTTACAGAAAAACCTCATGCATGAAGAAAGAGAATTTTGAATTGTTTTTGTTTCTACGCTTGGAATAGCTACTACGAAAACGTTACAGAAACTTATCAGCCAAAAATCACCTAATGAGCGTACGGCGCAAAAAATAAGAAAGCATTCTCCATGAAACACAACTCGACAGATAAATATTACTGATTTGTTAGTTGAAACAAATACCTGAGCTATTGATTGTTGTCAGTCTCAGTACATCGGGTGTTAGTGCTGTTAGGAACCTACACAAATATATGGTTTCGTTTAGAAAAAATAAAATATCATTGTAAAAAATACAGGGTTAGCTCGTAGAAGACTAGAAACTCATGCCGCTGCGTTCAGTTATGAAAACAAAAAAATAACTGTTAAACGCCTAATAAAATTAAAACAAAATTCAACTCTTCAACCTTTGGTCCAAGCGCGTAGCGTAAATTTACAGCCACCAAACGCAAATCTGACATTTGACAGTAACAACCTTGACATTTGAGAGTTACTTCGGCATGGGTACAATGAGGGGGGACCTTGAGGGGGGCATTGACAAGGTGTGCCAGGAATCCGCTCGGACCAATGGCGAAGCTGCAAAAATTCGCTAACTTTTAATTTCCACCAATAATTTTAAAAACTAGTTTCGAAGCTCGATAAGCCTAAAGAAGTGAAAATATGAAAAAATAATGTAAATAAATAGGAAGAAATAATAATAAAAAAACAAACGGCACCAAAATAATAATGTGAAGTTAGTATGAATAATAAATTTGCTTTCTATTTTTGAAGTACATAATAAGGTGCTGAATTTACGTTAAAAATTAATAAAATAAATAACTATTAAAGTATACGAAAAGTTTAAATTTAAAAAGAAAACTAAAGAAATGAACATGAAAAAACTTAAAACCATTGAGAAAGATCGCTAAGTTACACATTCATCTAAAGGTAAAAAAATATTCAGGTAGGTAACTAAGATTTTCACGAGTTTTTCAAAAGTTTCAAAGTAAATTTCTAAAGTATAAAAAGGAACTTACTTTTCTCGCTCCTCTAGCTCCACTGGATTATTGTCTAAATAGATATGTCGTTGCAATGGTGTTGTGAAAGTACGATGTAATCCAATTTGGTCAGTTAGTGCGTTTTTGGTTAGCGGCGTTCCAGGAAATAATGAAAAAGGGAAGAAACAAAACAGTATTAGTTTTAAGTAAACAAAAGATCAAACGTGCTTACATCAAAGATGTGCCGTGAACTAAAATCTATTGGCGATATTAATTTACTAAACAAGCTGAGTGTTTTTAGCGCAGCCATTTTTGATGCGGAAGTGTCTTTTATGACACTACTGATTTAACCCGTTTGAGTTAAGCATTATTGGACAGTTAAAACATTCAAGTTAGAGCGTTTCAGATAATTTACTGTGATGGTTAATAACTACATTTTTGCAAACTCAGTGGATTTTTTTTATTATTACTTATAATTAAAAAAAAATTGATGAATCTCAAGCAACGTAAAAAAACAACCACGAAAAGTAATCCGGGCATCCCAAACATTTCCTATAATATGTATATTTCATTTGACATTACATCTCTAAGTATGGGGGTTTTCACCAGAACAAACTCAGACAAAAAATAATCTTAGACTGTTCAGTTAAGGCTACTTTTACTTCCGACATGCCTCTAGTCTGCACATTCTAACATATTTAATGATGATAAAAGAATTAGTATACGTGGACAAATATGGACCGAGGCGTCGGCTGGATAATAAAACTACGGACATTCTATGTCAATGTTTTATTTTTCATATACCTACTTACCGTCTTTATTATAAAAGCACGAATCCTTAAAACACTTTTCAGAGGTACTTTAGATAGTCTGTGGTAAGGGGAAAATAGTAAGCACAGATTAAATTAACTGCGTCTGAGGAGTTTTTTAGAGTTATCAAGCTTTTATAAATTATACCGTAGGTTTGTAATAGACAAACACGGCGTAAGAAGTTCTTTCATTACTCGACAAAAATATATCTAAAACATACATACATACATAAACTTACGCCTGTATCTCAGAGGGGTAGGCAGAGACCAGGGACTGTCACTTGCCACGATCCTGACAGATCATTTTTCCTTTATCAACATTCATTAGTCGCTGCATGCGCGCACGACGGTTTTGGGTACTTTTTATCTTGCCCTTTGCTAAAACATCAAATACATGCATCAAATACAGACGTCCCTTAGCGGCCCTTCCACCCAAATTCGCTCGATATATTTGTTTCGTCAATCTTTCTTCCTTCATCCTCTCCACATGTACAAACCAACGTAACATTCCTTTCTCAATACTAGTCACTACATCCTCTTTCAGCTCACAACGTTCTTATTTATCTAATACTTCCTTGATTTCTCTTCCTCGCATGGTCTGAGACCACGTTTGTAAAAGTACACTCATCATCATCATCAGCGACTCGACGCCCACTGCAGGACATAGGCCTCTTTCGTGGTTTTAACAACCATGAGGGGTTTTGCCATAATCGCCACGCTTGGCAGGCGGGTTGGCGATCGCAGTATGCGGTTAGAATTTTAGGAAGACGCTCCTGCCCGTCTCCTGGTAAATCAATTGATTTCCTTAGTCGCCTTCTACGACATCCACAGAGGGAAATGGAGTGACGCTTTACTTAATCCAGCGCCACATGGAGCGTCAAGTACACTCATTGTTTTAATATAATTAAAAATGTTAGATTGTGTGAGCGAGAGAAGCCAGATGTGAAAGCACCATAACGTGAGATGTCCAACAGGGCCTAGTATCTTTTACACGCAAAGTTCTTCAATAGAATGATGTTAGCACGACACATTGTTCCGTGTTGATGGTTAATTTTGTTTGTGGTTCACTAGCTCTCTCCAGCTTACGGCTTTCACGCTAACCGTGAAGGAAAACATCGTGAGGAAACTCGCGGCTTGCTTGGCTCCGCACGTATTGATTTGTCTTTCCTGTGGGCTAGGCCGACTAAGCTGTCAGGATGGTACAGCTGCTGGGCAAGCCTACTCCATATAAAAAACAGTGTCCCAGGCACTGCAGCGTCCGAGTGGTCACTTCGCCCATCTAGAGAGAGTGAAGGTGCCACTGGACGCTGTATAAATCATCTGATTACGTAGATGCAAAGGCCAGCTGTCTGATGAATTAAGGCTGTTCTTGCATGGAGCGTGCTGTCTCCATTTTTTAATATTGTAATAATATGAGTAAACTTTTGATACATTTGGTCTGAGGGTTTGATGCATAGTTAAATTATGGACGTTTTAAATATATTTTTGTTCTCCTATACGTAGATTTTAACAAAGAAAAGTTGTTCCAAACTTATTAATTTTGGAAAAAAAAATCTTAATCAGAAACATAGTACAGGGCGACACATTAGAGACATATGCCTTGAATGTTCTCAATTTTATTGTCTATCAAACTCTCCGACCACATTTATCAAAAATATACTTGTTTTATCACAATAACTATTACTATTAAATCGTGCGAGCGAGACAGGGTGCTCCACGTAAGAACAGTTTAAGCAGTCAATCCTGTTCTTAAAGCTTTTAATGTTGTGCTGTACTTATAACAAACATTCATTGGACAACCATGTATCACGTAGCCCCCTCCCCTAGACTTTCTAGACGATGTAGTTGTTGAATATTTTCGTACCGGACTATTTATTGTCGTGAAAAACTTCTAGATGATTTAGACCAAATGTCAAATATTCAAATACAATGTACCGGACTATTTCTAGTCGCGAAGAAGCGACTCACATTTTGACTTGGCCCGCATGCGGCGGCAGATGCAGATGATGATGATGCACAGGATCACGGTGAGGACCAGCACGGCCAGAGCGATGCCGCCGATCAGCATCAGCTTCTGCTGGTCGCGCCACCAGACCTTCGTGCCTGGCAAATGGAAAGAAAACACTTTGAAGCCTTCAAATAATTTTTAAACCGTAAAATAAAATATAAACCTAACGTTAACTGCCGTTTGGAGTCATTTGGGAAAAAATATCTAAAGATTTTTATACATACTGTACAAATAAAAAAAAAACTGTGGAAAACAGGAGGAAGAATAATGTCATGATCTAAATAATGGAAATCTAAAAAATTTTAAGGCAGTAGTTGTAGTGTTAAAAGAAATATATTTTGTTCTCATTCGAGAGGCCATGTTAAAAGGTAAAGATTTTACTTAAACTATTAGTTTTCCTAATCCAAAAAGAAAATGTAATGTTATTTTATATCTTACTTTTGTTAAGTATTACTTACTGTAGCTTTCCAGGTTAGCTTATAAAGAAAGAAAAACAATTTGAATACCACAGTTTTATGATGGTCAAGAACTTGGAAATTAGCCAAAATGTATAATTTATTAGGCATTCCAGTAAAAGACAACCGATGAAAAACCATATGACTCCGAAATCTTCGTATCTCTAACACCTGGTTTCTCGTAAATAAACAGTCTGTTAATCTGCTGCTAGGCCGACTTGCACCATTTCTTAAATGTCATTTAAATCGCCATTTAAATCGACTTTGTATGTAATAACAATTGTAATTAAATGCTATTTAAGCCACATTTAAGAAAGTGGCGCTAGTCGGCCAAATATCAATCTGATAATAAACTGTTAACAATCTGTTAATCTTTTTAGAAAAGAATACGCGAAGTTTCTTTGTCCGCTTCTCCTTCGCTAATTAATCCTGAAACTAACAGCTTTGGTGTCATGTGATGGCCAACCCTTTATTTAAAATTTGGTTTTACCTATGACGTCCCGCTCGCAGGCTCTGGACACCCCCACAGAGTTATTTGCATAGCACAAGTAGGTCCTGTGAACATCCACGCTGGTACTCAGGCGCAGGTAGCTCTGCTGGCCAGATTGCCAGATCTTCTCATCCGTCAGGCTGTCATTGTCGTTCTTAAGTTTCCAGGTGAAGGAGACCTGGAGGGAAGAATGTGATGTTAAAGTATAAAAGCAATAGGATGATTCAAGTTTGCATAGTTTGTAAGCCAGTTTTTTTCCAATGTGAGAGAGTGGTGATAATCTCATTGAATACGCCGGTTGCTTCACATGGGTTAGGCTCAGGCTCAGGATCCGAATCCAGGTAAGTATCTACGGCTTAGTCTTCAAAGTAACGTATTAAATATATTTGTTGTAGCTTTTTCTCGCTCTCTTTAATGGCGAAGGAAAACACCATGAGTCACATACCACAGCGCTTAAAATCGTCAATCGTCAGTGGACACGCTTCTATTTCTGAGAAAAGGTCTGTGCTCACAAGGTTAGTTTAACAAATACACTTAAGTGCTGCTACTTAGATCTAATGGTTAATGTGATAGAATCTAAGAATATAGAGAAAGAAAACTAAGTACTGTAGGATAAAATTGAAAAAATATCGCATACCTCACTAGGATTAGCGAGTGCCGTGCAAATTAAGACTTGTTCTCCATCCAAATCGCTTTGTTTGATGCCACATTCAGGAATATCTGAAAAGAAACAACACATCAAAGTTTTGTTCGTACATTTTTGGCAAATTGAAGAATCTGAAGCAGATAACAGTTGGTAATACTGAAAGTTTCTCCAATGAAGTTGACAATGCTGATGAAATGCTTATATTCTTTTTGTTGCACTAACCCGTGCTGAGGACATTTTTTTTAAAACCTGTTTAGAGGCTCAAAATTCCACCCATGCCGGGACTTGAACCCGCGACCTCTGGCTAACCGTGCCAGCGCTCTCCCAACTGAGCTAATGGGCAAGTGCTGGCATCAGTGAAATTTCGAGCCTGTTGGGAGAGCGCTGGCACAGTTAGCCAGAGGTCGCGGGTTCAAGTCTCGGCATGGGTGGAATTACGAGCCTCTAAATAGGTTTTTGATGATACGCTGATGACGATTTTTATGTCAACAAGCCGGCTTACATCGAGACGGACAGGATGACCTCTGGCTGTGACGACAATGATTACTTACACCTGACATCCAAGACCATAACTGTGCTGATAGACCCGTGCCGATTGTAGGCCTCACACAGGTAGTTCCCGGCATGTTTCCGCTGCACAGGATCCAGCATCAGTATGTTGGAGCTGGACAGGATAGCGGTGGAGTTGTCCTTGCTATTTTTGGGTGCTTCTCGCCTCCAAGTGTAGGAAGGCTTGGGGAAGCCACTGGAAGGAATATTTAGCATTAGTTTGACCTGTAGATCAAGTTTATACATAAGTTGGTTCACATTTGTGAAGTTCTAGATCTTAATCCTGGTATTTATCAATAAATTTGAACTTTATGAGTTACTCACAATATTTATAATCGTGTTCGTGTTCGCATTCATGATTATGAGTATCTCTATGTTCGTTTTCGTGTTTACATACATCTTTTCTGCTGTCATGGTATAACTTACTAGTGTTCTAACTTTCTTTCCCATTAATAACTTCACATATGTGAGGTTTTAAATTTGAATATGGTATTTATCTACGAACTTAAACTTTATAAGTTACGTGTGATATTCATAATCGTATTCACGTAATGTTCCCTTCTTGTTAGTATTCGTGTTCTTTTCTTGTTCGTATTTGTCTTTATATACATCTTTACTGTTGTCTCTGTATAACTAACTAGTGTTCTATGTTAAAATTACATAAATAGCTTCATATTTCTGAAGTTCTAGGTTCGAAATCTGGTAAATATCTTTGTGAACTTTATAAGTTACACATAATATTCATATAATTTATCTTCATGTTTATATACATCTTTACTGTTGACATGGTCTAACTAACTAGGTAGTGTTCTGACTTGATTTCATACATTAAAGGAGGACAAAGGAGCAGGGCGGAAGGCAGTGTTTCAGAGAGCTTCTAACTAACCTGGCTTCACATACTGCATTGTTGGGCCTGTCATTCTCGTTGACCGAAACCACTTTGGGGGTGACGGTGATGTTTTCCGGCTCAACTGTGAAATAGAAAAAGTCAGTAGTTAAAAGTTCAAGTAGCTGAGGACTTTCTGGATTATGGACAAAATTATTTCGTATTCATCGCAAAGTTTTAGTAGTCTATTTTGTCTGAGATGACATAAACTAGATATTTCTAAGTCATTCCGAGTATTTAGTATCTATTGTGGAATAAAACAATGGAGAAACATATATAAATACATGAAACCTGAAAACATTATTCTGTTTTACTCACATTCTACTCCGAAATTCGTGGTGCTGTTCACCCCCGGGCCTGCGTCGTTGCGTGAGGAGCGACACATGTACCGCGTGCTGTTCTCGTGCCGATCGAGTGAGTGGTTCGGCCACGCCGTCATGTTCCAGTACTGGGGAGAGAAAGGTGAGAAAGGTTTTTTCCACGGCATCCCTAACATTCTGCTGATATCAGGTTTGTGAAGATCGCAGGTGTTTTGTTTTTGGGAAGAGCCAGTGCTCAGTGCAGTTAATTGAAAAAGTTATACCTAACTTTTTTTTATGTAGCCTTTATTCGTCCCACTGCAGGGAACAGGTCTTGTCTCAGAGAGAGACCCAACCTAACCTAATCTAACATTTATTAAATTTTATTTTTACACAGTTGGCAACTGAATAGTTGCTCGACTTACGATGATAAGAAGTAAAACTAATTCTAAACAATATACACCATCTACTCCTGTTTAAGCGTCAAATTCTATGAGTGAAGTAGTGATGATTGGGGTAATTGTGAAAATGACTGTTCGTAGTTAGCGACAGATTACCTGAAATGTCTCTTAGAAGCATTTCAGTCACAATAGTTAACATGATCGCGGACTTCTGGGAGAGTCGTGCCTAAGAAGAAGGAGCTGACGCTTCCGGCACGAAAAATGAACGACTTCACAACTGTCATGATAACGAAAAATTACTTTTAATTAAAGTAATACATTCACATCAGCTCAGAGAGTCACACACACTGTATAAATTTAGAAGAGTTGTAGTAGTTAGCTGATCACTCGCATCCCACTTCTGACACTAATTAGTTTGCACTTGTGTCTTACCAATTTAATTTTATTACGAACTAGCTGTGATTTCGTTCACGCGAGATTTAACTAAAACGTAGCCCGTATCACTAATTGCCTTAAAAACTGTATTTACGCAAAAAAACACGTCGATCTGTCTATTTGGTCTGTT
The DNA here is from genome assembly GCA_947308005.1 of Yponomeuta malinellus. Classification (NCBI taxonomy): domain Eukaryota; kingdom Metazoa; phylum Arthropoda; class Insecta; order Lepidoptera; family Yponomeutidae; genus Yponomeuta; species Yponomeuta malinellus. The sequence goes on along the minus strand of OX371020.1, from coordinate 963,916 downwards.
GGCAGAAGGGCAAACCAACAAACACATTTCCGTTTACGAGTATCATCATGATAGTGGAGTAAAAGCAACATATCTCACCAATATACTCTCCGTAGCCTCAAAGTCATTCCTGTTGACCTGTGGCTCAATCTTAGTCTCTACCACGTAGTACAGGTCAGTCTTCTCGGGGTCGATGACCTCGCCGTTCTTCAGCCATTGCACGCTACACAGCGGCGCGCATTCCACAGTGCAGGAGAGTGAGATGTTCTGAAAAGTGGCGGAAGTATAATGGCAATACATACAACGCGCCAAAATACACATAATCGACATAATCGTCCAGAAGGTCAAAGGTTAAAGTAGAGCTTGGTTGACCATGTCCGTCAAATGCACCCGGATGTGTAGGAGACTTGCAATCGAGTGGGAGCCATAAGTCGGACATCGAAGTTGAGGCCAGCCTAGTAGATGGTGGAGAGATGATCTCGACCAATATCTGTCAGAGTGGTCTGTACTTGCACAGGATAAAAACTGTTGACTGAAATGGGGGAGACATTTGCTTAGCTTAGTGGGACACGAGGTCCGTATGTTACAAGGATATGTGAATGTCTTCTTTCCATTTGAACCCATAAATAGGGTTAATAGCGTCCTTATTTAGGACGGACATAACCTTAAGCTAACAGAAAAATTGATAAACTGTGAATCAACGAATAATTATTTGAAATGTCAAGAAATCAAAGGACATGGGCATCACTTGTATCTTTCCTGATTTATTTAAATTGGACGTGGAACATAATAAAATAAACTTACTTCAGACTTGTACAAGGCACCGCTGTAGTGATTCATTGCATATTTGAAGCTTGGCGGAGCTGAAAAGAAACAAATTCTGCTATTATCTTAGGTCCAAATCGTGATAAATATAAAATGCCATAGTTCTTATAATCATCAGAAGCGGGATAAGAATCGGATCGATATGAAGAATCATATCTCTATGTGGGCGGGGGATCCTTTGTATTCTTTTTCTATCGACAGTAATCTTAAAAAAAAACTACAAAAACATGATTGCCAGTTCTGAAACTGGTACATCATGTTTTTTTAGTTTTTTCACATTGGTACTGATACCAATATTACGTGGCGCGACATAAGAGTTCGAACAACTCTATACACTAAGATTTTTAGAACTATGAGGGCATAAAGACACTGACGAACGTTTATAATATCTAATTTATAAAAATCTCGTGTCACAGTGTTTGCTATCGAACTCCTCCGAAAAGGCTTCACCGATTTTTATGGTTTTTTTGTGCATATTTGGTAGGTCTAAGAATAGGTCGTAGGCTAATTAATATGGCAAAACAAGGTTTGCCGAGTCAGTCACTTATGATATAAAAACATTTCAATCTATTTGGTAAGTAATAAGTAATTTTATTCATTAAAGATGATAGATATAAAAATAAAAATTCTTCATTGAACAACCAAATACTCAGTTTTCACAATAATTAATGATTAGTCTCAAGAGTACAAGTTGTTACAGGTAACAACGAAAACACGAATGAAAAACTGAGCTAGGTTCTAGTCCTGTATTTCAGACAAAGCACAACATACCGATGTAAAATAATACAAAGGGGGGTTAAGGGTTGAGAAAACGAAAGTCTTGTGAAAAAGTACCTACTGCACAGAGGAAATAATAAAACCAGTGATAGGCCAACCTACCTAGCACATCAACAGATGCAATGCCAGGCTCTCCCTCGCCGCCAGAGTTGATGCCGCGGCACGAGAAGTTGGTCCTGTGGTCCAGGGTGACCGGATCGATGGTCCAGTTCTGGGAGACGATGTCGCTGACCAAGCGCCCGCCACGGTGCCAGCGGAATCTGGAAATACGTGTCAAAATATTTGTTTATTTTTAACGGACTTAAGGAAAACGATGAGTTTCTCAATTCATCCTTTTTTATGTATGTTCAGCGTTAACTCTTTACTACTGTTAGAAAGTCATATAATACACTCGAGAGGAATGAATCCGGGTCACTTAAAGAAACCTATAAATCTCGGAAACTAAGAATGCTTAATAAAATAAATTGAGTTTAATAGACAATTTAATACCCCTTAAATGAAAGTAATAAAATTTATGAATCACTACATATTATTTACAAAGATAATACATAAAGAAAAAAAATGCCAATCTCGCCTTAAAACAAAAATAGGAAACATGAAATTTTTGAACATTACAATTTTATCGAATTTTAATACTTCGTATTGCCTCCTCGTGCTTTCATCACTGCGTTTACGCGGTTCGGCATGCTGTACGCCAAGCTTCTTATACCATTTTGAGGAATATTCTCCCATTCCTCTGAGCTCACGAAGCGTGATGGTGGAAGTTTCGTTGTTTTAACGGACGCTCGTCCCAAGCATGTTCAATCGGGGATGACATCTGGGCTGCGTGCTGGCGACACCATACGAGTAATGTTCATCTCTTGAAGTTAGTCATTCACAATCCAACCTGTATGAGGTCGCATAAAAATAGCAACCTCACCCAAATTGATCATAAATGGAGCAACGTGTTCATTAAGGATTTCTTTCACATATTTTTCGATAGTTAGAGACCCGTTTTCTATGAACAGAAGTGTGACTCTCAGAAAAAATTCCGGCCCACACAAGTAAAGACTCACCACCTTAGGCAACTTTTTCTTCTATGCATGCTTGCTTGAATCTTTCCCCTGGTCTTTTATACACTCTGTGTCTTCCATCGTACTTGTAGAGCATAAATTTTGATTCGTTGGACAACATAATTTTTGACCAATCTTTAATAGTCCAATTTAAGTGGTTCTGGGCATGTATTAGTCTCGAAATACGATGCTCACGCAACAGTTTAGGGCCGTTTGCAGGTCTAAGTGGTTTCATGTTAGCTTCACCAAGTTATCGGTTACTTCCTCCGAGGCGTCGAAACTGATTTGTAAGTTCAGTCCCTGTGAGAAACCGATTACGAAGCATTGTGTTCACCAAGTATTGATCTACTCGTGCTGTGTTACACTTGGTTCTGCCTGTTCCTAGTCTGTGTAGGTTAGAGCCAAATTCGAGAGTTGATAGCGACACACCGTCAGTTCTGGCTGTATCGCGCTGACTCCGGCCGTTTTCCAGCATTGTGAGCATTCTGGTGCATTCTTCAGGTGTAAGCGACATGATTACAGCTTGAATAATAAATATTGAACATTTTCAACATGGCTGCTTATATTATAGATTAGAAACGAAAGCAAAAGCAAATAGTTTCATCTTCGAAGTCTCCCTTTTTATATTTGATTTTTTAATGACATAAGTTTACAGTAACTAAGAAGTTTTAATAACTTCATTTAAGGAATATTTAATTGTCTATTAAACACAATTCATTTCATTATGCTAACATTATTACTTTCCGAGATTTTCGAGCGTAATTTATTCAATATCTGTTAATGATGTCAATGAGAGAATCATTGAACTGTTTGTTTTAGTGCGTATATTTGATGAATTGTGTTTTTTTATTTAACAAGTTATTCTGTCTATAAAGCATAAGTTAAGCAACCTGTAACTCCGTGAGAATATGGGCTTAAACAACATACATATGCATATATACACGGTGTTTATTTGTCCGAGTGGTCCCTTCACCCATCTAGTGTCAGTGAAGGTGGCAATGGATGCTGTATAAATCATCTGATTACGTAGATGTAAAGGTCAAGTTTTTCTATTTGTAATTTTCAAACCGATTCTATTTATAGACAACTTTAGCTGGGCAAGTAAAAAAACTACATTCTGACCATCTTTTATTAAAATCATACTAAGCGTAATACATTAGTTGGTACTATAGTCGTAAAGTAATTTAGTAAGGAAAAAGAATTTGGATGGTTTATTACTTTAATAGGAAGAAAGAAAGAGCAAGTAGGTACGCACCTGTTAGCCTCTGGTCGTCCTCTCTCCTGAATGCTGCATGTGAGGATCAGTGATTTGCCCTTCACCACCCTCCAGGGTGAGTACGTGAGCTTGGCTGGACCAGGCGGGTCTGGAAATGGAAATTTTTAGGAGGTTAATGCGAGTTGCCGCGAAGGAAAACATCGTGAGGAAACCTGAGTGTCTGATTTGTTCACCTCAGGGCTTGAATTTGCCATTCTGCGGGCGACACGCGTGGTATTAAGCTATGTCTCTCTCTGGGAGAAGGCCTGTGTTCTGCAGTGGGACGTATATAAGCAACATAAAAAGCAAGTTGATCATACAGAGATGACCCATTTTACCAAATTTGTGTTTCTTAAGTTACATTTGATAAATGTTCTGAGGTCAGCTATGTAATGTTCCACGTTTGTATGTATGTTACTGTCAAATAAAATTTAATAGCATCTTTTAGAAGCAGAGAGGACGTTATGAGTTCCTTACAGAATTAGGCCCAGATGTTTTTTAACTACATGTCCAAGTAAAATGCTGGACCTCCAGGAAAATTCCGCGATGATGGAAAAAGGCCCAACAGAATTATGTCAATACCCTGAAACAAGGGAGACTGCTAGTATGGCACTCAACCTGTGTCGATACGCTGTCTTGTTCCCATGTTTATCAGAGTAGAAGGACGGTTGGCTCAGCAGCCAGCGCGGTGGAAAGCCTCAAACGGTGGAAATATGCAACATCGGGTGACTAATACATTTTCGCGCCGTTTGGGGTTGAGACACTGGGCCCGTGGGGCCTCGAGGCCCGTTCCTTTTGTAAAGACCTGTCAACACGCCTCATCGAAGCGACGGAAGACCGGAGGGCTGGTGCATACCTCGGCGAGACAATAAGTCTGGGCATCCAAAGGAGGAATCCAAATGTACTCACAAATGACAACTAGCTCAGTGTCCTTGCTTTTATCTCCCCAGCCGGCCGAGTTCTTGCCTTGGCATGAGTAGTTGCCGTGGAAACTCTTGGTGATGTCTTGCAGTAGCAGCATTGAGGGGTCGACTTCGTTGCAGAGGTTCTCTGTTTTGAGACAATCGAATAGAGTTTAAAACACGGTGTGGTCTCTCTGAACAAACTATGAAAAAAGTATTGATGATGGCATCTCTGGGTAATCAATAAATTTTGCCAGAGTAGAATACGTACCCAAAATTAGCACAAATAACACCGTTGGTCTTAGGACTAGATTTTCGCTTCACCGACATTCATTAGTCGTTGCATACGTATTAGTCGATTTTGGGTACTATTTATCTTGCCCTTTGCTAATACATCCCCTATTTGGTCGAAGAATGTCGGCCTGGGACGTCACTTACTGGCCATTCGCTCGATATATTTGTTTCGTAAAATTTTATTCCTTCATTCTCTCCACATGTCCAAACCAACGCAACATTCCTTTCTCAATTCTACTCACTACATCCTCTTCCAGTCCACAACGTTTTCTAATCAAACTTTTGCCTACCCCGTCATTGAAAGTCACACCAAACATACTTCTCGTTGACCTCATTTCTACTGCATTAATCCTACTTTATTGCTTCTTTTGCCATACCCAAGTCTCGCTACCATACATGAGTGTTGAGACCAGCAATCTATTACGGATAGCCAATCTAGCTCTTTTGGAGATGTTATGGCTATCACTAAGGAGCGCAAGGCACCGTTTCCACAAGTTCCCGCTTTTACTCTTCTTTCTAAATCAACTTCACACTTTCCATCCCTCGTAAAGAGGCTCCCCAAATAGACAAATTCTTTCACCCTTTCAACTCTAATCCTTATCTTGCACTCAGTAATTTCATCATCTTTCTTGAACACTATTACTTTCGTCTTACTGACGTTTATGTTTATTCCTTTCCTATTAAATGCCTCATCCATTACTGTTACTTGTGTCTGCTGGTCTTCAACTGACGATGCGAACAAAACCCGATGATCGGCATATAGCAAGCATTCGACCAGTAGCTCACCTATCCTTATATCAAAGTCATTCTCTTTCAAATCAGTCAGGCAGTCAGTGATCTGTCAGGATCGTGGCAAGTGGTAGGCCATGGTCTCTGCATACCCCTCTGGAATCTGTATTCCGCATGAGTTTATATATGTAGACTATCTAATAGGACATCTAAACTGTCCAATAGCCAACTATTTACCTCCGTCATCAGTCCCGTTGCACTCCGGCAAATGCTTCAGAACCTGACCGTCGAGGTACCAGACCACCTCGTCTAACACTCGGGGGTTCCCAGAGATGACATCACAGGTCAAGGTCACATTCTTATGCTCGACCTCCAGTATCGGGCTGGGCGAGTCCATGATGAGACGAACTTCTGGCTTATCTGAAATTTTTGGAAGGTTTGGTTAAATATTTTGAGCAGTTGTGTCATTAATATGGTATCAAAGACTTAATGGTTTACTTTAACGCCGGCAACTATTGTTCTTGATATAAAAAAGGAGTAATCATCATCATCATCATCATCAGCCATTTGACGCCCACTGCAGGACATAGGCCTCCTTCGTGGTTTTCATGACAATGAGGGGTTTTGCTATAATCGACACGCTTGGCAGGGGGGTTAGCGATTGCAGTATACGGTTGGAATCTCAGATCTGCCCGTCTCCTGGTGATTGAAAAAAAAGGAGTGTTGCGCACAAAAACGTTGATAAAATTAATTAAGGCAACCCCTTAAATGCTGTAATTACTTTACAAATGTAGTTTGGTTTAACCTCCTCAGTCCTGACCTTGAAAATAACAATGGTCTTCAATTGTTATTTTCAAGGTCAGGACTGAGGAGGTTAAAGGAGATACGCACACCTGAGCCTGGCATGTACAGAAATTAAAACAATACTAAAATTGTTTGCCCATTTTTTTTTAAAAGCACCGAAATAAGGCACTTGAATCTGCCTGCTTCATTAGAATTATACTTGGTGAAATGTTTAAATCTTGTGATAGGCAAATGTATTTGATTATTGCCCATTAGGAAACTAAACACGCATTACATTAAATCCTACTTACACAGCACGTTAACATCAATGGCGCCGTCGCTTGTGCCATTGCCCACGACGTTGCCCAATAGACAACTATAGTTGCCTAAGTCTTGCCCGCGAGCACTGAGGATGATCAGCGCCTGCTGGTCCGTGGTCCCGCCCTGGTAGTAGCGGGAGTCGTTTGTCTGGACCTGTGTGTCGTTGAGGTACCTGGAAATGGGAAAGGATTCTGTTGAAACATCTAATTCTAAATGATTTTGTTATGAAGTAGCACAGAAACTTTGGCTGAATAACATAGGTGTCCTTTCAAGACCTAGATCGTTTTGGAGAAATAAAACCGACCAAGTGCATTTCGGGCCACGCGCAATGTAGGGTTCCGTAGAAAGAGGGTTTTTTTTCATCTGCTTTACAGAACTAGCAACTTCATCGAAGTCATTTTCAATGGATTTTGTACAAAATTTTACTTTTGTAAGTGGGTTACCTACTACTCGATAACTAGTAAAGCCTACAGCCGTGATACTTTTCCTTTTAAGTTCAATATATGTGCTACTATTCTGTTTTTTTTTCACGTTTCTACAATCAATTGATGAGCCACGAGAGGGGGGGGGGGACGCCCTACTCGGACCAAAACTTGCGCTTTAAAGATTAATATTTCGCAAACGGAACCCTCAATCAAAAAATACTCTTCCTTCAACCACAATATTTTTTAACGGCCAATCTAACGATGCCCCACTATGATGGGTTGGACGAGACAAAAAAAAATCATCCCCACTTTTCATGTTAGGGGAGGTGCAGTAAAAAAAAAATTTTTATACATTTTATTTTTTATCTTTATTGACGTGATAAATATGTATACACATACCAAATTACAGCTTTCTAGTTCCACCGGTCTTTGCGCTAGGCTAGACAGACAGACATGGCGAAACTTTAAGGGTTCCTTGTCGGACTACGGAACCCTAAAAATGGTCAAAAAGCTCCAAATTTGTCTTTCGGATTTAGGCCCGTAATTAATAGACTTGACATCCAAGATTGATAAGATTATTCTTTTTGTTGCACCAATCCGTGCTAAGGATAGCCAGAGGTCACGAGTTCAATTCCCGGCATGGGTTGCATTTTTAGCCTCTAAACAGACATCCACGATTGAGTGACTCAAGTTTGGTGGTAAGGATGACACTTAGCACCTTTGAAGTCCTGATAAAGGAGCGCAAGCAGGAACAACCAAAAGCACAGCAGTTTTTTTGGTTGAGAGAGAGATAGATCGATAGAAAGAGAGAGAGAGAAAGCATAGAAGATTAGTAGTTATTTTTTTTAGTTAAACTGAGAACATAACAATAATAATATACGTGTATTTAAGATCAGTGCTAGTAAAGCTTAGCTCCTTAACCACTGGAAGATGCCCATGGTGAATTATTATTTTTATTTTGAAAACACTTTTTACCACATAGATCCTTCGTTCCTTCGCAGCAGACTTTTCACTCATTCTCGTTAACAAAGTATCGATATAACTTTAAAAGAAAAAGGGCCCATAATCTTCCAAAAGTTCTACCCCTTTTCTCGGATTAACGAAACTTTTACCGTGTGCGAAAAACAATGAATTCTTAACCACCCCATTAAGTGGGTACTGAAAACTTTTGCCATATTACTCCGAGGAGGGAAAATGGATCGCTAAAGCCTTCTTATTGGCGGAAGAGGTAAGCAGAGATGCAAACTTATTTGAATGTTTTGACTTAAACATTGGAAACTTTTAAAGGATTAATTTACCTAATGGGGGGCATACAATGTCTCCTTTAAAAAGGATTGGGGTTAAGAATATTTACGACCTCGTGGCGCAGCGGTAGTGCATCTGCATACCATGCGAGAGGTCCCGGGTTTGAACCCCGGCTGGGGACAAAAAAAAAACCCCAGGTCTTGGATGTTTACATGTTTGTGATGTCGTTGTTTCTGGTTCCCACGACACAGGGTATCCTAGTGTGGGGCCAGAAGCAATGTATGTGCCTGTATGTAAATGTTTATGTTATTGCACACCAAAAATATCTACAGGAGTTTTCTAATGAAAAAGAAGCAGGTAGCAAGAGAAACTCGCCCTATCTTATTCACGAAATCAGTACACGAAGAAAACATTTCAACAAACCTTCGTAAGCAAACAGACACTTTAAAACTTTGGTAAGCATGATGAACTAAGAGCGATGCAAATAAGAGTCGTAGTGACTCTAACAAAGTTTCTTGTAAACGATTAATATTTTCTATTTTGGTAAACGAAGTAACTTTGCCAATCCCACAGAGTCTCAAGACGAAAGTCTTCAATCAGTGCGTCCTACCCGTCATGATATATGGTGCCGAAACGTGGACACTCACGGTGGGGCTGGTCCACCAATTTAAAGTCGCTCAGCGTGCTATTTAAAGGGCTATGCTCGGGGTTTCCCTGAAAGATCGAATTCGAAACGAGGTGATCCGACAGGGAACCAAAGTCACCGACATAGCCCACCGAATTAGCAGGCTGAAGTGGCAGTGGGCCGGCCATATCATCCGAAGAACTGATAACCGATGGGGTAGACGAGATCTTGAGTGGAGACCGCGGATCGGTAAAAGTAGTGTAGGACGTCCTCAGACTCGGTGGAGCGATGATCTTCGCAGGGCGGCTGGCAAGAGCTGGATGAGAGTAGCCGAGTACCGTGCTCAGTGGCGTGCGATAAGAGAGGCCTATGTCCAGCAGTGGACAAGCATAGGCTGATGATGATGAAGATGAGGAAAGGAAGTAACTCGTAATAAATTACCTATAAAGAATGATAACATATTTTTGGCAAGTAAAGTGTAATAAAACTTATTGTGAGTTCTTATTTTGATTTTTTTCTCCGTGCGTCTTGTAAACCCCAAAAAACTTCAGTGGGGCAAATTAATTCTAGCCACACATGTTTTAGCGAAGACATTCTCACTAAATAAATTTAGTGAAAGAAGTGAAACATAACATAACATAAACTCACGCCTGCATCCCAGAGGGGTAGGCAGAGACCAAGGACTGCCACTTGCTACGATCCTGACAGATCACTTTCGCTTCCTCAACATTCATTAGTCGTTGCACGCACGAACGCCGGCTTCGGGTACTTTTTATCTTGCCCTTTGCTAATACATCCCCTATTTGGTCGAAGTATGTCCGTCTGGGTCGTCCCTTAGAAGTGATTCTAAGCAATTTTATTGAAATCGAAAATTTTCTTCCCAAGTCTTTTTTTACCGACTTCGATTAATGAAGTGCACCAAGATACAATTTAATTTAGTTTGGGTATCAGAGTTACTTCATATATTGTTAAGTTTGGTTATGCTCATTGTTTTTAATTTTTTATTAACCTAACGAAGACACCAAATAACTTCGATGAACCAGGTGACTATAATCAAACTTATTATAAACAAAGACTATTGCGTTCGTTTTTACAACAGAATTCCAGAACATGTTCTATCCTTGTCTGAAAATAAATTTAAAACATTCATATCTACCTGCGATATCAGACAGTGCAACGTTCGTGAATTCAAGATGAAAGTTAAGAACTGGCTTCTGGAGTTTCGTACGATGCCACGGAGGAACTAGTAAGGGTTATATCGTAAACATACAAATTATTGTCACTTGCATACGGCACACGCACACACACATACACACACACACACACACACACACACACATACATTACTTCAGTTTAATTCTTGGTAATATTTTAAGTACCTATATATGTATGCTTATAGGCTGGACGTGTTCTGCAATACTACCTGCAATTTATGGAGTTAGCTCCATAAATCTATACTGCCATTCGAACCATTATGCTTACCTCTAGTATGGTACCCACGATACAGGCTTGCCTAGTGTGGGGCCGCAGTGTAAAATTGTATCGTTGAATATTGTTAACTTTAAGATTGTTTACATACATATAGATACTTTCATGTCTCACCCATAGTAAATAAAGATTTATTTATTAAAAAATCGCTATGTAAAAAAGCCTATTATAGAATAGACGAGTATATGAACGATATAAGCCCTTGGTAGTAAGCCAATTCCACTGCGATTTCATTGTTATTTAATTATTAATATTATAATTTATTTAGTTTTAAAAACGTGTACTGACGACGTGATTGCACATTAATAACTATAGCACACATTTTATAGCTGACAAGAACTCAATCTGCAGGTTTGCTAAAGGTCATTCGAATGGTGGCGTGGTGGCCGGGTCACCTATCTCCCTCTAAAATGGTTGAGACTGGTGATGGCTGACCCCTGCGTTATGCTCGTGAACGGGTGCTGTTCGTGTGTCTGGCCGCAGCATTAATGTTTTTCCTACTTTTGTAAGAAGTGTTATTTTGACTTTTAAAGTTATTGGTGGCTATCACGGAATCAATGTATAAGTTTAAGATGATTTGAGAAAAGATGGTCAGAGTGGAGTTTTTTTTCCCGCTGCCTTTTTCTCCACTACAAATACGGCCCGAAGGCAGCGGCTAACATAGTAACATAGTACATTGACATTCAGCAAACAGAATGTAAATTCTTTACGTTGAAATAAATTATTGATTGATTGAAAGAGGTTATTACCAAGCCACTTTGGTAAACGAAGTGACTCTTTACTACATAAAGAATAAATGTGGAGTTTCTTTGTTAGCTTCTTCTCCGCATAATCTATTAATTGTGAAACTAACAGCTTTGACGTTCATTAGGTAAAGAAACAAACGAAGAGTCAGTTACCAAACAACTTCGGTAAAGGAAGTGTACTCTCACTACACATAGTATAAACGAAGAGGTTCTTACCAAATAACTTCGTTGAGCGAAGACGGGTTGCTCTCGTACTCGCACTTAAGCAAGATCTTCGTCCCTTCCACCACTGTCATGTTGTTTGGGCTCACGTGGACTATTGGCGGGTCTGGAAATTAACAAATTATGGTTAGTTTTGGTGTAGTAATGTAGCCTACGAGTACCTATATAGACTGTGCAGTGGGCGTGTATAGGCTGTATTGTTATGAATAATGCAGTAAGTTCAATTGGCACCCTATCCACCTCGTAATGCTTGTGTACAATGCTGTGATGTAATGTTCTGTGATGTAATACTTACACCAAACCTCCAATTCTCTGGTGGCGTGTATCGCAGGCTCCTTGGTCTGCCTCAGCACATCATTCTCTGCCTCGCAGCGAAACTTGCGGCCGTTTTCGAATCGGCTGGCCTCGAAAGTGAAGTTCGAGATCGTCTCGTACGTTGTGTCACTCTGGGGAAGAGAGAGGCATACATAAGTTTAACATGATACAGATATTAATAAAATACTTTCTTCTTCCTCCTTATGTGCCGTCTCCTATGGGAGGTTTGCAATCTAATTCGGCTATCGTGTTTTTGTCTTTGTTTTTTCTCACCATTTTCTTCACATTTCATCTGCTTTTGTCTTGTATCTGCCTTATTTTATGTATTTACTTTTCCTGCATAATTATGTGTGTCTATGTGGCGTTAAATAAATGTTTTTCTTCTTCTTCTTCTTTTCCAAGGCTGCCAGTACAAACATAGAACTGGTACTCTGTTCAAACCACGGTCGTAAGTGGTGTGGCCATGATATCATTGGTTTCTCAGGTCGCCTTCAAATCAAATCATATACAATCAAAATGCTTTTAGGTAAAATAGCACACAACCTGTGACTTAATGAACGTTACAAGTAAAACTAGGTGTCCATTTCAAAATCTAGAAAATTTTGGAGAATAAATGGACAAAAAAACTCCAAGTCACACTTAGTCCTTTCAAATATGTTCCTCAATTAAAAGAGTTTACATAATTATTCTAAAACCTAGAGCTGACGCATTGAAATCACTTTAATTCTAGACATCTTTGTCATCAAAATAATCTTAATCATCAGTATAATATCTCTAGTAGCCCTTTTAGCACAAAGTGGGCCTTAAACATTTTTTTGAACCGCATTTGTGTCAAGTTTAATAATATATCTTCAGGGATCATATTATGGAAACGTATACAATGCCCATAAACGATGTATTAACCTTTGAGAGCGTAAATCTTGGGAACGAAGGTTTATGTTTATTTCTAGTATTTACATTATGTTAGCCACCCACAGTATTAGAGTTACTGATATTTTTCCTCACGTACATAATATTCTCATAGATATACTGACTACCAACTGTCAGGATGTTTGATGTTTCTTTATAGAAATCCCTTAACAAATCCCTATTGCCTAGCTTATAATCTGATCGCTCTCTTCTGCAAGACGAAGATGGTCTCAATGTCTTCTGCCCAGCTGCTGGAATACTACTGTAGGAGTAGTATGCCATAGGACATAATACTATGGAAATAAGTAAAAAAAATAAATAAATAAAAAATAAAAATCGACTTCAAAACACTACAGCACTAAAAGTTACAAATAATTTAAAAGAATACCTTTAATTATATATTCTTTTTTTTGCACCAACCCGCGCTGAGGACAATTTTAGGGTCTAAATAGGTTTTTAGAATACCTTTAAATTAGAAGTATGTACATGTAGATATTGTGGAAGTATAATTTGTAGTCGGTGCCCAAAATATGTGTGCTGGTCGCGAAACTGGGCACCGACTATAAATTATACTTCTACAATACCTACATGTATGCATACTTCTAATTTAAAGGTATTCTTTTAAATTATTTCTAACTTTTTAATGCTATAATGTTTTGAAGTCGGTTTCATTTACTGTTTACAAAACTTCGAAATCGCGAAATAATTACCAGCTGTTCCATACTACAGTTAGTAAGTTTGTCCTTTTTTAAAGGTTAAAACAAGCAAAAACTAAATCCAATACAAAATACACCTGTAGGTTATTGGTTTCTTACCATTGTCTATACAACATTTGAATATTTCAAGAGTCTACTTGTTGCCATTATTAATATCAACCATAAAACGACGAAAAAAATTACGTTTCTTGTATGGGAGCCCCACTTAAATATTTATTTACAGAAATACATCATCTGTGAAAACTTCAACTGTCTAGCTATCACGGTTCATGAGATACAGCCTGGTGACAGACAGACTGATAGACAGACGCAGAGTGGAGTCATTAAACTATACTAACACTACTAGTTTGGGACCAAGACAAGACCAGGATAAGTAATGATGTTGTGTGGAAGTTATTATTAATTTATATATTGATCGACTAAAATAAACAATCGTTTCATTTTCGAGAATTCTCCTGCATTCTTAGACCATTTTTCCAATTGTTATGGTAAACGTATCAATTACATTCCTCGTGTTAAATGACTGACATTCATTAAGTCTCTATTTCATTAGCTAACTTAAACTTCGCCTCGACCCTTAACCGAATATAGGTCACGGTAGGGTACTTCACAACAGTATTAAATATAGGTCAAGCTACGCATTGTCAGATAGTACACAGTAGTATAAAACTGTTAATTTAGGAAGGGAGCGTATAAATATTTGTCTCTAGTTCACACAATATAGAGACAGCATTATTGTATGAGCGGAAAGCAAGTAGTTGCCCATTAATAAATGAAAGAAATGAGTATGGAACGTATAGGGGGCACAAATCTGTGTCGCGGCAGACGTGTGGTTAACTTAACTTTCTTTATTAATTAACAGTGTTATCAAAAGCAGCCTCTATACGTACCACTGTAGGGCACAGGCCTTCTCTCAGAGAGAGAGTATGGCCTTAATCACCACGCGTGCCCACCGCGGATTGGCGATTTCAAGCGCTGAGGTATGTGAATAGGTCAGACACCCAGGTTTCCTTACGATGTTTTCCTTCACCGTTAGCGAGTGGTATTGCTACTATAACTTCACAAATGTACATAACTTAGAAATCAAAGTCATAGGTACATGACCGCACTGGGAATTGAACCTGGGTCTCCCGCTTCCGAGTCCAATGTTCTACCCACTAGGCTACCACCGCTACTAACAGTGTTATAAAAGCTTTAAATTCTCTTGTTGGCGAAACCTACAGTGTAGAATTACGTCAAACTTAGATTTAAGCGGCAACGTTTTTATACCTAGGTTGTTCCGAAAATTGTTAACCACAGAATAAATCCAACCTCTTTTTTCCTGAAACTATTTTGGATTGACGGCTAATTTCAATAGAAATCTCCTTGGTGAAAATCATTGGCCATCTACCATCGTCATCATCATCAGCCATTTGACGCCCAATGCAAGGAATAGGCCTCCCTCATGGTTTTCCAAGCCACCCGCATCCAGCGACTCCCCGCCACCGTAACAAGATCGTCAGACCATCTGGTGGAGGGCCTGCCCACGCTGCGTCATCCGGTCCGCGGTCACCAGGTCAGAATTTTTTCGCCCCAACGGCCATCAGTTCTCCGACCCTCGCCCACTGCCACTTCAGCTGAACAATTCAGTAACTCGGGTTCTACTGCGGATCTCCTCATTCCTGATTTTATCACGCAGTTCTGATTTCTGTTTCTGATTTCTGATTTCAGTGCAACAAAGTAACAATTATACCTAGTAATAGGCCTTTAATAAGTTCCCGTAGAGCCAAACACTTTTTACACGCAATGACCCGGTAAATTGCCCTAGCGAGCTGAAGAAACGTTCACCCGAAACAATGACCAACCCGAAATATTCATAATGGCACACAATGATACTCGCACACATCTGTGCCCGATGGTTAGATTCGCTACCGCAGTGCAGCTAAAAGGCTAGGGCAGGCTAGCCTTTTAACTCTCACCATCAATTTGAAATGATTATTACAAGAATACAGCCTACACTGGCTGAAAACTGGATAGTTCGATATGTAGTTAGTAGGGTCACCGCACACGGGCCACCGGCCACAACCCCAAAACGCCGCCACCGGCATATTTCCTGATGTTTCATACACTTGATATGGACCCGCCGCACACGGTTGACGCCGGGGGCCACCACACGCTACAAAGAAAATGTACAAAAACTACAGGAATATGCCGGTGGCGGCGTTTTGTCGTTGTGGCCGGTAGTCCGTGTGCGGTGACCCTTAGGTATTCCGGTTTCTTCGTGATATATTTCTAAATGTAATTCGACATGAACAGTCAAAAACTACTGAGCGACTGAAATTGAGATGACGTTTGTAACAACTTTAAAAGTTCAAAATTTCGTCCTAACAACGTTTCCCAGTAGCTACGAAGAGTCAGGGAATTCTTCTTGCAACAACATCTTAAATAACACCCATCAACCTCTACATATTTTATTATACCAAGTAATACTCCTGCTAACCACCAAGCAAACATTGAAATACACCCAGACCGAGGCCATTTTTGTACAATTGGCATAAAGTAGTCCTAAATAGTCCTAATCAGTCAATAAGTATAATGCGACATAATAATTGAATCGTGTGATTTTAAAACAACACAAGTCACATGTGTTTTTAAAATAACACTGGTCCATTTTTTTTTATTAAATTATTTACACCTACCTATTGATTTACATTAGAAAAAAAATTGTAGTTTATTCATACAGAAATCAATATAATATGCTAAAATATTGCTGTTGTAGATATTAGTATTTGAATAAAACAGTTTTTTCTATTTCCTGCAAAATTGTAATGAAAGGACATGTGTCGTTTTAAAATCACACGATTCAATTAATAATCTTCATTGATTTCTTGTATTTTTGTGAATGAGTGTATGACTTTTAATCGACCTCCTAACGTTTAGTTATTCACACGTGAATAAAAGAAGGTTTAATATTTTTGAGTAAAATACTCCAAGGTAAAAAAACCAAAAGCTCTTCTGCACAGAGTAGGATTCTATTGAGTTATGTTTGTTACTATGAGTTTTCATCTGTGCTAAAGGTAACTTTACTCCATAAGCGAGATTTCTATTGATGATGTAGGTACTTCCATTGCAATAACGTAGTTGTGGTTTCGTAGACTCAGATATATATTTTTTGCTTTAAAATTAATAAAATAATACTAACTTCCACACAACACAATCACTGTCCTGGTCCCAACTGCTCGGCGGCCTCCAGTGGGAATTGGACCCACGACCTTCAGTAATAAGACGTGATACCGCTAGACCAACGAGGCAGTCAAGTAGCCCAAATCGAAGTATTCGGCTCAGGCTATCAAAATCACCTTTTTTTGCGCGTAAAAAAAGAACTTTATTAGGACAATGCCTATTTCAGTACGGCGACCTTCTGTGACGCGGCTGTTTCCTCTCCAGATACTTTCACTACACTACAGTAAACTTTTAGTAATGGAACTCACAAACCAAAACGGTGGCGGTCGCGGGGCGGTGGCGGTTATTCACTGCACGGTCCTTATTATGAAGCAGATGTTCGGAAGTTCGTCAACGTCGCGCTTGAGCCCGACAATTCACTCGAATCTAGCGACAAATACGGTTATTTTTTTTTAATAGGTTCGATTAAAAATATCAACTCAATTAATCTATTCAAAAATAGAACCGTATTTGTCGCTAGATTCGAGTGAGTTGTCGGGCTCAAACGCGGCGTTAACCACCTTTCCGAACATATCGCTGCTTCATAATAAGGGCCCAGTAGTATTTGTATAGACATATTAAAGCCAACGCGTTCTGACCGCCATTGATTGATTGATTGACCGCTAAACAAATAATTGCTGCGTTCGCGGTCAGAACGTATTGATTGAATACTTCCACACAAATCTATCAATCACCTCGTACTCGTCCACTGCTGGACATAGGCCTCCCCAAGGCACGCCACTTCTTTCTATCCTCGGCCATGCTCATCCAGCCCCTGAAGATAAACTTTGTGAGGAAACCCGCGGTTTAGTTGGCTTCTCATGTATTGACTTGTCTTTCCTGCGGTCCTGTGGCTAGGTCGACTAAGCTGTCAGGATGGTAGGTGCAGGTGCTGGGAAAGCCTACTCCATCTAAAAAACAGGCACTGCAGTGTCCGAGTGGTCCCTTCACCCATCTCGTGTGAGTGATGGTGCCACTGGACGCTGTATAAATCATCTCGTTACGTAGATGCAAAGGCCTTTTTTTTCTGTAGTGTACTGAAAGTGACTGGTGAGGTAACAGCCGCGTCACAGAAGACTGCCGTACTTCATTGGGCATTGTCTTGTAAAAAAAAGTTCTGTTTTTCAGTCTGTAAACACACTGTGTGGCGCTGGACAACCGTGTGGCAACTCCATTTCCTTCCGTGGATGTCGCAGAAGGCGACTAAGGAAATACATTACCAGGAGACGGGCAGCAGCGTTTTCCTGTTGAGATTTCAACCGCTTACTGCGATCGCCAACCCGCCTGCCAAGCGTGGCGATTATGGCAAAACCCCTCATGGTTAAGAAAACCATGAGGGAGGCCTATGTCCTGCAGTGGGCGTCAAATGGCTGATGATGAAACACACTGAACATGATAACTTGGCCACCCGAGTCCTCCTTCTATACACAGTGGTTTTGTGGTATCCGTGAAGCGGTGTGTGAATTATACTCGCACACAGCGTGTACGGGATACGATCCCCTGCCAGCTGGGAACGGTCCACCGCGGCATTGGATGCGGGAAGACTGGATGTGGCATATTTTACAACTTTACACTATGTGTAGTGCTTACGAAAGTTTTAGTTCCAAAATTTATCTACACTAATACTGCTACTACTACTGCCTCGTTGGCCTAGCGGTATGACGTCTGATTACCCTGCCGGAGGTCGTGGGTTCTATATTTAGTGGGGGCCGCAGGACAAAAAGTGAGTGATAGAAAACCATAATGTGGAAGAATGTAACAATAGGTAGGAACTTATCATTATTTACCTTACACAATAGTGTGATGTATTGTTGGATTGGTCTTTTAAGAATATTGTGGGTGTAGGAAGACCATCTTTTGATTTAGGGTTCCGTTTGCGAACATTAAATTTTAAACGGCAAATTCTTGGCAAAGTAGAGATTCCCCCCGCACTCTCGGCTAAACGATTGATTTTAGAAACGTGAATAAATTGTAGCTAGTAGCACATATAATGAACTTAAAAGGAAAACTATTACGGCTAAGAAGGCTTTACAAATTAACGAGTAATATACGACCGCCCTTTAAAAGGAAAACTTTATACAAAATCCATTGAAAATTACCTTAATGAAGTTAATATGTCTGTAAAGCAGACAAAGATTCCTCTTTCTACGGAACCTCACACGGCCCGACACGCACTTGACCAGTTTTTTTACTTTACTTTAATTTCAAAGTTAAAACTTATTATTATTAAACTTTTTGTTTATAACAAGCCTTTTGTATAAGTTTTATTTTTTTAAAACATTATTGTGCAATAAAGTGTAACAAAAAAACGAAGAACCTTAGTACCTTTTGAGTTCACTAAAAAGTGGCCAAGTTGGCAGCACTGAATTTAACTAGGTACCTCCTCTACGTATTTTGGTAATAAAACTCATATAAACAAATTTGCTCCAGTCGATAACGTTCATCGATGCGTCACGTCATTTTACTAACTCGGCGTAGCTTTACTGATTAGGAGATTTTGTTATATCTTGTATTTTTTATAGTAATTCTGAAAAAAACAGCTAAGTGGAAGTACGACAAATACCTACGACGCTAATTTAAAGAAAAAAAATGGCCAAGTGCGAGTAAGACTCGCGCACGGAGGGTTCCGTGTCACTATCTACACAACATTTGAATATTTCAAGCGTCTACCTATTGCCGTTATTAATATCGAGCAAAAAACTGCAAAAAAATTACGTCTATTGTATGTGTATTTATTTTGTTCTGTTTTTAGTATTTGTTGTTATAGCGGCAACATAAATACATCATCTTAGGAAATATCAACTATCTATCTATCACGGTTCATGAGGTACAGCCTGGTGCCAGACGGATGGGCGGACAGCGGAGTCTTAGTAATAGGGTCCCTTACCCTTTGGGTACAGAATACTGAAAACATGATTCCTCTAAAACACGCCCCAAAATACGTTTAAAGTCTCTGGTAAAAACTTTTCCTTTGCCACAGACTATTTAAGCTCCGTTTTAGAAGTGTTCCAAGGATTCGTGTTTTTATAATATACTAGCTGTTGCCGGCGACTTAGTTTGCGTGGTAATTTTGATAGGTATATTTCCGGGATGAAAAATAGCCTATGTGCTAATCCAGACTATAATCTATCTATGTGCAAAATTCCATCCGGATCCGTTAAGCCGTTTTTGCGTGAAAGAGTAACAAACATCCATCCATACATGCAAACTTTCACGTTTATAATGTTAGTAAGAATATACGACCGAATTCTGCTGTAAAACCATATCTATTTACTCGGCAACTCTACAACGGCTATTTACTCCACGGTGGCAATTCGGAATCCCCTCTAATTATCCTGCGCTAAATATTTTACAATGGCTCCGTTGCTAACGGTACTTTTGGGCCAACTGGCTGTGACCCTCTCTCTTTGCAGTCTTTGCCCTAATTTCTTAATGGGGCGGCAAGCAGCGACTAGGTATAATTTGACTACCTCGCCAGGCTATGGGTAGGCCAGTCGACCAATGTGAGACTCATGATGGGAGAGTATGTTGATTTGTGCATATAACGTATAAGTAGGATCGTTTTTTTAGGGTTCCGTACCTCAAAACGAAAAAACGGAACCCTTATAGGATTACTGTATGTTGTAGCGTTGGCTTCCCAAATAAATAGAAATAAAAATTAAATAAATAAATCACTTTTCACCTCACTAGCTCGTAAAAGCTCTGTTTATCATTCGAAATCTGCGTGGAAAATCGCACTTTATCCGCTAGCGTGGAAAGTGTTTTTAAAATTCGAATATTTTTATTCAATAAAGGTTTCGTACAATAAATTACATATATATAGAACCTCATTGGTTTCGTAATAGTTTATATTATCTGCAGCCAGTCCATTGATGATTGAAATGCAAATACTTATTTCATGTCATGCGCCAGCCTCATTTAAAGAATCGCACTGGCCGGCAAGAAAATTTGATTTAAAAAATTAATATTTATTAAAACTGTTTTTCTTGCACCTAACATTTTCCTCGCTTTAGTGAGGTGAAAAGTTGTGTGTTGCGCTCGGCAGCAAAGTTATTTAGCGTCTCGTACCTTTGAAACCCTCGCTACGCTCAGGATTCTATATTTGAACCACTCGCTTCGCTCGTGGCTCAATCCTAGAATCCTTCGCTTGCTCAGGTTTCAATACAAGGTACTCGCGCCAAAAATTAACTTTGCAGCCTTGCATAACAAATAACTATTGTTGTGATCCTATAAGGATCTTACTCACCAAATTTCGCAGTTCTAGGTCAATGCAAAGTACCCTATGAATTTTGATTCATTTGAGAGAGTCGAAATATACGTTTTTTCTGCGGCATAAACGACCGTATATTTTTTTTAAGTTAAATAAGAAATTTGATTTTTTCGCAGCTTCAAGTTTTAATTTCAATTCGATACCTTCACTCGTTCCCGAGATAAAGCTTTAGGGTCTTGACAGACAGACGGACGGACGGACAGACAGACAACAAGTGATCCTATAAAGGTTATGTTTTTCCTTTTGAGGTACGAAACCCTAAAAATACCAAGTACATATTTGTCATTAGGCGGGATTAATACTAATTATAATTTTATTCCAGTCAACCAATGGGTGACGAGAGAAAAAAATATGGCGTAAAAGTTATTAGCCTAACGTATCAATTTAATCATATCCTGACTGCTGAATTTAGTTCAAGTTGTTCGTCGGGCATTATACCTAGCCGGTGCGATCCACTGTATTCTAAGCACCTGTATTTTACAAAACTCTTTACTTACTTCACCGCTTGTTTTCTAAGAAGCTTTTAAATAAATTACTCGCGCCGCAAACCATACAAGCCATTACGGAGACTCGCCTGTTATTCCGCCCATGCATATATAATTAACACAATTTAAATTGCAAATACTTAACCACGCGTTTTGGGGTTAGACTTATTGGCAGAGAGGTAGGAGATGGCCGCACGGCACGCCGTGAGGCTTTGGTTCGGTTCACGGTATGGATCAATAGTTCAGTTTTTAAGTTTACATACGTTACATGGCATAAACTCACGCTTGTATCCTAGAGGGATAGGTAGGGACGAGGGGTTGTCACTACATCAACATGCGTTAGTCGCTGCACGTACAATAATTTTGGCATTCCCTTCGCTAGTATATGTAGTAAAAATAAACAGACATACACAGCCTACTATTAAATTAATTTTGTAATAATAATTTTCTTAAATTAATTAAATAACCTACCGTACTTGAATTTAAATTTTAATATCTTTTATGTCTTATAAAAATCATAAGGCAAATAAATTAAAGTAAATATTATAAAATAACAAATTCTATCTATGTACTTCTTATTGTGTTTGGGTGTATGGCTCATTTTCTTTGCCTTAATATAGATACATTTATTATGAGTAGATACGTTAATGCACTTGTGCACAAAATTCGATTTTGTGCAGCCTATATCCTGCACAAATAAGCACTTTCAGAGCATGAGAAGTGAAAAAATTATTTTATTAAATGTGTTGAGTCAAATCAAATCTTACTATTTTCTATGGTCAGAATCACATTAGGAACCTCCGACGTCATCCGACGCAACGCAACTAATCATACAAGTTAGGTCGTCGCGTCGGGTCGCGTCGGGTCGCGTCGGGTCGCGTTGCAAATTTGATGTGTAAAAAATATATGATTTTTTCCTCTTCGGAGCTAATAATAAGCGTTTAAATAAAATATAAGCGAAATTATGTATAACCTAATTTACACGCTAAACCATAACTGCTTTTAGTTTGATTGTGTTGGTCCCAAATAAACGTTTTCTATTCTATTCTATTCTATTATATATTACTTATGTAGGTAATTAATACAAAAATAAACAATCAGGGTTTCCCAAAGTGTACCGCGGCGTCCTATTGCGCTTTGGAGAGGGTGCCGCGAGGTTCTTTGTTTTCTTATATCTGGAAACTAAGCTTACTTTCTTTATGCATAATCGAGATTTTGTGTCATTGTATTTCACATTACGACTAGAGCACTGTGACAAAATACCATAAATCTGTAAGTGCCCACGACTGAAAAAGTTTGGGAAAACCTGGCCTTAGACTTTCATACACACATAGTTATAATAGATAAGCACGATAAGCACGACAATAGCTGTTATTTGCCTCTATGTGGTAGTCTACAAAGCAATGGCAGTAGAATCGCGCGAGGCGCCGAGTTAAGTTGCACGGGTTATACCATTGGAATGCGATTGGTTACCAGACTAGCAATAGTGTCAATGAAACAGCCATTACTAATATGGCTTTATTGAACTACTTCACATTTTAGAGACTTGCCCTCTAAGTCTAAGACATCTAAACAAAGTCAAAAACATCTAGACAACAGGCGAACAGTCCGGGCAAACTATGTTAACACTAGAGTGTGACTTTGAATATTTGCACCAACTACCCGTCTCCCTTTCTCCTTCGGAAACCTTTCCGTCACAAGGTTGTCTGAAAGAAATTGCTGTTAGCAATAAGGCCGCCCATTGTACTTTTTCATTGTAACTTTCATATTTTATGTCTCACTTCTTGGGTGCAATAAAGAATATTCTTCTTCTTCTTCTTACTTTACCGAATTTTTAGGGAATGTTCTTTTCATTCTGAGAAACAGTATTATTAACGATTAACAGTAATGGTATAACATATTTGTAAATATTAGTGATTTCCGACCTTTGGATCCAAACTGTGAATCCATCTCTACGAGATCGAATCAGAAATGATGAGATCCGTAGACGAACGAATGTCGTCGACATAGCCCAGCGGATTAGTAAGTTGAAGTGGCAGTGGGCGGGGCACATAACATGCAGAACTGATGGCCGATGGGGCCAAAAAGTTCTCAAATGGAGACCAAATATCGGCAAGCGCAGCTTAGGACGACCAGCTACAAGATGGACAGATGACCTCATCCAAGTGGCAGGAAGGCGCTGGATGCAGGCCGCTTCCAACCGGTCTTTTTGGAAATCCATGGAGGAGGCCTATGTCCAGCAGTGGACTTCTTGTGGCTGAATGATGATGACGATGATGTGAATCCAAATTAGAAGTGGTAGGAAGTTTCGTAACGTTGAAAAATATTTTCTAATAATGTTAAATGCTTAAGAGCCTGATGTGCCATATGCGTAAATAATAAAAAGAAAACAATTGAGTTGGCCGGCGCCGACCATGAGACGCTCAACATAGTTTTTTGGATGTTTATTACTTTTCTTCTTGATATTGTTTGTTTATGCTTCAGTGAGAATGTCCCCTTAAAATACGGCGAACGAATTCAAAGTCACCCTGTAGTGAAAACTGAATAAGTTTCATTTATGCTTTTATGAGGTACTCTCCAGGCTCCTACCTCAATGCCCTCAAGGGAAGTTTTGTCACTTAGTTAAAGGGCTGCGGTAGTAGCAAGGATTTTATTGCGAAACTTGCCCTAACGTGCGTGAATCCCCTTACCGGGTTAACGGTTGGAGCGATTACGTTGCTCTGGCTGAAACGAGGGTGTTATTTTTTATCGCTCGAGAAAAAAAGAAAAATATGGTGGCAAAATTTGCAATTATGAAAAAAGTCTCCGAAGACACTAAAGCGGCACTTGCCCGGTTTTTTGTCGTATTGCCTACGACTTATTCTCAGACCTACCAAATACACACAAAAAAAAAAACATAAAAATCGGTGAATCCGTTTCGGAGCAGTTCGATAGCAAACACTGTGATATGTTAAAGTGCCCGAAACAGGCGTGCGTGCATGCAACGACTTATGCATGTTGATGAAGCGAAAGAGATCTGTCAGGGAGGATCGTGGCAAGTAACAGACTCTGGTCTCTGCTTACCCATCCGGGATACAGGCATGAGTTTATGTTGTGTTACAGTTTCATAGAGCTCGAGTTTTACTCGCACTTAAGATTGTTACTTACCGCGGCAGTTTCCAGCTGCTGCTCAGCATTACATGGAACAAAAAAATACATTATTAGTCGAATGAATCCGTGCCCCTGCCTACCCCTCGTTTCCTTTACCTACTTCAAGAGACTTTCACTTACATTACGGAACAAAGACTTCGCTAGCCGGTGGAGATAACGTTTCATCTTAGACTAGGACTGGGCAAAACAGCCGCTTCTCCAAACCAAAAACGGCTACAGAAACTGTCTAATCCCACTAGCAACTTTTACAAACGTTTGTTGCTATACAATGCGATAGATTAAGTGTACAGATATTCAATAGGTATCATGTTCATTATAAGAAAAAAATAATTAACTACATTAAGAACGTCAAAGTTGTTCGTTTCACAATTAATAGACTACTTGGAGAATTAGCTGACAAAAAAACTCCACATTTAAAAAGTTATAAGAGAGATTTCAAAGTAAACAATATTCAAAGTTGAGTATAGATCAATACTGCTTCAAAGACGACTTGCTATTGTAAATCTGAAGGAGGCGTGGCCTGGGATTGGACCTTGAAGTCTTATATTTAATCGAGAATAAAATAAAAATCCGTGTGGCGCCGGATTAAGAATAGCGTCACTCCATTTCCTTCCGTGGATGTCGAAGAAAGCGACCAAGGATATCAATTACCAGGAGACGGGCAGCAGCGTCTTCCTATGATTCCAACCGCATACTGCGATCGCCAACCCGTTTGCCAAGCGTGGCGATTATGGCAAAACCTTTATGAAAACCACGCAGAAGACCTATGTCCTGCAGTGGGCGTCAAATGGCTGATGATGATGTACAAGTCAAGGATGAAAATAAAAATCTTTATTATATTTTTTATGGTAACAGATAATCATTCTTGCACTTACGCACATGTACCGAATAACACCAATTAACACACACACTTGTGGTCTATCACAAGAATGTCTTTCCCTTTAAAAAATATTTAAATTTTAAATAGTTTCGAAGTCTAAAAATGTTTAATAAGCTATTATTATTATTTAGGTGTGCAATAAAGAGTATTGAACTAATCTAATCTATTTTTTTATAATTAATGATAATTTATAAATACCTATCAAAATATAGAGTATGTGTTTTTCTACGAAGAGGAGTGACCGTGGTTATTTGTGAAGAAGCGACAAAAATTCTATGATCCGTTCTTTTTTTCTCAATTTAGCTAATAACCGTATCTCGGTCACGGAACTGCTATAACTGCCTAGCGTCCATTACTAGCTAAGACATCAGGGAAGTTGATAAGTCCGTATTAATTAATATACCTCATTAACAACCTGCCATTTTCAAATTAAATGAAGTATTGGACGTATTTCTTACACTGGGGATTTGAAATTAAGAGCCGTCGGACCTGATGTCAAAGGAGGGTGGCATAATTGGCTCGGCGTAAGATATCGCTTTACGATACCAGAAATATGGACAGATAACACTTTATTCACAACCAAATTAAGAATTGTGTAATTTCTAAAAAAAATAATTCAGCAATATACAGGTGATTATATTTTATCATCATGCACAGGGTATAAAAAAATCACCATATCTAATTGAAAATGGGTAATGCTCGATGATACAAATAACTTGTTCGTGTTGTTGACGATTCGACCGTGTAATCGAATAATAAAAAAACATATATGAATAAGCATGAAGTGCAAAATTATGAAAATAAAGAAAAAAAATATAAATGTAACTTTATTTTAGAATTGGCAAATAAATGCAATTTTTTTATATAGAGATCACTGTTAGTGATAAGTCTTATTATTATTAAGTGTTCTACATACATACATAAACTCGTGGCTGTATCACAGAGAGGGGGGGGGGGGTTCGCTCCCTCAACATTAATTAGTCGTTGCATGCACGCACACCAGTTTCGGGTACTTTTTATCATGCCCTTTGCTAATACAAGCTCGATTTGGTTGAAGTATATCCGCCTGTGACGTCCCTTACCGGCCCTTCCACCCACATTCGCTCGATATGTTTGTTTCGTCAATTTTTCTTCCTTCATCCTCTCCACATGTCCAAACCAACGCAACATTCCATTCTCAATTCTAGTCACTACATCCTCTTTCAGTCCACAACGTTCTCTAATAATTTGTTTACATGTAGAATAAAGCTGAATTTTATAAAATATACATACACACACAAAACGGAAAAAATTACTTTTTGTTTTGGTAAGGCAGTTTTTTTTGTGGATAACTTAAGTAAAGAAAACTGAAATAAAAGTAATCGTAGCCCCGACTGCTGAACATTAACTATCAAGCAGGCGGGCCCAACCAAGTACTTCACAATGAGTTACATTGGTCAATTTGGGTTCGCCTGTTTAGACGTTAATGCTCAGGAGTAGGGTTGTCGGTTATTTTTATTTCAGATTTTATATTTGTCTTTTAAACGACTTCTTTTTTAAATTTATGCTAATTTCATATAACCTTATGACACTCTCGACATCTTATTTGTCAAAACCTGACCATTGGTTAAGAACTTTTGATGGAACATAGAATGGGACATACTTACATACATACCTTTACTTAAATACAAACATAAATACGAGCCAAACACCTTTTGGGCTTCACCGCAGTCGGTTCAAAAAGCCCAAGTGTTCTCACATTTGCAATGAATTCACAATGTATTTTCCAAATTCTGAAAAAGAAGTCTCACTTACCTTTTTTTTTTGTGGAATGAATTGGATAAAATTCAACGTTGTGGACTTTTGGCCGGTCTCTTTATAGGTTAAGGACGGGGCGTGGTTTTATTTTTATATCGATAAACTGATAGCCGAACTGGTTGTTAACTTCCGATAGGAGACGGTATTTATGAAGAACATTGATATACCTCAAAAAGTCACAAGATAAATAGATACATAGCACATTTGTTATTGAACACAAGCCAATCATTCTAGCACTATTTGACAGATTATCTTGCCCTGAATCGTTTAGAGAAATTTCCCAGTAATTTTATGGTCGTTTAACATGAAAAACTCAAGATCGTGACCGGCGGGACCATTTTCATGACAACGCAAATAAATACTAATTTATTGTATCATAAGTAGGCCTAACTTACAATATAATGGAGAAAGAGGTATTTTTATTTAGTTTATGACGTTCAAAAGGATTCATTAACAATTATTTTATATACATCTTGTTACAGTAGTATTTTTCCTCTTCAAAATCTCAATTATATATTTATTTCTTACGAAACAAATGATTAACATTTGTGTCCAGTGGTATTAAAATAAAAAGATGCAAGATATTCTTGAAACGGTTCTGTCACCTCATAGTATTGTCGATATCGATGAAAATACTTTATCGACAAGTAGAGTCCTTGAAGCTCACCCTTCACTAAGGTTTTAATTCGATTACGCCGTCGAGTGAACACAAACAAGCCTCTGTACGTACTTTGCAACGTTTCCTACTTATTTTGTATTTTTGTTTCCATTGCTACCCGCATTTTGTTCCCAGTAAAGAAAAATATTGTTGTATTTTTTCGAGAAAATTACAAAAGTCTGCGATCATGTACAAACAGCAATTTTAAAATAGTTTTTCTTTACATAAATCTGCAGTATCTCTTTCTGTATTTCATTCTAAATCTTTTTCTTCACAACGACTTTTTTTTACGGCGCAAGAAATACTTTTCTAAAGTAAAGAAGAAGTGTGATTGATCAAGCCTCTTTACACATTGTTTGTACAGATATTTGCAACTACCTAGATATTTGTAATGTTTTTTTTTTGTTTATTTTATTTTTCTTTCTATACTACACGTGGTGTTAAGCAGGTTCAAATACGTACTTAAATTTGTATTTCACAAATCATGAAAGGGAGCAAAATGTGAGTCCAAATCAAAACAAGTTGTTTTTCTCCCAGCCCGTAAATTGTCTACAAATAGTCGGAGAGAAATAATGCTTCGCGTTTTTTCTTGTAAAAGAAATACTTTGACTACAATTCGCTTGCAATGACGTAAAAGGTATAAGATATCTTTAGTAATCGATGAGCAGTGGTAGCGCAGTGGTAACGCAGCGGTAGAACGCCGGCCTCTACTTCGGGAGGTCGTGGGTTCGAATCCCGGCATGTACAATGACTTTGTTTCCTTTATAGTAGCAATACAACTCGCTAACGGTGAACGAAAACATCGTGAGGAAACCTGAGTATCTGAGGTTTTCACATACCTCAGCGCTTGAAATTGTGGTAATTAAGCCCATACTCTCTCTATGAGAGAAGACCTGTGCCCTGCAATGGGACGTAGTGGGACGTATATAGTCTACATAATTATATCACATAATGTATTTGTCGATAAATAATAAACTCAGATATTGCTGGATGTCGACCTCCTTAATGCTTAAGACGTTATGAAATCATTAAAATGATTGGGACCATAGCTCAGAAAGTTAGGGCTTATAACAGCAATGAAAGCTTAACAGAGTTCATCATCGTGAGCTCTATACAATAGCTATGATAAGACTAGCCGTTAAGGCGCTTTATCACCAAGACAGAGGTCGATTCGCACTAGAGTCCGCCGTACATTTGTACAAATGGCCTCAGTCTGGGTGTAATTCCATGTTTGTGATGTCCTTGCCTGGTTACCATTGCACAGGGTATCCTAGTTTGGGACCAGGTCAAGTGATTGTGTTGTATGGAAGTTACATACGTACTTATCTACTTAAGTAAGTAGTTACTAGTATTTTTTTTCGTGGAAAACTTCAGTTCTAGAAATGAAAACCTTGTATATCGGTGGTATACCTTGTATACCACCGATACGAAACTCGCAGACTAAAATAACCTTTAAGAAAAATTTCAAAAAATATCTTTTAATTGTTCAAAAACATTCATCTTAATAATATTTATGTTTATTTGGAGTTAATTGTTATGATTAGTTTACAAAATTGAACTATGCGGCATCTTCTTCTTTCATTGCATGTAATTAGAACTTTTATAAATAAAACCATTTTTAAATTATTTCTGTGCAGGTTAAGTAAAACTTTATGTTATTTGTTTAAGCACACTCTCTTTGTTTATTTATTTAAGCTATCTATAATACGGCATCGCATAAGTATATAACTGTTTGAATCAACAGGCCCTAACTGAAAATCAGCGACGGTTAACTTGTTGACTCACAGCTGAGTTAGGTTCCTATTCAGTTACCTATTATTAAGTATTTGTGATGTTATTCAATAACTGTAACAAATATGTATTATCCTCATTTTGGTAATTGAATAAATCCTTACTTTACTTTACTTTATAAGGTTTAACAAAAACATCCGAAAACGCGGGTTTTTGTGGGGATCCATTTTTATATTCTTTTTGTTGCCTTGCTGAGGACAGTTTTAAAAACCTATTTAGAGGCTAAAAATTCCACCCGTGCCGGGACTGAACCCGCGACCTCTGGCTAACCATGCCAGCGCTCTCCCAACTGAGCTAATGGGCAAGTGCAGGCATCAGTGAAATTTCGAGCCTCTTTACAAACATCTCTGTATTACGTACAGGCAGCGACATCTGGCCGAAGCGAATTACATCACTTGCATCCCCGAGTAACCCACTTTGCAGTTAGGTTTTTACATCGGAATGATATCGCTGTACCTACATGATTATATTCTTAATAGGTTTTTAAAATTGTCCTTAGCACGGGTTAGTGCAACAAAAAGAATATAATTATGTAGGTACAGCGATATCATTCCGATATATCCTTTCGCTTTTCCTTTATGTTCATGGAATATTTGTATGACCGGAAAATTTTGTATTTTTTGGACGCTCCAAGTCAAATAACATCATCGAATAGATTATTAACCATGAAGGGTTTTGCGATAATCACCAGAATGCTCAGAATGTTTTATCTCTGCCGTCACAATTAACAATACACTTAACACATTTTTACCTAAAAGTTCTGCGTAGCATCGGGCCTGAAAACACAACATTACCGACGGAAAATTCTAATTAAAAGCCAAAATTAATTAGCCAGATAACCCAGTGTAGGCCTAGCGGGTAAATAATTACAGATTAATTAAAACCGTAACGAAAAACTACGAAACCCAACTGCGAAAAATCTTAAGTGGTTAGTATTTTTAAGCGCGCTGCTTATACATATTTATACATTTAATGAGTCCCATCGCGATTTATTAGGTAAAATTAATTACCTTAATTCCCGATGTTTGTGGGTAATTAGTCTTACGTATTAAACAATCCCTATTGGTGTTATTTTAACTAACTTTGTTTGTGTGAAGGAGGAAGCTCAATAGTTTGTGTGGCAAATTATAATCGAACTTCATTCAAACCTTTATTTTGATATTTTGACAAAAAATGCACTATATATATATATATATATATATATATATATATATATATATATATATATATATATATATATATATATATATATATATATATGAATTTTTAATTTTAATTTTTGGTATTTTTCCCTCGATCGTAGGGATCTCTATGCATATATATATATATATATAAATACCAAAAATTAAAATTAAAAATGCATTCCATTTCCAATGGTGTACGAAATATTTTTCCCTATCTACGGAGTTGAAATACGACAAGGTAGGCCTTCCGGGATACTGACGTGAGTTTAAATTGTGTAATCTAATTAATAGTGTGACGTTATTTGGATGATTCCTGACTGCGCTTACTGAAAACATATTTACTCCCGCGTGAAACACACTCCTCCTCATACTGTTTCAGCGCGGTCGGGTCGGTTGAAAATGGCAGAAATCTGTTTGCGTTCCGAAGTGCCCGTGAATTATGGATATTAATCTCTTTTCAGGACGATAAAAACACATGCGTTAGCGAGCGACGCGAACACGTTATTTGCTTTCGAATTTTTGTGCAATAAGATAACTCTGTATTAAACATGGCTATTACTATTATTATTACGGCACCTACTATCATAATATTTTATTTGTATTGTACTTATTTTGGAATATTATCTACTTATCACTATTTAACCATTTTCTTATAATATATACTTTTATAAATTATATATATGTAGATATTGTCTTATTTTCATTCGTTTGGCACCACCTTGTAATAAACGCGTCAATTACCGCAGACACTGACTGAAAACTAGCGCTGAAAGCTCACACCCTCAGCACAATGCTGAGTCAGATGCCCTTTGTGGCAACTTTGACACACCACAGGATGCACTCTGACGCTCTCACTTTGCCTTGTATTATATTGTGTTTATGTGACGTCAATTGTACGGCTTTCGACCCTAAATAAGCTCACAATAGTTGTTTCATTGCATTACAGGAGCATTATATTAGCATTATTGTAGTCAAAGAAGGTATCGATCGCATTAAAGAAACATTATCACGGTCAATGATGTTTCAAATTGCATAAGAGAAGCATTATAAAAGCAATATTATTGTTAATAAAGATGTTAATTGCATCACAAAAGTTAGACTAGAACATTTATAAGCAGCCTATATACGTGCCACTGTAGGGCACAGGTCTTTTCTCAGAGAGAGAACATGGGCTTAATCACCACGCGTGCCCACCGCGGATTGGCGATTTCAAGCGCTGAGGTATGTAAATAGCTCAGACACTCAGGTTTCCTCACGAAATAGAACATTAGAATGTAGCAAAAGCATGTTTAGAGCAATTAAAGTGTTCACAGTTAGGATTCAAATTAATCCCTTTATTATAGCAAAATCATGGCTAATACCACGGTCCAAATTTTATAATACAAATAAAATGTTGTAATTTAACTACGTCGTAATATGGATGCAGACGAGTAATTATAACACTGGGTAATTTAGTTTTGGACTCTTTTGTTATTTCATGCCCTCAAATATTACTGCGCAATGTATTTCACTGTAAATGTCAATATAAGGTTAATTGAAAATTTTTACGAGCCTTCGATATTTTGTTGTTTTGATAAAAAATTTGACAGAAAAACATGTGGGGAAATACCAAAACGATTATGTATTCCTAGTGTAGAACAAAATTATGCAAATAATTAACATAATAGTGGTTGGGCAGTATTAAATTAAGTTATACCATTATTATATAGGTCTGATGCTTTTATAAAAAGGTCCGAAGTACAATTTTTTGAGGTCATAAAATATTTACAAAATGGTGTCAGTTAGCAGTCCAGTGAGCCTTTAAAAAGGCTATTTAGTACCACCAGCATTATAAATACTCATCATCAGCTATTTGACGCCCACTGCAGGACACAGGCCTCCTCCGTGGTTTTCATAACCATGAAAGCTACCATACATACATACAAAGGAACCATAAATACTCACTCGTGAACAATTATTAATCCAGGAGCTAGAGAAAAGACTTGATGAACTATTGTAAAGGCATTGTCTATAAAGGTGTTTTATATGGGTTCACCAGTACACCAGTAGACTTAATGTCGACATTCAACATTTTGTAAAACAAATTTAATGGTTTTACGAATACAGCGAAAAGTGAAAGTGATCTGTCAGGATCGTAGCAAGTGGCAGACCCTGGTCTCTGCCTACCCCTCTGGGATACAGGCGTGAGTTTATGTTATGTTTTACGAATACGGTTAAATGATTGTAAATACAGCTCCACGCATTACAATAACTCACGAGTATTTTGATTAAAGAGCTGTTGGCGGGATAACAGAAATTAGTTGACCAAAAATACAAGACTGATTTACTGTTATGCTGTTCAGCAGTACTATGCTTTTACTAAGTGATATTAAAACAGCTCAAAGGTATATAATGGATTTAAGGTGCCACTTTTATAATAGTACAAGTTTATGCTTTAAGCGGCATAAGGCATTATCTTACTACTAAAAAAAGCTGAAAGCTGAACAGCTAGGTACGTTGTGGATTGCTGCACTTAAACGAAAGGCTTTACAAAAGCAATTTGATATGCCATTATCCAATCGCTACATAGTGTAAAGCATCATAATAGTTTTGAAATGCCAATATAAAGCGTCAAGATGCTCGGTGAACTTATATAAGTGTTTATACACACCTTAAGTTCTTTATATGTTTACTATTCGTTTTTAAAAAGCTTTCTGTGTTACTTGGGTTGAGTATTGGTTTAAATTTCAACTCAACTCAGTTTCCGAGACAAAGCAACAGACAGACGGGAGGACAGACGGACAACAAAGTAATCCTATAAGTGTTCCATTTTTTCCTTTTGAGGTACAATGAAAATGAATATACATCCAGAACAACAAAGGTCTGCAATATTTTATTAACTGTAACGAATTAAATAGGGCATTTGAAGAGTATACGATCCTTTAGAAATTTTGTATTTTAATACCGCACATGAATAATGACGGGCCGTTTCTCATAAAGCCTGCGTAATTTCACGCACCTAGGGTCTAAACATTCATTCAAACGAGCTCATGAAAATTAATACGAGCATTTAGCATTTATTACAGACTAATTGGCTCTTAGAAAAATCCGTCACCGAATTCCCAGATATATTTATGTCAAGAATACGCCTGTTTTGTTCAAGAGTTAGTTGAAATATGGGAAAAAAGCCAATCCTTCTGAACCTTGGGATCTAACATTCATCGTTTCGAGGAATACCCAACAGAATAGTAGATTATGCATTAAGGGGATAAAGCAGTGTATTATGTCTCGGGCGATATTTTGAACCCCAGGACGAGGGATCCTAGGGTTAACTCACGAGCGAAGCGAGGGAGTTACAGAGTTAACTCCCGAGCGAAGCGAGGGAGTTTAAGCTAGAATCCCGAGGCCGAGGGGTTCAAAAACGCCCGAGACAAATACACTGCTTTATCCCCAAAATGCATACTCTACTTTATATAAACACTGCGAGGCAATAAAACATAATACAATTAAAAAGAAAAAGTTTTCATTCTAATTTTGAATAAATTCTTCTTGGTGTAGGGCTCTATGAAAAGTTTATATTCTAATTTTGACGTTTGGTCATGGATTGCAAGGAGCTCGTATATTCAATGTTGATTGCATTCCAAATTCCAATGTCATAATTCCCTAGGGGATTATGAAATTCAATACATTTATAATGACCCGGCTAGACCATAGGACACAAATGACTTGCTTTAAGTTGAGTTTGCATGACACATAATATGCCATTGACGAGCAGGTGTTATATAAAAAATATTATTGTACTCGTATGTATTTGGTGCGTGTACGGATAACCGTGGTGTCTCTTGTCAACTCAGTGTTCGTCACGGCTTGGCGACAGGCAACGAAGTCCGGCAGCCAGATTTAATATTTTTTTAAATTTTACAAAAATACGTACAGTATCGCAATGAACATTAAATGGATTTTTGTACTGAGTGGGCGTAAAAAAGTGTTTTTTTTTTAAAGTAATGTCTACTGTTTAAGTTTTCACTTAAAATGAACAACTAACTTTTTAAATTTCTGTTTTAATTAAATTTTACATACGAATGTCGGTTTTGATCTGTAAACAAAACAATCATCTTTAAAAAAAAAGGAAAAATAAATAACAGTATGTGATAAACAACAAAAAAATATTTAATATAAAAAAAAAATTATAATATAGGCCTCAAAGCTCGGTGAAATAAAGGTACTAAAACAAAAAATAGAAATATTAAATGTTTTAAAAGAAAAGTTAAATAAAACTTTTAAATCACATTTTTTTTTATTTTCACCGCAAATTGCGACATTGTAGGTATTTTTGAAAATTTTGAAAAAAAATGTTCCTGGCTGCCGGAATTCGTTGCTTCTCGCCAAGATGTGATGAACATCGAGTTGACAAGAGACACTACGGTTACCCGCACAAGCACCAAACACATACAATAGTTTTTCTGTTGGGTATCCTTCGAAACGACGAAGGTTAAGTGTCCAGGAGCTCTATTTTTGAATCACTCGTATGAAATTGTATCGTCGAATGCGACTTATGTCACACTCGTCTTCTAAGTCGCATGATGTCGTTTTTCCGTATTTTTGAATCGTTCGCCTGAAGTGTTGCCAGTAAAATTTGAAGTATTTTATTTTATCCATTCCACGCAGAAATTAAAAAAACCTGAAACTACCGTAACAGAAACGGAACGTAATACTTTGTTTTTTTGGCTGTTTAAATAAAAAATCTTTGTCTTTTGTTACAAACAAAACACTACTGTCATTTTGGTTTGTGTTTGTTCTAACGAAATG
This sequence comes from Yponomeuta malinellus, assembly GCA_947308005.1. Classification (NCBI taxonomy): domain Eukaryota; kingdom Metazoa; phylum Arthropoda; class Insecta; order Lepidoptera; family Yponomeutidae; genus Yponomeuta; species Yponomeuta malinellus. The sequence continues at coordinate 928,104 of OX371020.1, read as the reverse complement.
TCGAAATCGTTTTTTGACAATTAATCTACCGATCGCCATGCGAGACGAGTGGTAAGGACCATTCGTTGCAATCGAGTGATTAAAAAATACGGAATTTCAGATGTCGAACGAAAATCAGTAGAAATCGAGCGCTCGACGCGATACGAGTGATTAAAAAATAGAGCTCCAGGGCTTTTCGCCCATATTTTAACTAATTCTTGAACAAAACAGGCGTATTCTTGATATAAATATGTCTGGAAATTCTGTGAGAGATTTCTTCAAGAGCCATTAAGTCTGCAATGAACGATAAATGCTTGTACTAATTTTTATGAGCTCGTTTGAATAAAAGTTTAGACCCTAGGTGCGTGAAATTACGCAGGCTTTACGAAAAAGGGCTCGTCATTATTTATGTACGGTATTAAAATACAAAATTGCTAAAGGATCGTATACTCTTTGAAATGCCCTATTTAATTCGTTACAATTAATGAATATTGCAGACCTTTGTTGGCCTGGATGGTTCTTCATTTTTAGGGAACCCTTATAGGATCACTTTGTCGTCCGTCTGTCCTTTCGTCTGTCTGTTCCTTTATCTCGGGAACGCGTGGAGGCATCGAGTTGAAATTAAAACCATATATTTAAGTCTACAGTCCCTTATAATGTATAAAGTTTAAGCTCCTCTGTGTACATCCTTATAATTGGCCCGTGTTACGCGGAAACATTCCAAACCATAATACTTAACTCGTTAGAACAACGCTTTTTCTGTATTACATTGGTTTTTTTTCATGTTTTGTTTAGACGTGTTTAATTTATAATTTCTTTATTTTATTTACATAATATAAGACTGATAATTTTCAATTAATAATTTCATACTCGGCAGTGGAATTAAGAATACTAAGTAATTGGACAGCGGTGGTAGCCTAGTGGGTAGAACATTGGACTCGGAAGCGAAAGACCCAGGTTCGATTCCCAGTGTGGGCATGTAACTACCTATGACTTTGTTTTCTAAGTTAAGTACATTTGTGAAGTTATAGTAGCAATAGCACTCGATAACGGTGAAGGAAAACGTCGAGAGGAAACCTGAGTGTATGAGCTGTTCATATACCTCAGCACTTGAAATCGCCAATCCACGGTGGGCACGCGTGGTGATTAAGGCCATACTCTCCCCCTGAGAGAAGGCCTGTGCCCTACAGTGGGACGTATATAGGCATCTTATGCAAGTAATTGGATTTCACCATATGAACAATATAGTTTTCAAAATTCACGAACTAGATTAACCATGAAATCTCACCTAATTTTGGTTTGGGACCATATCCCTTGAATAGGTACTCAATATCTATGAGTTTAGCGTCCAATTTTGGCCTTGTTACGTCTTCCAACTACGTATCCATATCCCGTGAGAGTGTACCATATAAAATTATACATTTGACGCGGCTCGCACCTGCAGAATTTCTAATTAATCACTTCTAATTCACTCCACACGCGTCGAAAATGCGCACTGGCGAGCAAGTAAAACGAGCGATGGGAGAATTAATTAATTGTAATATATTACACCTATTATGGCGCACCTGTTATGGACAAGCAGTTTTCTATATAAATACACGATCAGTATTTTATGTAAGTACCCGAAACCTACGTGCGAGCATGCAACGACTAATGAATGTTGATGAACCGAAAGAGGTATGTCAGGATCATGGCAAGTGGCAGACCATGGTCTCTGCCTATCCCTCGGGGATACAGACATGAGTTTATGTTATGTTTTTACACTACCCTCAGCCGATAAACCGATAACCGTAAGCAGTTACAAGTACATCAATTTAACTTTCTTTCTCCGGCTCGCCCGAAGGGAGTTGAAATCCCTCCACGACGTTCTGCTCCCGAAATAATTAATGTGCGGTCTTGCGCAGGCTTAATTTGATCCGCGTGTAGGTGATACCGTGGGGAGATCTGCATTTCAGTGGGACGTATGATTAGTTCTTTGCCGGGAAAACTGCTTTGTGGCTCTCAGTGCCTCTTAATGCCAGGGTGGTGAATGTGCTGCGTGCCAATTGGGTATTTGACAAAATATCAAATGAGTTACTTTTAAAACGGAATTTTGTATGAAAATACTGGTTTATTTCAGAGCACTCTTTATGTTTAATCTATTTCAAAATTGTAATAACTAGTAATTGACTAAAAGAAATACGTTTTCCGAGATATTTTGTAATTTTTGTTTTAATCGAGCATACGAAATAATTTATTGTTGATCGTGTCAAATACCGAATTAAATTAGCCGAACAGATAACATCGTGACACGATAACATTTTAATAAGGTAACCAAGCAAGGGCATCACAAATATTTTTTGTTTAAATAAAACGTAATAACCGACTTCGAAACACTACAGCACTAAAGAGTTAGAAATAATTTAAATAATTAGAAGTATGTATACATGTAGGTATTGTAGAAGTATAATTTGGAGCCGGTGCTCAAAATATATGTGCTGGTCTTGAAACTGGGCACCGACTACAAGTTATACATCTACAATACCTACATGTATAAATACTTCTAATTATTTAAATTATTTCTAACTTTTTAATGCTGTAGTGTTTCGAAGTGGGTTTTCATTTTTTATTTAAATATTTTTTGTGGGAGAGCGGGAGAAAAATAAATAAGTCCCTTATAACCATAATTTACCGTACTTAATTCTTTGCTTTAAAATTTGATGTTCTAAATTTCCATCTCCGAAAGTCTTCACCAGAACATCACCAAATTAACTTGAGACTACTTTTACGCTATTTTATGAAACATACGGATATTACTGTACTATTTAACACGTAATTTTGTCAAAGAGAGTCACCTCAATTTCTGCTGGTCCTCAGACGGAAAAATTTTTGTAAAAGAAAGTAATGACAGTCCTTACTTTCAAATCAAAGACGAAACACAACTCTTGGCTCTAAAAAAACCCATTTTGGATTGACTAGATGTTTACTTCAAATTTTTTTACTGTCTAACATTATTTTTCGATGTTCTTATTGTTCTACTCTACACAACACAATACACAAACACACAAAAATTACACAACAAAGACAAACTTACCACACTCTCCATTACACATATTACACTTCTCTTTATTGAGTTCTATATGTTCCTCTTTAAACATAATTTTGTGCCCCAGTCTTTTATTGTGTTCCGGTTTATAACTCTACTTAGCCGCGAAGCTTCGGTCGGCAATATTAATTCAATTTTTACCTTCAAATCAGCCATTACGAGGTCTATTATTTATATAATCCATTATGCCTAGAAAAAAAGATACATATTTAGACAACCTAGACAACTTTACCTTATCTACTGCCTTATCTTGTACCCCAGAACAATGCCGAACCCATTTTACTAACCCTAACACTAATTTAAAATTGCTAACTCTAAATATACGTTCAATAAACAATAATTTTTCGAACTTTCTGACTCTTATATTGAGATTAAACTTAGATTGTGATATCTTGGCCTTAACCGAATGCTGGCTCCCATGTCTGTCTAACACCAATGTGCCAATCCTCGAAAACTATAACTATATCCAAACGACTAAGCACCAAAACCAAAGCGATGGCGTTGTAGTGTATATGAAATCCGAGCTTTCTTATACCTCTGAAGAAATTGACCTTAATGGAACAGCCTCTGGCCTCTTAATAAAATTTGACTCAAACACGGCCATTATCTGTATTTATAGATCGCCTTCCAACAGTAATATTGACCCGTTTCTACAGGCCCTTGACCAAATACTACCTTCCCTCTCCAAATACAAATCTCTCGTACTGACCGGAGACCTTAATATTAACATTATACCGTCTTCTTTAGACTCCCGATCTCACAACTATCTAAATCGATTATCGTTCCACGGCCTACTCCCTGCTCATGATCTACCCACTGTTTAGACCACGTAATGCTTAGGTCACAGACACCGTCCAAAACTCTCATACTTGAGTCCCATGCCACTGATCACCGACCTATTCTCTTCATTCTGGATGTTAAGCCCAAACGTGACCTGACTATAACAACTAGATCTTTTATCAACTATGATAGACTAGACAAAGACTTCGAACAACTTGACCTTACTCCAATCCTCTTCTCCTCAAACTCTGAGAGCGCAACCATAACCCTAATAAATAATCTCTCGGCAATAATTGAGAAAAATACTAGTACTAAAGCACTTCCTAAAAAGCAAATAATTCTAAAACCTTGGATAACGCCGGGTATCCTACGATGCATGAGAAATCGAGATCGCCTCCATAGACAATCTAAAGCTAAACCTACAAACGATGTTCTTAAACTAACTTACCTCCGTTATAGAAATTATTGTAATAAACTTGTAAAAAAACTAAAAAGGCAGTTCGACATTTCCGAATTCCAAAAAGCTGGTACCAATAGTAAACTCCTCTGGGACACAATAAAAAGAATTTCAAACTGTGTTAAGACAAAACCTGTACCTAATCAGCTTCTTCAACCCTCAGTCACTCCCCAGCAATCGTGTAATGACGTAAATAATTTCTTTGTTAATATTGGAAAAATATTGATGCCTATTAGAAACATTTTTCTCCACATCTATCTAGTGTAGAAGACCTATCTTTAACCGGTTCCTTGTATAATGAGTAGAACAATCCGTTAAATTTCTATCAGACCATTCTATACAACCCTGTATAATATTGAATACAATAATTTTAATCTAATATATAAAAATCGAATCGCTCGTAGCCCCGGCTGCCTGAGTGATCTTAAACGATCACGAAGGTTAAGCAACACAGGGCGCGTTCAGTGCATGGATGGGTCGCCGTCTATGCCTAACGCTAGTGGCATTTTTCCGAGTGGTTCCGTGCTTCGCAAGGCACGTTAAGCTGTTGGTGCCGGCTGCCGTCGATAGTGGCAGTCGTTAAGCCAAGTCAGAGGCCTTAGGGCGGCTTGACAACTTCTGACAGTAGACGAGCCACTAGTCTACAAGCCTCCACCAATCCGGACTTGGCCCCCGTGGTGGAGTATGGCCTATACCTTCCTCAGGGAAGAGACCCGTGCCCCTCGGTGGGGACATAATGGGTTGATGAGGATGAGGATTGATGAGGATTGGAAAAAGCCTGGCTGACAATATATCCAACCGACCCTCCTCCTCGTTTAATCCTCCGCCTCAATCCTCCACCACTACCCCTTTTTTTTTTGTCCTGTTAAATACTGACCCAGACGAAATTATAACTACTATTCATTCCCTGAAACCCCACGCTGCAACTGGTTGGGACGGCATTTCTCCTACATTGCTTAAAAGATTTTCTAAGCGTCTAGCTCCCGTACTTACGCACATATTTAACTTATGTTTCGAAAACGGACACTTCCCTTCTGCATTTAAAAGAGCTATTATTCACCCTATCTTTAAGAGTGGAGACAGGTCCTGTCCCACCAATTATCGTCCAATTGCCGTCTTGACATCTCTATCTAAAGTGTTAGAGCGTTTGATAAATAATAGACTTTGCATTTTTCTTGAAAAAAATTGTTTAATTTCCCCGCAACAATTTGGCTTCCGCAAAAAGATCTCCACCACCGACGCCGTTTTGAGACTCACAAATTCCATTGCTCAAAATATCAATAGCAATAAAAAAACGCTCGCAGTATTTCTTGACTTAGCAAAAGCTTTTGATACTGTACCGGTATCCACTCTCCTGTCGAAGCTATCTACAATAGGAATCAGAGGTCCCCAACACGCGCTTTTGTCGTCCTACCTTGTAGGTCGATCACAGGCCGTAAAAATTGGATCTCACTTAAGTGATGATCTAACTATTTCATATGGCGTCCCGCAGGGCAGTATTTTAGGGCCGACACTTTTCCTCATATTTATTAACGATATGTGCAACATTTCCCTTCCAAACGGCTCCATCACAACTTACGCAGACGACACGGTCCTGCTCTTCAATGCCGACTCTTGGACTAACCTCCAAAATATAACCCAATCTGGTCTCAACACAATCCTTAACTGGCTTTCCGCAAACTCTCTAACGTTAAATACCTCAAAAACTAAATTCATCCCTTTTTCAGCTACTTCCGCTAATCAACCTAAAAAACCCTTAATTCTCCAAGCTCATTCCTGCTCCGATCTTTCTCTATGTCAATGTCCCCTTATTACCCAAACCGACACAATCAAATATCTAGGTATTACCGTAGATAAATACCTCAATTTCAAACCACATATTGACTTTCTTACTTGTAGACTTCGTAAATTAATGTACGTTTTCAAATCCATCAGAAATGCTGCACCCCCTCATATAATCAAAACCGTCTACTTGGCACTCGTCCAATCAATCCTTATCTACTGCATTCCATGCTGGGGAGGAGCAGCCAAAACTTACTTGAAACCATTAGAGATCGCTCAACGCGGTGTACTTAAAGTTGCCACAAATCGCCCTATATTGTTCCCTACCTCTACGCTATACTCTCTGTGTGACGTTTTAACTGTCAGGCAGCTTTTTGTTTCGAATACCCTAATGCTTCAGCACAACAACACACCACTATTTGAAATCTCAAAACGCCGCAAAGACTTAATTTGTCCAACACCATTTCCGAGACTTTCATTCACAAAACGACACAATCTGTACCTTGGACCTTCGCTATATAATAAATTTAACCACAAACATCCTATTTTCACGCTTACGTCACACGAATGTAAAAAGAAAGTGAACTCAGTTTTAAAATCTCTTTCCTACGAACAAACCGAAAATATTCTAACATCGTCTAACCCGTTCTCCAGCTGATTAGTCAATAGTATCCCTCAATAAATGACTTCACACCACAGCCACATACCCACACAAACTCACACAACACGCGCACACAAACACGCGCACGCACGCACACACACACACACACACACACACACACACACACACACACACACACACGCACACACGCACACACACACACACACACACACACACACACACACACACACACACACACACACACACACACACGCATACACACACGCACACACACACACACATACACACACACACACACACACACACACACACACACACACACACACATGTCAGCATGTTATTTAGTAGCAATCAATTTAGTTTTAATTTAATTTTGTTTATCTTCGTGTTTAGCTTCCCAAAATTATTTACATTAGCTTTTACTTTTATACCTCCATTGTAATATCCAAAGCATGACACCACATAAATTCTATGTCTCAACATGTACCTCGCCAGAGGCACGGGCCTGCTCGCCATAAACACAGGCTACATGTGAGCCTAGCTATGGCAGCAGACACTTACCAATGTACATTTTATGTTATGTTTATGTTATGTTATGTACTAAAGGATGGGCCCCATTAGGGCTTATTTACTGCTGTCCATTGAAGAGTTCCGTTCTCCATCTCTGAAAGTCTCCATCAGATCTTCACCAAATTAAAATGGGACTAATAGGACGTCGTACTTGTTCGAACAAAAAAAGAGTTGTCGAAATCGGTTAAGATTTGACGGAGTTATGGAGTTATGGAGGAACATAGTAAAAAAAAATATACGCTTTTAATTGATAACCTCCTTCTTTTTTAAGTCGGTTAATAAAACATCTTTACTGAACCCGTAAGTATTTGTTATTTAAACATTTACAAATGCATAACAATAAGACTCCACAAAACCAATTTCTTTGTTTGCTTCGTTCATTTGTTTAATGAATGAAATTGGGTCGGCCCCCACTGAGAATTGAACCCACGACGGCTGTCTTGCTAATCAAACGCTTTACCTCTACACCAACAAGGTACTCGGTTACTTACGACGAAACAGTGTAGTCTACCGCACATTCACCTTTACACGCGTGCACTTTCTTCAGTTATGTTCTAGCGGGGTTCGGCATAGATGAAGGCTTCTTGATGTAAATGATAAGAATATTATAATGTAGAACTTCAGTACATACATACCTAAACTCACGCCTGTATCCCAGAGGGTTAGGCAGAGACCAGGGACTGCCACTTGCCACGATCCTGACAGATCTCTTTCGCTTCATCAATATCTATCAGTCGTTGCACGCTCGCACGGAGTTGGTCAAAGTATGTCCGCCTGTGACGTCTTTTACTGGCCCTTCCATCCGCATTCGCTCGATATATTTCTTTCGTCTTCTTTCAAGAATAAATGTGGAGTTTCCCTGTTAGCTTCTTCTCCGCATAATCTATTAATTGTGAAACTAACAGCTTTGACGTTCATTAAGTAAACATTTTGTTTTTATAGTGAATAAAAATTTTTGACTTTGACGTCGATGTTCCTTCCTTCATTCTCGCCATGAGTCCAAAAAGGGAAGAATAATTTGATTGTTCTATTTATTCACGAAGTTGTAGTAGCAATACTACTCGCTAACGGTGAAGGAAAACATCGTGAGGAAACCGGGGTGTCTGAGCTATTCACATGCCTCAGCGCTTGAAATCGCCAATCCGCGGTGGGCACGCGTGGTGATTAAGCCCGTACTCTCTCCCTGAGAGAAGGCCTGTGCCCTACAGTGGGACGTATATAGGCTGCTTATGATTTATTCACTCGAAAAACTACCGACGTATACAAAACCACTCACCCGTGTCCTAAACGACCTAACGAGCGTCGAGGCAAATGAGATCTAGCAGAACAGAAAAAATATGAATGATCCAAAATTCCTCTAAATTCCTCAAAATCCTTATCTAAGACATGCACTCTCTAATCACTTACGCTAGAGGCGATCTTGCAACAAAATGTAAAGGTTGACCTGCTATTGACAGTACGAGCGTCTTATTGCAGATTATAAGATTCCACTAAGATGGCGCCTTACGTGACAATTCCCATACAAACGTAATTTGGTTTTTGATCGCATTTAAACTTTACCAATACAAGAAAGAAAGAAAGAAGACATTATACGTTTAGAGGACACATTTCGAGGTTTGATCGTGCTTAGAATTGGAAATAAACTTATCAAAAAGAAATTGTAGCCTTAAGAATAGTTCTAAAACCTCGACTTGTGACCTCTAAACGTATTGGCAGAGTTACATTGTGATCGTTTGTAAATAAAACCAAACTACATTTGTATGGAATTGCTCCATGGGGAGCGGCCTTAAGATTTGTCAATTTCATAACCATTTCAGGTCCTTCACGAGGGCAAGTACAAAAGAAAGAGCCCCTTAAATGGGAGAGTCGAGAAAAGTTAACTTTGAAATGAGCAACAGATAAAAAAAAATCCAATTGCGCCTTGCGAAACAAATGGCAATAAAAAATAAAAAACGTTTTTATTGTTAGAGGTTTCAAGAAACAAGGTATTTCGTTTCCAAATTGACACTTGATCAAGTAATTAAAAACTAATGCTCTTTACATAATATTATGTACCAATCAATCAGCACATATTCGTCCACTGCTGGGCATAGGTTAGATAGATAGATAGAGAACACTTTATTGCACAACCAGGCGAAAGATATTACAAATAGTTTCTTATATCTAAGTAGTGGTATACAATTGGCGGTCTTATCGCTTAGAGCGATCTCTTCCAGACAACCTTTGGATGGAGAGGAATGCACCAAGAATACAGTCGGTAGATGGATGTACAGCGAGAGATTACAAGAATATAAGTACTTATAATTACATATTGTACCAACAATATACTTACATGAATACCTAAAAAAAAAAAATAGCTACTACATTAAATATATATAAGCAGCAGTTTACATGTATATAATATACATGAATACCTACAAAATAAATACATAATTAAATATATATAATTAAATATACATAGGCCTCTCCGTTCCAAATTTCGTCCCTTGAGACCTTTTCCTGGTTGTATTTAAATTTACTATTCGTATTTACTAAGCCGTCTCCCGTCGGCGCAGCTTGTCACTCGCTTAAACTCACTCCAGGTAGAATAGAATACTCAATGTAATACAGTGATTTGTCATTTAAATCTGTTTGCGAAATACTGTCAAACGCAGCATAAGGAAAATTGCTGGTAGCGGCTGGATGAAGACGGCTGAGCCAAGAGAGGCCACTTCCTTCTGTCCTTCTTCTTCCTTCTGTCCTTCTTCTTCCTTCTGTCCTTCTTCTTCCTTCTGTCCTTCTTCTTCCTTCTTCTTCCTACTGTCCTTCTTCTTCCTTCTGTCCTTCTTCTTCCTTCTTCTTCCTACTGTCCTTCTTCTTCCTTCTGTCCTTCTTCTTCCTTCTGTCCTTCTTCTTCCTTCTGTCCTTCTTCTTCCTTCTTCTTCCTACTGTCCTTCTTCTTCCTTCTGTCCTTCTTCTTCCTTCTGTCCTTCTTCTTCCTTCTGTCCTTCTGAGTGCATGCAGCGACATGACATCCACATGAAAGTTGATGTGGCGAAAGATCTTGCCAGGATCGTGGCAAACCCTGTTCTCTAGCTACCCTTCCGGGATATTGTGAGTTAATGTAATGGATTTTTTATGAAGCCTATACACGTCCCTCTGCAGGGCACAGTCCTTCTCTGAGAGAGCAAATATAGTAGCAATACCACTCGCTGACTGTGAAGGAAAACATCGTGAGGAAAGCCGAGTGTCTGAGGCGTTCACCTCAGCGCGAAGGCATGTGCCCTGCAGTGGGAGTACATAAGAAAAAAATAACTGCGCAAGATTTTCAAACGAGAAAGATTACTTACTCTGTATTTTTAATGGAATGGTATTGTCTCTCTTGATGCAAGCGAACTAAAATATTAGTTCAATGAGGGAAAGAGAGGGCAGAAAAAATAAATGAGCCATAAGAGTGAAGGGGATGGGAGAAAGGAGCCCTGAAACAAACTGAACGGGATTGCGGTTGCAATCAAATTAGTAAATGTAGAGATGGGGTGCGCGCGACTGTTTATCGATAGAAGAAAGTGAGTAAGTTATAGTTGTCACTTTAAATTTCCTTTGCATAAAATTATATTTATCGAATATTATTTGGAAAAATGCTGTCAGAAAATGATTTCTAAAATAACGAAAAGCTTGCAAATGTTTCTCTAGTATCGATAATTAAACTACTTCTAATACATGAGTAAACGTTTAAAATCCTTGATCTATTTTTTTTACACAAATAAGTCTCGACAGCATAACACATATATACATAGGTTTGTAACGGTGCAAAACTGGTGCGATTTCCTGCTGAAATAGGGATGTTGTCATTATCATTCCATGTCCATTACAATTTTCTTGATTTTATTGTAATATTAACCCATAATAATTAAGTAACGGCGCTCTGTCCTACCAAAAATTTGTATGTCTACAATGACAAAACATGCAGAACAAATATTTATTATTGTACCATCTATGCATACTCATGTTTCACAGATAATATAAAATTAAATTAAAAATTTAATTAAAATCTATAATTTAAAATTTTCAGTTTAAAATGATAGACAGAATGAAAAAAAAAATTAACAGAAATGGTGTAAGAAGGTTTGCACCGTTACAGGTTCATGTCCAGATTTTTCCGACAGCAAATAGCAAATTTCTCCGGTAGCAATATCCATGGCGGGTAATGACTCCATCCCTATTTCAGCAGAAAATCGCACCAGTTAGAAACATAAGGAGGGCCCTGTTCCATTAAATTACAACTTTAATTCCTAACGAAGTAGTTTTTAAAAGCTGGGCCGTTTTGCAGGAGAGCACTGAATGTAGAAAAAACAGAAGTCACACAGTGATTTTTTGGATTTGTTTAATTTATGTCTTCTTATTAAATTTGTAGTTCTGCTACAAAAAAATATAAATGAAGACAGAATTTTTTTTTACTCCAATATATCTCTAGCAATATTCTAACTAAAGTACTTAAAGCAAATTTTAAATATAAGTTTAAATAATTTTATAGTATAAAAAATCATAATCAGTATGTAAAAAAAACGCACGAAGTGTTCCGTACCATTATCTATACGAAATTAGACACAAAGATCACGTTTGTTGTATGGGAGCCCCCCTTCAATATTTATTTTATTCGGTTTTTAGTATTTGTTGTTATAGCGACGACAAAAATACATCATCTGTGAAAATTTCAACTGCCCAGCTATCACAGTTCATGAGACACAGCCTGGTGACAGACAGACGGACGGATGGACAGACAGACAGTGAAGTCTTAGTAATAGGGTCCCGTTTGGCACCCTTCGGGTACGGAACCCTGAAAACTACGCAGAAGGAAATTATCTTGATAAGGCATCAATGTTAACAAAAATCGGTTAAGTACGTATCGGGCCACGTGCGGCGAAGGGTTACGTAGTTGGCTGTTAAATCATGCAGACTTAGAAAAAGGGGTTTTATTGATTGATAATATAATTAATGAACTGATAACGTTTACTGCATCAAAGTAATTTTCAATGACAGTGCGAAGTTTTTGTTTTATAAACTTTGCGACTCAAATTGACATCGAACTGACTCATCCGCTCTACTTTCCACATCCAATACAGACAACCACAACACACACACACACACACACACACACACACACACACACACACACACACACACACACACACACACACACACATACACACACACACACACACACACACACACACACACACACACACACACATATATACTTACCTCTCATAAATCTATAAACATTGCATATGATGTTTATTCACTCTGCTACAAATATTGATTTGTGTTTTGGTTAGCTTTTACGTTTGGCTTTCCGCTTTTATTAATGTAAGTATCTGTTATCAGCCCCATTAATTGTATTTTAGAATTAGCACTATCATTAATAAAGCTCACTGGTGATACCCTAAAGATATAAAAAATTGACTTATTACTCGTGAATTTGTTAGGATGGCAGTTGCCGACACGACATGTCAGCGCGAAATATCCGCGTCAGTGTCGACGCCTGACGTCGACGAGTGTCGACGGCTGCAGTACACGTGCTGCCCGTGTATAAGCGCCCTTAGGACAAAACACGTAACAATCCTTCTGTAGCAAGCTTATTCTACGGGACTTTCCTCCTGGCCCTTTGTTGAAAGCGCTTTAATTGTTTTCAGAAAAAGCGGACTGAGGCGTCTCAAATTTAATTATTTTCCGTTTTGTTTTACGTCGCTTTCTCTCGTCTTCTCGCGCATAAACTTTACAGTATAAGAATAGTATTTTTAATTAGCCTAGTCTCTTTGTTTGCTTGGAAAAAGCTGAGGAAGTGGCCCGTACAGACGAATAGAACAAGCACCCTATGAGACACCCTGTATAGAAATACAGGTTGTCTCACACGGAGGTAAGTATTTCGAACAATGGAGATAAGACGACTTACTTACCGAAGGCTACATTTCACCTTTATTTGCATTAGTGCTAGTAATAATAATATGTTTAAAAAAGTAAGAAAAGATACATTTAGAGATTTTTGAACAGGTTAGAAATCCTACCCGAGAAAAAACATTAACAAGAAAGAAAGAAAGACATTTATTGCAACGACGAGATACATTAAAGAAAAAAGAAAACAAACAGATAAGTGACATAATGATATGATTGACGTTTCTGACGTTTTCATACAATACAATCATTTGTCCTGATCCCAGCTATGGTAAACAGGCAAGGACATTGCAAACAGAAATACAGCTAGACTGGGGCCATTTATACAAACCTTTAGTGGGAATTGAACGCACGATTAAGAATAGCGGCACTCCATTTCCTTCCGTGGATGTCGTAGAAAGAGACTAAGGAAATTAATCACCAGGAGACGGTCAGCAGCGTCTTTCTGAGAATCCGACCGCATACTGCGATCGCCAACCCACCTGCCAAGCGTGGCGATTATGGCAAAACCTCTCATGGTTATGAAAACCATGAGGGAGGCCTCTGCCCTGCAGTGGGCGTCAAATGGCTGATGGTGAACGCACGACTTCTATTTTGATAGTCAAGCGCATTGATCACTAGGCAAAGGAGGCAGTTAATAACGATACAACAATTAGTACCTGAATGTACGTGTGCCTATTAGAAACATTTTTCTCCACATCTATCTAGTGTAGAAGACCTATCTTTAACCGGTTCCTTGTATAATGAGTAGAACAATCCGTTAAATTTCTATCAGACCATTCTATACAACCCTGTATAATATTGAATACAATAATTTTAATCTAATATATAAAAATCTCGTGTCACAGTGTTTGTTATCGAACTCCTCCGCAACGGCTTCACCGATTTTTATGATTTTTTAGGTCTGAGAATAGGCTAATTAATATGGCAAAACAAGGTTTGCCAGGTCTGCTAGTGTTAAGGGGCTCCAGGGAGTTACACTAGCTCTACCGAGGTAAAAACATAACAATCTTTATCTACACTCATATCATAATCTTCAAATTAAGAATTCAAAGGTAAACACATATTGACAGGCTTTAAACAATACATAACTTTAAAGAAAAAAAAAAGTGTAATATAAAGTTACATTAAAGGACAGATTTTTCACTTTATGTTACAGTTATTTTTTTAAAGTGTTGCTGTGATCACGGAACAAAACTTAAGTTTTTTTTTAATGTCAAAAGTTGACTCTATAAAAAACCTAATTTCATTTTCGTGGTACCAAAAGTGCAACTAAAAATAAATTTATAATTGAAAATTTTGTTTCATTTCGATATGAGTTTAGTTAATAACCGTAGATTTATGTATAGTACAAAGCTTGTCAAACGTGTTTTCCTTTGATTCCTTACTTTGAAGGTTAAGACATGAGTGTAGATAAAGTAGTGTATGAGACTGCACATAACTTGGTCGCCAAGGCTCGTTTTTTAAAATCTCGCTCGTGTTTTAATAACCCTCGTTATGTGACAGTCACATAAACTACTATTTTTTTACAGATTGAATTTGCAAAAAAAGTCTGTACAATCTCTTAAACATTATTAATAGTGATTTTAAGACCCATGGCCATGAACCTGAGGCAAAACAATTTTATTGTGTAAGGGAAAACTTAGATATGTAAGCCTTATAATGTATTTTGTTTTCTAGTGTGCACAATAAAGTGTTCTAATCTAATCTAACTAGCCATCAGCCACCTCCTGCTAACCTGGTAGAAAGGCTCCGCTTAAGTCGGCCTCGTTCGATTTCGATATTTTAATAATGTTCTGTTATTAATTGTTTACAACAAATTTTGTACTAGTTGTCCCGGCAAACTTCATACCGCCACAGAATCCGTTCTTGCACAACGCCATCTATTTTTAAAACACAACGTTCGCTCGCACAACGCCATCTATTTTATCCCACGGGAACGCATTACCGGGATATCAAGTATGCTATGTCTAAATTCAGGTCTTTGTCTATCTGTACGCCAAGTTTCATGTAAATCCGTTCAGACGTTATTGCGTGATTGAGTAACAAACATCCAAACATCCAAACCTCCAAAGATCCAAACATTTTCACAAAATTTCGTAAGATAGTAGGATATGTGCCGATTACATGTTGCAGTGCATTAATTGGTCCTGCTGACCAAAATTATTTTATAGTAATTTGGCCGATAGAACAATTTATTTACTGTCCATCGAATAACTTTTGTTTGACTGATTTTTGTTACTAAACATCTGTTATTTCTTTTAAGTAGCTTACATACGTCTTACTGCAGGGCACAGACCTCTCAGAGACAGAGTATGGGCTTAATTACCACGCATGCCCACCGTAGATTGGCAATTTCAAGCGCGGAGGTACGTGACCACCTTAGACACTCAGGTTTCCTCACAATGTTTTCCTTCACAGTCGGTACTACAAATTCACAAACGTACTATACACAATAAATAACAGCATAAAATATTAATTAGACTGATATCGTTTTATTTGTTCCCAATAAAAAGCATCTTTCAGCAGAAACCCACTGCAGCGCAACGAGCAATAAAATGCGCTAAAATTATGGTTTTCAATATCCACCGTTCATAATGGCGTCCTCCCCGCCGTTGCGCCAACGTTGGAGGCTGTTGGATCTCGTCGCAGTTCTTATTAACGCCCCCCGTGACATGTTGAAAAATTACTGACTCGACCTACTTCCGCGGGGACATTAGCGTGATGGTGGGCCGGACGCAACTCGACGGGTACTAACAGTGAATTATAATTTAAAAAAAAAACTGCCCAAATGCGTTTCGGGTCACGCGCAGTGTAGGGTTATGTTGATGGCCTGCTTTACATAACTATCAACTTCATCAAAGTAATTTTCAATGGAATTTCTGCGAAGTTTTCCTTTTGTCAGTTGGTCGACTGTTAAAAAAAAATATAGGTATTTATTATTATTAAAAACTTAAAAATACAAAAATACCAGGCGTCCTTGCATAAGGCTTAGCCTGTATCGCGAGGAACCAGTTAAATGTTAACAATATAATTTCTTATAGTAAACAGTAAGCATAAAAATATTTAGGCTAAACATAACGCGTTAACTTGTAAAGCCTATTTACAAAACATTTTTGTTCTTGATTTTGTTATATCGTTTAGTCGGCATGATTAATAAGTAAATCTATACCAAACCCTTTTTTAAAAACCTATTTAGAGGCTAAAAATTCCACCCATGCCGGGACTTGAACCCGAGCCTCTTCACAAATTTCTCTGTATTACGTAAAGAGGCTCGAAATTTCATCGATGCTTGCACATGTCCATTAGCTCAGTTGGGAGAGCGCTGGCACGGTGAGCCAGAGGTCGCGGGTTCAAGTCCCGGCATGGGTGGAATTTTTAGGCACTAAATAGGTTTTTAAATTGTCCTCAGTACGGGTTAGTGTAACAAAAATAATATATAATCAAACCCTGTGTGTTGCCACGGAGGCACAATGTCCTCATTTTGTTTTGTTAGATTATTGTTTTTTATTCTTGTTCTATATACGGTGGTAGCCTAGTGGGTAGAACCTCGGACTCGGAAGTGGGAGACCCAGGTTCGATCCCCGGTGCGGTCATGTACCTATGACTTGGTTTTCTAAGTTATGTACATTTGTGAAGCCCATACTCTCTCCCTGAGAGAAGGCCTGTGCCCTACAGTGGGATGCATATAGGCTGCTTATGTTATTCTTGTTCTATTAAGTTATATAGATTCTGTTATCTTTTATGTGTGTGCTTCTGCGGCAACGTAAACGTTTTTTTGTCTATCTTTCTTCCTCATTTCTTTAAATTTCAGCGTTATCGTACTTATAGTCTCTACGCCAAACTGCGGACAGACAGCCGGAGAAACAGTCTTATTCATAAAAACACGAATCCTTAAAATTACTCTTCAAATGTAGTTTTGTTCCAAGGGAGTGATAAAAGGAAAGACATTTCCGCAGACTATTTCAACTGCATTTGTGGAGTGTTTTAGAGGAATCGTGTTTGTATAAATAACACTGTTAAAATCTCATGACCCAACAAGGTATTTTCCAAACGGGAAATCAAGCTTTTATTGCTCAAGTTAGAATTATCCCACGGTCTCTGCTACCCCACCGAGATGCAGGCGTGAGATTACGTTAGGTTAATTAAATTATTTATTCCAACTAGCACACAGTTGTGAGCGGCCAGACTTGGTGATCTTGAGACTTGGGAGTCCTTAAAGGCAATTTATGTGACAAATACCGGAAAAGATGTAACCTCTCAAGTGTAAAACGTCGTTCAGTTCACTGGTAAGGAGTCACTTGCTAACACCACATGCGACGAAAACATGTCACCTCGGTGCGGCCTGTAACTCTGTAAGTACTTGTGGTGTGCAATTAATTTAGCATCCATTACACAAACTTTTGTGACCTTGCGTTTCTCAACATCGCATTAAAAGAATATTTAAAGCTGTTCGAGAATCCTCCTTCGCCCGAGTACAGCGCCTGAATATTGGTCTCTCTGTCTTAATGAGGCGCAAATAACTCTGACACCAACGTGAAAGAGAGGCTACAACTGAAGGTTCTATTTGCGTTGGTTCACAATCAATGTTGATTTGCGTCGAGTTGGGTCGCTATGAGGCCAAACGTCGACTGCAAAATTCAATCCCCATCGTATCTCTAGAGTGTTTTAATTAAACATCCACGCTCTTCTACGCAAGTGTTTGTTGTCACCAGCGCGCCCCTAACAGAAGAACGGGGAAGAAATACAATCTAACATCACTTTTGAGCTTTTCTCATGTAGCCTACACACGTCCCACTGCGGGGCACGGGCCTTCTCGTGCCTTGCAATGGGATGCATTGGCAATTGGCGTATTGGCTCGTGATTGGCAATTTTAAGCGGTTTGAAAACACCTCTGATACTCAGGTTTACTCGCGATGTTTTCATTTACCGTTAGAGAGTGGTATTGCTACTGCAACTTCACAAATGTTTGTAGCTTCGGAAACAAAGTCATTGGTACATTCCGGGATTTGAACCCACCACCACCTGAATGTGAGGCCGCTGTACTGCCGCTATGCCACCACCGCTTTTTTTTCACAGTGCCCATCTCAGTATCCTGCTCGAAACAAAATAGCAACCTGATAGCGCAGGATTGATCTCAGTGTTAAAAACGCTTTATACAGACTAAAATTGCCAAGTTAAATTAACACTTTTTCCGGTAAACTTTGATTTCGATTTGAACGATGCTCTAACCTCTTCTCTCAAAATCGATTAAATCATAATAAAAATTTATAAACAAAAAAAAATCATTCACCATAGGCATTTCAAAGAGATTAAATTAATAACATAAATAAATTAAAGCATTTGTAAGAAAAACAAAATTTATCCTCCTCTTCAACCAACTGAACAATTTTGTGTGTAAAAAAATACTTATTTTAATTAGGTAAATAGTAATTTTGGTTAATCCTGAACTAAGTTTCAGCTAATACCTCGTCGTTCGATGAAATTATTTGGTTACCAACGTTCTGGAGTAGGAAAAAGGCTTTCCTGGATTTTCGGCGTTCTCGATTTGTCTTCGGTATGTGGTACTGCTTTTTACACCATTTTTGTTATTTCCTTCATTCTGACCTAACATTTAAAGATCAAAATTTAAAATTACGTCACCCATTTCTAGATTTCTTTCGGATTTTGATGATTACTGTTTGACTTTTTGACGTAACACCACTGTTGATAAGATTACTTGTGAATTATCTATTTTCCTGTTTTATTCTGTATTTATCGAAGTTTTCTGTGCATCATTGAAATAAAACCACAGTATTTAAGTTTTACGTTATAATATTCGTATCACTTACTTACATCAAGAACCCTTCATCCTATACCGACCCCTTTTCACACTTGACTTTTAAATTGACTCTTAAACGTCCTCTTCTTCACTACTTGACTTAACCCGAAGACAGAGAATAAGAAATTTAAATTCTTTACGTTGAAAAAGCCCATACTCTCTCTCTCTGAGAGAAGGCCTGTGCCCTACAGTGGGACGTTTATAGGCTTATGAACGTTGAAATAGATTTTTTATTTTTTTTGTGAGTCTATGTAGGTATTTAAAAATCACCTTTTTTGTTTCTAAAAAGTTTATCGTCACGTCAAATTTGAAAATAGAACATTGGCATTGGCAGTAGCATTAGCTACGTAAGGAGTTCGTATTTACGGAAAAAATAAAAAGAGTTTTTATTTAGCCTTACAGCCATGGAGTAATCAGACTGTCCACAAAGACAGTCCGGTGTACAAGCACCGGCTTATTTAGTGAAGTGTTGAGGCACTCACTGCATTCCTAAACACACAGTTTGGCGAGTTTAATGTACTGTATCACCTGTATTATATTATGTAATAAATAAATTAAAAAAACAAATATATGTTATTAAGAAAATAAAAAACAAACATTCAATCACTCTATGGTACAGTGAGTGGGCGTTTTGCGCTACTTCTTCTAAACCCTCAAGTGTTTATCGTGTCACAGTGTTAGAAACCTCACTCATTGTTCCGCGGCGAAGGATAATCAGAAGCTTTGTCGGCGACAATGGGTTAGTGAATAAATAAATAGCGTGCCCTGAGCGGTTCCCGGGGATGAGAGTAGGAGGGAATAGCCTGTGGCTGTGCCCCTTTGGAATTTGGATATTACTGTGAAAGGAGCTTCTTCTTTAACTTTGTTCAAAATTTTGACGACTAATGAATGTTGATGAAGCGAAGGAGGTCTGTAATGTCATTGCCTGGTTACCATAGCACAGTGTATCCTAGTTTGGGACCAGGACAAGTGATTGTGTTGTGTAGAAGTTATTTATTTTTATTATTTATTTATTTATTCAATATGTAAGGAAATACAGAGTTAGGTTGCGATTTATGTTTCCGATATTTCGCTAAAAACGACTTCTTTGCCAAAAATATTACTAGGGTATAACAACAATCACTTAGCATAATCAGCCTATATGCGTCAGGCCTTCTCTCAAGGAGAGAGTATGGGCTTTATCACCACGCGTGCCCACCGCGGATTGGCGATTTCAAGCGTTTCAAGGTATGTGAATAGCTCTGGCTCTCAGGTTTCCTCACGATGTTTTCCTTAAAAATTTCACTTAAAACCTGTTAAATATACCTACCTTAAAAGTAAAAAAAATCGGGCATGAAAGATAAACAAAGTCCGGACAGAAACTCGAAGTCCGGACAGAAACTCGAAGTCCGGACAGAGCCGGATAGATGGTTACCCTAGACGTGAAGTCGTAAACACAGCCGGCGAGCAATAAATAGACTTTCCCGTAGAAAGATTTAATTTCCCGGCATTCTTCAACATCAATATTTTAAACGGCACTTCAGAGCGCAGTAGCACGCTTTCTGATGAAAAGCCTCACGTCTGAGTAGCAATTGAAGGAACGCTCTATGGTTTCATCGAGCGCGCAATTCCTGGGAATTTATCGATATCGATAAATTCGTTCGTCTCGTCCGTCACTAGTTTAATTTGAGCGCATTGCTCGGGGTGCAAGGAAGGAGGTGTTAAAATGGCGTTTGAGTGATCCAATTTTACGATGTGTAGGAAATGGAACTTGATGGCACGTTTGATTTCTAATAATATAATTAAATTTAATATAAAAATATCTCGTGTCAGTGTTTGTTGTCGAACTCGTCTGAAACGGCTTCACCGATTTCATGAATCTTTTTGTATATGTTACAGCCAAAGTAATAAATCTGGATATTATATATATTGTCTAGTCATTATATATAATGTCTACTCAGTTTAGATAAAGTGATAATTAACACAAAATTAATCACATTTACTAGCAATTTTTTGCCATATCATAATGTAGGGTACCTATGACTTTTCCATGCACCAACTTTGTTTAAGTTTGACACAAAACTAAGTTTTTTAGTGAAATATTTTTTTTCGCTTTTATATAAAAAAAAAGAACTAACACCCGAAGTTTCAGGATGGAGCGTCGCTGCGCTCCGCTCCATCCTGGAACTTCGAACCTATTTTTGCTTATGTGTACTGACCCAACAAACAAAATGCGAAATATAAATTTAATCAAACAATTATTTGCTATATAACACTTGCCAAAATAAAACGTTAGCATAATAATTTATTACTTTGTCTAGTGAATTTGGCTTTTATATATAATGACCAGTCATTATGTATAATAGCTATTTAATCACTTTGGCTGTAACATATATATTTGATAGGTCTGAGAATAGGGTCGTGCGCTAATTAATATGGCAAAACAACGTTTGCCGAGTCAGCTAGTTGTATTGTAATATTGTTAAGGTACGTTAATAATGGGGTAAAATTTCGATAAACGTGGTCTGAGGGACATTTTAAACATAGTTTTGTTTTCCTGTACGTAGTTTTCCAAGTATCCCGGTGTTGTGCCGCCCGCATCCAGCGACTCCCGTTACCGTAACCCGGTCGTCAGACCATCTGGTGGGAAGCCTGCCCACTTGGAAAACCATGAGGGAAGACTATGTGCCACAGTGGGCGTCAAATGGCTGATGATGTATCATACGTAGTATTTAATAAAGATATTTCCAAAAATACTAATTTCAGAATTAAATTTTCTCAATCAAACACATAGTATAAGATAAGACTAATTATGTCTTGACTTAAATGTTCGCAAGGTGGCTGGGTGCCATACATTACTATATGGTACCCGGCTGCCTTTGACTCTATATGCCTCACATGTTCTCTTCACGATTGTTTTGTTTTATTTCTGTTTTGTTGACGTTTGTGTCTTTTGTTTGTGTACCTTTTGTTTACTTTGTGTTTCTGTGACAATTTAAATAAATATCCTCTTTCTTTCTTTCTTTCAATTTTATAGTCAATTTTATGAAACTGTGTGAGCGAGATAGCATGGTCACCGTAACAGCCTTGAGCTTCGGCGAAAGGTTTAAAAAAAACGCACGACATGAATTAATTTTCTTTGATAATCTTATGAGTGACTTTCAAGTACAAGCGCAGGTGTACAATATAACATTTTTGTTTTACTTATACATTTCGTAAAGTTTCCAGATGGTTTTAAAAAATAAAGTAAATCAAATTGAAACTTTAATACTTTCTTCACCTGAAACAGGTCGGACAAGAAACACGTAGGTAGATTATGTCGTTTACAACAACTTTTATTATTCCTCTCTTTTTTTAATTATAGTTATTTTTTTTATAAAAGCATATTTTTTTTAATTTTAACGGTATTTAGTGCTATATAATGGCACAGTCTGATAAACAATCCTTAAAACCGTCATCATAATCATAAGCAGCCTATATACGTCCCACTGTAGGGCACAGGCCTTCCCTCAGAGAGAGAGAGAGTATGGGCTTAATCACCACGCGTGCCCACCGCGGATTGGCGATTTCAAGCGCGATGTTGAACCATAATGTGTTGAATAGAGTAAGTACATATTCTTTTGCCAAAGAAAGTGATTTAAGGCTGCGACACTGGTAGAGGAGGTATTAAAAAAAATTGTATAAACACTGCAAAATAAGTATGCAAAATAACAAAAGTGGTTGATTTTGGAAAAAACCCTGTATAATAGATCATCATCATCATCAGCCATTTGACGCCCACTACAAGACATAGGCCTCCTTCGTGGTTTGCATAACCATGAGGGGTTTTGCCATAATCGCCACGCTTGGCAGGCGGGTTGGCGATCGCAGTATGCATTAATAGATAAAACATTTATTTGCATCTGCATACTCACACATATAGAACAACAATGGAAGTGACACAAGTAAAACAAAGCAACATTTTAAAGCAATGAGGCAAACAAAAACAACAACAAAAGTAGGTACAGGCAAATCAACATAAAGTACAAGGCAACAAGTTGTGGGTGTGGCAAATGAAATAATGTAGTCTCTACGAACGTGGTGAACGTATTTTCCATGTTTACCTAAAGTTCTACAGTCTATATACCTATAGGAAACAGGCATCCGCAAAAGCAAAATGTCTACGCTAGACACTAGCTTTGAGCAGGTGTTCCAATTGAACGCGACCACTGGATGAAAATTTCCGCTGTTGTAAAGTCAACTAGCTGCCCCAGAGGCGAGCAGGCACAGGGCAAGCTATGGGGACTTATATGATAGTAAAAAATATTTTTGAAATTGAATTCGTATTTTGTTCTTTGCCATTGCACGGTGGTCCTCTCACGGTCGCCAAATAAAGAGATTTATATCTTCTGTAAGTCGTCGTGGAAAAAATACGACGACGTTTCAATAGAATCAAGGAATAGTTTAACACATGATGCTTGCGCTTATATTTTTACACAAAGAAAAAACAAAAAACGAAATAGAGAAAAAAAGGTTGAACTAGCAAGGAGGTTGCAGAGTTTTTGGAATTGAGTCACCAGACTGTATCCAGATATCATTCCAGAACACAACGAACTTTTCGGCTGTATGTCCTTGTCCGTTAAGCGGTAACCAGTAATGATACTCATTAGCCTCCACCAGGTGGTCACGTGTCCGACGAGAATAGGATTTCGCGGTACAATATTTTTACATTACGAATTATTAAATTAAATTGACCAACGAATTACGGATTAAATTACACAACCATCATCGTCTAAGGCATTTGCATTTGTTGCAGATGAATTATGCAGCGTTTCTTAAGCATTTACGGTAGTGACTAAAACGTCAAAATCAGGAGAGGAATCCCCGAAACGAACAGTAATAGTAATATTAATATTTATACATATTTACAGTCTGTGTGGCGCCGGAATAAGAATAGCGTCACTCCATTTCCTTCCGTGGATGTCGTAGAAGGCGACTAAGGAAATCAACCAGGAGACGGGCAGAAGCGTCTTGCTGAGATTCCAACCGCAAACTGCGATCGCCAACCCGCCTGTCAAGCGTGGCGATTATGGCAAAACCACTCATGGTTATAAAAACCACGAAGGAGGCCTATGTCCTGCAGTGGGCGTCGAGTGGCTGATGATGATGATTTACAGTCTCCGTTTGTGTCTGTGGTGTCTGAATGAATAGCCTCTCCATAGTTTCCTCTTTGCAACGCGGCGAGGTGTGGACGGCCAAAGTCCGCAATAAGTTAAATTCAATAACGCTTCGCAGACGAATCGACGGGCTGCGAACTCGGCACTTCCTAAGAACCCTACAGGGTGTAAGTTAGCTAGACCGACTTAACTGCCTTTCTGGCCTGGCGGTATCACGTCTGATCACGAGGGAGGTCGTGGGTTCGACTCCCACTGGAGGCCGCCGTAGATTTGTACAAATGGAGTCTGACTGATTGAGGTGTCTGGGTGTATTTTTATGTTTGTGATGTCCTTGCCCGGTACATAGCACAGGGTATCCTAGTTTGAGATTGGGACAAGTGATGTGTTGTGTTGTGTGTAAGTTATTTATTTAGACAGTAATATATTAAAAGGGTCTAACCGCGATTATTTATTAGGTAAAATTTAATTACTTATGACTCCCGACGTTTTGGCAACGTTGCAGCTGCCGTGGTCACCGGTAGACAGACGGCTGCTGCGACGTTGCCGAAACGTCGGGAATCAAATGTAACTAAATTTCACTTAATAAATAATCACGGTTAGACCCGTTTAATATATTAATGTGTATGAGCATCGCCAGTCATTAAAAATATTATTTGAAATTTGAAATTTCCGCGTCGCAAATTGGCGTCAGTGGGTAGAAGCCTCGCCAAAAGCCAAAAGCTCGCCAGGTCGGCAGAGGGTCCGTGGATGCTAACGGCGAGAGGCCGCGAAAGATGGCTCGATGGGGAAATGGCCTGTACCCAGTAGTTTGTTTTGTTTTTATTTTTGTTTTGTTGACGTTCGTGTATTTTGTTTGTGTACCTTCGTGTTTACGTGTTTCTATGACAATTTAAATAAATGTCTTCATTCATTCTTTTTTTCTTTCTTGCAGTGTCACAGACCAAGAGCGACCGCAGAGCAAGGACTGTGGTCCGTGACTCTATACATATTACCGCGCCCTCGCCCCAAGTCCCATCTGTGTGTCTCGCGCCCTTCTACCTGGCAGTGACTGGCGAGTGATACGACACAAATGAATAAATAGTAATAAGTAAGTTTCCAAGTACTAAACATAGATATAAGTTTTGTGTACCAACTAATAATCCGAAATAAAAAGGAGAAAATTACAATAATTGAATGTAATAAGGTATGTGTGAATATCTTAGACACTCTGATTTCCTCATGATGTTTTCCAGTTACACGTATATACGTCTCACTGTAGGGCAGAGGCCTTCTCTCAGAGAGAGAGTATGGGCTCAATCACCACGCGTGCACACCGCGAATTGGCAATTTCAAGCGCTGAGGTATGTGCATAGCTCAGACACTCAGGTTTCCTCACGATGTTTTCCTTCACGGTAAGCGAGTGGTATTGCTAGTATAACTTCACAAATGTACATAACCTATAAAACCAAGGCATAGGTACACGCCCGCACTGGGAAGCGAACCTGGGTCTCTCGCTTCCGAGTCCAATATTCTACCCACCGCTTCTAAATGTACGCTATACGTAATGCGTAAATCATCATCATCATCATGATCATCAGCATTTCACACGCACTGCAGGACATAGGCCTCCTTCGCGGTTTTCATAACCATAAGGGGTTTTGCTATAATCGCCACGCTTGGCAGGCGGGTTGGCGATCGCAGTATGCGGTTGGAATCTCAGGAAGACGCTGCTGCCTGTCTCCTGATAATTTTTGATTTCCTTAGTCGCTTTCTACGACATCTACGGAAGGAAATGGAGTGAATGGAGGCGATTATTTAAACTTAATTTTCTTAACTCTGAATCAAACCCGTTAAATTTGTAGCCACGTATAAGCAAGCATGTATAAGCAGTGTGAGTGAACCAATTGTCAATTGGGACTGTTATTGTTGAAGTGAGTGTTTGCATGCAGACACTCTGATCTGACTGTTAAAGCAGTGATAAGAATATTGGTATAATGACTGCACATGAATTTCCACTTACATTGCTCGCTGGAAACTCCAATCTTGGACCGATTCAACCAGTCAATCAACGAGCCGAAATCGTACTTCGCTTAACGTATGAATAATTAACTATTGGAATGATGGAATATGATAACTAGCTTGATGGCCTGATAGCAGAATGGCACGCAAATCTATTCCAACCTGCTATAAATAACTTAAGGGTTTCTGAAGATATACAAAATGAACTTTGTGTGGTTTGAAAGCCACATCAAAATGAACGAGCCTTAACAATAGCTATGCTCTGTGACAATAGCTATCGAATACGCTAGTTTGTTTTTTGGTCGCGAATTTTCTTAAACAAGATTTCTCAACACAAATTTTATTTTTTATTTTACTTCCATAGTTTAATGGATGACATCTTTAATTACTAATTGCATAACCGCGGCTTTCAAGCCACCCAGATTTGAGCGTGTATGTTTATAACAGAGTACATAAACACTGTGATATAAAACTTGGCACCGTAACAAAAGCCAAGTATGAGGTAACCAACTTCTTACTTAAACTGGATTACCAGAGTACCGAAAATTTAATAACGTCGCGATAATTATTTAAAAAAAAAAACCGGCCAAGCGCGAGTCGGACTCGCGCACGAAGGGTTCCGTACCATTATCTATACAACATTAGACACAAAGATAAATAAAACAGCAAAAAAAATCACGTTTTTTGTATGGGAGACCCCTTAAATAATTATTTTATTTTGTTTTTAGTATTTCCTGTTATAGCGGCAACAGAAATACATAATCTGTGAAAATTTCAACTCTCTAGCTATCACGGTTCTTGAGATACAGCCTGGTGACAGACAGACGGACGGACGGACGGACGGACAGACAGACAGCGAAGTCTTTGTAATAGGGTCCCGTTTTTACCCTTTGTTACTCAAGTTGCAGTGATTTAACTAAATTTTATTTAATTTTTTTTTTTGTTTAAATAAGTTCAAAATAACCACTTGTTTTGAGTTGCAGTGATTTAACTAAATTTTATTTAATTTTTTTTTTTGTTTAAGTAAGTTCAAAATAACCACTTTTGAGTTTGAAAAAGGAAATTTCCAAAACAACAGATTCAATTGGTTCCTTAACATACAAGCCTAGCCTTCTTTAAAGACCTCTGGAAACAATGTACTTTACCGAAACTCCAAGTGATGCACAGTTTAATAAATAAATAAAAGTAACAAACTAAATCACGATTCAACCAACCAGGAAAGATAAACATATTATAATGTGTGTACATCGGTCCACATCCTAAGTCAATACGTGATGTAACTTCCCTCCAAGTGAAGGCCTGTGCCCTACAGTGGGACAGGCTGCATTTTATATTTATATATCATTGCAATAAATTAATAAAACGGGCTGAAAACTCCGAAAATTATAAAAGAGCATTGGCTAGTACAATCTCATTTGGAAGTCTGTTTCTAATGAATTAAAAAGGGTTCTCGTTTGCGTCCATTCAAATATTTGATAATGGGCAGACATTATCTCATCAGCTACTTTCCGTTTGTATCCAAGAAGGGGCTTTTTCATTGATTAGACTGTTGGTGAAGATGTAGAGTCAATGTTTGGAGAGGGACTTTCAAAGATTTGATAATTCTATTAGAAAATTTTTCAAATTGCGCCTTCGACTAAGTGCAGGCTGCTGTAGTAGGCAATTAAAAGTATCTAATACCTGCTCGTAAAAGCTTTTGTTGCTTCTCCGGAATGAGTCGGATTACAAATCTCATATTGTACCTATATTTTATTTAAAAACCGGCCAAGTGCGAGTCGGACTCCCGCACGAAGAGTTTTGTGACACAACACTAGACAAAGATCGAGAGTAGATAAATTAGGACACTGAGAACAGCGCCATCTATAGAACCCAACAAGAAGCATCTAACATATGACATCGGCGCTGTGAAGGTTACATAGGTGGCCGTTAGATGGCGCGCGCTGTCTTTAGACAACGTTTGTTGTATGGCAGCCCCCCTTAAGTATTAATTTTATTCTGGTTTTATTATTTGTTGTTATAGCGGCAAGAGAAATATATCGTCTGTGAAAATTTCAACTGGCTAACTAGCATGCTTCATGAGATACAGCCTGGTGACATACAACCCGACAGCCAGCCAGACGGACAGACAGACCTTAAAAACATAATTTTCGGTAAATTTTCTTGGGATATTCAGCGATAATTCTTAACTAGTTAGTCCCATTTGGTTAATTCTTTTTTGTAACAAAGGGGGTAATTCATAAGGTACAATACCCTGTTAAGGTGATGTCAGTGAACTTAGCATATCATTTTCCAGCATATCAAAAATAAATGAGAGTTCTTGTCGCATGCAGCAGAGTTCTATAGTTCCTGATACTTTTCAGAAATAGTTCTGGCGTTTTCACATAGAAAAAAATCAATTGAAAAAATGATATGCTATCTTCCCGTAGCATATCACTTCTCAGAAAATCGAAAAAAAAAGTAAGTTCTTATAGCATGCAGCTGAGTTCTATAGTTCCTGATACTTTTTAGAAATAGTTCTGGCGATTTTACCCCAAAAAAATCAGTTGACAAAATGATATGCTAACTTCCCGTAGCATATCATTTCGCAGCAAATCGAAAACTTATGTAAGTTCTCATCGCATACACCTATGCTATAGAGTTCCTGATACTTTTCAAGAATAGTTCTGCCTTTAAATTCAAATAACAGCAGATCCCGTACAAAACATTAAAAAGTCGAAAAATAACACATTCATCAATTAAAATTATTTTGACGAACTCAGGGCACAGAACTGTTTCGTTTTTGATGGTTCTGTATCAAAACTGGAACCTTAAACTAAATTAAGAACTAGAACTCACGTAAAAGTGTCAGCATATCACGTCAGAATGGTTGAAAATTCAAAAATAAAATAATAATATTTTTAAATAAATTTAGCAGGCTTATAACACAGAACTCTTTTGTTTGTCATAGATCTGTGTCAGATCTGCACCAAACATTTCAATTTAGAACTAGAACTCACGTAAAAGTGTCAGCATATCACGTCAGAATGGCAGAAATTTCAAAAATAAAACAATAATATTTTTAAATAAATTAAGCAGGCTTACAACACAGAACTCTTTTGTTTGTCATAGATCTGTGTCAGATCTGCACCATACATTTCAATTTAGAACTAGAACTCACGTAAAAGTGTCAGCATATCACGTCAGATTGGTAGAAATTTCAAAAATAAAACAATAATATTTTTAAATAAATTAAGCAGGCTTATAACACAGAACTCTTTTGTTTTTCATAGATCTGTATCAGATCTGAACTAAACATCTAAATTAAGAACTAGAATTCACGTAATAGTGCCAGCATATCACGTCAGAATGGTAGAAAATTCAAAAATAAAACAATAATATTTTTAAATAAATTTAGCAGGCTGATAACACAGAACTCTTTTGTTTGTCATAGATCTGTGTCAGATCTGCACCATACATTTCAATTTAGAACTAGAACTCACGTAAAAGTGTCAGCATATCACGTTAGAATGGTTAAAAATTCAAAAATAAAATAATAATATTTTTAAATAAATTTAGCAGGCTTATAACACAGAACTCTTTCGTTTTTCATAGATCTGTATCAGATCTGCACTAGACATCTCAATTTAGAACTAGAACTCACGTAAAAGTGTCAGCATATCACGTCAGAATGGCAGAAATTTCCAAAATAAAACAATAATATTTTTAAATAAATTAAGCAGGCTTATAACACAGAACTCTTTTGTTTGTCATAGATCTGTATCAGATCTGCACTAAACATCTCAATTTAGAACTAGAACTCACGTAAAAGTGTCAGCATATCACGTCAGAATGGTTGAAAATTCAAAAATAAAATAATAATATTTTTAAATAAATTTAGCAGGCTTATAACACAGAACTCTTTTGTTTGTCATAGATCTGTGTCAGATCTGCACCAAACATTTCAATTTAGAACTAGAACTCACGTAAAAGTGTCAGCATATCACGTCAGAATGGTAGAAAATTCAAAAATAAAACAATAATATTTTTAAATAAATTTAGCAGGCTTATAACACAGAACTCTTTTGTTTGTCATAGATCTGTGTCAGATCTGCACCAAACATTTCAATTAAAAACTAGAACTCACGTAAAAGTGTCAGCATATCACGTCAGATTGGTAGAAATTTCAAAAATAAAACAATAGTATTTTTAAATAAATTAAGCAGGCTTATAACACAGAACTCTTTTGTTTTTCATAGATCTGTATCAGATCTGCACTAAACATCTCAATTTAGAACGAGAACTCACGTAATAGTGCCAGCATATCACGTCAGAATGGTAGAAAATTCAAAAATAAAACAATAATATTTTTAAATAAATTTAGCAGGCTGATAACACAGAACTCTTTTGTTTGTCATAGATCTGTGTCAGATCTGCACCATACATTTCAATTTAAAACTAGAACTCACGTAAAAGTGTCAGCATATCACGTTAGAATGGTTGAAAATTCAAAAATAAAATAATAATATTTTTAAATAATTTTAGCAGGCTTATAACACAGAACTCTTTCGTTTTTCATAGATCTGTATCAGATCTGCACTAGACATCTCAATTTAGAACTAGAACTCACGTAAAAGTGTCAGCATATCACTTCAGAATGGCAGAAATTTCAAAAATAAAACAATAATATTTTTAAATAAATTAAGCAGGCTTATAACACAGAACTCTTTTGTTTGTCATAGATCTGTATCAGATCTGCACTAAACATCTCAATTTAGAACTAGAACTCACGTAAAAGTGTCAGCATATCACGTCAGAAAGGTAGAAATTTCAAAAATAAAACAATAATATTTTTAAATAAATTAAGCAGGCTTATAACACAGAACTCTTTTGTTTGTAATAGATCTGTGTCAGATCTGCACCATACATTTCAATTAAGAACTAGAACTCACGTAAAAGTGTCAGCATATCACGTCAGAATGGCAGAAATTTAAAAAAAAAAAACAATAATATTTTTAAATAAATTAAGCAGGCTTATAACACAGAACTCTTTTGTTTGTCATAGATCTGTATCAGATCTGCACTAAACATCTCAATTTAGAACTAAAACTCACGTAAAAGTGTCAGCATATCACGTCAGAATGGTTGAAAATTCAAAAATAAAATAATAATATTTTTAAATAAATTTAGCAGGCTTATAACACAGAACTCTTTTGTTTGTCATAGATCTGTGTCAGATCTGCACCAAACATTTCAATTTAGAACTAGAACTCACGTAAAAGTGTCAGCATATCACGTCAGAATGGCAGAAATTTCAAAAATAAAACAATAATATTTTTAAATAAATTAAGCAGGCTTACAACACAGAACTCTTTTGTTTGTCATAGATCTGTGTCAGATCTGCACCATACATTTCAATTTAGAACTAGAACTCACGTATAAGTGTCAGCATATCACGTCAGATTGGTAGAAATTTCAAAAATAAAACAATAATATTTTTAAATAAATTAAGCAGGTTTATAACACAGAACTCTTTTGTTTTTCATAGATCTGTATCAGATCTGAACTAAACATCTAAATTTAGAACTAGAATTCACGTAATAGTGCCAGCATATCACGTCAGAATGGTAGAAAATTCAAAAATAAAACAATAATATTTTTAAATAAATTTAGCAGGCTGATAACACAGAACTCTTTTGTTTGTCATAGATCTGTGTCAGATCTGCACCATACATTTCAATTTAGAACTAGAACTCACGTAAAAGTGTCAGCATATCACGTTAGAATGGTTGAAAATTCAAAAATAAAATAATAATATTTTTAAATAATTTTAGCAGGCTTATAACACAGAACTCTTTCGTTTTTCATAGATCTGTATCAGATCTGCACTAGACATCTCAATTTAGAACTAGAACTCACGTAAAAGTGTCAGCATATCACTTCAGAATGGCAGAAATTTCAAAAATAAAACAATAATATTTTTAAATAAATTAAGCAGGCTTATAACACAGAACTCTTTTGTTTGTCATAGATCTGTATCAGATCTGCACTAAACATCTCAATTTAGAACTAAAACTCACGTAAAAGTGTCAGCATATCACGTCAGAATGGTAGAAATTTCAAAAATAAAACAATAATATTTTTAAAAAAATTAAGCAGGCTTATAACACAGAACTCTTTTGTTTGTCATAGATCTGTGTCAGATCTGCACCATACATTTCAATTAAGAACTAGAACTCACGTAAAAGTGTCAGCATATCACGTCAGAATGGCAGAAATTTCAAAAAAAAAAACAATAATATTTTTAAATAAATTAAGCAGGCTTATAACACAGAACTCTTTTGTTTGTCATAGATCTGTATCAGATCTGCACTAAACATCTCAATTTAGAACTAGAACTCACGTAAAAGTGTCAGCATATCACGTCAGAATGGTTGAAAATTCAAAAATAAAATAATAATATTTTTAAATAAATTTAGCAGGCTTATAACACAGAACTCTTTTGTTTGTCATAGATCTGTATCAGATCTGCACTAAACATCTCAATTTAGAACTAGAACTCACGTAAAAGTGTCAGCATATCACGTCAGAATGGCAGAAATTTCAAAAATAAAACAATAATATTTTTAAATAAATTAAGCAGGCTTATAACACAGAACTCTTTTGTTTGTCATAGATCTGTATCAGATCTGCACTAAACATCTCAATTTAGAACTAGAACTCACGTAAAAGTGTCAGCGTATCACGTCAGAATGGCAGAAATTTCAAAAAAAAAACAATAATATTTTTAAATAAATTAAGCAGGCTTATAACACAGAACTCTTTTGTTTTTCATAGATCTGTATCAGATCTGCACTAAACATCTCAATTTAGAACTAGAACTCACGTAATAGTGCCAGCATATCACGTCAGAATGGTAGAAAATTCAAAAGCAAAACAATAATATTTTTAAATAAATTTAGCAGGCTGATAACACAGAACTCTTTTGTTTGTCATAGATCTGTGTCAGATCTGCACCATACATTTCAATTTAGAACTAGAACTCACGTAAAAGTGTCAGCATATCACGTTAGAATGGTTGAAAATTCAAAAATAAAATAATAATATTTTTAAATAATTTTAGCAGGCTTATAACACAGAACTCTTTTGTTTGTCATAGATCTGTGTCAGATCTGCACCAAACATTTCAATTAAGAACTAGAACTCACGTAAAAGTGTCAGCATATCACGTTAGAATGGTTGAAAAATCAAAAATAAAATAATAATATTTTTAAATAAATTTAGCAGGCTTATAACACAGAACTCTTTTGTTTGTCATAGATCTGTGTCAGATCTGCACCAAACATTTCAATTAAGAACTAGAACTCACGTAAAAGTGTCAGCATATCACGTCAGATTGGTAGAAATTTCAAAAATAAAACAATAGTATTTTTAAATAAATTAAGCAGGCTTATAACACAGAACTCTTTTGTTTTTCATAGATCTGTATCAGATCTGCACTAAACATCTCAATTTAGAACTAGAACTCACGTAATAGTGCCAGCATATCACGTCAGAATGGTAGAAAATTCAAAAGCAAAACAATAATATTTTTAAATAAATTTAGCAGGCTGATAACACAGAACTCTTTTGTTTGTCATAGATCTGTGTCAGATCTGCACCATACATTTCAATTTAGAACTAGAACTCACGTAAAAGTGTCAGCATATCACGTTAGAATGGTTGAAAATTCAAAAATAAAATAATAATATTTTTAAATAATTTTAGCAGGCTTATAACACAGAACTCTTTTGTTTGTCATAGATCTGTGTCAGATCTGCACCAAACATTTCAATTAAGAACTAGAACTCACGTAAAAGTGTCAGCATATCACGTCAGATTGGTAGAAATTTCAAAAATAAAACAATAGTATTTTTAAATAAATTAAGCAGGCTTATAACACAGAACTCTTTTGTTTGTCATAGATCTGTATCAGATCTGCACTAAACATCTCAATTTAGAACTAGAACTCACGTAAAAGTGTCAGCATATCACGTCAGAATGGTTGAAAATTCAAAAATAAAATAATAATATTTTTAAATAAATTTAGCAGGCTTATAACACAGAACTCTTTTGTTTGTCATAGATCTGTGTCAGATCTGCACCAAACATTTCAATTTAGAACTAGAACTCACGTAAAAGTGTCAGCGTATCACGTCAGAATGGCAGAAATTTCAAAAAAAAAACAATAATATTTTTAAATAAATTAAGCAGGCTTATAACACAGAACTCTTTTGTTTTTCATAGATCTGTATCAGATCTGCACTAAACATCTCAATTTAGAACTAGAACTCACGTAATAGTGCCAGCATATCACGTCAGAATGGTAGAAAATTCAAAAGCAAAACAATAATATTTTTAAATAAATTTAGCAGGCTGATAACACAGAACTCTTTTGTTTGTCATAGATCTGTGTCAGATCTGCACCATACATTTCAATTTAGAACTAGAACTCACGTAAAAGTGTCAGCATATCACGTTAGAATGGTTGAAAATTCAAAATTAAAATAATAATATTTTTAAATAATTTTAGCAGGCTTATAACACAGAACTCTTTTGTTTGTCATAGATCTGTGTCAGATCTGCACCAAACATTTCAATTAAGAACTAGAACTCACGTAAAAGTGTCAGCATATCACGTTAGAATGGTTGAAAAATCAAAAATAAAATAATAATATTTTTAAATAAATTTAGCAGGCTTATAACACAGAACTCTTTTGTTTGTCATAGATCTGTGTCAGATCTGCACCAAACATTTCAATTAAGAACTAGAACTCACGTAAAAGTGTCAGCATATCACGTCAGATTGGTAGAAATTTCAAAAATAAAACAATAGTATTTTTAAATAAATTAAGCAGGCTTATAACACAGAACTCTTTTGTTTTTCATAGATCTGTATCAGATCTGCACTAAACATCTCAATTTAGAACTAGAACTCACGTAATAGTGCCAGCATATCACGTCAGAATGGTAGAAAATTCAAAAGCAAAACAATAATATTTTTAAATAAATTTAGCAGGCTGATAACACAGAACTCTTTTGTTTGTCATAGATCTGTGTCAGATCTGCACCATACATTTCAATTTAGAACTAGAACTCACGTAAAAGTGTCAGCATATCACGTTAGAATGGTTGAAAATTCAAAAATAAAATAATAATATTTTTAAATAATTTTAGCAGGCTTATAACACAGAACTCTTTTGTTTGTCATAGATCTGTGTCAGATCTGCACCAAACATTTCAATTAAGAACTAGAACTCACGTAAAAGTGTCAGCATATCACGTCAGATTGGTAGAAATTTCAAAAATAAAACAATAGTATTTTTAAATAAATTAAGCAGGCTTATAACACAGAACTCTTTTGTTTGTCATAGATCTGTATCAGATCTGCACTAAACATCTCAATTTAGAACTAGAACTCACGTAAAAGTGTCAGCATATCACGTCAGAATGGTTGAAAATTCAAAAATAAAATAATAATATTTTTAAATAAATTTAGCAGGCTTATAACACAGAACTCTTTTGTTTGTCATAGATCTGTGTCAGATCTGCACCAAACATTTCAATTTAGAACTAGAACTCACGTAAAAGTGTCAGCATATCACGTCAGAATGGCAGAAATTTCAAAAATAAAACAATAATATTTTTAAATAAATTAAGCAGGCTTACAACACAGAACTCTTTTGTTTGTCATAGATCTGTGTCAGATCTGCACCAAACATTTCAATTAAAAACTAGAACTCACGTAAAAGTGTCAGCATATCACGTCAGATTGGTAGAAATTTCAAAAATAAAACAATAGTATTTTTAAATAAATTAAGCAGGCTTATAACACAGAACTCTTTTGTTTTTCATAGATCTGTATCAGATCTGCACTAAACATCTCAATTTAGAACGAGAACTCACGTAATAGTGCCAGCATATCACGTCAGAATGGTAGAAAATTCAAAAATAAAACAATAATATTTTTAAATAAATTTAGCAGGCTGATAACACAGAACTCTTTTGTTTGTCATAGATCTGTGTCAGATCTGCACCATACATTTCAATTTAGAACTAGAACTCACGTAAAAGTGTCAGCATATCACGTTAGAATGGTTGAAAATTCAAAAATAAAATAATAATATTTTTAAATAATTTTAGCAGGCTTATAACACAGAACTCTTTCGTTTTTCATAGATCTGTATCAGATCTGCACTAGACATCTCAATTTAGAACTAGAACTCACGTAAAAGTGTCAGCATATCACTTCAGAATGGCAGAAATTTCAAAAATAAAACAATAATATTTTTAAATAAATTAAGCAGGCTTATAACACAGAACTCTTTTGTTTGTCATAGATCTGTATCAGATCTGCACTAAACATCTCAATTTAGAACTAGAACTCACGTAAAAGTGTCAGCATATCACGTCAGAAAGGTAGAAATTTCAAAAATAAAACAATAATATTTTTAAATAAATTAAGCAGGCTTATAACACAGAACTCTTTTGTTTGTAATAGATCTGTGTCAGATCTGCACCATACATTTCAATTAAGAACTAGAACTCACGTAAAAGTGTCAGCATATCACGTCAGAATGGCAGAAATTTAAAAAAAAAAAACAATAATATTTTTAAATAAATTAAGCAGGCTTATAACACAGAACTCTTTTGTTTGTCATAGATCTGTATCAGATCTGCACTAAACATCTCAATTTAGAACTAGAACTCACGTAAAAGTGTCAGCATATCACGTTAGAATGGTTGAAAAATCAAAAATAAAATAATAATATTTTTAAATAAATTTAGCGAGCTTATAACACAGAACTCTTTTGTTTGTCATAGATCTGTGTCAGATCTGCACCAAACATTTCAATTAAGAACTAGAACTCACGTAAAAGTGTCAGCATATCACGTCAGATTGGTAGAAATTTCAAAAATAAAACAATAGTATTTTTAAATAAATTAAGCAGGCTTATAACACAGAACTCTTTTGTTTGTCATAGATCTGTGTCAGATCTGCACCAAACATTTCAATTTAGAACTAGAACTCACGTAAAAGTGTCAGCGTATCACGTCAGAATGGCAGAAATTTCAAAAAAAAAACAATAATATTTTTAAATAAATTAAGCAGGCTTATAACACAGAACTCTTTTGTTTTTCATAGATCTGTATCAGATCTGCACTAAACATCTCAATTTAGAACTAGAACTCACGTAATAGTGCCAGCATATCACGTCAGAATGGTAGAAAATTCAAAAGCAAAACAATAATATTTTTAAATAAATTTAGCAGGCTGATAACACAGAACTCTTTTGTTTGTCATAGATCTGTGTCAGATCTGCACCATACATTTCAATTTAGAACTAGAACTCACGTAAAAGTGTCAGCATATCACGTTAGAATGGTTGAAAATTCAAAATTAAAATAATAATATTTTTAAATAAATTTAGCAGGCTTATAACACAGAACTCTTTTGTTTGTCATAGATCTGTGTCAGATCTGCACCAAACATTTCAATTAAGAACTAGAACTCACGTAAAAGTGTCAGCATATCACGTCAGATTGGTAGAAATTTCAAAAATAAAACAATAGTATTTTTAAATAAATTAAGCAGGCTTATAACACAGAACTCTTTTGTTTGTCATAGATCTGTATCAGATCTGCACTAAACATCTCAATTTAGAACTAGAACTCACGTAAAAGTGTCAGCATATCACGTCAGAATGGTTGAAAATTCAAAAATAAAATAATAATATTTTTAAATAAATTTAGCAGGCTTATAACACAGAACTCTTTTGTTTGTCATAGATCTGTGTCAGATCTGCACCAAACATTTCAATTTAGAACTAGAACTCACGTAAAAGTGTCAGCGTATCACGTCAGAATGGCAGAAATTTCAAAAAAAAAACAATAATATTTTTAAATAAATTAAGCAGGCTTATAACACAGAACTCTTTTGTTTTTCATAGATCTGTTTCAGATCTGCACTAAACATCTCAATTTAGAACTAGAACTCACGTAATAGTGCCAGCATATCACGTCAGAATGGTAGAAAATTCAAAAGCAAAACAATAATATTTTTAAATAAATTTAGCAGGCTGATAACACAGAACTCTTTTGTTTGTCATAGATCTGTGTCAGATCTGCACCATACATTTCAATTTAGAACTAGAACTCACGTAAAAGTGTCAGCATATCACGTTAGAATGGTTGAAAATTCAAAATTAAAATAATAATATTTTTAAATAATTTTAGCAGGCTTATAACACAGAACTCTTTTGTTTGTCATAGATCTGTGTCAGATCTGCACCAAACATTTCAATTAAGAACTAGAACTCACGTAAAAGTGTCAGCATATCACGTTAGAATGGTTGAAAAATCAAAAATAAAATAATAATATTTTTAAATAA
The DNA here is from genome assembly GCA_947308005.1 of Yponomeuta malinellus. Taxonomy (NCBI): domain Eukaryota; kingdom Metazoa; phylum Arthropoda; class Insecta; order Lepidoptera; family Yponomeutidae; genus Yponomeuta; species Yponomeuta malinellus. Next base: position 889,537 of record OX371020.1, on the reverse strand, counting down.
ATTTAGCAGGCTTATAACACAGAACTCTTTTGTTTGTCATAGATCTGTGTCAGATCTGCACCAAACATTTCAATTAAGAACTAGAACTCACGTAAAAGTGTCAGCATATCACGTCAGATTGGTAGAAATTTCAAAAATAAAACAATAGTATTTTTAAATAAATTAAGCAGGCTTATAACACAGAACTCTTTTGTTTTTCATAGATCTGTATCAGATCTGCACTAAACATCTCAATTTAGAACTAGAACTCACGTAATAGTGCCAGCATATCACGTCAGAATGGTAGAAAATTCAAAAGCAAAACAATAATATTTTTAAATAAATTTAGCAGGCTGATAACACAGAACTCTTTTGTTTGTCATAGATCTGTGTCAGATCTGCACCATACATTTCAATTTAGAACTAGAACTCACGTAAAAGTGTCAGCATATCACGTTAGAATGGTTGAAAATTCAAAAATAAAATAATAATATTTTTAAATAATTTTAGCAGGCTTATAACACAGAACTCTTTTGTTTGTCATAGATCTGTGTCAGATCTGCACCAAACATTTCAATTAAGAACTAGAACTCACGTAAAAGTGTCAGCATATCACGTCAGATTGGTAGAAATTTCAAAAATAAAACAATAGTATTTTTAAATAAATTAAGCAGGCTTATAACACAGAACTCTTTTGTTTGTCATAGATCTGTATCAGATCTGCACTAAACATCTCAATTTAGAACTAGAACTCACGTAAAAGTGTCAGCATATCACGTCAGAATGGTTGAAAATTCAAAAATAAAATAATAATATTTTTAAATAAATTTAGCAGGCTTATAACACAGAACTCTTTTGTTTGTCATAGATCTGTGTCAGATCTGCACCAAACATTTCAATTTAGAACTAGAACTCACGTAAAAGTGTCAGCATATCACGTCAGAATGGCAGAAATTTCAAAAATAAAACAATAATATTTTTAAATAAATTAAGCAGGCTTACAACACAGAACTCTTTTGTTTGTCATAGATCTGTGTCAGATCTGCACCAAACATTTCAATTAAAAACTAGAACTCACGTAAAAGTGTCAGCATATCACGTCAGATTGGTAGAAATTTCAAAAATAAAACAATAGTATTTTTAAATAAATTAAGCAGGCTTATAACACAGAACTCTTTTGTTTTTCATAGATCTGTATCAGATCTGCACTAAACATCTCAATTTAGAACTAGAACTCACGTAATAGTGCCAGCATATCACGTCAGAATGGTAGAAAATTCAAAAATAAAACAATAATATTTTTAAATAAATTTAGCAGGCTGATAACACAGAACTCTTTTGTTTGTCATAGATCTGTGTCAGATCTGCACCATACATTTCAATTTAGAACTAGAACTCACGTAAAAGTGTCAGCATATCACGTTAGAATGGTTGAAAATTCAAAAATAAAATAATAATATTTTTAAATAATTTTAGCAGGCTTATAACACAGAACTCTTTCGTTTTTCATAGATCTGTATCAGATCTGCACTAGACATCTCAATTTAGAACTAGAACTCACGTAAAAGTGTCAGCATATCACTTCAGAATGGCAGAAATTTCAAAAATAAAACAATAATATTTTTAAATAAATTAAGCAGGCTTATAACACAGAACTCTTTTGTTTGTCATAGATCTGTATCAGATCTGCACTAAACATCTCAATTTAGAACTAGAACTCACGTAAAAGTGTCAGCATATCACGTCAGAAAGGTAGAAATTTCAAAAATAAAACAATAATATTTTTAAATAAATTAAGCAGGCTTATAACACAGAACTCTTTTGTTTGTAATAGATCTGTGTCAGATCTGCACCATACATTTCAATTAAGAACTAGAACTCACGTAAAAGTGTCAGCATATCACGTCAGAATGGCAGAAATTTAAAAAAAAAAAACAATAATATTTTTAAATAAATTAAGCAGGCTTATAACACAGAACTCTTTTGTTTGTCATAGATCTGTATCAGATCTGCACTAAACATCTCAATTTAGAACTAGAACTCACGTAAAAGTGTCAGCATATCACGTCAGAATGGTTGAAAATTCAAAAATAAAATAATAATATTTTTAAATAAATTTAGCAGGCTTATAACACAGAACTCTTTTGTTTGTCATAGATCTGTGTCAGATCTGCACCAAACATTTCAATTTAGAACTAGAACTCACGTAAAAGTGTCAGCATATCACGTCAGAATGGCAGAAATTTCAAAAATAAAACAATAATATTTTTAAATAAATTAAGCAGGCTTACAACACAGAACTCTTTTGTTTGTCATAGATCTGTGTCAGATCTGCACCATACATTTCAATTTAGAACTAGAACTCACGTAAAAGTGTCAGCATATCACGTCAGATTGGTAGAAATTTCAAAAATAAAACAATAATATTTTTAAATAAATTAAGCAGGCTTATAACACAGAACTCTTTTGTTTTTCATAGATCTGTATCAGATCTGAACTAAACATCTAAATTTAGAACTAGAACTCACGTAAAAGTGTCAGCATATCACGTCAGAATGGCAGAAATTTCAAAAAAAAAACAATAATATTTTTAAATAAATATTCTTATTTTATTTTTGAATTTTCAACCATTCTAACGTGATATGCTGACACTTTTACGTGAGTTCTAGTTCTAAATTGAGATGTTTAGTGCAGATCTGATACAGATCTATGACAAACAAAAGAGTTCTGTGTAATAAGCCTGCTTAATTTATTTAAAAATATTATTGTTTTATTTTTGAAATTTCTACCATTCTGACGTGATATGCTGACACTTTTACGTGAGTTCTAGTTCTTAATTGAAATGTATGGTGCAGATCTGACACAGATCTATGACAAACAAAAGAGTTCTGTGTTATAAGCGTGCTAAATTTATTTAAAAATATTATTATTTTATTTTTGAATTTTCAACCATTCTAACGTGATATGCTGACACTTTTACGTGAGTTCTAGTTCTAAATTGAAATGTATGGTGCAGATCCGACACAGATCTATGACAAACAAAAGAGTTCTGTGTTATGAGCCTGCTTAATTTATTTAAAAATATTATTGTTTTATTTTTGAAATTTCTACCATTCTGACGTGATATGCTGACACTTTTACGTGAGTTCTAGTTCTAAATCGAAATGTATGGTGCAGATCTGATACAGATCTATGACAAACAGAAGAGTTCTGTGTTATACGCCTGCTTAATTTATTTAAAAATATTATTGTTTTATTTTTGAATTTTCTACCATTCTGACGTGATATGCTGACACTTTTACGTGAGTTCTAGTTCTAAATTGAGATGTTTAGTGTAGATCTGATACAGATCTATGACAAACAAAAGAGTTCTGTTTTATAAGCCTGCTTAATTTATTTGAAAATATTATTGTTTTATTTTTGAAATTTCTATCATTCTGACGTGATATGCTGACACTTTTACGTGAGTTCTAGTTCTAAATTGAAATGTATGGTGCAGATCTGACACAGATCTATGTCAAACAAAAGAGTTCTGTGTTATCAGCCTGCTTAATATATTTAAAAATATTATTGTTTTATTTTTGAAATTTCTACCATTCTGACGTGATATGCTGACACTTTTACGTGAGTTCTAGTTCTAAATCGAAATGTATGGTGCAGATCTGATACAGATCTATGACAAACAGAAGAGTTCTGTGTTATAAGCCTGCTTAATTTATTTAAAAATATTATTGTTTTATTTTTGAATTTTCTACCATTCTGACGTGATATGCTGGCACTATTACGTGAGTTCTCGTTCTAAATTGAGATGTTTAGTGCAGATCTGATACAGATCTATGAAAAACAAAAGAGTTCTGTGTTATAAGCCTGCTTAATTTATTTAAAAATACTATTGTTTTATTTTTGAAATTTCTACCAATCTGACGTGATATGCTGACACTTTTACGTGAGTTCTAGTTTTTAATTGAAATGTTTGGTGCAGATCTGACACAGATCTATGACAAACAAAAGAGTTCTGTGTTATAAGCCTGCTAAATTTATTTAAAAATATTATTGTTTTATTTTTGAATTTTCTACCATTCTGACGTGATATGCTGACACTTTTACGTGAGTTCTAGTTCTAAATTGAAATGTATGGTGCAGATCTGACACAGATCTATGACAAACAAAAGAGTTCTGTGTTGTAAGCCTGCTAAATTTATTTAAAAATATTATTATTTTATTTTTGAATTTTCAACCATTCTAACGTGATATGCTGACACTTTTACGTGAGTTCTAGTTCTAAATTGAAATGTATGGTGCAGATCTGACACAGATCTATGACAAACAAAAGAGTTCTGTGTTATCAGCCTGCTAAATTTATTTAAAAATATTATTGTTTTATTTTTGAATTTTCTACAATTCTAACGTGATATGCTGACACTTTTACGTGAGTTTTAGTTCTAAATTGAGATGTTTAGTGTAGATCTGATACAGACCTATGACAAACAAAAGAGTTCTGTTTTATAAGCCTGCTTAATTTATTTAAAAATATTATTGTTTTATTTTTGAAATTTCTATCATTCTGACGTGATATGCTGACACTTTTACGTGAGTTCTAGTTCTAAATTGAAATGTATGGTGCAGATCTGACACAGATCTATGACAAACAAAAGAGTTCTGTGTTATCAGCCTGCTTAATTTATTAAAAAATATTATTGTTTTATTTTTGAAATTTCTACCATTCTGACGTGATATGCTGACACTTTTACGTGAGTTCTAGTTCTTAATTGAAATGTATGGTGCAGATCTGACACAGATCTATGACAAACAAAAGAGTTCTGTGTTATAAGCCTGCTTAATTTATTTAAAAATATTATTGTTTTATTTTTGAAATTTCTACCATTCTGACATGATATGCTGACACTTTTACGTGAGTTCTAGTTCTAAATTGAGATGTTTAGTGCAGATCTGATACAGATCTATGACAAACAAAAGAGTTCTGTGTTATAAGCCTGCTTAATTTATTTAAAAATATTATTGTTTTATTTTTGAAATTTCTGCCATTCTGACGTGATATGCTGACACTTTTACGTGAGTTCTAGTTCTAAATTGAGATGTCTAGTGCAGATCTGATACAGATCTATGAAAAACGAAAGAGTTCTGTGTTATAAGCCTGCTAAATTTATTTAAAAATATTATTATTTTATTTCTGAATTTTTAACCATTCTAACGTGATATGCTGACACTTTTACGTGAGTTCTAGTTCTAAATTGAAATGTATGGTGCAGATCTGACACAGATCTATGACAAACAAAAGAGTTCTGTGTTATCAGCCTGCTAAATTTATTTAAAAATATTATTGTTTTATTTTTGAATTTTCTACCATTCTGACGTGATATGCTGGCACTATTACGTGAATTCTAGTTCTAAATTGAGATGTTTAGTTCAGATCTGATACAGATTTATGAAAAACAAAAGAGTTCTGTGTTATAAGCCTGCTTAATTTATTTAAAAATATTATTGTTTTATTTTTGAATTTTCTACCATTCTGACGTGATATGCTGGCACTATTACGTGAGTTCTAGTTCTAAATTGAGATGTTTAGTGCAGATCTGATATAGATCTATGAAAAACAAAAGAGTTCTGTGTTATAAGTTTGCTTAATTTATTTAAAAATATTATTGTTTTATTTTTGAAATTTCTACCAATCTGACGTGATATGCTGACACTTTTACGTGAGTTCTAGTTCTTAATTGAAATGTTTGGTGCAGATCTGACACAGATCTATGACAAACAAAAGAGTTCTGTGTTATAAGCCTGCTAAATTTATTTAAAAATATTATTATTTTATTTTTGAATTTTCAACCATTCTGACGTGATATGCTGACACTTTTACGTGAGTTCTAGTTCTAAATTGAGATGTTTAGTGCAGATCTGATACAGATCTATGACAAACAAAAGAGTTCTGTGTTATAAGCCTGCTTAATTTATTTAAAAATATTATTGTTTTTTTTTTTGAAATTTCTGCCATTCTTACGTGATATGCTGACACTTTTACGTGAGTTCTAGTTCTTAATTGAAATGTATGGTGCAGATCTGACACAGATCTATGACAAACAAAAGAGTTCTGTGTTATAAGCCTGCTTAATTTATTTAAAAATATTATTGTTTTATTTTTGAAATTTCTACCATTCTGACGTGATATGCTGACACTTTTACGTGAGTTCTAGTTCTAAATCGAAATGTATGGTGCAGATCTGATACAGATCTATGACAAACAGAAGAGTTCTGTGTTATACGCCTGCTTAATTTATTTAAAAATATTATTGTTTTATTTTTGAATTTTCTACCATTCTGACGTGATATGCTGACACTTTTACGTGAGTTCTAGTTCTAAATTGAGATGTTTAGTGTAGATCTGATACAGATCTATGACAAACAAAAGAGTTCTGTTTTATAAGCCTGCTTAATTTATTTGAAAATATTATTGTTTTATTTTTGAAATTTCTATCATTCTGACGTGATATGCTGACACTTTTACGTGAGTTCTAGTTCTAAATTGAAATGTATGGTGCAGATCTGACACAGATCTATGTCAAACAAAAGAGTTCTGTGTTATCAGCCTGCTTAATATATTTAAAAATATTATTGTTTTATTTTTGAAATTTCTACCATTCTGACGTGATATGCTGACACTTTTACGTGAGTTCTAGTTCTAAATCGAAATGTATGGTGCAGATCTGATACAGATCTATGACAAACAGAAGAGTTCTGTGTTATAAGCCTGCTTAATTTATTTAAAAATATTATTGTTTTATTTTTGAATTTTCTACCATTCTGACGTGATATGCTGGCACTATTACGTGAGTTCTCGTTCTAAATTGAGATGTTTAGTGCAGATCTGATACAGATCTATGAAAAACAAAAGAGTTCTGTGTTATAAGCCTGCTTAATTTATTTAAAAATACTATTGTTTTATTTTTGAAATTTCTACCAATCTGACGTGATATGCTGACACTTTTACGTGAGTTCTAGTTTTTAATTGAAATGTTTGGTGCAGATCTGACACAGATCTATGACAAACAAAAGAGTTCTGTGTTATAAGCCTGCTAAATTTATTTAAAAATATTATTGTTTTATTTTTGAATTTTCTACCATTCTGACGTGATATGCTGACACTTTTACGTGAGTTCTAGTTCTAAATTGAAATGTATGGTGCAGATCTGACACAGATCTATGACAAACAAAAGAGTTCTGTGTTGTAAGCCTGCTAAATTTATTTAAAAATATTATTATTTTATTTTTGAATTTTCAACCATTCTAACGTGATATGCTGACACTTTTACGTGAGTTCTAGTTCTAAATTGAAATGTATGGTGCAGATCTGACACAGATCTATGACAAACAAAAGAGTTCTGTGTTATCAGCCTGCTAAATTTATTTAAAAATATTATTGTTTTATTTTTGAATTTTCTACAATTCTAACGTGATATGCTGACACTTTTACGTGAGTTTTAGTTCTAAATTGAGATGTTTAGTGTAGATCTGATACAGACCTATGACAAACAAAAGAGTTCTGTTTTATAAGCCTGCTTAATTTATTTAAAAATATTATTGTTTTATTTTTGAAATTTCTATCATTCTGACGTGATATGCTGACACTTTTACGTGAGTTCTAGTTCTAAATTGAAATGTATGGTGCAGATCTGACACAGATCTATGACAAACAAAAGAGTTCTGTGTTATCAGCCTGCTTAATTTATTGAAAAATATTATTGTTTTATTTTTGAAATTTCTACCATTCTGACGTGATATGCTGACCATTTTACGTGAGTTCTAGTTCTTAATTGAAATGTATGGTGCAGATCTGACACAGATCTATGACAAACAAAAGAGTTCTGTGTTATAAGCCTGCTTAATTTATTTAAAAATATTATTGTTTTATTTTTGAAATTTCTACCATTCTGACATGATATGCTGACACTTTTACGTGAGTTCTAGTTCTAAATTGAGATGTTTAGTGCAGATCTGATACAGATCTATGACAAACAAAAGAGTTCTGTGTTATAAGCCTGCTTAATTTATTTAAAAATATTATTGTTTTATTTTTGAAATTTCTGCCATTCTGACGTGATATGCTGACACTTTTACGTGAGTTCTAGTTCTAAATTGAGATGTCTAGTGCAGATCTGATACAGATCTATGAAAAACGAAAGAGTTCTGTGTTATAAGCCTGCTAAATTTATTTAAAAATATTATTATTTTATTTCTGAATTTTTAACCATTCTAACGTGATATGCTGACACTTTTACGTGAGTTCTAGTTCTAAATTGAAATGTATGGTGCAGATCTGACACAGATCTATGACAAACAAAAGAGTTCTGTGTTATCAGCCTGCTAAATTTATTTAAAAATATTATTGTTTTATTTTTGAATTTTCTACCATTCTGACGTGATATGCTGGCACTATTACGTGAATTCTAGTTCTAAATTGAGATGTTTAGTTCAGATCTGATACAGATTTATGAAAAACAAAAGAGTTCTGTGTTATAAGCCTGCTTAATTTATTTAAAAATATTATTGTTTTATTTTTGAATTTTCTACCATTCTGACGTGATATGCTGGCACTATTACGTGAGTTCTAGTTCTAAATTGAGATGTTTAGTGCAGATCTGATATAGATCTATGAAAAACAAAAGAGTTCTGTGTTATAAGTTTGCTTAATTTATTTAAAAATATTATTGTTTTATTTTTGAAATTTCTACCAATCTGACGTGATATGCTGACACTTTTACGTGAGTTCTAGTTCTTAATTGAAATGTTTGGTGCAGATCTGACACAGATCTATGACAAACAAAAGAGTTCTGTGTTATAAGCCTGCTAAATTTATTTAAAAATATTATTATTTTATTTTTGAATTTTCAACCATTCTGACGTGATATGCTGACACTTTTACGTGAGTTCTAGTTCTAAATTGAGATGTTTAGTGCAGATCTGATACAGATCTATGACAAACAAAAGAGTTCTGTGTTATAAGCCTGCTTAATTTATTTAAAAATATTATTGTTTTTTTTTTTGAAATTTCTGCCATTCTTACGTGATATGCTGACACTTTTACGTGAGTTCTAGTTCTTAATTGAAATGTATGGTGCAGATCTGACACAGATCTATGACAAACAAAAGAGTTCTGTGTTATAAGCCTGCTTAATTTATTTAAAAATATTATTGTTTTATTTTTGAAATTTCTACCATTCTGACGTGATATGCTGACACTTTTACGTGAGTTTTAGTTCTAAATTGAGATGTTTAGTGCAGATCTGATACAGATCTATGACAAACAAAAGAGTTCTGTGTTATAAGCCTGCTTAATTTTTTTTTTTTTTTTTTTTTTTTTTTTTTTTTTTTTTTTTTTTTTTTTTTTTTTTTTCCCGCTCGAGGAGCCACTGTCGCTATACGTACTTTTAAAATAAGCTTTGAAACAGTTATTTAAAAATAGTCCAAAGAGATATATTTTACAATCAGAGTGTTAAGTTCGGTTGTTGAATGTATAACTGGATGCTGTGAGTGTTATCTCGGATATTCGTTGGAGATTTGCAGTGTTTTTCTTGGATTTGTGATATTTGGGTCCTTGTTGACCCCTACCCTACAAGTGGCAAATAAATTTACCATAAACTATTGACTGCTCTCAGTGACAAAACGTATTTAGTGAATATTTCGGTGATAAACCAGTGCTTTATCTGTGATGCCATCTACCTGAAACCTGGACTGAATTCCTGTAAAATCGTGAACTTATTTGAACAGCGCCATCTTGTGTCAACTAGCTGAACTACCTATACACGTTTGGGGCTAGCTCGCTGAAGTTCCCAAAAAATCCATCAGAGGGCTCTGTCTATTTATTGATTTTTGTTTGGTCTTGTCACTGTTACTTCGACCTACGATGGAATGTTTCAAGTGCACTAGAGCCACAGCTGATAGAGATAGGCTAAAGTGCAACGGATGCCAGCGCGTGTTTCACTACACATGCCTTGAGATGACGGTGGAAGCTTTTAACAAGATACTTCCAATGAATAAAATGAAATGGAAGTGCGTCGATTGCAAGGCTAACAAGAAGGGTCCAATGATAGAGACGCCGACATCAGGTGGTTCTAGTGGAGCAGTCCCATGCTCTAGGTTGTTGGCTACGCCTGTATCTGAGTTGGAAGCTCCACAGTCAATGGTGAACTTAGATACTCAGGCATTTTTGTCCTACTTTGAGCAGAAATTTTCCCAGCTACGGACTGACTGGAAAGCGGATCTTGAAGCAGGCCTTAAACCGGTATTTGGAGACTTGGCTCGACTTTCTCAGCGTCTAGATGGTTGGGAAGGTCGGGTGAAAAAAATGGAAGCCCGGCTTGATGTGATGGAAAAGGAGCATACAATGTCCATGCAACTTCAGAGCGAAAATGCAGCGCTTCGAGAGGAGATTGATGTGCTGAAGATCAAAATGGACAATATGGACCAGACAGCCAGGCAGTGCAACTTGGAGATTCAACAAATCCCTGAAAAGAGTAGCGAAAATCTGGTCCAGCTCGTCTGCAACATAGGAAAATTGGTCGGTGTGCCTATCGATGCTGGTAATATCCGCGCCGTGCACCGTGTAGCGCATGGAGTGACGGCGACGGGTGCCGGCAGACCTAGAAACATAGTGGTAGAGCTTTCCTCGCGCCGCCTCCGTGATGATGTCCTGGATGCGGCGCGCGTCCGTCGCCAGCTGACTACTGAGCAGCTCGGTTTATCTGTGCCAACCGGCCGTTTTTACATCAATGAGCACTTAACATTAAAAACCAAAATTCTCTACGCTAAAACGCGCAAAGTGGGTAGAGCTAATGGTTTCAAGCACATATGGATAAAGAGCGCAACTATTAGAGTACGTAAAACCGATACGAGTGGCATTATTAAAATAAGGAATGAAAACGATCTATCGAAAATTATATGACTATTATGTTTTGTATGGATCCACGTAACTAAGTACTTTTCATTGTCAGAACCATTCATATATCTTCTTGCTGTATTGTGGCTCTTACTAGGTTGTTACACACTGTTGTATGGTTTACGCACATTCTGTAGAATTTATTTTAACTCTCGCACACAATTTTTAAAACAAAGCACGCTTTTAATGGACCTCTTGTACATGTTAGGTCACAGTCTACAATATAACATAATTTCATCATATACTTTTTTCCAAATCTATAATACAAAAACGTTCGTATATTTCGATGGCTGAGTTATTAAATGTTTATTATCAAAATTGCCGTGGTCTGCGCACGAAATTATTTAACTTACGCTTAAACATTTTAAATAGTGACTATGACATCATAGTGCTCACTGAGACATGGCTGAGGGAGGGTATTTCTGACTCTGAGATATGTGATGGTCGCTATTGTATTTTTCGCCGAGATAGAAATTACGCTGTTACAAATAAGAAGGATGGCGGTGGAGTGCTGGTGGCTGTGAGAAGGGACTTGCAGGTGATTCGTAGAACTGACTGGGAATCACCGCTGGTTGAGGAGTTATTGTTGCTTCTGCCATCCGTTGGAGATGGAGTTTTCCTTAGTGTATGCTATATACCACCTTCATCGCCAAAAAATATTTATGAAAGTCATCTCCTAAAGTTTTTTGATGTTTTTACTGAGCTGCCGGACTTTAACTTTTGTTTGATGGGTGACTATAACTTACCGGAAGTGACTTGGTCTTTCCCAGACAACAGTCAACTGGGAGTAATGTCTAAACCGTTATCAGATATAGAGGTACTACTCAGTAATGTTATTGCTCTACTTAATATTAAGCAGTTTAACTCAATGGAGAATAATTTGAATAAATTGCTCGACTTGGTAATGTTAGACTTGGATGACTCTACGGTGGTTATTTCCGATAGTCCTTTGGTAAACGTCGATAGCCACCACCCCCCCTTAATCATAGAGTTACCAATATTAAAAAAATCTATTTCAATGAGTAAGCATAACGTTCCTAAATATAACTTTTATAAAGCGGACTTTGAGGCGATCACCGATCACTGCGCTAATATAAACTGGGTGGATCAGCTTGCCTCTCTACATATAGAGGAAGCTGTGAGTGTATTTTACGATATTTTATACAGTATTTTAGATAAGACAACACCACTTGTCAAAACTAAACCATCTAATTACCCCATCTGGTTTACACCTGAACTAAAGACAGCTTTAAAAACCAAAGAGAAATTTCGGCGCAGATGGAAAGTGTATGGTCGGCAATATGATTACCGTAGATTTGCTGCTCTAAGAGCTAACGCAAAGCTACTGTTGACCGGCTGCCATGATGCGTATTTACGAAGAGTAGAGGACGCGATGAAGTCCAATATCAAGGCGTTTTGGAGTTATACATCTAACCTGAGAAAATCAAATATGGGTTACCCATCATGTATGAAAGAGGGAAGCCAGTCCTCTCATGATCCTGGGGAGATATGCGATATGTTTTCGTCCTATTTTTTATCAGTTTTTGAGCCTTATTCTTCTCAGGCATATGACACGGATGGCCTCTGCGACACTGAGCCTGATGCTAACTCTGAGATGCATCTACCTCACATAGAGCTGACGGAAGATGAGGTTTTTAAAATATTGGATACCTTAGACTGTAACAAAGGTCCTGGCCACGACAAAATTAGTCCTTTACTCTTGAAAAAAATTGCTAAATTTATATGTGTTCCGCTCACGCTATTATTTAATAAAAGTTTAAAAGAAGGTAGAGTGCCAGTTCAGTGGAAGTTAGCTCATGTAACGCCTATTTTCAAGTCAGGTGCGAGAAATATAATTGGTAACTATCGACCTGTATCGATACTGTCAGCAATAGCTAAGTGCTTTGAAAAGCTTGTTCATGCCAGACTATATTCTTATATGGAAGGGTCGCTTGATACAAATCAACATGGCTTCGTAAAGTCTAAGTCCACAATTACAAATCTCTTAGTTTATTCCAACTTTATCTTTGAATCTTTAGACAAAAATATCCCAGTTGACTCTATATATACTGATTTTCGAAAAGCTTTCGATAAAGTTGATCATTTGCTTCTTTTGAAAAAGCTCTCCTTCAATGGCATCAAAGGAAACTTACTCCGCTGGTTTGCTTCTTACCTGTGTTGTAGACTTCAGGCTGTCACACTTAATGGCTACACATCTGTCGTCTCTACCGTAAGCTCTGGCGTCCCGCAAGGGTCAATTTTGGGACCATTGCTCTTTGTAGTATTTTTGAATGATATCGGTGGGTGCTTTCAGCATAGCAATTATCTCCTGTACGCTGATGATCTCAAGATCTACAAGCAAATTAAAAGCATAGCTGACTGCTCATTGATACAACAGGATCTTAATAGGTTTTATGACTACTGTGTTAATAATAAGATCTCTCTGGCCAATGATAAATGTAAAGTCATCACATTTTCCAGAAGCCATAACATTAATTATAATACTTACGAGTTGGGTCAGTGCAATTTAGACAGAGTAATGTCAATTCGTGACTTAGGTGTTCATTTTGACTCAAAGTTACTCTTTGATGGGCATGTAGAGTATATAGTAAATAAAGCATATCGTATGTTAGGTTTTATATTGCGCATATGTAAAGAATTTAAGAAACCTGAAACCTACATAACACTCTATCAGTCTCTGGTACGCTCACATCTCGAATACGCATCTGTGGTGTGGAATCCTCTCTATGACGTGTATAACAAGCGGTTGGAAATGATTCAAAAGAAATTTCTCCGTGCTCTAAACTTTAGAATGAGATGTCCGAAATTGTCTTACTCGGATCTACTGATAAAATATAACATGTTATCACTGAAAAATCGTCGCACATTGGCTGACTTGAATGTTCTCCAGGGCATTTGCACATCACAGCTGAACTGCTCCGATCTACTATCAAAGATATGTTTCCGAGTACCTGTCCGTCCTCAAAGAAGCATGCGCGTTTTTTCGCTAGGCATTACAAGAACCAATGCCGGTAAGAGAGCTCCATTGTACCGAATGTGTGATACCTACAATATTTCGTTTACAGAAGTCGACTTATTTTACTTTTCCAAGTACCGTTGTAAACAAATGTTTATTTCTATTTTGAGAAATTTGTGATACTTGCATAGTCCTTGATGTAACATCAATGATTGTTTGTGTATGTGTCTCTTTCTAAAATAGTTAGTTGCTTTAGTGTTTGTGCATTTTGATCTTAGAACTTAATCTAAAGTCCTGTATTGCGCCTCTTACTTATTTATTATATTAAGTATTACCTATCTGTGGGAAATGCTGAGGAATTGTCAAAATGTATTATATTGACTCTAATATTTTTTTATACTATAAGTTTGTCAATTCTGTTTTTTCTCCTTAAATAAATAAATAAATAAATAAATAAATAATTTATTTAAAAATATTATTGTTTTATTTTTGAAATTTCTACCATTCTGACATGATATGCTGACACTTTTACGTGAGTTCTAGTTCTAAATTGAGATGTTTAGTGCAGATCTGATACAGATCTATGACAAACAAAAGAGTTCTGTGTTATAAGCCTGCTTAATTTATTTAAAAATATTATTGTTTTATTTTTGAAATTTCTGCCATTCTGACGTGATATGCTGACACTTTTACGTGAGTTCTAGTTCTAAATTGAGATGTCTAGTGCAGATCTGATACAGATCTATGAAAAACGAAAGAGTTCTGTGTTATAAGCCTGCTAAATTTATTTAAAAATATTATTGTTTTATTTTTGAATTTTCAACCATTCTAACGTGATATGCTGACACTTTTACGTGAGTTCTAGTTCTAAATTGAAATGTATGGTGCAGATCTGACACAGATCTATGACAAACAAAAGAGTTCTGTGTTATCAGCCTGCTAAATTTATTTAAAAATATTATTGTTTTATTTTTGAATTTTCTACCAATCTGACGTGATATGCTGGCACTATTACGTGAATTCTAGTTCTAAATTGAGATGTTTAGTTCAGATCTGATACAGATTTATGAAAAACAAAAGAGTTCTGTGTTATAAGCCTGCTTAATTTATTTAAAAATATTATTGTTTTATTTTTGAATTTTCTACCATTCTGACGTGATATGCTGGCACTATTACGTGAGTTCTAGTTCTAAATTGAGATGTTTAGTGCAGATCTGATATAGATCTATGAAAAACAAAAGAGTTCTGTGTTATAAGTTTGCTTAATTTATTTAAAAATATTATTGTTTTATTTTTGAAATTTCTACCAATCTGACGTGATATGCTGACACTTTTACGTGAGTTCTAGTTCTTAATTGAAATGTTTGGTGCAGATCTGACACAGATCTATGACAAACAAAAGAGTTCTGTGTTATAAGCCTGCTAAATTTATTTAAAAATATTATTATTTTATTTTTGAATTTTCAACCATTCTGACGTGATATGCTGACACTTTTACGTGAGTTCTAGTTCTAAATTGAGATGTTTAGTGCAGATCTGATACAGATCTATGACAAACAAAAGAGTTCTGTGTTATAAGCCTGCTTAATTTATTTAAAAATATTATTGTTTTTTTTTTTGAAATTTCTGCCATTCTTACGTGATATGCTGACACTTTTACGTGAGTTCTAGTTCTTAATTGAAATGTATGGTGCAGATCTGACACAGATCTATGACAAACAAAAGAGTTCTGTGTTATAAGCCTGCTTAATTTATTTAAAAATATTATTGTTTTATTTTTGAAATTTCTACCATTCTGACGTGATATGCTGACACTTTTACGTGAGTTTTAGTTCTAAATTGAGATGTTTAGTGCAGATCTGATACAGATCTATGACAAACAAAAGAGTTCTGTGTTATAAGCCTGCTTAATTTATTTAAAAATATTATTGTTTTATTTTTGAAATTTCTGCCATTCTGAAGTGATATGCTGACACTTTTACGTGAGTTCTAGTTCTAAATTGAGATGTCTAGTGCAGATCTGATACAGATCTATGAAAAACGAAAGAGTTCTGTGTTATAAGCCTGCCTAATTTATTTAAAAATATTATTGTTTTTTTTTTTGAAATTTCTGCCATTCTGACGTGATACGCTGACACTTTTACGTGAGTTCTAGTTCTAAATTGAGATGTTTAGTGCAGATCTGATTCAGATCTATGACAAACAAAAGAGTTTTGTGTTATAAGCCTGCTAAATTTATTTAAAAATATTATTGTTTTATTTTTGAATTTTCAACCATTCTAACGTGATATGCTGACACTTTTACGTGAGTTCTAGTTCTAAATTGAAATGTATGGTGCAGATCTGACACAGATCTATGACAAACAAAAGAGTTCTGTGTTATCAGCCTGCTAAATTTATTTAAAAATATTATTGTTTTATTTTTGAATTTTCTACCAATCTGACGTGATATGCTGACACTTTTACGTGAGTTCTAGTTCTTAATTGAAATGTTTGGTGCAGATTTGACACAGATCTATGACAAACAAAAGAGTTCTGTGTTATAAGCCTGCTAAATTTATTTAAAAATATTATTATTTTATTTTTGAATTTTCAACCATTCTAACGTGATATACTGACACTTTTACGTGAGTTCTAGTTCTAAATTGAGATGTTTAGTGCAGATCTGATACAGATCTATGACAAACAAAAGAGTTCTGTGTTATAAGCCTGCTTAATTTATTTAAAAATATTATTGTTTTTTTTTTTGAAATTTCTGCCATTCTGACGTGATATGCTGACACTTTTACGTGAGTTCTAGTTCTAAATTGAGATGTTTAGTGCAGATCTGATACAGATCTATGACAAACAAAAGAGTTCTGTGTTATAAGCCTGCTAAATTTATTTAAAAATATTCTTATTTTATTTTTGAATTTTCAACCATGCTGACGTGATATGCTGACACTTTTACGTGAGTTCTAGTTCTAAATTGAGATGTTTAGTGCAGATCTGATACAGATCTATGACAAACAAAAGAGTTCTGTGTTATAAGCCTGCTTAATTTATTTAAAAATATTATTGTTTTATTTTTGAAATTTCTGCCATTCTGACGTGATATGCTGACACTTTTACGTGAGTTCTAGTTCTAAATTGAGATGTTTAGTGCAGATCTGATACAGATCTATGACAAACAAAAGAGTTCTGTGTTATAAGCCTGCTAAATTTATTTAAAAATATTCTTATTTTATTTTTGAATTTTCAACCATGCTGACGTGATATGCTGGCACTATTACGTGAGTTCTAGTTCTAAATTGAGATGTTTAGTGCAGATCTGATACAGATATATGAAAAACAAAAGAGTTCTGTGTTATAAGCCTGCTTAATTTATTTAAAAATATTATTGTTTTATTTTTGAAGTTTCTACCATTCTGACGTGATATGCTGACACTTTTACGTGAGTTCTAGTTCTTAATTTAGTTTAAGGTTCCAGTTTTGATACAGAACCATCAAAAACGAAACAGTTCTGTGTCCTGAGTTCGTCAAAATAATTTTAATTGATGAATGTGTTATTTTTCGACTTTTTAAGGTTTTGTACGGGATCTGCTGTTATTTGAATTTAAAGGCAGAACTATTCTTGAAAAGTATCAGGAACTCTATAGCATAGGTGTATGCGATGAGAACTTACATAAGTTTTCGATTTGCTGCGAAATGATATGCTACGGGAAGTTAGCATATCATTTTGTCAACTGATTTTTTTGGGGTAAAATCGCCAGAACTATTTCTAAAAAGTATCAGGAACTATAGAACTCAGCTGCATGCTATAAGAACTTACTTTTTTTTTCGATTTTCTGAGAAGTGATATGCTACGGGAAGATAGCATATCATTTTTTCAATTGATTTTTTTCTATGTGAAAACGCCAGAACTATTTCTGAAAAGTATCAGGAACTATAGAACTCTGCTGCATGCGACAAGAACTCTCATTTATTTTTGATATGCTGGAAAATGATATGCTAAGTTCACTGACATGTTAAGGTGCCCTTTTTATGGGACCATCCTTAAGTGATTCGGAGAATTAAGATGGTTTTCAACGTTACCATAAGGTTGATGATTATCGGTAGATTAATGACGGACTTACTTTGATATCCTTGTGCTCCCGGTCCACAGGTTCACTCCCGTTGAACCACTGCAGGCGGGCGGGAGGCTTGGCCCCGCTCACGGCGCATATCAGGGTCAGGATGGTGCCCTGGGTCACGTGCTCACCCACGCCGGAAACCGAGATCTTGTTCGGGGGAACTGTTGGGAGAGAGGGAGAGAAATGATTAGAGGGGAACAAACATCCGTGTGGCGCCGGATTAAGAATAGCGTCACTCCATTTCCTTCCGCGGATGTCGTAGAAGGCGACTGAGGAAATCAATTACCAGGTGACGGGCAGCGGCGTTTTCCTGAGATTCCAACCGCATACTGCGATCGCCAACCCGCCTGCCAAGCATGGCAAAACCCCTCATGGTTATGAAAACTGCGAAGGAGGCCTATGTCCTGCAGTGGGCGTCAAATGGCTGATGATGATGAATCAGACCGTATTTGGCCGTGTTCGCCTTCCCCAAGGCACGCCACTTTTTCTGTCGTTGGCCATCCTCGTCCAGCCGCTGCCAGCAGTCGGTCTCAGATCGTCGGCCCAGCGAACTAGTGGGTGGCGTATGCTGCAATTGCCAGTTCGTAGTCTCCACTTGAGAACCTTAACCCCCCCGCCAAACGAAAAGAGTGGAGACCACTCGAGACTCTTTGTAGTTAATGCTTAGCAGACGGGCTGTCGATTATTTTTAACCGACTTCAAAAGAGGAGGAGGTTATCAATTCGACGCGTATATATATATTTGGCTATTTTCCTCCATAACTCCGTCAAATCTTCTTTTGTTCGAACAGATATAATGTCCCATTGATCCCATTTTAATTTGGTGAAGATCTGATGAAGACTTTCAGAGATAGAGAATGGAACTCTTCAATGGACAGTAGTAAATAAGGCCTATTGTGGCACATTCTTTAGTAAAATCCGTATGTTTCATAAAATAGCGTAAAAGTAGTCCCAAGGTAATTTGGTGATGTCCTGGTGAAGACTTTCGGGGATGGAAATTGAGAACGTCAAATTTTAAAGCAACTAATTAAGTAGGGTAAATTATGGTTAGGTAAGGGACTCATATATTTTTCTCCCGCTCCCCCACTATAAATTGAAAAATAAAAAAAAATTAAATAAAAAAAATTAAAATAACTTTTTAGTTTTGTAGTGTTTCGAAGTTGGTTTTTATTTTTTATTTATTATTCCAGTGTTTTTTTTTTTGCTGATCGCTTTTATGAAACACAGTTTATTTACCTCCAGAGATAGTAAGGTATTCGATACGCAGTATAGTGGAACTGCTTACTCACAATTTGACAGATGTATGTGCCAGTCAATATGAAGTTCGGAGGGTAGTTCCGTTAATACGATCAGAGTTATCTCCGGGCCGTCCCTGTAGGGCTATCTGGCAAAACTTTTCGGGGACACTGTGTAATAAACCTAGAATATTGGGCCTAGACTGTGGTACCGGTGTTTGACGATCGATTGTCGATTTAGACTTGTGTATGATGTTCGTGAGGCTCGCCTTTATGCATTAGAAAGAAAGAAATAATGAAAGAGGACATTTATTTAAGTTGTCACAGAAACACAAAGTAAACGAAAAGGTACACAAACAAAAGACACGAACGTCAACAAAACAGAAACAAAACAAAACAATCGTGAAGAGAACTTGTAAGGCATATAGAGTCAAAGGCAGCCGGGTACCATACAGTAATGTATGGCACCCAGCCACCTCGGACCCCAAACGCCTCAGGTGCCTCCGTGACAACAAAAAAGGGGCTCCAACTCAGCATACCATACTGGTGTGTGCTATGGTTAGCATAACACCAGCAAAACCGACTTTCAGTTGATTTAAACCATTTTCAAATCCAATTAAACATTTATTTACACGAGATATTTATATGAAACTTAGAAACTAGTAAACCAATCACAAACAAATAAAATATAATAAAATAAATATATGTACACCAATAGAAATACGAGAATAATCAGCCAATCATAGACTCGAGTGCACGGGCGCGCGCAGGGAAAATCTTACGGGGCGCGAAATTGAAATTAGACGTAAAACATCTTTAGACCAATGTGAAAAAATATATCAAATATACTCCTTTTTATCATTATCCCTAAGCTTAAAATTATTTATATTATTATGATTTTTTTAAATGTAATTTGATGTGATAAATAACATTTTTTTTCAGTTTCAATTTCAATTTCATTCAAGTAAAGGAGGCACTACTAGAAAAAACACATTTTTTTTATTGGTCTTTTAATTCTCCTGTGCACCACAACCACCGCACCGGTGGCGCAGCGGTGGAACGCCTCACATTGGGTAGGTCGTGGGTTCGAATACTGGCATTTATCAATGAGTTTGTTTCGCAAGTCATGTACATTTATGAAGTTATAGTAGCCATACTACCCGCTAACAGTGAAGGAAAACATCGTGAAGAAAACTGAGGTGTTCACATACCTCAGTGCTTGAAACTGCCAATCCGCGATGGGCACGCGCGGTAATTAAGCCCACACTCTCTCTGAGAGAGCTTGCAGTGGGACGTATACCTACAGCCAATCTACAACAGCCACGATACTTTATCGAATCGCGATCGAGTTAACACCCTTAGTGCCGCACCTAAGATGCCATATAGGGTTGTAAAATAGTTACTGATGTAGCATCGCTCCGGGACATTTCGGGGACCTGGGATCGTTCCGGGAGCTCGATTGGAGGAACTGGGAATCGAACTGTGACTGAATGAATTGCTGGTATTTGACGGGTGAACTCGGTAGTGTCCTAAAATTTTGTCTTTATTAATCCATATGCTTTGTTGTTGTAAATTCAAACATAAAATAACATACACTCACGCCTGTATCCCAGAGGGGTAGGCAGAGACCAGGGACTGCCACTTACTACGATCCTGACAGATCACTTTAGCTTCCTCAACATTCATTAGTCGTTGCATGCACGAACGCCGGTTTCGGGTACTTTTTATCTTGCCCTTTGCTTATAAGGGATCCTATTTGGTTGTAAATTCTTAATAAAGAAATGACGATGTCTGGCGAATTTTTTTTTAAACTCAAAGTTGGATTGAAGAAACTTACAACACGATGGAAAATGTCGAAAATATACTTCCTAGGACGAAAAAAAGAAGGTGCAATTGTAATTTTTGGCCGCTATAATAGCATCATCAGGCAAAAACTGCCTTTTGTGTTTCACATTCACTCACTCATGTGGTGCAAAGTCCACACCATAGATTAAAGATACTGCTATGTAGGTTTAAGGGACATTTAATGAGAATCTAGTTGCGGAGGGCTTATAGCTTAACTAATGTAGAGATTTGACTTTAAAAACCATAATTTAGTTAAGATCTGTCTTAAGACTGACATAAGTCTCACTGAGAGCTGTTTTAGGGGAATAGTATTTTTTATAAATAATACCGTAAATCTTAGATTACTGCGTATTGCGGTTTTATTAAGTTTTAGGTGCTTACTGAGACCTTAAGTGGGTAAGCAATTACCTTGTTATGTGTGTTTTTTTTAAGAATGTTTTGTTGTACTGCATGTTGATTTCTTTAATTCAATTCCGCGTTTTAGACTTAGATAATACATCCATTATTGGGCACTGTATACGTATACGGTTCTACAATAAAATTCCTCAAGATATATTAGAGTTACCACCGAACGCGGTTTAAAAAAATGTGTTAAGCATACTCCGTGCAAAAAAGCCTGTCATAACATTAAGGATTATTTGGAAGACAAAGATGTCTGGTTCATCCACGCTTTCCTTAGATAAGAGGTCTTGACAGACAGACAGACGGACAGACAACAAAGTGATCCTAAAAGGGTTTTGTTTTTCCTTTTGCGGTACGGAACCCTAAGAACCGTTCAAACCCTTTTTGTATTTAACGGTAGTCGTTACACTGAACACTCGAGTTTATTTACAGGTTCCTTCACAGTATTTACCTTCACTCTGCTTCAGCGGAATCGATTTATCCGGTGTCTATAAATAAACTGCGAGGCAAGAAGGTGTTGTTAACGGGAACATTAATGGTTATTTACCTTTGTTAATGATCTCTTTCCTGCTTAAACAGTGCCTTGGGGGATAATATCGTGTGCCTGTCTGCAAACGTGTGGAGACTGCTAAGCGTGGCTCTCCTCGCGGTGTTTATCTTCAAAGAGTTTATTGGTGGGACAGGATAGGTACATTGGGCCTGTTTCTGAATTGAGAATTCCACTGAGCAAATACTTAAGTGACGTTCTGCCACGCTCTTTTCTGAGAAATTCGAAGCGACAGCACTATAGTTAACTCATTACTTAGCAAAATTCTCAATCCAGAAACTGGCCCATTGGGTTTGAATTCCAGCTAATAACTTATTTTTTAAGTTAAGTACGTTTTAATAAAGCATGGTCCTACATACGTCCCACTGCAGGGCACTGTCCCCTCTTAGAGAAAAAACATGGGCATAATCACCATCTTTGCCCCATCGCGGCTTAACGATTTCAAGAGCTCAGTTATGTAAATACTTACACAAAGTCATTAGTATGCTTCGGAATCAAACTCATGACCTTTGGAATGTGACACAAGCATTCTACCAAAGCGCGACCGATGCGCCGATATTCTGAAAACTTTACGTACATTTGTGAACATTTTTTGCGGCAGGAAAATTCGTTAACTGCACTTTGTTGTACACAAGAAAGAAATATGTTACCCATAAAAACAAAGCAATAAAAACGGGGACATAGGCGAGCTTATTTCTATAGAAATTTCTTCCAGCCAACCAGATCACTTGTGAGACGATGATTTTAAAGAGGTAGGGAAATAATGTGTGCACATTAAAAAAAATCAAATAAAATAACATTACATAATTTATCCTACTCCTATATTATAGATAAATTATAATATTAGCAAAGAGATAGCAGGTGCTCTTTCAGCTTGAACTTAAAGAGTGCAACAGATGAATAATCTCTTATGGTCTTCGGAAGAGAGTAAAACTCGGTGTTGCAGATTGGGACTCGCAATGTTCGGTTGTCACACGTTCTCTGTGGTCTGGGGCGTGGAGGCAACGGTATGAACCTCTCACGAAGATACTGCGGAGAGCTGGGGTTCTTCAGGACCTTGTGAACAAGAGACGACATGAGCATGTTGCGGCGCAACCGTATAGGTAACCATTTAAGTAGACTCCTGTATTCTGACACGTGGTCGTACTTGCGCAAGCCAAATATAAATCTGTGAATTTGAGGTATTCACCTCACTGCTTAAAATTTCCCTTCCGCTCTAAGTACGCGTGGTACATAATACCTTTTTCTCTCTCAGAGAAGGCCTGCTCCTGTATTACAAACACCAAAACCATACTAATTATAATAACTTCCACACAACACAATCACTTGTCCTGGACCCGAATTAGGATACCCTGTGCTATGGTCACTACTCAAGGACATCACAAACATGGAAATACACCCAGACTGAGGCCATTAAAACAAATGTACGGCGGCCCCCTGAGAGACTCGAATCCATCACCTCCGGCATGTTAATCAGTCGTGGTACCGCTAGACCAACGAGGCAGTCTACATTGCTATTACAAAGGATTCCGAAAGGATTTGGCGCGCATAATTAGACATCTGTGCTCGATTTTGGAACGGGTATAGTTTGCTTACGTTAAGGCAATCCGAGATACGCACTGAATTACGACTGTTTAATTATAAATTGATTTAACGAACAACAAACAGATATGATAAATTCCAAGTGGACGGGAAGGGGTCCTAATCCGCAGTGATAGAAGGGTCTGAAAACTTTCCTTTTAATTAACACTTTGTACACTTCGGCATTGACTAAGAATGGACAAATGTATTTTGCTGGTATTTGGCATATTTTTTTGTAGTATTTTCATGACTTCTTATATTTTCACTCTCTCTCTCTGAGAGAAGGCCTATGCCCTGCAGTATGATGTAATACACCATGAATTTCGGTTGGTTTGAAAGCCATAGCGCAATGAACGTTTACCATGATAGCTATAAAATGCGCTGTTTTTTCAAAAGACACTCCGAAAAAATCTCAACACTGAATCGAATCGACAACTGGAGGGTCCGTAGGTCATTTTTCTGATAGACAGAGAGACGGTACTAATTATTGTTTGCGCATTTGTGCAACAGGATTTCACAACTTTTTTATATTTTTTATTTACGTCTATATTTAAAAGTATTAGTCCACATAGATGACACTTTTAATTACTATTTACATAATCGCGGCTTTCAAACCACCCAGATCTCAGCGTTTATTGACGGTGGGACATTACGTAGTTGGCGTCACCAGTAATTAGTTTTAATTTTGAATGAATGTGTCTTTAATTTAAAGACATGCATTTTAGTTATGGTCCTTTTTAGGGTTCCGTATCCAAAGGGTAAGGGACCCTTTTACTAAGACTCAGCTGTCCGTCCGTCCGTCCCTCCGTCCATCTGTCACCAGGCTGTATCTCATGAACCGTGATCGTTAGACAGTTAAAATTTTCACAGATGATGTATTTTTATTGCCGATTTAATAACATATAGTAAAACAGAATAAAATAACTATTTAAGGGGGCTCTCATAAAACAAACGTGATTTTTTTGCCGTTTTTTGCTCGATATTAATAACGGCAACCGGTAGACGATTGAAATATTCATATGTTGTATAGATAATAGTACGGAACTCTTAGTGCGCGAGGCCGACTCGCACTTGCCCGGTTTTTGTGTTATTGTCACCTATAACATCTAATGCTTACTTACCCCAACATTCTACTTTTCAAATTATGTTGCTAATTTTAATGAGCCTTGTCACTTATTACCATTTTGTCGGATTTGTATAGTAGTACCTACCTAAGTGTTGTAAAAGTGTCCGCGTTAAAACACGCCTTCTGTTCCCACTACATCCTGACACTCTTTAATGCGGATTTGGTCGTCGTACAACTTAACTCTCATAACTTGGAATGGGGTTAGTTTCGGAGCCCTTTTGTTTTGGGTCGTAGATCTGACCGGGAGCACGCCGTCCGTGACTCTGAGTCATAACATAAAGAGCATAAGATGGCTGTAATACGTTCCTCTGTAGATCACAGGCCATCTTTCTGAGAAACAAAAAAAAAGAGAGAAAGAGAGAGAATGGGGTTAATTACCACGCGAGCCTATTGTTTTTTTATGCAGCCTATATACGTCCCACTGCAAGGCACAGGCTTTATCACAGAAAGAGAAGAGAGATAGAGAGAGAGAGAGAGAGAGAGAGAGAGAGCAGGGGCTTAATTATCGCTCGTACCCACCGCGCATTGGCAATTTCAACCACGGATACCCTGGTTTCCTCACAATGTTATACACGGCTAGCGAGTAGAATCGCTACTACAACTTCACAAATGTACGTAACTTAGAGCACAACGTTATTGGTACATGCCGGGATTCGAATCCACGCCCACCCGAATGAGAGGCCGACCGCTGCGCTACCACAGCTGCTGCCTACTGATACGTCGCCAAAAAGCATAAATCGAGCAAGGTTGTAGGGTATTCACCCTATATTATATAATCTAGACTTTACGTTCTAATAATAGCTATCACAATAAAGACATCTTATAGTCGTCGAAATGTAAGAAGCCCGTTTTGACACCCACACAAAATTGCATTTTACTTTAGATTTACTTGAACAAATACATAAATAGACACATACTCTGGCAGATTTTTTAACGCTCGAAAGACAAAACAAATTTTGTAGCCCGAAAAGTTACTCATAGTTAAGATTTTTAATGTTTTTAATCTCAAACTAGGTTTGATTCTGTTGTTTTTGTAGCTGTCAAAACGGGCTTCTTATATTTTGACGACTGTATTTCTTTTTAGAAAAACTTGCTATAAAAGAAGACGTGACGTTTTTTGCGTGCATTCAGCGACTAACGAATGTTGATGAAGCAGAAGAGGTCTGTCAGGATCGTGGCATGTGCCAAACCATGATCTCTATCTACCTCACCCAGATACAGGCATGAGTTTAGCTACGTATCAAATTTTAAGATACACGACCCTGAATAATTGATCTCAATTGTTACCTTATGACGTTGTATCACCGACGGCACGCTCCGTACCTATACTGGATAGGCGCTGATTTTCTACACGAGTCGTTTAGGAGGGTGATCTGGCGATAGATTGACCGGGGATCGAACCGGCGACCTTTCAGTCCTATCAATTAAAATTAAGTAGAGGATTATAGTTCCAAACACGAGCGTTGTCAAAGATCAATTGGGATTTTAGGATAATGGACTCTGTTTCAAAGTATCTAAGTGGGTGCTAGCTACTGCAGCTCTTTGGGTCTGAATGCATCTATTCATTTCATTCACACAAGCCCCGCGCGTGTACGGGTGAATGAAATGAAAACAAGTCGTCAAAAACACAAAAATCTTCTTCCAAATACGCACTACGCAGGTTTTTTTTTGTACCATATATACGGGTACATTCCACTGCTGTGCACAGGCCTTCTCTCAGAGAGAGAGAGTATGGGCTTAGTTACCACGCGTGCCCACCGCGGATTGGCAACTTCAAGTGCTGAGATACGTGAACACCTCAGACACTCAGGTTTCCTCACGATTTTTCCCTTCACGGTTAGAGAGTCGTATTGCTACTCTAACTTCACAAATGTACGTAACTTAGAAACTAAAGTCTTTGGTACATGACAGGATTCGAACCAATGACCAATGACGACCTCGTGGCGCAGCGGTAGTGCATCTGCATACCATGCGAGAGGTCCCGGGTTCGAATCCCCCGGCTGGAGACAAAAAAAAAACCCAGGTTTTGGATGTTTACATGTTTGTGATGTCGTTGTTTCTGGTTCCCACGACACAGGGTATCCTAGTGTGGGACCAGAAACAATGTATGTGCCTGTTTGATGACCTAACGAATGTGAGGCCGGCGTTCTACTGGTCCGCTGCCACTGCTGAATAGGAAATACTTATAGTTCGATACTTTTATCACTAGGTAGCGCTGACAGTTTGCTTTATGGCTGAATGGTTGTATCCATATTGCCGGGAAGATGCTTTTGAAAATTAAAAACTTTGATGATATTCTTATAGATCCTATTTACAGAACGGTGAACACCGCTAACGTTGAATGAATATATCGTGAGAAAACCCGCGGCTTGGTTGGCTCCGCATGTATTTACTTGTCTTTCCTGTGGGCTAGGCTGACCACGCTGCCAGTGCTGGGTAAGCCTACACCATCTAAAAAACAACGTCCCAGCCACTGCAGCGTCCGGGTGGTCCCTTCACCCATCAAGTATGAGTAAAGGTGCCACTAGACGCTGTAAGATAAGATAAGATAAGAATATTCTTTATTGCACACAAGAAGCGAGACATAAATCATCTCATTGCGTAGACGCATAGGCCATAAACAGTGATTATGCATTTTAAATACGTAAAATAAACACTAAACACGAACTCGAGTGTGCAAATATTACCACTAGGTGGCGCTGACGGTTTCCTTTATCGCGGTGTGGTTTTATCTATAATGTTTTTCCAAATTGAAGAGTTTGATGATCTTCTTATATTTTATTCTTACTTAGATTATACATTTTCATACAGCACTTACTAACCATTAGTGCGTTTCAGTCATTTAAATAGTGATGTGATGATTGATGACTGAGTGTCGGTTTCTGAATTGAGAATTTCACTATGTAAATACTTAATTAACGTTCTGTCACGCTCTTTTCTGAGAAATTTGAAGAGACAGCACTACAGTTAACTATTTACTTAGCGAAATTCCCGATTCAGACTCTGGCCATGAGTGATAACGACCATAAATTCACTTAATGCATTTTTGCGCCCAAAAATAGGCTAGTTGACAAAAAATATATTTTGCTCTCACTCAAGCGACCATGTTAAAATTATATTATCCTGATGAATATTTTTCTCTGCAACTGCAAAATGTAGTTTTAATTCAAGCATTAGGATAGTAGAAAAAAATACCATTAACAGAGAATATTTACCCCTATATTCAAAATATCGCACTGTGAACAGTTTAGTACGAAATAACTCAAGCACCATGGAAATAGGGAACATTTTACTGTGTCACAAACAGCCTGTACGTGAAATTTAATAG
Organism: Yponomeuta malinellus; assembly: GCA_947308005.1. Taxonomy (NCBI): domain Eukaryota; kingdom Metazoa; phylum Arthropoda; class Insecta; order Lepidoptera; family Yponomeutidae; genus Yponomeuta; species Yponomeuta malinellus. Next base: position 861,455 of record OX371020.1, on the reverse strand, counting down.
CCATCTCGAAAAACCCATTGAAAAGGATCATAAGTGGCATCTATCAATATACTACCAATACTTTGGCTCCTCAACCCATTTCAGGTCTACCGTGACTTAACTTAAACCACTTTTTTCCACAAATTACACGCGAAAATGGTACTTAAGTACCTGCCAATACATGTCAAACCGATTGGCCGCTATATTTTACATACAAGGGTACTTTAAGCCATCGCTTTTTACCAAGTAGTGTCTAGGATAACAAAACACAGAAGATTTTGATTAAGAATAGTTTTACAACATTGTTATATACAATCATAGATAAGTTAAACAATGGAGACATTTTGAAATATTTTTGGGGTTCCGTGCCCATAGGGTAAGGGACCCTATTACTAAGACTGCGCTGTCCATCCGTCCGTCCGTCCGTCTGTCACCAGGCTGTATCTCACGAACCGTGAAAGCAATACTAAAAACAGAATAAAATAAATATTTAAGGGGGGCTCCCATACAACAACCGTGATTTTTTGCCGGTTTTTGCTCGATGTTAATAACGGCAACAGGTAGACACTTAAAATATTCAAATATTGTATAAATAATGGTACCGAAACCTTCGTACGTGAGTCCGACTCACACTTGGCCGGTTTTTAACTACATATTGCAATCTTTTCATAAAACTGGAATTCATAGTTTATCATGACAATTCAGTGTACATTCCATAGCCGCCTAGAACAATAATTAGTCTTCCCACTTAATCTATGGGTAGAATTGTCATTGAAAACCATGAATTGTATTTCCATGAAATGGATCCCTGGTGTACTTTTATGAAACATGCTATTCTATAAATTCTATTAAGTTAAATACACTGACGTACTAAGCCGACTCGAAACGGGGTGGTAGCACTTCTTTATTTTCTATTATTGTATGTAAGCATGTTTGTTTGTGGCAATAAATCATTCATTCATTCGTTCACTCATTGATTCATTCATGAGTAAAACGCTGGCCTCATATTCTACAGGTCCTGGGTTCAATACCAACATGAACCAAGGACTTCGTTTTCTAAGTGACGTACTCAGAACGAGGGTGTTACACCTTGACCAACCTTCTACGAATCTCTGGTCATGTACCTAGGGCCCTACAGTGAAGGGCAATTTTCTGGGTCCACCCCTATAAATTGTGCCTACGCGGATGGCTAATAAGTGGGCAGATAGTCTAGTTATAGTGCTGGGCTTCGGTATCGATAAGCCCCGTTATTGTTTGCAAAATTGCCGTGTAATAATTAGCTTACATTAACACTCTTTATTGCACACCATACATTATAAAAGTACAAGAAAAATCTTAAATATCTAAGTTAAATAGTATTATCATTAAAAGCGATCTCTTCCAGACACCATTAGGATTGATAGGACTGAAAGATGAAGAGAGTAGGTAGGTGCACAAAAATATTTTACGTATGTTTATAGACAGGCGCTTTGTGCACGCGTGCTGATTAATACTAGACAATCTTGAGATGGAGCCCTGTGCCCTGCCGTGAGATATCCGTATTGTTGCGTATTGTATAGAGTGTATTCCGAAAATCGCGCATAAAGCTCTCGGGTATTTGTGATTTTGGCTGTTAATAATTCATGCATACATATGTACATTCATCGTATGTTCTCATTTCTGTGATCAGCCATCCGCATCCAGCCGCCACTGGCAATCTGCTTCGGCTCCTATATTAGGTACTCGCGCCAAATCCTAAGCGATTCCAATCGTCTAGCTGTCAAATTTACAAATTGCTATCGCAAACCTCAGGATTCCGACTGGATTTGGTGCGCGTAACAAGGCCTCTGGTCGTCAGTCCCGTGTGCTAGCGGGCGGTTTGTCGGTTCATGGTCTCCACTCGAGAGTCTCAACACGTTTTCTGTCCAAAGACTCAATTTTGAGTCACAGGTTCACATAAAAATAATACATGATAAAAAGCACCCGAAACCGGTGTGCGTGCATGCAATGACTAATTAATGTTGAGGAAGCGAAAGTGATCTGTCAGGGCCGTGGCAGCAAGTGGCAGTCCCTTGTCTCTGCCCACCCTTCTGGGATACAGGCGTGAGTTTATGTTATGTTAGGTTCACATAAGTCAGACGTTCGTAACTTTATACAGTTTATTCCATTGTACGTGTGTGTGTTACAAATATCACCATGGAATTAATAATGCACCCTTTAGACGTTTGTAAGCAACTTGTGCAATTTGAAGCGCTGAGGTATGTAAGTACACCTCAGACACTCAGGTTTACCCAAGATTACAAAAGCTAAATAAAATTGTAAAGGAGCCCCTAAATATTACGTACGTACCAACGAAATGTGAGTTTCATGAAAAAAAAAAAAAATAAAAAAAAGTTACTTAATGATATAGTTTATCATAATATAATAAAAAAAAGGTTTAATAAGTTGATTTTTTAATAGACAACTAACCTCAGCCTAACCTACTTTGTTAATATGTGGAATCCTATTATTGGCTTTTTAACATTGTTATTGCACTATAAAATATTAAGCTTCTATTGTTATTTAAGCTCTTGGTTTCCTTAATAACCATATATAAAATTTAAAAAAATTAAAAAAGTTCGATGTTTTCCGTTACAGTTAGCGAGACTTAGAAAACCAAGTCATTGGTACGTGCCCGGGGTTCGAACTCAGGACCTTTTGAATGTGAGGGAATCGTTCTACCGACGGTGCTACCTACCACAGCTTTTATCATGGACTTGTGCGTTAAGAGTTTAAATACAAACCCATTAAAAATTAATTCGATTATTTTGGCTTTATTTGAAGGACAAAAATTTAAATAGGTTTCACCTATGCGCATGTTCAAACCGACCTGTTCGAGGACAGGAGGAAGTGGCGTGCCTTGGGGGAGGCTTATGTCCGGCAGTGGACAAGTACGGGCTGATTGATTGATGTTGAGACAAAACAACAACTTTATGCTAGCATTCGGTCGACAGTATCGATAAAAATTGCCCAACACTATCTCTAATAAGGGTACGCGTATTTTGCCACCTTGCAATATCGAGGGTCGATGAATTCCACCTCAGGGTAGGAGCTTGTATGTGTTTTCGCTAATTACTGTCTGATAAACTGCGAGGGTAGAAAACAAATAGGTTTTTTTTTACTTCAGCGCAGAGTCTTAAGGGGAGGTACTTATGTACTTATTTTAAATTACGGTACTTGGAAAATGTTTTGCGATTCGCTACATCTCGAAAGTTTTTAAGACCGCTGTTACGTTAAGTATGCTGTCTCGCTCACACGATCTAACATTTTCGGTAATTGTAGTAAGCCCAGTATACTTTTCATAAATGTGGTCTGAGGGTTTGAGAGATAGGGACATTTTAAATTTATTTTTGTTTTGTTATAAGTAGTTTTTAATATAGATAAGTTGTTTCCGAAATTGGAATCAAATTTTCTCAATCAAAAACTAGGTAGAGGACAATAAGAATATGTCTTGAATGTCCGGAATTTTATTATCTATCAAACCGTCAGACCGAATTCATCAAAAGTGTACTCATTTGATTCAAGTCACTAAAAATGTTATTTTATGCAAGCATGCTCTACGTAAAAGCAGCCTTAAATGAGTTCACTTATGAGGTTGTTTTAAGAGTGAATATTCGTAAACTCTACGTATTATACATGTTGTACACTGGTAGTTTTGTTGTGCAACTTATTTTCATGTAAATTAAAATCCAAACCAATTTTGAGTATTTCTTTACTCCGTCTAAATATAGAACGAAACAAATAAAATGTATGAACCCAACTTTAACACAGCAGGTGGTAACTTTATTGTGGAATAGATGATACATTTTTAGCCATTTCGAACATTTTCCCGCAGTCGATTAGCTCCATCACGAATGAGAACTTAAACACTTATTTAAAAACTGTAACACAAATCACTGCTCACATTACATCACAACTCGCGCGGAAAAAAAAAACCTTTGAGAATTGAACTCCCACGTAATCAGCGTAAATGTTTTTTGAGGCGTATTATCTAGGGATTCGCATGCACTCAAGGCTTATTAATCGAAAATAGAAAGCCTGACGCGTTAGTAAACCTGATCCAGAGAGACCGGATTGGCGGTGTCTATAATACTCGGCCCGAACTTGACGGAATAACTTTGACTTCGGCTAGACGTTTTTCGGGTCTCATAAGAAGATAACATAAGATAAGAATATTCTTTTTTGTACGAGGAAAAACACAAACATGAAACATTAACAAAAATGCAGTACCATTGGCGGCCTTATTGCTTATAGCAATCTCTTCCAGGCAACCGACGATGGCGGTGGTAGCCTAGTGGGTAGAACCTCGGACTCGGAAGTGGGAGACCTAGGATTGATCCCCGGTGCGGGCATACCTATGATACCTGACTTGGTTTTCTAGGTTATGTACATTTGTGAAGTTATAGTAGCAATACCACTCGCTAACGGTGAAGGAAAACATCGTGAGGAAACCTGAGTGTCTGAGCTGCGCTTGAAATCGCCAATCCGCGGTGGGCACGCGTGGTGATGAAGCCCATACTATCTCCCTGAGAGAAGGCCTGTGCCCTACAGTGGGACATATATAGGCTGCTTATAAAAACCGACGATGGAGAGTTGCTGAAGGAAAAGTGAGACGGGTAGCTGGTGCAAATATGAATATTAATTTACCTAAATACTTATACTTAATCTCATAAGCTTGCTCATAAGCAGCGGAGACGTGATTTTATTAAGAATCTTCGGATTTTCAATCAATGAATTAGCCCATATTCCATCCACTGCTGGACACAGACCACCCCCAAGTCACGCCACTTCTTTCTGTCCTCGGCAATCCTCATCCAGCCGCTGGCAGCAATCTGCCTCAGATCGTCGGTCCAGCGTGCTGTGGGCATCACGTTATTTTCTAAGCCGCACCCTGTCTAACGATAGTGCGAATAAATTGCGATTTATTATATCATAATTGGTAAAAACTTACCGAATAATCCAGAGAGAGGTATTTTTATATAGGCTATGAGTTTACAATTAACTGGGGAATACAAAAAAATTGTCTGCGCCATTTTCTTAGTACAACGTTGGCAACTTTGTTTTTACAACTTGGTAAAGTTATCAGTTAATTGATAAGTTATTAACAGTAAATACCATAACTAGTTTAAACTATATTACAACTATTTACAGAAAGACTAGTACCATATATACGCCCCACTGCAGGGCACTGGCCGGCTCTCAGAGAGAGAGAGAGCATGGGCTTAATTACCACGCGTGCCCACCGCAGATTGGCAACTTCAAGCGCTTCAACACCACATACACTCAGGTTGCCTCACGATGTTTTCCTTCACGGTTACAGAGCGGTATTTCTGCTACCGTCACAAATGTACGAAACTTAGAAAACAAAGTCATTGGTACGTACCGGGATTCGAATCCTACTAAAATACAAGAAAACGAGTAAAAATTATTTACTCTAAATAATTAGTTGAATCTATTGGATAACACCTCTAGACGAATTAGGACCAGTCGGTCTTTGTTCCTTTATCAGTCTGAATAGTAAAAATCATAAATCATACTTTCCGATCCGTTAAAACTTGTTTGCGAAATTCAAAACTTTCACCGTAACATTTCGTACTCAATACGTGAATTTATATCCACGTCCAACCATTGTGTGCGCCCAAAAACATTGTATACCGAAGATACAACGCAAAACCTAATCTATAGAAGTCTTACTAAATTATTCTCTGGTTGTCTCAAGCCTCAAAGTAAGTTAAGGGATCGGAGGCCACCAAAGTGACTCGGGAAATCCGTCTGGTAGTAAAGAAGGTGCTTGCCTTTCTTCCTTCTACTTTATTACACTTTTCCTTACAATGAATAAGATTTCAACAACATTAAACAATATATCTCGACTCCGTTGTCTGAAGGCATTTTTTTCTTTGCTCTGAAAAGTCCGACTTTTTACTTTGCGAACTCAGCGGCGCGTATTCGCTGCCGAGCGTTCGAGCGTCAGTTACGTTTTATGCGAACAATAAATACACGCTGAAATTTGGGTGCTTTGAAAGCCCCAGTCACGTAACTAGTTATTTTAAATGCTATCCATTTAGACTATTACTTTTAATTATAGACGTAAAATAAAATGCAATTAGTTGAGAAATCTTGTTTTAAAAAATTCGCGAACAATTAGTACTGCCTCGCCGTCCATCGGAATACCACTCTGGCTGGCTACTAATGGTTCTCGTGTGAAAATGTTTTTGGAAACTGCCTTTTTAAAAAGACAAACTAAGATAAACTATTATTTAACACCACAAAGACATTAACGTAACACTAGCGTATTCGATAGCTATTGTTAAGGCACGTTCATTTTGCTATGGCTTTCAAACCACCAATTCGTTACGTATATCAAACTGTGTCTTAAGGTCACCAATGATGTACTTTAGTTGACAACAGTGCCATTTGAATCGAGAATAACTATTCTTTCGATAATTATGAGCAAATTTCATAGCAATCTTGTCTACATAATATGCGCCTTACTGGAAGGCATGGTTTTTCTTAGATATAGAGCATTAAAATATGATTTTACGAGATGACTCAAATATGTATGAAGGTTTCATATAAATATATATAATAAGGCGCCACTCGCAACTTGTGATATCACAGCTTACGTTCGATTTGTATATAGCGTTTTGAAACCACGTGAATAGAATTACTTTTCGAAAGTAAAATAAAAAGTAGTAGTTGTAGAGAAAAATCTATTTTATAGCAAGTTCTCTGTATTTTTATACAGGGCCGAGTTTCATAAAACCAAATAATTGTCTATTATGGCATTTCAATGGTCATTGAAATATTGATTTATACAGGGAATCTGTAGGTTAATCGTCTATGCAATGTACATCAAATTGTCATAATCATCCAGGACTGAATATTCACAAATGAATATATTGATTGATAAAGTCCTAGATAGACAAGGCTCTAGGTTCTAAAAATAACTGTCGTAGTTATTGAGATCTATGATGTCCACTCTTTCCAAAAACGCGTTATAAAAAAATATATGATTTTTATTTCATTGGTGGCGCTAGTTAGCACCGAGTAGGGTCTAAACGCCCGCAGTGAATGCACAACATTAAGTGATTTCTTGCAAGCAGGCTATAATCAGATTATTTCCGGCCCGTTGCCTTGGCGACGTATTTATCAGCATTATATTTCTAAAGTCAACGCCTTAAGGGGGCTCTAGTTAAAAACCCGAGGTATTACTGTCACGGAAATGGAAACTTGGATGGTGCACTTAGGTGGACCACTTCAAGGTAATTTGTGTATGCGAATATAGATAATTAGGTTTTTAACTAAGCCATGTTAAAGCGCTGCAGCGTTGAAATTACTCGTACATACTAACGTTGTTTGGTTTTATATTCCTATTTCCTAAATACATAAATACATAGTAGGTAAACAAAATATGAAGGTAAGCGCGTATTTGCAGTGACAGCGTTTAAAAAAAAACTGAGCAAATTTTTTTTTTTTATATAAATATTGTCGGACGCTCATTCCTTTTCTTTTTCATAGATTTTGTTTTCACGGAAACACGATTTTACTGCGTAATGAGAACGACAAACAAAATACAGAAAATAAAGTTTCTGAGTCTGCTATTTTGTTTTTTGTTGAGCAGTACTTCTCGACTGTTCTGTGCACAGGGTGGTTATTACGCAAATTTAATTACGTGATGATTAATTTAGATTACAGCCGAAATTAACGTCAAAACGTCGAGTTTAATTTTGAGTTTAGTATTTTTTTTAATGAAATGAGGTTCTTTGTTAATTATGAGTATTTTCTTTATTAGCATTTCGGTCAACATTTTTTCTCTTTCATACTCCTCGATAACTAAGTAAAACAATTTGATTAAGGATGCTGTTACGTCTGGCATGCTATCTCGCTCAGACAATCCAATATTTTTAGTGACTGTAAGAAAATGTGTACGATTTTAGATGTTATTTTGAAGATTATTTATGAAAAAAAAACTTCTTGTATTTGTATACATTTAATAAAGATGATCTGAGTCTTAGCTAGACAATACAGTTAAGGACATTTTAAATAAATGCTCTTCTTCCTGTACATAATTATTAATAAAGAAAAGTTTAATTTTTGAATGAAATTTTCTCAATCGAAAACTAAGTATAGGATAGCAAAAATATATTAAAAGAGATCATAAAATTACGGATTTTGGAGACATGTCTGTAATTTTGTGATCTAGCAAAGCTTTTTTTAAAATAATAAAAAATGGGTTATTCCACTAATCCCCACTGATGGGGATTTGTTGTTATAATGTGCGAGTGAGACGGAATACCAGACGGAAGTAACGTGCTGTTCCTTAAGATGCTTGGTATTAGTAAAAAAATAACTTTAAAAAATTACAATCAAGAACTCGAATAATACAGGTGTCGTAACGCGACACGAATTCTGAGCGGTGTATGTTGGCAACACTGGCTGTCAACCATAAGGCATGTAGACGAAAGATGAAGGAAGTGGAATGTCAAGGTGCGTAAAAAAAAAGAAGAAAAGACGTGAGCGTGGCGCGAAAAGGAGGTGTGGAACCGAACCGAGGTGACTCTGGTGAGTGCTTGATGACGGTATCCTTACTATCTTGTATGTTTCTGAAACCAGGGTTTCAAACAATGTTCGAGTGATAATGCGTCCCGAGGTAAGCAAGGATTTTAGTATACCCCTGTAACGGTTTTGACCGAGGTAGTTTTGTATTTGCCAAAGTTTGCAAGGGCTGAAGAACTACACCCTGGCGTCTCTCGCGCAGAAGCCCAAGAGGGAACCGACGCGTTCTCTATGTGGTGACTGTTTTGACGGTTTTGACCGACCTGAGGTATGTGCAATGAACGTACTTATGATTGATAGTAAAATCAATGGTAAACTGTCTGGGCGTGCGAGAGACGAGTGGAAGAAGTATGGAGGAAGTAGCCAAGTGTTGGTTGGCAAAGGTTACGGGAAAGTTCTCCGGTCATTATGACGGGGTGGGATGGAGTCTACTAAGGTAGACTCCTCGGAGTGCAAACCTCCGTACGGGACGGCCCGACCACCATGCAGAGAGTAAGACGGGTGTCTTCTCGATTTTATTAGCACTACCGGTTCCATACGATTATGGCTCTTATGATAAGATACGGCCACACACCGCTGTCGGCACGTTGTAGTTTGAGTAGTTTACTTTAACTTAATCATCACTACGTTGGTTGAATCTATGGTGGAAGAATGTGCAGCATTGTGCGTATAACTAGTTCTATGTGTTGTGTGCTATCGACCCACGTGTCTTATGTCGTTGCGATAGTTATGCCCCTCTATTTAGTAATTTGATTACTCGTATCTTCGTCGCGACAACAGCGTTGTGCCAATATGAATAATTAAATTAAGTTAATGTGTTTTTTTCGCTCTCGACATTGTGACAACCCCATTAACTGGGCTTTACTTAAAAGTTATTGTTACAAAGATTCGATGAGGGTATAGATATTTGTTTTGTGCGGGCCGGTGCGCCCGCAGTTGGGTTTTCGACGGAAAATAATAAAATATATAATATAGTGTTCATTTAAAACACAAAATTGACGTTTGCAGTCAAAGCTATGTGTTTCATGTCACTAAAAAGGAAAAAAAAAAACACTCAAAAAAACGAACAACCCAAATTCGCAATTCTAAAAAAAGATAAAACTAAATAAAAACCCCTGTGGAGAGTCCCCACAATTGCTGAGAATAGAAATAGAATGGACAGAAACTCTGTTATTATGACTTTAGTTTTTGGATATTCATGAATAGTTACTGGTGCAAGAGACTTTTGGTATTTTTTAGGACAGCCTAAATACCGTGGTACAGAGATTGCGGGTTCTAATACCGCTGGAGGCCACCATAATTAGATTTGTACAAATGGCTTGAGTCTATGTGTTTTTACGTATTTGAGATATATGTCTGGTTACCATAGCATAGGATAGGCTATCCTTGTATGAAACCAGGACGTCGTTTATTTATGTAGTTATTTTCAATAGATTTAATTTAAAAAATCTGGTCTAGTTTGGTTTGGACCTGATCTCTGCCTTCGCCTTCGGAATACAGGCGTAAGCTTATGTAATGTATATAATGTATATTTAATTTAAAGAATTAATAATTCATCAGTGTCGCTTTCGTCCAGTTTATAACAGCGACAAGAACCCTTTAAAGGCGCTGTTTAAGTGGTAAGTAATTTAAAAAAATCAAAGAACACCCATAAAAACGCCAAATACTAATTGACTCCACAATTATTCCCGAGGTCGTCATAACAAATCCGAATGACAGCCCAGCAAACGACTCCAGCGCCGGGGGACGTTTAATTGTAACTTCCCACTTTTTCCCGTTTAATTTTCCCGGGAATAAATTTTCATTAAGCGGCTCAGCCCTGATACTGGGTAATTAATGGCTCTAATTTTCCGAATAGGGTTCCGTAGCTTTAGATAAGACGTTAGGAATGGCACTCCGGCATCCAAGTATTTTTGTCCCGGGGGATTGTGTTTTTATCCGACTGCGGCGGAGGCCAAAAGGAGGGTAATGTGTTTAGCTCGTATGTATGTATGTCTGATTCTATGTTCTCGCATAACTCATTAACCAATGGTCAGATTTTGACAAATAAGATCTCAATCGAGTCCTCGTGTTTGTAAGAGTTTCATAAGCTATGAAGTATATAAACAGCACAAGTTTATAAAAAAAAAAGTCATAAAAGAGACAAAAGTAAAAAAAACTGAAATAAAAAACAAAACAACAACCTGACTGCTGGGCATTAACAACTAAGCGGGCGGTACCAAAATCCACCAATGCAACTCCTTAGGTTGGTCCCGCCTGCTTAGAAGTTAATGCTCGGCAGTCGGGTTATTAGTTACTTTTTATTTCAGGCTTTAGGAGTTTTAGCGCGACTTGCCCCAATTCTTGAAATAAGTAAGTAAATAGATAAATACTTATCCAGGGATAAACGTATAAATTGCTGACTGACAGGGTACTCTGTCATACAATTTTATCTACAGATAGCTTTGTAAATGTCACGGTGCAAGACGTATTTGTAATTATTCACTGGATAGCTTATCCCTGATAGTACTGACAGATAGCGTTGGTGCAAGCCAGCCTTAGTAGGGTTGGCGGTAGTTTGTGATAAACTGAGGTGTGAAAGATAGTATAGTTCTTCTAGCTTGGACATAAGGGCGTTGGGTTTAATTTAGTTTCGTATAAGAATTGGGGGGACCGAGTTAAGTTGCTGACGTTATCCTTACTTAATATTATAAACGCGAAAGTCTGTATGTATGGATGGATGTTTGTTACTCTTTCACGCAAAAACGGCTGAATGGATCCGAAAAAATACACAGCAAAATTACCACGCGAACGAAGTCGCGGGCAACAGCTAGTTGCAAATACATTTAGGTAAAAAAAATATTGAAAAATTATAATTATTATTCAGAAAAAGAAATAACATTTTTTTACCGCCACAGAAGGGATCGTAAGTTCTAGATTAGACGTTGCATGTGCACACGCCGGTTTCGGGTACTTCTTACTTTGCCCTTTGCTAACACATCCCCTATTTGGTCGAAATATGTCCGCCTGGGACGTTCCTTACCGGCTCTTTTACTTTAATGGAAATTGGTACCATTTCCGGCCTATATTGTCGGTTTTTTTAAGAAAACTAACCCCCGCTTTCTGGTTAACTAACAATCTGTTAATCTACTGTTAAAAGATGTCAGTTTATTTTTGTATGCACTTTGGCCAACTGACGGATTGTTGGATCTGTTTACTAATTCTGTTTACATTCTGCGTTCAGATGATTCATTCCGAGTGGAAGTTGCCCATCGATTATATTGGTCCTAAATTAGGATACTCTGTACTCTGTGATAGTTATATTATTTTTATTTGAATTGGTTCTGCTGACCACCGACACAGTCGGTTTCTGCGCGAATCGACCGAGGCAGTAAATCGTCGATCACGTTCTAACCAATATTTTATTTTATTTATTTAATCTTTGTATAAATAGCTGTGCTAATAACGTGGCCCACGTAATGTGGTACGTGAGGCTTTATAAGCCCTTACCCGCTGGTTATGTCTTTCTAAAAATATCTTTGAAAACACGCAGTGCAGTTGTTAGCCCAAAGGTTGTAGAAGTGAGCGAGCTCGCGCACTGATTGTCTTTTGCTGGCTCATTGGCTCAATAAATCAGTGAATCACTGAATGAGTGAGTCAGTGAGATAATTAATCCGTGAATCAGTAAACTGATGAAGTTAGGATGATGGTTTGTCAGGCTTTGTTGGTTTGCCCGTGTGTGATAAGCAATAAATCGTAATCAATATTTTTTTAAATATGGTCTCTACCGACATACGGACAAGCAATGGATCCGTGAGTCAGTGAATCACTGAGTCAATGGTCATACCTTGGACGTCCAGCAGTGTATCGTGAGTCAGGGACTCCGGCAGCGCGGCAGAAGACACCACGCAGCGCAGCCGCCCGGCCAGCTCAGCACGGGTCAAGGTCAAGGTCAGGGTGTGCTGGACCGTTGCATTGTCCGGGGTGGTGGTTTGGGCTGGAACAACGGAGAAGATATAATTAATTGGTATATTGTTCTTCTCTTCTTCAGCATTTGTGTACTATTTGACGTATGCCTCATCATAAGTCCTCCATCGTAATTGGACTGCCTCTATTGTATTCCAGGTCAGCTTTGGAGGATCCCTGATGTCATCAGAGGCCTAATTGTGAGCACTGAATTCTGTTGGAATCATGATATTTTCGATAGGATTAGCATGGAATTTGACAGACGACTGGAATCGTTCAGAGTTGGGTGCGCGTAATATAGATGCTGACCATCTTGCAGGAGGTCTGCCTACATTTTGTAGTCCTATGCGCGGTTAGTTGGTTTATTGCAGACATACAATCCTGTTTAAACAGACATCCAAAAAGAGCCACCTGTGATACAGTTTTACAACTTAAACGTATCGTTAACATAAACTTATAATAATTAAGTAGCACACATTCAAACACCTAGACTATCGTAAGTCGTACCCACAAAATAATTAGGTGTATTTAATCTTGTACGCGATTCTAAGGGTTAAACTGAAGACGGCTCTGTCTACCTAAGTCGTACCAACAGAGCAATAACAAGTACCTTAATATAAGCACCTACGTGTACCCTTCCAATTAAACATAAACACTGCCTTAGGACATCAACCCCACGCCCTTTTGCCCAAAGTACAGACCTTAATCAAGTTATGAGTTAACATGGATATTTGGTTGGAAAATTATTTAGTTATCCGACTAAAGCCCACCGAATTAGCATGCTAAAGTGGCAGTGGGCCGGCCATATTATCCGAAGAACTGATAACCGATGGGGTAGACGAGTTCTCGAGTGGAGACCGCGGATCGGTAAACGTAGTGTGGGACGTCCTCAGACTCGGTGGAGCGATGATCTTCGCAGGGCGGCTGGCAAGAGCTGGATGAGAGTAGCCGAGGACCGTGCTCGGTGGCGTGCTATAGAAGAGGCCTATGTCCAGCAGTGGACAAGCATAGGCTGATGATGATGATCCGACTAAAATACTTGGGGCTGAAATTATGGAGTAGGTTACGAGAGAACTTGAAATTTAAACTCAGGGCTTTAAATCGCCAATCCGCGGTGGGCACGCGCGGTGATTAAGCCCATACTCTCTCTCTCTCTGAGAGAAGGCCTGTACCCTACAGTGCGACGTATATAGGCTGCTTATGATATGATATGATGATACGAGAGAACATACATAAGCAGCTGTACATGCTGAAATGTGGGTGGTTTTAAAGCCGCGGTTATGTAATTAGTAATAAAAATTCCATCTATTTAATCTATTTCTTTTAAGTATAGACTTGGAATAAAAAAAAAATGGAGATGATCTGGTTTCAAAAAATTCGTGGACCCTCCCCACTCACGCGCCGCTCTGGCTGGCTACTAATGATTCTTATAGATCCGAGTTTGTGTCGAGATATTTTTGGAAAGTGGCTTTAAAACAAAAATAAGCTAGCGTATTCGATAGCTGTTGTTAAGGCACGATTTTTTACTATGGCTTTCAAACCACCCAAAATTGGTATATACGACCCATTTTAGGGCACAAACATTTTATTCACTTAAACGGCCTTATTTATAAAAACACGATTCCTCAAAAGAGGCATTTTATTTAATCTGTGGTTATGAATTTTTAATGTAAAATCGCCACCACAGACTATTTTAATCAGCGTTTTAAGGACTCTTACTTTTTATAAGTAAGACAGAAAATGTTTATTTAATGAACGTAAACGCTATTAGGTAGTTTCACAATTAATTGATTATGCGGAGAAGAAGCTAAAAAAGAAGCCGAATATCTCTTCAAAAGACTGTACAGTTGACAGTACGTTAACTTTTACAGATGTGCACTCTGTTCAGTGACGTTACGGGCGAATTTGCAACGAAAGTTTAAATAGTGTTCAGTTGTATACTGTATCAATTATGCTCTTATTTCGCACCCTACAAGGGTGTTAATTAATTTTGTTGGCGCGATGGCAGCAATAGGGTTTCGGCAAAAACTTAGATGAATGAGGTGGTGAGATGTGGCTACTTGAGGATTGGAATAAATAGTAGCAAATAACTTCCATACTGCCCAATCACTTGCCTTGGTCCCAAACTAGGATATACTGTGCTATGGTAACAAGGCAAGGATATTACAAATTATTATAAATTAATGATTGTAGCACTATATACAGTTCATGTAAATAAATTTATAAAACTCAAGATAAGGAGTTAACTTCTCTATTACAAAAACTCACGCCTGTCTCCCAGAGGGGTAGGCAGATACTAGGGTTTGCCACATCCGACGATCATTACAAACTTCTTTCAGTGGTTATCTTCCATTTACCTATGAGCAAACAAAGTAACAGCGGCGGTAGCTTAGTGGGTAGAACATTGGACTCGGAAGCGGGAGACCCAGGTTTGATTCCCAGTGCGGGCATGTACCTATGATTTTGTTTTCTAAGTTATGTACATTTGTGAAGTCATAGTAGCATTACCAACCGCTAACTGTGAAGGAAAACATCGTGACGAAACCTGAGTATCTAAGTTATTCATATACCTCAGCGCTTGAAATCGCCAATCCGCGGTGGGCACGCGTGGTGATTAAGCCCATACTCTCTCTAGGCCTGTGTCCTACAGTGGGACGTCTAGAGGCTGCTTATGTAAGCAAAGTAACAGACACAGCTAGCTGTACAGAAACACCGGACAAGTGCGGGTCGGACTCGCCCACCGAGGGTTCCGTACAAATTTGTAGGCACTTACATATTATTATAAATAGCTCAGGAGTCTCGCAGTTTTTTCCGAGCTTTTCTCGAACTTCAAATACTATTTTTATGATTTAATAACAAATGTACAGTTTTCAGATTTTTTCCTATATTTGTAGTTTAAGACGATATTACTTACCATTCATAGTTCTAGGTCAACGGAAAGTATCCTATAAATTTTGATTCCCTTGAGTGTAGAAATATACGTTTTTTGAGGCATAGACAGCCGTATTTTTTTTTTACGTTAACCTAGAGGTTTTTTTTCACAGCTTCAAGGGACTGCAGACCTGATATGTGGTTTTAATTTCCAATCGATACCTCCACGCGTTCCCGGGGTCTTGACAAACAGACGGACGGACGGACAACAAAGTGATCCTATAAGGGTTCTGTTTTTTCCTTTTCATGCACGGAACTCTAAAAATCCTTTCAATACCCAAAACACCACTGCACACAAGCAGCTTTCAATTCCAGCGTGCAAAATAAACCGTAAGAGACTCAAGAGAAACGGCCAAAAAGGGCCAGATATTTGGACCACATTTGGGCCACGCAGCACCGTGGGCCGAAGATTGATAGCGCCTGTCCACATTGATCAGCGAGTGGCCCAACCGTTGGGCCGGATGAAACGAGTTGGTTTTGGACCTTCACGGCCATCTTTTTGAGCCTGAATATTTGGGAAAAATATTACAACATTATAATGCAGCCTATATAGGGCCGCTGTAGGACACAGGTCTTATCTCAAAAGAGCACATTACATCACTTAAACTCCCGCTTGTGTCGCAGAGGGTTAGGCAGAGACTGGGGTTTGCCATTTGCCACGAACCTGACAGACCTCTTTCACTTCATAAACATTTATTAGTCGTTGCATGCATGCTGGTTTCGGATCCTATTTATCTTGCCCTTTAGGTGTCACATGAAGACACAATTGGCCGAATTCAAGTCACAATCACGGCTCAGTATGTAATTGGGATATTTTTAAAATGCGCAATCTTGATAGGTAACTTTTATTTTACGACTTTTGATTTTTTTTTCTCAATTTTCCATTTTCCCGAAAAATGTACTATGATTGTTTTGCGTTTTGTAGTGGCGGTGTTTGATCGAAAATTATTAAAACCATATGTGTTAAACAGAAAAGACATCCTCTTGTGTAGGACAATGCGTTGAAAAATTTGAGAAAAAACTCGTACTCGTAGCACATACGAAGTTGTTGCCAAACAACTCTAATTGAGATGTTTCGATAATTGCACATTTCAGAAATATTCCTGCATTTTCTTCAATCAATGTTCTTTCATACAGTTCGGGGCTCTTAGTGATAGTTCGACTCACTCTTGGTCGAAGGCTTTGGCCGTTGGCCTTGGATGCAAGTAGCCTGAACCCACAAAAATTATAAAAAATTTAATTTCACTTTTGATTTGCCTATCAAAATTTAAAAAAGACGGTTTTAGAATGGGTCCAACGGGTTTCAATCTAAAATCTCGAGCTATATTTCGCCGTCACGTCCGTATTTTTACGGCAAAGCGAATGGACCACTTTAAAAGCGCACTGTTTGCGTCGAAAGGGTATTTTTATAATGTCAGGTGTGGTGTCGGCTTCTACTCTTAATTAGCACCTACATACCAGAGGGGTAGGCAGAAAACAGGGACTGCCACTTGCCACGTTTCTGACAGATCACTTTCACTTCTTCTACATTCATTAGTCTTTTTTACCAAACTATAAATATGTTAATTCCAGAACCACTTACTTGAATTTTATTTTGAACACTGGGATATTCTAAATGTCCCAGTATTTTGGGACCTGGACAAGTGATTGTGTTGTGTGGAAGTTATTATTATTATCATCACATAAGTAGTTTCAAATGTCTATTATGTCTATATATATTAAGGCTCTTTCTCTCTCTCTCTCTCTCTCTCTCTCTCTCTCTCTGAGAGAAGGCCTTTACCCTGCGAGACGTAGTTAGGCTACAGTCTTATTATATATTTTTTCAAATGTGTTACATAGATACAAATTGATTAAAACAGATCTGTCCGAATCAGCGGTGGTGAAAGAAAGAGCGGTGGTAGCCTGGTGGGTAGAACATTGGACTCGGAAGCCTGACACCCAGGTTCGATTACCAGTGCGGGCATGTACCTACGACTTTGTTTTCTAAGTTATGTATATTTGTGAAGTTATAGTAGCAATACCACTAGCCAACTGTGAAGGAAAACATCGTGAGGGAACCTGAGCTACTGAGCTATTCACATACCTCAGCGCTTGAAATCGCCAAGCCGCGGTGGGCACGCGTGGTGATTAAGCCCATGCACTCCCCCTGTCGCTCGTAGCCCCGGCTGCCTGAGTGATCTTAAACGATCACGAAGGTTAAGCAACACAGGGCGCGTTCAGTGCATGGATGGGTCGCCGTCTATGCCTAACGCTAGTGGCATTTTTCCGAGCGGTTCCGTGCTTCGCAAGGCACGTTAAGCTGTTGGTGCCGGCTGCCGTCGATAGATGGCAGTCGTTAAGCCAAGTCAGAGGCCTTAGGGCGGCTTGACAACTTCTGACAGTAGACGAGCCACTAGTCTACAAGCCTCCACCAATCCGGACTTGGCCCCCGTGGTGGAGTATGGCCTATACCTTCCTCAGGGAAGAGACCCGTGCCCCTCGGTGGGGACATAATGGGTTGATGATGACTGATGACTCCCCCTGAGAGGAGGCCTGTGCCCTACAGTGAGACGTATATAGGCTGCTTACTTTATGATATGTTAGAATCATAGCAAGTGGCAGAACCTGGTTCTATATTTTCCGTTGTGTTTTATGTTAAAATCCTTAATAAAATGCGAATGGAGATCCTCGTTTCTCCGAGCAGTACATATCCCGAGTAGCCCCTAGCTCTTAAGGGATAACACTGGTGGAATGATCGATGGATTAGCTTGAGTGGTCACGGTGACAGATTACTTTGCCGAAACTATTTTACATATTTGTACACAGAACCCCTAAAAGGATTGGCGAGGGTCCAGTAATGGCGGGTAAAAAAATACAACTAAAATTTGTCGCTTTATTCCGCAGAAAAAAATAGAGACCTCACTATTTTTTCTCATCGGAATAAAGCTTTGCCTTGTAGGATGTTTGTTTAGGATCCACGATTAACTGCGTCTACTGAACGGAGTTCACTTCTAAAGACTAATTAATTTGGTAGTTTTAGTAAAGCACTGGAAAAAAAAGAAGTGTCAAATATCAAGTTATTAAAAAGAATGTGATGTGAACTTAAAAAAATAGAAAAAAATGTTGTATTCCAAAAGATGTCAACATGGAGCGAGTATACTGACAGCTAAAACAAGTATAATTATAGTGTATATAAACTAGCTGACCCGGGAAACATTGTTTTGCCATATTAATTAGCCCACGAACTATTCTCAGACCTACAGAAAAATCATGAAAATCGGTGCAGCCATTTCGGAGGAGTTTGATAACAAACACTGTGCCACGAGATTCTTATAATTATATTAGATAACATCAATAAATAAATAATAAGTCATCGGCGTTCTCTACAGGAACGAATATACGCATACTTTTACTTTACAACAAAATTGTAGATTTTCTCACCACATGACTCAACATGACTAGAAAATGCCGTAAAAAGACTCGTGTGAATTTAATTTCTGATTACCAATTACGTATAATACTCGGAACTGCAACGCGCTACGGGCTACGAGTTACTACGGGCTACGAGTTGCTACGGGCTACGAAGTGTTACTTAAGGCTACGTCGTAGTATACATTCGTCGCGAAGAATGTTTTTTTTTACTTAGCCTATAGACGTCCCACTGGACGGCACAGGCCTTCTCTCAGAGAGAGAAAATGTGGGCTTAATTACTATCATAGTATGTAAAAAAAAACCAGACAAGTGCGAGCCGGACTCGCCGACCGAGGGTTCCGTACAAATTTGTACATATTGTTACATAATAATATTATAAATAGGTCGCTGGATGCGGGCGGCACAAGACCGGGAAGCTTGGAAAACCATGAGGTAGGCTTATGTCCTGCAGTGGGCGTCAAATGGCTGGTGATGATGATGATGATAAATAGGTCAGGAATCGAATCGTTTTTTCCTTGCACTTGTAATATAAGACAATTGCCAAATTTCATAGTACTAGGTCAACGGAAAGTATAAATAAATATAAATTTTGATTCACTTGAGTGTCGAAATATTCGTTGTTTTTTGCGGCATAAACCGTATCTTTTTTTTTACATTAACTAAGAAGTTTTATTTTTTCCCAGTATATCTAAGTAAAACACGATTTTAATGTCAACCCGATGCCCTCACGCGTTCCCGAGATCAAAGTTCTTGGCAGACAGACAGACGGAAGGACTCACTTTGTTGATCCTACAAGAGTTCCGTTTTTTCCTTTTGAGGTACGGAACCCTAAAAAGAATAAAGAATATTCTACTTTAAAGTTAAATAAATTGACACTTCAGTGCGGAATTGGCACTGATTACTGTAAGATAGGACGTTAACCTAGCACAGCGTCAGAAGCTAATCTTTAATTTTGTGTAAAGCATTTAAGTAACATTTTATTGTAAAAGCTCAACTAATGTTTTTGCCCCATAAATATTCTATTCTTCTATTCTTTTTCTATTCTATCTATCTACCTATGCATGAGATTGTATGATATTTTACTGCTTCTACAGTGTCTTGAGCCCATCTTGATAAGGATGGTTTTTTCAATTCTTTATGGCGTCTTTGCTTTGTTTGTAACAATAAGCCAGCTAGCCGGCTAACAGTAAGACTCCATCCTGAGATTGTTTTTACCATTATAACCGTAAATTGTGGAAGGTACTGTTTCTCTTTCTGTGAAGAAAAATATCGTGAGGAAACCCGCGGCTTGGTTGGCTCCACTCGTATTAACTTATCTTTCCTGTGGGCTAGGCCGGCTAAGCTGTCAGGATGGTGTAGGTGCTGGGGAAGCCTGCTCCATCTAAAAAACAATGTCCCAAGCACTGCAGCGTCCGAGTGGTCCGTTCACCCATCTAGTGTGAGTGAAGGTGCCACTGGACGCTGTGTATATCTTATTACTGTTTTCTCTTTCAAAAACAATGTTGTATTTTGATCGTTTTGGCATGGTTACAATTTCACCGCAATTTCATAATAAAAGCTTGCAAGCCAATGCTACGTAACAGCAAAAAGGCTTAACAACTAGGCAAAGTAAATAAAATAACACGATGGCTCTTTTATTGTTTACAAGTTGTTATTTGTTAGAAAAAGTGACTGCTGCTAACAAGAGGTTTGCATACCGTTAGTTTGTTGTGTACACAATGCGAGAACTTTGTTGCTGTCTCGTTGGTTTAGCGGTTAGTTGATTCCCGTGCGCTAATATCTTAAAAGGCAAAAAATATGTAAGTAAATAGTGAAACCTTCAGGAATAGTATTAAAAATTCTATATCACTAAAGGAAAACTGTTTTTAAGGCACTCGTAAATTTTCAATTCTGTGTTTGTATGTATATCTGAGTGTATGTATGTGTGTGTGTGTGTGTGTGTGTGTTTGTGTGTTTGTGTGTGTGTGCGTGTGCGTGTGCGTGTGCGTGTGCGTGTGCGTGTGCGTGTGCGTGTGCGCGTGTGTGTGTGTGTGTGTGTGTGTGTGTGTGTGTGTGTGTGTGTGTGTGTGTGTGTGTGTGTGTGTGTGTGTGTGTGTGTGTGTGTAATAATAAAAACAAACCCCGCGCATCGGAAACACGCCAAATAAGAGAGTTGGTCGTCCAAAACAGACCCAAACAAAACTTACAATTCTGATGAGTTTTAAAACTTTGAGCTTTAATTTCGTTTTGATTCCCACTCGATGGTCTCTTGGGGGTTTGCACAGGTAGGTATGCTACGCTGTTGTCGTAACACAATGTCTTTTAAAACTGTGAGTATTCAAGCAAGTCACTCTCAAAGTCCATTAGAACCGCGTTTAGTAAAACTGCAATTCGCAGTTTATTATGACAATTCGATGTACATTGCGTAGCAGTCTTCCTGCTTGTTAATCTGTGGGTTAATCGACTTGGCCATCTACATCAAATTGTCATAGTAAACCATGAATTGTAGAGGCCCGAGCTTATTTCCATCTCACTTTATTTAAATAAATCAATCAATAACTTCTTCTTCAAATAAATCCACACAAAAACAACAATATAATATAATTTATGTTATGGAAGGTGTGCAATAAAGCAATAAATACATTTTGAATCTAATCTTCTCTAATCTTCCGCACAAGATGGTGCTGCTATGTAACTTTTCCACTCTAGTCCAATTTAACCTACTCCGAAATGTCAAATTCATACATATTTTGACACTTCGGAAACGTAAAAATGGACAACCTTATAAAGTAGATCGTTACTTAATAAAGAGGCTGGTTCCAAACTGGGATACCCTGTGCTATGGTTTTAAAGTAGAGTCAAAATAGCCCTTTAATTGCTTTCACAGGTTACTGCTCTCCACAATCAAACTGGCATTGTTACAGCTCCCAGCTCTATAAATTACAAAATCAAACCACACACGGGGAACAATATAATATTTCATTTCAACAATTGAAACCGCTTCCGAGCAAACAATTATTTCTCGACAAATAAAGTAAAAGTCGCACGAGAGCTGGGAGCTCTTTCTACTCTTTAGAAATGAGGAGCAAAGCACAAAGTAGTGAAAATCCAAGTCAATCGGGTGTAAATTTGAGGCCAGATGTTGCTGGACTCTGGTCGGCTATTCCCGGATGCACGTTATCGATTCTTGGCCCAATACGGGGACATTCTTTCTTTGACCTAAGACCTAAACCTCTGTGCGGTTTTTTTTTACGCGACTGCAGTGGAGCACAAACGGAGGGTAATGTGTATGGCTTATATGTCAGTATGTCCGATTCTATGTTCTCCTTAACCAATGATCAGATTTTCACAAGTAAGATTTCAATCGGTTCGTTATGTTTGCGCAAGTGTCATAAGCATAAATAAAACAAAAAATAAAGTAAAAAAAACACTAAAATGACAAAATAAAAAAAACACTAAAAAGACAAAATTAAAAAATAACCAACACCCGACCACTAAGCATTAACTACTAAGCAGGGGGGACCCAAAATCAACAATCTAACTCCTTAGGAGGTATCTGGGTTAGTCCCGCCTTTTTAATAGTTAATGCTTAGCAGTCAGGTTGTTGATTATTTTTTTAATTTAGTTTTTTTTAACTAGTCAATTTAGTGTCCCACTGCTGGGGTGTGTTTCGACTACGATTCGTGGTTTACTGGGGCAGGTCGATGTACAACATCATCCTCATGATCATCATCATCATCAGCCATTTAACGACCACGGCAGGACATAGGCCTCCCTCGTGGCTTTCCAAGCTTCCCGGTCTTCTGCCTGAAAATGATTAATTATTATGTTTTTTTCAAGCGACAACTTTTCCGTAGAAGTCATAAAAATACCATAAATAGTTTTCTATTCATCTATCTATCGACCGGTCCAGAATAACGTTTGAGCTAGCCGCTGGCATACAATATGTATGACTTAAAGATATCGGAGCCCTTTCCACTCCATATTGGGTTTTTGTCAAGTTATTACTTTTATTCCGAATTTTTTTCGTAGCAAGTGGCAGTCCCTGGTCTCTGCCTACCCCTCTGGGATACAGACGTGAGTTTATGTTATGTTTGTTTTTTTCATGAACTATTTCACAAATTTTTAATTCTCTACTACCGTTCAGGAGATGATTGGGAGATCAAATTGTGATAGTTATTAGATTACTTACTGTAATTTTACAGTGAGTCATCATCATCATCATCATCAGCCCCTTGTCGCCTACTGCAGGGCACAGGCCTCCCGCATGGTTTTCATAACCATGAGGGGTTTTGCCATAATCGCCACGCTTGGCAGGCGGGTTGGCGATCGCAGTATGAGGTTGGAATCTCAGGAAGAAGCTGCTGCCAGTCTCCTGGTAATTTATTTCCCTAGTCGCCTTCTACGACATCCACGGGAGGAAATGGAGTGAAGCTATTTTTAATCCGGCGCCTCATGATAGTGATTACACAGTGTATTACAGTGAGTAATGTAATAAAATCTAACTGGGTTGGGCGAAAGACCGCGCGTTACCCAGTGACAAGGGTCTTCAGCCAGTGCCCCCTGCCAGTACGACTAGTCCACCGATTCAAATTCGCTTTATTAATCAAAGCTCGAGCTAGCCCGAGCGCCCCAGAAGCAGTCAACCTGCATCCTATAGTGTGAAAACAAATTAATTACCAGAGTCGTGGGTAATGGAGGTTTGTGTGCAATACGTGCCCGGGAGTAAGTGCGGGAGCTGGCGGCGGGCGATAGTTGGCGATAGGCCGGGAGCTGACTGCGGAAAAATTGTCTCTTGCCAAATAATCTAGCTAATTAATATTTTCTTAGTATAATATCATAGTTTATTACTTATGTGTAGTTGAATTAATATATAATAATCTTATATGAGTTTATCAACCACACTATGTACTTATTTTTGTATTACTCCCATAATTTTGTTCTAGCACTACCCCATCGACTCTCCACATCAACGTAGGTTAGCTGGAAGAAAATACTACCTAGTATTAAGCTCCCCTTTGTACAATTTTTTTTTAGTGCAATAAAGGATTTTTCAATCAATCAAGTATTCAATGTACTCCAATTCATCAGCTGTAATTATACGCTAATGTATCATAGGTCTATCCCAAAGCAAGTCATTTATTTCTTACCCCGGCCAGTAGGTATTATTGAAAAATATAATGTAAATAGGTACTACGAATAAACATAAATTGTCATTTCCACGATTTTGACTTGCAAAAGTTAATATGTACATCCTTTATGTCCCAGGCACTGTAGCGTCCGAGTGGTCTCTTTACCCATCTAGTGTGAGTGAAGGTGCCACTGGACGCTGTGCAAATCATCTCATTACGTAGATGAAAAGGACAAAGTTTCATTTATAGGGCACTGCATACGGTACAACAATAAAATTCCTCAAGATATATTTGAGTTACCACCGACGCGGTTTCAAAAATGTGCTAAGCATTAAGCATACATAAACTCACGCTTGTATCCCAGAGGGGTAGGCAGAAACCAGGGACTGCCACCTGACACGATCCTGACAGATCACTTTCGCTTCCTCAATATTCATTAGTCATTGCATGCACGCACGCCGGTTTCAGGTACTTTTTATCTTGCCCTTTGCTAATACGAGTACATCTCCTATTTGGTCGAAGTATGTCCGCCACGGACGTCCCTTACTGGCCCTTCTACCCACATTCGCTTGATATATTTGTTTCGCAATCTTTCATCCTCTCCACATGTCCAAACCATCGCAACATTCCTTTCTTAATTCTAGTCACTACATCCTCTTTCAGTCCACAACATTCTCTAATCACACTATTGCATATCCTGTCATTCAACATAACACCATACATACTTCGAATGGATCTCTTCAATGGACAGGAAAATAAGGCCTAATTGCGCCCATCATTTAGTAACATACGTATATAAAATAGCATAAAAGTAGTCCCAGGGTAATTTGGTGATGTTCTGGTGAAGAATTTCGGAGGAGGAAATTGAGAACTCATTTTAAAGCAACGAATTAAGGAGGGTAAATTGTGGTTATAAGGGACTTGTTTATTTTTCTCCCGCTACCCCACTAAAATGTTTAATAAAAATTTAAAACCGACTTCAAAACGCTACAGCATTAAAGATTTAGAAATTATTTAAAACAATACCTTTTAATTAGAAGTATGTATACGATTATAGCAAAACCATGGTTTTCACCACCATGAGGGAGGCCTATGTCCTGCAGTGGGCGTCTAAGGGCTGATGATGATGATGATGATGAGGTGTTGAAGAAGTATAATTTGGAGCCGGTGCCCAAAATATAGGTGCTGGTCGTGAAACTGTGCACCGACTACAAATTCTTTTATATTATTTCTAACTCTTTAGTGCTGTAGTGTTTTGAAGTCGGTTTTTATTTTTATTAATTTTTTTTAATGAATACTTTTTTTAGTTTAAGTTTTCTGTTTTTTATCCGACTGCGGTGGACCCCAAGAGGTAATGTTTGGGTCGTTTGTATATTTGTATGTATGTCCGATTCAATTTTTCCTCCTGTTCGCGTTGACTTGGTTGCATAATGCTGAGCATCGACCCTTTGTCTTAATATACCAATAAATGCTTTTTACTTTTGTTTCTTTC
This sequence comes from Yponomeuta malinellus, assembly GCA_947308005.1. Classification (NCBI taxonomy): domain Eukaryota; kingdom Metazoa; phylum Arthropoda; class Insecta; order Lepidoptera; family Yponomeutidae; genus Yponomeuta; species Yponomeuta malinellus. The sequence goes on along the minus strand of OX371020.1, from coordinate 836,012 downwards.
TTTCCATTGAGTTCCTATTTGTTAAAATCTGACCATTGGAGTTATGAGGGAACATAGTATCGGATACACATACAAGCACACAAACGAGCCAAATGCATTACCCTTCTTTTGGGCTTCGACGCAGAAGTGCCGCCGGGTGAGAAACGTGTCAGGATACACGGCGATAGTTTCCTTCACTCAACACCCGGACTACAAATCCCATCGGTTTTTATAAGCACGTGCAGTAACGTCGCCGCAGTTGAATAAAAGCCTTCATTACCAGCGCGCGAGCCTTTTACCTGCCCCGATAGCAGGTTTACACTGTGGGGAAACTGGCCAGCATTGTTTTGTAGGACAAGATTATTGACAGTTCTTACTTAATAACCTAAAAAATATTCACTCTAGCAGCGTATTTGAAACAATTAAAAAGGTTATTATTTTATTCTACTCTTTCTCTGGAAAAATGCCTGTGCCCTGCAGTGGGATCTACATAGGCAACATAAATAAGCACTAAAAACACAGAATTCGGATTTAGAGGTCGTATTCGTTTATAATTTTCCAAATCAGTCTACGCGTCTTCGAGTAATCGGGAAACATACATATAAAAAAAAGATTCCGACGAATTCAGAACCTTCTCCTTTTTTGAAGTTGGTTAATAAAAAAAAAATGGTGTTAATAAGAAGTAATAAAGGTGCCCTAACATTTCAATATTATTTCTGATTATCAATATTGTCTATTGTTAGTTTTTTATAAAAATTTCTAAAGTTGTTACGATCACGCCCTATGATAGACCCCTATTTCGAAAGGCAGTTGGTACGCCTTTCTGAAGTTACATAACCTGAGCAACCTACATAACTACGTCCAGGTCTTCTCTCAGGGAGAGAGAGAGCTTAACAATCACGTGCGTAATTTATTTTCGTTACAAACTTCACTCAACCGCCAAAAACATTTACTTCATTCTCAAATACATTCATTTATGCGATCGTAAACTTTTGAGTGTTTTAAGTAAACATCTTGTCTATAACACCTAGTATATAATGTATGGACCCCAATGCGGGTGAGCATTGGGGTCCATACCAAATTACCCATTGTTCTTTATCCCACCATCACATCCAAAAGAAATAAAATAAGCTCTGACCGACTCACGATTCGCGCCATAAAGTATGCTTTCGCGAAGGTCGGCATTAGGCCAGTGGCCCGTACCGACCCAGCCCGACCGTTTGGCATGCTCCACGGGTCTCGGCCAAGGTTCCGTGGGTGAGGTTTCTTAGAACAAGAATAAGTTTCTTGGCAAAAGCGTTGCTAATTTTGACGTAAGTTTCACGTCAAAATTAGCAACGCTTTTAACAAAAAACTTATTGTTTTAGTTCGGTAGTAGGGGGTCACGTGCTGAAATAGCATGCAACGAAAACGTCGAAAACTTTTCTAACTAAAAACCAGCCGTGTGCGTGTCAGGCCACGCGCAGTGTAGGGTACCGCGCACAGTAAAAAGAGGGATTTTTATATGCTTACAGAACGAACAACTTCATCAATGTCATTTTCAGTTCATTTTATAAGTTGGTCGTCTATTACTCGTTAACTTGTAAAGTCCATTTAGCCATGATAGTTTTCCTTTTAAGTTAATTATATTTTATGTGCTACCGCCCAGAATTTTTTCACGTTTCTACAATCCCTAAAAAAAGTTTAATGAAATTGGGCAACGTGGTAAAGAATTAACGTTAAATAGACCTAAAAAAATGTAGACGAAATAAAAACCTCTTTCACCATCTAAATTTGTTCACCACATCTGTCAAAATATAGGACTCACACTTTCAACAAACAAAACCTTGTATCCCGTAGGGGTAGGCCACGGTCTGCCACTTGCCACGATCCTGACATATCTATTTCGCTTCATCAGCATTCATTAGTTGTTGCATGTACGCACGCCGCTTTCGGGTACTTTTTCTCTTGCCTTTTCCTAATACGTCCCCTAATTAATCGAAGCATGTCCGCCTGGGACGTCCCTTACCAGCCCTTCCACCCAGATTCGCTCGATATATTTCATCCTTTTACAATTAAGTAAAAATTCTAGAGAGTAAACAGATGCCAGAAGTAAAGCACTCTTAACAAAAAACCCTAAACTCCTTCCGCTAAACACAAATAAAAAGCGTGCCTCTGCTCGATGTCAGACCGTCCGGGCTAGTTGCGAATATCCGATTTGTCCGTTAAGTGCCAAGTTTGCCCGCCTCGCTGGAAACGGTACCCGGTTGTTCCCGGCCCTACTCTCACGTGGCATTAAAATATACATAATCAGAAATGAGAAATTTATATCGATGAAAAATTTACAATTTGTTTGTTGATTGTTAATGAATAGAATAAGTTTAAGATGATTTGAGAAAAGATGGTCGGAGTGGAGTTTTTTTTTCCCGCTGCCTTTTTCTCCACTACAAATACGGCCCGAAGGCAGCGGCTAACATAGTCACATAGTACACTGACATTCAGCAAACAGAATGTAAATTCTTTGCGTTGAAATAAATTATTGATTTCTGATTTCTATCTGAAATAAGCTGCCTTCGTGTGGATTTGTAATGAAAAAGAAAAACAGCGAAAAAACTAGAGTAGTTTTGTCTTGTTTCAAATTTTTTTTTCCATCTTTCTATCATCATTTGCTATATGATAAGATTCCGCGAGGGCCTTAATCTTAAATTTAAATACCAAATAATTAGTTACGTCTCTTACAAACGTAGCAGAACATGAATGCTTCGGCCAGAAACACGAACAACACCTGTTCACGAGCATAACGCAGGGATCAGTTAAGTAATGGAATCTTTTTTAGGGTTCCGTAGTCAAGAAACCCTTATAGTTTTGCCATGTCCGTCCGGCTGTCCGCGGCTTAGCTCAGAAAGCTGAAATTTGGCATAGACATACGCCGACAAAATAGTACAATTAGGGATGCAATGTTTTTTCTCGCCCACACCATAATGTGCGGTATCGTTGGATTGTTAGTTTAAAAATATTGTAGGTGTAACAATAGTACATTGTTTACCGAGAGGAGAAAGTGACCGATTACCGTTGAGGGTGTCGTTTGAAGCCCGAGCCGTAGGCGAGGGCTTTAAAACACCCGAGATCGGGAATCGCAGTTTCTCTCGAGTGATACATAGTGCTTTATACTACACCTGCTTAAACATCACTATCACTACTTATCATTTTGATAGTTTTATTTTACTTTCTACGAAAACTGAATCCTCAAACAACACACAAATTGGAAATGGCGCCAATGGCGTCTGCAATTTTCACATGTTCTTTTTTCAAATTGTTTATCCTGCCGCCGCAGGGTCGCACTGCCAGCCCGACACCATCCAACACACAGCTAGTGGCCAGTGTCATTTTGCGAACTTGGAGATAAAAACTCACTGTAAAAACTTTTTGGCTTTTGATATTTAGGTTACCGGCGCATAGTCTTACCCAAAATTAAAAAAGAAAAACCACGTAAGAAATGGATTTTCATACACTTTTCTCTCCCGCTCAGATGCGTTTTCTCCCCGCATATTTGTTCGATATGCAATGACGTACTTACTACCGTAAATTTGATAAAGTATCAAGGTACTTTCCAAGCAGGTGTAGTATAAAATATTTTTTTGATTTCGGGTTCCGTTTCCAAAATATTAAGCTTTAAAGCGCAAATTTGTCCGAGTAGGGTGTCCGCCCCTCTCCTGGTTAAACGGTTAATTGTAGAAACGTGAAAAAATTCATAGTAGCACATTTTAATGAACTTAAAAGGAAAACTATGACGGCTAAGTAGGCTTTACAAGTTAACGAGTAATCGGCGACCAGCTTATAAAAGGAAAACTCCGTACAAAATCTATTGAAAATTACGTTGATGAAGTTGTTAGTTCTGTAAAGCAGATATAACCCCCTCTTTTTACGGAACCCTACACTGCACGTGGTCCAACACGCACTGGCAATGTGGAAAAACCTCAGAAGAAAAACCGTAAGTAAAATAACAATAAATCGTCCTTCCTTTTTCAGTCGGGTAAAGTTCGAAAATAGTTCACTTGGGCATGCAAGTTTTAAGTAGACCCTCTTACGCAATAAATATCTGTCTCTGGATGAAAAAATAAATGATCAAGTGCGAGTCGGATTTGCGCGCCGAGGGTTCCGTACAAGCAAAAGAATAATATTACTTTTTATTTCAGATAACTTACTAATAATAATATGTTTCCTTTCTCCATATTTGGGACTCATACTTGGCCGGTGTTAGATAGATTGATAGAATATTTTTTATTGTGCACAGAAATTACATTGTTTTAAAAACCTATTTAGAGGCTAATAATTCCACACATGCTCCCAACTGAGCTAATGGGCAAGTGCAGGCATCGGCGAAATTTCGAGCCTCTTTAAAAACTTCTCTGTATTATGTACAGGCAGCGACATCTGCCTGGAGCGATTTTAGCTTCTAAATAGATTTTTAAAGTTGTCCTCAGCACGGGTTAGTGCAACAAAAAGAATATAGAAAGAAATTACATTGGTTCATTAATTTTTATTTATTTATTTGATATTAGGGAGACTAACAGTACATAACAATGAATAACAAAAACTTAAGACATACAGAAGGTCAATTATAAGTCTCCATTAACAGAAATATTTTAAGACTTAGTTGAGCTCATTGAACAAAAACACAAGAGACAGCTTTTAAACTACCTTAATTAATAATATAACTGGTTAGACCATTGAAGAAACCTGTACTAAGATTTACCCTCAAGCTTTGGACTGATAAATTAAACATATCAGGACCGCCTATCTTCACCAGTTTATTAAATTAACAGAAACTTAATAAATCGAGGTGCAATTGGCGGTCCTATTACTAAAAGCAATTTCTTCCAGGCAACCATAGACGGACACAGGAAAGAAATTGGAGACTGGTAGCCGGTGTTTATTTTTTATAAACTTTAACACCTCCATAGCATAACATACACTCACGCCGGAATCCCGGAGGGGTAGGCAGAGACCAGGGACTGCCACTTGCCACGATCCCGACAGATCACTTTCGCTTCCTCAACATTCAATAGTCGTTGCGTGCACGCACGCCGGTTTCGGGTACTTTTTATCTTGCCCTTTGCTAATATATCCCACTAAGATAAAAAAAATCACCTGTCAATAAATTGTGACAATCACGAGGACAATGACGGCGACAATTTCGAGTAGATTCACCCGCGAGCGAAGTCGAGGGCAACAGCTAGCTAGTATCATATGTTTCGTGAAAATTTCAACTGACTACCTATTATGGTCCAATAGATAAAGCCCCTGTTTTTAAGCCATATGTCAGACAGAATAAGGTCACCTTTTCTCTCCTCTCGTACGCAACCCTAAAAAGGAAATGGCCGTGACAAGGCATTGTGGAAGTCTTTTATTGTAGGTTAATATTATGTGGATGAATAGATAGAGCGTTCTGTGCGATTTGGCTTGTTATAGAAATTCTTCAGAATGGTATTGTGAAAGTGAGGCAAAGCATGCATAAGGTGGACATAAAGTTAGATATAGCCAAGGATCTGAGAACATATGGTCAAATTGGAGTTTTTTTTTCGCTGTCTTTTTCACCAATACAACCCGACCCGAAGACAGCAGATAACATTTTGCATTGACATTCAACGAACAGAATGTAATTTCCTTACGTTGAAATATATTTTTGATTTTTTATTTATTTATTATTCACTAGCTGTCCCGGAGAACTTTGTACCGTCACAGATTCCGTTTATATGACTTTTGCACAACGCCATCTATTTTTAAAACACAACGTTTGCTCGCACAACGCGAAACAAATTTTAAACTTTAAATAAATATTAACCCACGAGAACGCATTACCGGTATATCAGTATGCTATGTCTCAATTCAGATCTTCGTTCAGCCGTTATTGCGTGATTGAGTAACAAACATCCAAACATCTTCACAAACTTTCACATTTATAATATTAGTAGGAAGTTGTATGTCTCTAATAGGAAACGAACCAGCGAGCTTTGTGCCGCAAGCCCACTGGCCCACCGCCCCTCGCAGCTCGAGTAAATAACACAAGTGTTTGTGCACACTTACGTAACTCAATCTAAACATATGACGAGGCTAGCAGTTCGCACTAATTGAGTTCCCAAGTCTGAGCCATGCATTGCAACCGACGGAGGCCATGGAACCGGCGGGAAGTTGGATGTTGACAATCCACGTCAGAATCCCGGCATGTACCAATGACTTTGTTTTCTAACTTACGTAGATTGTGAAGTTGTAGCAGCAATTCTCCTCGCTAACGGTAAAACTTGAGTGTCTGAGGTGTTCACATGCCTCAGCGCTTAAAATTGCCACTGTGGGCACGCGTGGTAATTAAGCCCATTCTCTTTCTATCTGAGAGAAAAACTTGTGCAATGCAGTGTAACGGTATCTAGGCTATATGAAAAATCTGGATTAGGCTGAGCATACGTTCAAATGCTCGAATTATTTTGTTCTTGTAGCGCATTTTTTTTATATATTCTTCCATATCCGCACAAGATTGTATGTACCTAAATGACCGCAAGTGCGCTCAGTTTAAGCTTCCGTCACATAAATTGGACGTAAAGAAAAGACAAAGGTCACTTACCATCACGTGATCGAGTTTGCTAAAAGCGTCGTTTAACATAATAGTATTAGCACAGCAATTACTGTCTTACTAACACTGTTTATAATCTACAAACCAATCGCAGTTTAATGGTAAAACCCGTGCTGCTTAAATGGGTACCTCCAGCGATGCGCTGTTCCCCGCGGGAGGTGCCGAACATCCATTGAAGTGCTACTCTCATTCTCAAAATGATCGAAGTACGCACCAACTAGTTCGTCAAAATGCCCCTTTGCTCCATTATCCGCTAATCGCTCCGCTCACCACTCTAGCGGTTTCATGGCAGTCACTTTAATAGAGTTGTAAGTTGGGCCATAAGACTGCGTTTCAGATTGTCTAGATTCTAGATCCAAAGTTGGCCTAAAGTTTGTTTGAGCATTTTGGCAACAGCTCCTTGGACTACACACTATGTAATTGAACAGTTCGCTGTTCAAAGAGATTTTGCTAGACAAATAACATATTTTATGTTAGTAAAAACGTACATAGCTTAAGCAGTCTTTATTCGTGCGACTGCAGGGCACATGCCTTCTCTGAGAGAGATATATAGTTTGGCCCACCATCATGTGAACACCTCAGATACTCAGGTTTCTTCACGATATTTATTCTTTGCAATTAGAAAATGGTACTGATACTTTCAATTCATAATTGTACGTAACTTAGAAAACAGACATTCGTTTCTACATATTAATATTATTATTATATATGCTGGAATCGAATCTAAGATCTTTCGTACGTAAGACAATTGGAGGCAATCTTCAGTTGTACGGAAATATGTAAGGTAAAATTTTAAATTAAAACTTTATATTTTAAATGGATACCATTGACCGAAGATGAATGGATGTCATAACAGAAAATTCTTTTTTTTATTTATTATTACAGGTAAATACACTAATATTTTTCTTCTTATTTTCCTATGAAAGGATAGTAACAACCAACGACCGACTTCTTGAAAGCATTTTTATATAAAAGAGACAGCAGAGCGCAAAAATGTACGGTACAAAAATTTCCTTACTCCTAAATAGTAAAAAGAAATAGTTCAGTTTCAATTTGAAACCGGAAACAATGGCATCACATGCGTGGTATTATAGTGCAAAAGGGACACTTGCTTGCGTCACTATTCAACAGCTGTAGGTCAATTAGGCAGTTAAAAAAATATATATTGTAAAAGTGATAACCGTTTTATTTACTACAAATAATAAATAATAATAATTTTTAAAACTAACAAATAAAGAAAATAAAAGATTTAGCCGGCCTCAGGTAGAGGGTTTGAATTCCGGGATGTAACAATGACTTTGTCGGTGTCTATTTCAGAATCCAGATAATTTTGGAGAAAAATGGACAAAAAAAACTCCAAATTTAGTCTCTTCAAATTTAAGGACCAAATTTGTAAAGACTTGAGCCACGAAGATTAGTGGCATAGTCTCAGTGGCGCCCTCTATATTTTTTTCAATGTCGTGGAGCACGATGAAACCTAGCTAGATCGATAGAGGACAAAAAAGTAAACAAGAAATTATTAAAGTCACCATGTCCTAAAGTGGCACGTTTAGGAGTTATTGAGCTTTGAAGTTTGTATGGAATTTCCACTAACTGAGTTTCATCACTGAATTTGTCACTTGATATGAGTTTTCTCGGGGATTCAAACCTACTTTGATGTTTTTTAAAGTCTGGGTAGCTATGTCTAGTAGGTACCTACCTACTTATATACATATATACATGAAATTATAGTATTATTCATGCATCCAATTCGTTCAATTCGATTAAAATTCAAAACATGTCAATATAAAACCTACAGTTTAATTAATATAGATAGGTTTAGGTGGTAGGTAGGTACCTATAAATAATGTAGATAGGTACATATCGCTAGAAACTTAAACCGCTGCTGTGTGTAAAACCATGTTCAACCATGTTTTTAACATAAATACCATTTCCTGACGTAGCGTAGTAGGTAGGCAATATCCAATAATTAGGTAGGTACCTTCATCTTCAGTTGGGCAAAGAAAGAACCTACGGACCTACCCACTGAGGTACCTACCTATTACAAACTTCTTTGAGATTAATCTTTTTGGTGAGTGGGTAAACTACTGAAGTGACGTTGTGAACATTGATTTATATTTGGAAAGTAAGTACCTCATTTGTTTCGTTTTCTTTTCATTTTCCAAAATTCAATCAAAGCATTTTGTTGACTTAGTAATTGGTTTATTGTTTGAAAAATGGCAGATTTATCTCGACAATGTTTTTTTTGTAATCGAAGTCTCGTAAGTGGACCTCGCCGAAATGGACATGTGCGAATTTGTTCAAATCTGCTTACAGAAGAGTATTTAACTGCCCATCAAAGTGTAGTTATTTTCTATCAAGAAAATAACTGCAATCGCCAGGTTAGTTTAGTATTAGCAATGTTTAATTTTTAGTCAATTATAAGGTACAGGCAACGGTATAAACTTGAAGAACGATTGTCAACCTTACAGTGATTGGAATGAACGTAGTGCAAAGGTGAAAGTGATCAGCTCAACGTGCTCTTGACTGTACATACACCAGCCCCCCGAGACAAAATGAAAACGCTTGCTAGCGTAGTAATGGTCAAAAAATTGTTTCAAAATTGTGATCTATTTTATTAACTTCCTTCTTTTTAACCCAATATAAACTATTTTTTATGTCTTTAAGCATATAGTCCAGTATTTAGTGAAAAATGATTCAAAAGTTAAGTTTTATAAAAATCTCATACAAACTTCAAAGCTCAATAACTCCAAAACGTGCCACTTTAGGACATAGTGACCTCAATAATTTCTTGTTTACTTTTTTGTCTTCTATCGATCTAGCTAGGTTTCATCATGCTCCACGATATTGAAAAAAATGTAGAGGGCGCCACTATGAACTATGCCAGGCCCCATACAAAAATCTTCGTAGCTCTTTGGAGTTTTTTTTGTCCATTTTTCTCCAAAATTATCTGGATTTTGAAATAGATAACAAAGTTTAAATTACAATTTTAGAACCTAGAACCTATGCGTTGAACTGGCTATAATTCCAGACATCTTTAATTTATGTAGAGTTCCTACAATACTGTAGACCCTAAAAGTCGACTGACTCCTAAAACAATGTAACGACTACTCTTCCATCCAAAATCTAACTAGACAGGATGAGATAAAAATATTCGTTAATTATTCTATTTTTTAAGAGATCGTGGCAAGTGGCAGACCCTGGTCTCAGCCTACCCCTCCGGGATACAGGGGTTAGTTTATGTAATGTTATTTTATTCTTTACGAAGTGTCACTCTTAGAGTAGAATCGCCGCTACCCGAACACAAACGGAAAGAGAACAATATGGCGCGGAAACGGGCATAGTTGGGGAGTATAAGCGGCGCTTTAATTAACTATTTTAATTAATTTTAATTATTTTAATTAATCCTGACCCGGGGCCGCGACAAACCGATTTCCCTTGACAGTTCGGGATCCTAGTTTTTGCCCGCGGCTGAACTGTTCAAATAATTTCTCAGCCAACCGTTTTGTGTATTCGAATTAGAACCTTTTTGACACACAATACCGAGTTATTTAGCTTGTAAATTCATTAATGCCTACTAATAATGCAAAAATGGTTTCGTTTATTTGTCTTTCTTTTACGCAGCACAGTTTTTATTTTATGAGGCGCAAGTGCTATTTTTGCTACTGTCTTACCATCGGGTAATGAGATAATAACAGCGCTGAGGTGGTCGCCTATTGCAGCACATGCGGAGTCAGAACCTTTTTTACTTTTGCTGTACCCACGATTCTCTGTCGTTTTATTGTACGCTACTTTTTTCATGTGTATATTGTTTTTTTTTTCTTTCTGTGCGTTCATCATCATCAGCCATTCGACGCTCACTGCAGGCCATAGGCCTCTTTCGTGGTTTTCATAACCATGAGGGGATTTGCCGTAATCGCCGCGCTTGGCAGGCGGGTTGGCGATCGCAGTATGCGGTTGGGATCTCAGGAAGACGCTGCCGCCCGTCTCCTGGATATTGATTTCCTTAGTCGCCTTCTACGACATCCACGGAAGGAAATGGAGTGACGCTATTCTTAATCCGGCGCCACACGGAATCATTCTGTGCATTGTTTAACTGTATTAGTTTTTTTTTCTTTCTTTGTATGCTGTATGTACACTACGTCTATCTTTTGTGTTGCTCCTGTAGGTACATTTGTGTATGTGCAAATTGAAATATTTTTTTATCTATCTATCTATCTAATTATATATCACTTGCACAGATTCAAAAACAATAGAATAAAAAGGTTGTAGAAAATAACTATGAATCCCTTAAATACTGTCTTGAAAATAAGAAAATTAATAAAAAATACGTTTCTAACATACAAAAATACATAAACTGACGCCTGTATCCCAAAGGGGTAGGCAGAGACCAGGGACAGAGACTGCCACTTGCTACGACCCTGACAGATCTAACACACAATTCGCCTGTATTTTTTTCAGCGTAACACTAACATAGGCCTTCTCTCTCTTAGAGAAAAATAGGAATGAGAGTAAAGAATTTCTATGAAATATCATTACATTCAGAGACTAAATCCAATATTAAATCCTACGCTCACGAATTCATGGGACCAGGTAGTAATCTTATAACTTCTAATTAAAATGAATACAAGTACGCCAGCGCCTTTTTCAAAAAACTAGTGCGACTCGCGTGAAGTTATTTAATTAAAATCTAAACTTACGTGATACCTTTTGGGCAAAAGTAAGTTTTAAGCCCGTGCTCAGAGGAGGCTAGAAGGTTCGTTTGGTAAATTACACTCTCTGGTTTTTACAATGGGGAACTTGCATCAAACTTAGATTAAAGTGACATTGTTTTTAAACCGTCGAAAACGTAGGACTAAGAAAAGAAAGTTAAAAATAAAATCATATGAACATTTTTTTCGGTTTCTTACAGGTCTATAAATATCCAGATAATAAAAAACTTATAAGATTTGGTTTGATTGAATTCTAAAAGTTTTCGAATAAAAACATTATTTACGAGAAAACTCGGTCAAATATTGATAAATGCTTCATGAATTAAAAGGCGTCACGTTTAAGTTGTCACGTTATAGTTAGAGCCCGATATGCATCGCGCATTTTTGTGTCACGTGACTAGAATAACTTTTAGACAGGTAATATCATGAAAGGATTAGTCGTACATAAGACACTTAAGAACGGTTTATCTTTTAACAAACATCTTTTAACATGGCCTCTCCAATGAGATCAAAAAAAATTTTTGGACAGGTCCCCCATTGTGTAAAAATAGAAGTAATATACATATAAAAATAGACGAATGTATAAAGCGTTATATATAGAAGCAGCCTATATTAAGCGTATGGTGAGATAATAATATTTTTTCAGAAAATCGTGAGAGTGGCATTTACCAATGAATTTGTTTTTTAAGTTACTTAACTACATTTGTGAAGTCGTAGTAACAATATTACTAATGGTGAAGGAAAACATCGTGAGAAAACCTGAGTGACTGAGGCGTTCCCGTACCTCAGCGCTTTAAATTGCCAATTCGCGGTAAGCTCGCGTTGTAATTAAGCCCATACTGTGAGAGAAGGCCTGTGCCCTGCAGTGAGACGTATTATAGGGCATATAAAAATTAAGTTGAAGAAGTCTGTACCATTTGTTTCCAATGTGTCAATAATTTTCAACTTTCATATATTGTCAACGAAGATATTGATCGATTTGTTCCATTGCTTTCAAACTTCCACGTTTTGTGACTCGGTGTTGGATTTATTACTGATGCGAGTGATTTATTACCAATCTCCTATTATTTTCTGACTAGGTGTCCCGGCGAACTTCGTACCGCCACAGAATCCGTTCAAATGATTCTTGTTACCATGGCAACGCAATCCTACTGATATTACAATTGTGAAAGCTTGTGAAGATGTTTGGATGTTTGTTTCTGAATCACGCAATAACGGCTGAACGGATTCAGATGAAATTTGACATAGAGATAGTTTGAGTCCCGCGGTTTTATTCCAGAAATTACTCATTCCATGCGAACGAAGTCGCAGGAAAAAGCTAGTAAATAAATATGTTATAGTTTGGCTTGAAAAAAGGTTACGGTAACAGTAACATATTATCCAACGGGAACGCATTACCTCCCGGTATCCTATGTCTCAATTCAGATCTTTGTCTATCTTTATGCCAAGTTTCATGTAACTCCGTTCAGCCGTTATTGCGTGATTGAGTAACAAACATCCAAACGTCTTCACAAACTTTCACATTTGTAAAATTCCTACTAATATTACAAATGTGAAAGTTTGTGAGGATGTAGTTACTGACTCTGGTGTTTTGTATGTATATTTTTTTCCTGTTTATTGGTCGGACATACGTCGACCCCCTAGGGGATGTATTAGCAAAGGGCACTATAAAAAGTACCCGAAACCGGCGTGCGTGCACGCAACGATTAATGAATGTTGAGGAAGCGAAAGTGATCTGTCAGGATCGTGGCAAATGACCGTCCCTGGTCTCTGCCTACCTCTCTGGGATACAGGCGTGAGTTTATGTATGTATGTAGGAAGGATGTAGTTACTGACTCTGGTGTTTTGTGGGTATATTGCTTTCTTTCATGCTAATTGCTCAAATTATGGCTGTCTAGGAAAACTTTTTGCTAGCTTTTTACGTGTGTAAATTTAATGTGGTAGTGATAAGCTGTTAGTTTTCCTGATAAATTAAAATTGTAAAGGTGCGATACAGTGAGTTTTATTCAATTCAATTCAAATATTTTTATTCATTGTTTATTTAATGAACGTCAAAGCTGTTAGTTTCACAATTAATGGATTATGTGGAGAAGAAGCTAACAAAGAACTCCACATTATTAGAAAACGTTGTGGACTGAAAGAGGATGTAGTGACTAGTATTGAGAAAGGAATGTTGCGTTGGTTTGGTGGACATGTGGAGAGGATGAAGGAAGAAAGATTGACGAAACAAATATATCGAGCGAATGTGGAAGGGCGGATAAAGGACGTCCCAGGCTGACACACTTCGACTATTCGAGCAAATAGGGGATGTATTAGCAAAGGGCAAGATAAAAAGTACCCGGAACCGACGTGCGCGCATGCAACTAATGAATGTTGACGAAGCGAAGGAGAACTGACAAAATCGTGGCAAGTGGCAGACCGTGATCTCTGCCTACCCCTCCGGAATGTAGGCGTGATTTTCTCTTATGTTATTTTATGACGTCCTCAGACTCGGTGGAGAGATGATCTTCGCAGGGCGGCTGGCAAGAGCTGGACGAGTGTAGCCGAGGACCGTGCTCAGTGGCGTGTAATAAGAGGGGCCTATGTCCAGCAGCGGACAAGAGTAGGCCAATGATGATGATGATGATGATGTTAAAAATAAAATTTTAGTTCCTTCTGTACCTCTGTGCATTACGTACAGTGACCGTGTCCCAAATGAACAAAACTTTGCACAACTGTATCTCTCGGAATTAAATTAACTTTCTACTGAGCTGGCTTAGTTAAATATAAAGTTTCAGGTAGCGCGTGTACACCAAGCGGTGGGTATTCAATTTTTAGACGGATAATTAAAAGGTCGACGCCTTAAAAGGCAACGACTAATGAATGTTGATGAAGCGACGGAGAACTGACAGAATCGGGGCAAGTGGCGGTCCCTGGTCTCTGCCTACCCCTCTGGGATACAGGCGTGAGTTTATGTATGTATGTATGTATCTATGTAAAAGTTTGTCTGGAAGAGATTGCTCCAAGCGATAAGACCACCAATTGTATACGTAGTAACAAGAAACCATTTGTCGTTCTTTCTTCTGGTTGTGTAATAAAAAGTTCTCTATCTATCTGTATTTTTTGTTTGAATCAGAGTTTTTGTGCCTAATGATACCTTATTATAATAATAACTTTCGCACAATACAATCACTTGACCTGGTCCCAAACTAGGATGCCTTGTGCTATGGTAACCAGGCAAGGACATTACAAACATGAAAATACACCCAGAACGTCAAAGTTGTTATTTTTCAAACGTATCTTTAATTTGGTGAAATATTTGGGAAAGGTTACTAACCTTACTTTTCCTGAGAATTTTTTTTATGTATTTTATTAACAGAAAATATTTCGTTTTATTTAAGGCACGCCTGTCCTTTTTTAAAAATATTTCACAAGACCGATTGGTCTTCTATGCGCTTAACATTTTTATAGAGGGAAAGCAAGATTTTGTAGAAGGCGTGTAGCCTCAATATTACAATAAGCTGCACTTTATGTTTAGCCAGCAGTTTAGAAGAAGAAGAAGAAGAAGAAGAAGAAGAAAGGCATTTATTATACCAACAAGATACATCACAGAAACAAAATAAACACACAAGTAACATAATATGCACAACAACAGAAAGAAAACTAAATACACAACAGACTAAACGAATAAATAAAACAGGACCATAGATGTAGCCTGTGGTGTATCTACGTTGCCACAAGACAAATAAGATAAGATAAGAATGTTCTTTATTTCACACAAGAAACGAGACTTCAAATATGAAAGTTACAAGGAGAAAGTACAATGGGCGGCCTTATTGCTAACAGCAATTTCTTCCAGACAACCTTGTGATGTGATTTCTATTCTCCTACCTACGTCCATCTCCTGATGCCAAAATTTAAATCAAACACAGAAAACGATAATGATAAGCGCTTGAAATTGCCAATCCGTGCCGGGTACGCGTGGCAATTAAGCCCATACTCTCTCTGAGAGAAGGCCTGTGCCCTGCAGTGGGACGTATATAGGCTATATAATATATATAGTATATAAGTATGAGGCTAAAGTTTAATAACGAGCGTGCAATTTCAGAGCTTTGCGCGATATTTATTTTTTACACGCTTAAATAGCGAAGCAATTAGTATCACCATTACAAATTTGAACCAAACGCCAGACATGCTATCAATACAGAATCTAAATCAAGCAGCACGTCAGCGGCGACATTAAAAAACAAAACTCCCCCGAACGGTGGCAAAACAATAGAGCGTAACGCTTCACCGCTGAAACGAATCGTTGGAAAAAGAATAACTGAAAATTCGCAGCGGTATGGATAAAAATATCAAAGCGTTGGATAAAAAAAAAACAACACGATTCGATCCCTGTTGACATTCCAGACAAGCGTGCTGGCCGAATGGGATTCTGTCCATGCCGTTTACTTTTATGAAAAAAAAAACGCGGAAAAAATGAAGAACCATGAATTTCAACTGCATCGGTCGAAATACGAAATGCAAACATCAGATCGTTGAGCTACGAATGAATTGGATATGGTTATTTTTATTTTTGTTAAGAACCAAGATATTTGTCTCTCAAGCACCCTTAGGCATGGCTTAATAGCCGACAGATAACTAGACTAAAAAGAGCAGGTGGGTCTGTGTCGGGTTATACGGTCGTTGGTTTAATGTGAAATGTCTATATTTAAACATAAACATAAAGGATTTACATTACATACATTGCTTCAGGCCCCACACTAGGATACCCTGTGTTGTGGGAACCAGAAACAACGACATCACAAACATGTAAACATTCAAGCTCTGGGGTTTTTTTGTCCCCAGCCGGGATTCAAATCCGGGACCTCTCGCATGGTATGCAGAAGCACTACCGCTGCGCTACGAGATCGTCGTTTAAGTAAGCGTTCATATTTAGCTCAAACTGCTCAATGTGCTACGCGTCATCGGCGCCTTCTAGCGGCACGAATTAACAAAATCTGAGTAGTGGCTACTTTGCTCTACTCAACGATATATAAATTAATTGCACGCGACGCGTAGTTACAGAGTTACAGCCCTCGGCGAGGCGACATGATTTCGTTGCATGCGGTTTTAGCAAGTAACCTCTACCTACTATCGAACTGAAAGATGTTGGCACTGATTTTGTAAATCCTGCAACGTACTATAAATCGTCGGCAAATACGCGACTATGAATAGCCAAGTGAAAGGCTAGCGTTACATAGATATCACTAGTTTTAGGTAGAATTGTTATTTTATGTTTGAAATAATTAGTATTTACCTGCATATATCTAAATATAAAAATTTAAATGTCAAAAAAAAAAAAAAAAAAGAATTGTTAGGATAATTATTTGTATAGTAATATACCATCCACCACTTATTGAAAGTCAAGATAGCCCGCACAAACTTCGTCCAGACTTTGTGAAGACTATCACAGTCGGTGGTCTTGTAACTTTTGTCTTAATAGAATAAGCTCCTAGGTTAGTACCAGACCACATTATTATCTAGATAATCTTTAAGGTGTCTATTATAATTATATGTATATTTGCAGTGTCAGGCTTATAATTCTTATAATGACTGCCTAGTTGATCCAGCGGTATCACGTCTGATTACCATGCGGAAGGTCCATAGGTTCGATTCACAGTGGGAGCCGAAATTAAATGGCCTCAGTCCGGGTCTATTTCCATATTTGTAACCACAGCACAGGGTATCCAAGTTCGAGACCAGGGCAAGTGATTGTGTTGTGTGGTTTAAATAACTAAAATAACTTTATTATGGTAATTTAAAATAAAATAATAAACATTCCAGTTTTAACTGAAAATAATATAACATAACATCTAAATCCCAAATGTACAAAATAACGAAAAAGGCAATGGTGACACTTTTCTAAATGTCAATCTTCTATTGTGCTCTGACATTAAGACTGAAAATGTCATTAGGACGTTGAATGAAGGCCGATTTATATTCAAACTTATATTTTGACAGTGGCTCGGACCCTTCCGTAATACGACCCAAATACTTTCTAAAACTAGAATCTATCGATCGAGCAAAAGGTGTGATTTTATAAACATTCATTTAAAAAGGAGGTGGAACATCATTACATTCTTTTTGTTGCACTAACCCATGCTGATGACACTTTTGAAAACCCACTTAGAGGCTAAAAATTCCACCCATGCCGGGACTTGAACCCGCGATCTCTGGCTAACCGTGCCAACGCTCTCCTAACTGAGCTAATACGCAATACAGAGAAGTTTGTAAAGAGGCTCGAAATTTCACTGATGCCTGCACTTGCACATTAGCTCAGTTGGGAGAGCGCTGGCACGGATAGCCAGAGGTCGCGGGTTCAAGTCACGGCATGGGTGGACTTTTTAGCCTCTAAATAGGTTTTTAAAAAAGGTGGTACATCAGTTGTAAAATGAGCATTGTAATAGGGTATTAAATGTTTCGGCACACCGGTATACTATAGCAACTATAATACATTTGTGAATTTGTAGTAGCAATATCACTCGCTAACTGTGAAGGAGAACATTGTGAGGAAACCTGAGCGTCGGAAGTGTGTAAATAAGTCAGCGCTTAAAAATCACTAATCCGCGGTGCTCACCTGTTTAGTGCCTCAAATAATAATAATAACTTCCACACAACACGACCACTTGTCTTGACCCCAAACTAGTATACGTTGTGCTATGATAACCAGACAAGGACACCACAGACATGCAAGAACAGCCAGACTGAAACCATTTGTACAAAAAAAGTCAACTCACTGACTCACTAACGAGAAAAACTAAGATATCCAACTACCAAAGTGACTATCCATTAGTCAATGGATATCAAACTCCATTACTAGCTCCATGTCAAATGGCTGTTGTCATATTCATTCGGAAACCGGATAGGACTGGATAAAAACAGCCACTCTATTGACTCGGATAACCGGCCGATATCGTGCGATTGGGTAATCGAGTTTGCCCGAATCTTCCTTTGCCCGGGCGAAACCGGATGTTTGCTGCATCGTGGTGTCTCTGCTTTGATCGGTTATAGATTACATCGGAAATTAGGGAGATAAGTAGGCAGCTTTGTGGGCGGAAGAAATTGGGTTTTAATAATCGTAATATTAAGTAGGGGCTAGTTAGCGTTATAGATAATTATACATTTATTTAGTTGTGCATATTATGTTACTTATGTGCTTATTTTGTTTCTGTGATGTATCTTGTTGGTATAATAAATGTCTTTCTTCTTCTTCTTCTTCTTCTTCTTCTTCTTCTTCTAAAGGCATAAATTACCAGCCCAACCTTTCCTATAATATGACTGCCGCGTTGGTCTACCAGTATCACGGCTGATTATCAAGCCGGAGGTTGTGGGTTTGATTCACACTTGGGGCCGCCGTACAGCTTTGTACAAATGGCCTCAGCCTGTATGTATTTTCATGTTTGTGATGTCCTTGCCTGTTTACCATAGCACAGGGTAGCCTAGTCTGGGCCCAGGACAAGTGATTATGTTGTGTGCATGTTATTATTGTTATTGACATTTGTTCGATATATTTATTTTTTCAATCATTCACCCTTCATCCTCTTCATAATATCCAAACCAACGCAACATTCCTGTCTCGATTCTAGTCACTAATACCTCTTTCAGTTCACAACGATCTCTAATGAAGTAATCTCGCTATTGTCTATCCTGTCACTCAAAGTAACACCACAAATACTACTCAAGGACCTCATTTCTACTGCATTATTTCTGTTTTAGTTCTTCCGGTACATTAAAAACCCAAATGGTTAACGAAGCAAAATCAGGGCTGAACCCGTGGCTGAACTTATAAAGCGTAAGATTTGACGTAGTTTGGTAGAAACCATCTTTTAAACTGGATAAACTTTCGCGATTGTGATTTTTCCATCTTAGAGTTCACGATAAAGCTTTTTTATATACCCGACTATCTGATCCGGCAACTTCGATGTAATATATAAAAAATTCTAGAAGATTCTCGCGAGAATTCTCCGAAGCCCGGCGCGATAAGCCGAATCTTTTCGTACTTCAAATCTGCGCTTAAAAGTTGAAACACAAAGTGTTAAGCTGAACTTGACAGCGAGACCACTGCCTCAAGTCATATTCTCAACTGTGTAGATAAAAATCCAGTTCGTGAAGTTTACGATTAAAATGCATATTGCATCTTTTGCCCGGTTTCTCGTAGGTTAATAGTCTGTTAGAATACTGTTAACAGCTGACTGTTAACACTTTTGCCAACTGACAACTGTTAAAAGTAGATTAAGATATTGTTGGTGTACGAGAAACCGGGGGTTGGTGTTACACATATTCATGCTACAAACGTTAGGCATTAAAATTAACACCATCGGTGATTAATGTTTAGGAGTTAACAAAATGTATTAAGCTAACTCATCTACTCTATTTAAGTGATTTTTGTCAATTCTGTTTTTCCTCCTTTATAAAATAAAATAAACATAAAACTATCTAACCTTAACTTTCGTTCGATCATCAAAGGAGAGACGGATACGGCATGGTTTTCATTTTGAAAATTTGAGACACGATTGCGACTATTGTCGATGCCTGCACAGCAAAAAGAGTTGGATACGATTCGGTAACATACCTATATAATGAAAACACGAAGTAAAAGTGACAATGGACCAACATTTCAATTTTAAGTAAAATTTAATTGAAAAATCACCGTCTAAGATCTTTTCCTTCATTTATAGACGGTTCAAGGCCATCTCACATCTTATAACTGTCAGTATGTAGCCTGGTATTAATTTCACTTAATTACATTTTTCTAAGGAGAGTTTTGCGCTCTCTGAGCAGTCGGCGCGCTGAACAGTTCGCCGCTTTGTTGCTGAAACAACAACGCCGAAGAGAAAAACTTCTTTCGAAACAAAAATTACATGAAGTGAATGTGTAATGATGAAGTTTAAATGCTTTCAAAGTGGAAAAAGATGAAAATAAAACGTTTACAGTGTTCCAGAGAGGGAGAGAGAGAAGTGGGAGGAAAGTTACAAAAGTCACCTTACACATACATACATAAACTCACGCCTGTCTCCCAGAGGGGTACGCATAGTTCAATTCAATTCAAATATTTTTATTCATTGTAAAAACAGAATGTTTACTTAATGAACGTCAAAGTTGTTAGTTTCACAATTAATGGATTATGTGGAGAAGAAACTAACAAAGAAACTCCACATTTATTCTTTTCAAAACACGTTTTAACTTAATTAACAGAGTTTTCAACTTAAAATATTAGTCATGAATGTGTTGAACACTAGTCACAATCGTCCTTTAAATAATATTAATCTACTGTTTAATGCCAAACATCTTTGTCTTCTAAGTAATCCTTGATGTTATAGTAAGCCATAGACTGGGGACTGCCACTTGCCACGATCCTGACATATCAATTTCGCTTTCTCAACATTCATCAGCCGTTGCATGAACGCACGCCGGTTTCGGGTACTTTTGATCTTTTTAAGTTAAGTACCTTCTTCTGCTTAAAGTGCTTCTCCATCACCGGAGGTTGGCAGTCAGCTCTTTACAGCGGTCTCTGTTCAGTGCAATTCTGAACAGGTCCTCCGCGTTTTCAACACCGGTCCACTCCTTGTTGTTGAACAACTATGACATCTTTCCCTGCCCGGCTTTCTCTATCCTTCCACCTAGTCCATCATAATGGTCTGCAGCAATTGATATCTCTTGCTTCGTAGCACATGGCCTAAGTGGGCTTTTTTCCGCTGCTTGGTGGTGCGAACAAGATCCACCTTCTTGTGCATCCGTCTAAGGACTTCGACGTTGGTCACTTTTTCAGCCCAGCTCTGCCAGTCAGCCACAGGTGGTGCAAGAAATTAACTGGTAAGCATAAGAGATCGGCAAGCGCAGCGCAGGACGACCACCCACAACATGGACAGATGACCTCATCCAAGTGGCAGGAAGACGCTGGATGCAGGCCGCTTCCAACCGGTGTTTTTGGAAATCCTTGGAGGAGTATGTTCAGCAATGGACTTCTTGTGGCTGAATGATGATGATGATGATGAAGCATAAGAGATAAACGGATAAGACGATTTACTTCAACAAAAATTAGATAAGGTGACAAATACTTAATGAAAAATAAAAAAATATATACATTATAAACTTCGAAGCGATTTCAAGGTATACTCATAATATTTTATTTCGTATTGATGTCTAGAAAAAATGTAAATATGTATTTCTCTAATTTCTGAAATCATCAGTTTAAATTTCAATTTTCAATAACATTTAAGGATTGTTTTACACGGAGAAAAAAGCTGAGTATCGACCGCTTGAACCAAATACTGGGTGACTTTGAACTCGTTCACCGTATTTTAAGGATACATTCTAACCATGATTTAGAACATAGGGTGCTAGTATTGAAAAAAAAAAATTTGTTACTCAAAATTACTTCACTAAGCATAAACAATATCATGTTGAAAAGTAATAAAAATCTAAAAAAAGTTGTTTTGTTGTTGTTGTTGTTGAACTGTTTTGAGCGTCTAATGGTCGGCGCCGGCCCACTCAATTGTTTTTTTAATTATTTACGCATATCGGACGTCAGACTCTTTAGCATTTAACAAATTAGAAAACAATATTAAGCGTTACGGTACTGCCTACCACTTCGAATTTGGATTCACAGTTTGGAGCCGATCGGAACTTCGAATATTTACAAATATGTTTTACCATTACTGATGAATCATTAATAATACTGTTTTCCACAATGAAAAGAACATTCCCTCAAAATACGGTGAACGAATTCAAAGTCACCCTGTAGACTTACGTGTAAAAATTGCGAATCGTTAAATCCGCACACCTTTTAAGCACGTAAGAGGGTAGACAGAGATACCAGGAGCAAAACAAGTACATTTGTCGAGTGCAATTCCGAGCGTAACGAGTGTCTAGTTAGATGCAACATGTTCGGATGCTTTTTACGGTTGGGACTGTTGGTTTGATCCCATTAAAATACATTTATTTAGGTACACTCAAGATGAAAATAAATGTTACCCTTAAATGTATTCTTTAAAAATATAAAAATACTCACCAGAAATTAGCGTCGATTCCTCGAAAAAATTCGTAACCATGATCGTATTGGATTACCTTACTTGTTTTGGGATTAATAAAGTATTACCTAAGATAAACAATTGCCTAAGATTAAGATAACGTAATTAAATACTATCTTATTTTACACCAGCATTTGAATCAAACTTTCATTTGAACAGAACTTTCCCTAAAATGAAAATGTAACAAGTTTTAAGAAAATCCCAAGTTATCTCTGGATTTTTTTTATTGTGCTCGTCAATTTTATTTAAGATCAAAATGTGATGAACCCAACGGAAAATACGAAAATGTACCAGGCATTTTCGGGCAATCCCGAGTTTTCTCTGGAAATTCACTAAAAAGCGGCGTTCGTCCGAGAGCGCTAGACCAAAAATGGAATATTCCACGCGAACTGTCTAGTCTAGTCTACCGATCGAATTACACTACAGCCGTTGAAAGCAATGTAATAATCTGTGTAAGAGTGTCTTTACATGAACAAAAAAAAATTTTTTTTTTCTTGACAAATTGCGACAGAAACTGAACATTTTATCTCTAAGACTCGTTGCAATATTCATAATTTTATAATTTACTGTGTCATTTTTCAGAAAATATCAATATAAGAAAAATATATGCAACAAAAGTTCTTAAACACAAACTCTGTGACATAAATTGCGTATTAGAAAAGTATAATAATGTCTAGTGCTTTGCGAGGAATTGAGCATCGATATTGTTACTGCTTATTTCTGTAAGTAAATGATTTAGTTTTAGTTTATTTTGTACACGTATATAGACTCGTTTTTTACTGCTTCTCCGACTATCCAAGGCTTGCCGGAAGAAATCTCTTACAGAGATAAGCTCGCCTTTGTATATGCTATTTTTTATGTAATGTCTTGTTAAATGTTTCATGTGTAATAAAGTATAATAATAATTTAATTTTGTTGAATTCTTGCACACTTCTTAAAATTGTCATACTTCATAAAATTTACAAGACCCGGCTCAAATGACTACATCACGCATGTTTACGAAAAATATGTGATAGAGTAATACTTTAATTTATTAGAGACAGTTAATATACTACTTCCGTATGGTAAGAAAAAATGTTCTAAACAGTAAGCCAATGACGGTATCAGTGTACCGAGTCCCTAAGGCGAGTGGGAAACGGGCTTAAGCTGTTCGACATTGAGGAATAATGTACCAATGCATTTTGCTGAGAAAATACTCCGGGCAAAAGGGAATTTAAAGGTGATTCTGTAAGGACTGTCTAACCGGGAAAATGTATTTTAGCGGTCATACAGTGAATAACGAAACGGGTACTTACGAGCGTAGTCACAGTTTTAAGGCTCTGTATTGTCTATCAAATATCCAAAAATCTAAATATGTCTACAACGTTCGTTATCCAGAAATACCCCACTGGGGTGTTAATGTCGTGTCAAATGTCAAAACATTCAAAGTGGGGGCTGCCACGATTTTCTCACTACCTATTTGTATGGAAAATGTATAATATTTTTAGTTATATATTATACAGACACTTTTTCCAAAAAAACCAGTGCTTATGCAGTTGCTCAGTTTGCATCGAAAAAACTGTGGCTCAAAACCATTTGGAGAAAATAAATCAATATAAAATCAAATTACTGGGTTAAGGTCGTAGTAAACAACCACCAAAAAAATATTACTGTGCAAGTAATTACAAACAAAGCTTATTAAATACCTTCAGAATCATAGTCAAAAGTTGTTTTTATCATTCTTGTTTGCTTGCAGACCCAGAACTTTCAAACTCGTTTAAAAATTAAGGCAGTGTTCAGGTACCTAGACTGCTAAAAATATTTCACGACAAATGCAGGCCCCAGAGCCGTGATATCAATGTGTAAAACAACTGTAAACATCGGTTTAATTTAATAAATTCATAGTCATACATGAGAAATGCGGAAAGAGCGGTGGTAGCCCAGTGGTTAGAACATTGGACTCGGAAGCGAGAGACCCAGTGCCCCAGTGGACCCAGACCCAATGCCTATGACTTTGTTTTCTAAGTAATGTACATTTGTGAAGTTATAGTAGCAATACCACTTGCTTACCGTGAAGGAAAACATCGTGAGGAAACCTGTCTGAGCTTCACATACCTCTGCGCTTGAAATCGTCAATCCGCGGTGGGCACGCGTGGTGATTAAGCCCGTACTCTCTCTCTGAGAGAAGGCCTGTGCCCTACAGTGGGACGTATATAGGTTGACGTGATTGCGATAGTCATACATAGGTACCTACACGTATATACAGCTCAGGTTTTTCGACAAAGCGGCCCTATATCGGTACAAAAGCCTGGGAAAAACGCTTGCTTCTGAATATAAATTTCAAAGGACTTTAAAATTCGACCAGGTACGCTCTGAAAGCCGCTTCGAAGGGCGTGGCTGCATTTTACATGTGATTTTGGACTTCCGAACGGTCGTCTATTGAAGGTATACGAGTAGAAGGACCAACTGCAAGGATTCTACTACATCTGTCGTTAAACCAGTAAAAACATTAAAGATTATTTAGATTTAGAAAGAGAGAGGAGAAATGCCAAGAAGAAGTTGATAATCGGGACGTCCCAGGCGGACATAACCACATAACATAAAATCACGCCTGTATCTCGGAGGGGTAGGCAGAGACTAGGGTCTTCCACTTACCACATCTGTTTCGCTTCATCAACATTAATTAGTCGCGGACATGCTCCGACCAAATAGGAGATGTATGAGCAAAGTGCAAGATAAAAAGTACCCGCAACAGATTTACAGATTTTATGCGTGTTGTGGTATCTGAATCGTGAATTTTTCAATTTCAATTTCAATTTCAAAACCGGCGTCCGTGCATGCAACGACTACGGATCTTGATGAAGCGAACGAGGTCTGTCAGGCTCCGGGCCAGTGGCAAACCTTACTCTCTGCCTAGCCCTCCGGGATACGGGATACTGTGTAATGTAATGGAGTTGATAAATCACGTGGTACCATAAATGTAATTCCTTCTTAATAAAAGTAGTCCTTCTTTCCTAACTCATTAAGTTTCATCTCCATTCCAAATGTACGGCGCTCGTTCTATAAAATTATCCCATTTTCAGTCTACGCGATTGTAAGCCTAATGACTTAGGGAACAAGAGCCATAGTGATTGGGCGAACAAGTCGGTTCTCTAGTCAATTGAAATGGCTTTTTCTATTCTATTTGGCATAGACTGTGATTGTGACTAGACGCTGACCACTATAATATGTTGTTTGCCGAGAAGTGTGCTTTGACATTTATTTATTTTTTGACACAGGTAAAATCCTACAAAAAATCCTGTGTCACATAGCACCGCCCTTCAATTAAGATGTCAGCAACTTGGTACAGTGTATAGTAATCAAGATTTAAGAATAACTTTACTAGAATAACTTTACTGTTGCATTTTGTTGTGTGATTGTATGTTTACGTTTTGAGTATTATCTCATCAAATAAATGTATTTTCTGTTTCCTCTCCTTTAAAAAATCTCACGGAATTGTAATGAAAGATGATTGGTGATAAAAATAAATGAGCGTTGGTAGCGTAGCGGTTGAACGCCGGCCTCACATTAGGGAGGTCGTGGGTTTGAACTCCGGTGAATGTACCAATTGCATTGTTTTCTAAGTTACAATATAGTTAGGGCTTTGTAGTAGCGATACCACTCGCTAACTGTGAAGGAAAACATCGTGAGGAAACCTGCGTTCCTCAGGTGTTTACATAGTTCAGCGCTTGAAATCCCCAATCTGCGGTGGGCACGCGTGGTAATCGTACTCTCTCTCTCTCTGAGAGAAGGCCTGTGCCCTGCAGTGGGACGCATAAATAAGCTACATAAAAACATTAGAAAATTAAAATTTTATCTTATAAAATAAATTCAAAATGTTTGTCAGTATTCAAGGAATGAGTGCTATTTAATACTACACACGAAAATCCTCGGTACTCGCTGCTATAAAGTATGCGTGAGACAAAAATGGCAAGATAAAAAGTATCCGTAACCAGCGAGAGCGTTCATGCTACGAATATTTAATCTTGATGAAGCCAAACAGGTCTGTTAGGATCGTGGAGAGTGGGAAAACCTGGTCCCTGCCTAGTCTGCCTACCCCTCTAGGATACAGGCGTGAGTTTTATTTTGTACGTTTTATATACTGATAAAACGTACGGCTAATGAAGTTGCTTCGTTAATAAAGTACATGTTGTACTCAATTTGTATTCATGAATACTCCGAAAATTGTCTATTAGTTTCGAAAACAGCCATTCGTACCTATGATGTTAGAAGATAACTTTCAAAGCAAAGTGAACCCTATGTAGTTTCAAACGCAGATTAATTTTATCTGAAACTTTCTGCCATGTAAGATTCCCTGAAACATCCTTAGAATACAAGCAAAGCATGTTAATAATCTTAACATATTATTAGGAACATGTTTTCTGGGTAATTTTCGTAGGAATATTTTAATAGGGTAATGTGTTCTAGGTTTTAAGGTCAGAGAATAATAAAGGTATTTCTAGGCAGAACAAGCCTCTATAATCCTCATGTAAGTCCTTATTAAGACAATAGGATACTTGTTGCCATTTTAAAAAGAACCTTTTTGTCTTGAATTAAGGTCTAAGACCAATGGAACTAGCCTCGCCCGAGTAAGAGACAAAGATAGCACCAGACAGGTCATAAAAAAGATTTCAACGAAACATAAATAGGCCAATTTCTAGTCTAAAAAAATAAGTGAGCTATAAGTTATATAAACTTACTTATAAGATGATAAATAACTAGAATACGTAAATAAATAAATTAACTAAATAAATAAACTAAATAAACCTATTGCGATAATGAAAAAAGGAAGTGCTCTTTCAGTTCCGCGAAGATTCCACGATTGCCAATCAAAATGTATATGTAATTAAAATAAAATAAAAATATCCATGGCTGTTTTGTGTCATTATTCTACTAACTGTATTTTACTAATGTAAGCTGTAAGATCTCCAAATGTAAAAAATAAAAAAATAAAGTAATTGCCGAAAATTTAAACGACTGCCTCTTTAGTCTAGCCGTTAAGGCGCTTAGCTACCAAAGCAGAGGTCATGGGTTCGATTCCCACTGGGGGCCGCTGTACGTTTGTACAAATGGCCTCAGTCTGGGTGTATTTTCATGTTTGTCACGTCCTTGCCTGGTTACCATAGCACAGGGTATCCTAGTTTGGGACCAGATCAAGTGATTATGTTGTGTGGAAGTTATTATTAAAATAGTCTGTCGTAAAGGGAAATTCATTGAAGAGAGGGTCTTCATCATCATCATCATCATCTGCCACTTGACGCCCACTGCAGGGCATAGGACTCTCTCGTGGTTTTGATAACCATGAGGGGTTTTGCCATAATCGCCACTCTCTCAGGAAGACGCTGCAGTGCTGCTGCACGTCTCCTAGTAATAATGTATTTCCTTAGTGCCTTCTACGACATCCATGGAAGAAAATGGAGTGACGCTATTCTTAATCCGGCGCCACACGGCCAAACTCTCTCTCTCTTTAACCTCCTAACCCCTAGTGGACTATGCATAGGACATCAACAACAAAAAAATCTGGTGTGAAAATAAAATCACTTGTTTAGTTTTTTTATACATAGCAATACAGTTTATGAATGCAACCCCTAGAAAAAAAGTTCTTGGCAGTTCACCTTTGACACTTTCTTCGCAAAATGGCGGAACAATGCAGGCGCAGGATTTTGCACTCGGAACAAAGTAAGTAATCTGTCAATATTTTTTTAATCCTTCATTGCTATTCAATTTATTAGTTTCTTTTTTATTTACTATCGACTATATTACCGAAATTAGAAGTTATTTTTGACCTAACCTCTTTTTTCTCGTCCTTACACAGCTTGACTTTTTGATGTCCTATTGATATGACATCCGTTGTAAACTAAGTTCATTTATTCATTTTGATGTCCTACTCATAAGACAACCGTCGTGAATTACATGTTTCTTTCTTTCCAGTTTTGGATATATTGAATGATTCCGATTGTGATTTCTCTTCTGATGACTCAGCAGACGATGCCAACTATCGTCCAAATCAGTTGGGTAATTCGCCTAATGAAACTTCTGATGAATCCAGCGAAGATGACGTCTCAGAACCTACTGCATCTCCAATACCGATACCTTCGCCTTCTAGCTCGATATTCACCCGTGGTAGAGCTTCACGTACACGCACAGTCGAAAGGAAAATTGCAAAATGAAAAGCACAGTAAAATGTACATGCTGCGACATATATTTGTGCCTCGTAAAGGGCCGAAACTGGTTTTTTGAATTTCATAATTAGTCATTGCAAGGTAATTATTGAAATATTTGATTGTTAGCCAAAGTATATGCATACAATTGATTTGTGGTTTTTTTTTATAAGAGAAGATTTAATTTTAAGTTTCTAATAATAATTTCAATTATAAGTTAAAAAATAAGTTTTAATTCCAAATAAATATCTTAAAATGTTTTGTCATAATATGTCTTAATTTACCCCGAAAGTACTATGCATAGGACTTATAAACTTGAATATTTTCTTAATTGACACCGAATGTCTTATGCACAGGACATCTAGAAAAGTAGCTTTTCCAGGTCCAGTATTTTTTTCATTATTTTTCTAGTAATGTTAGTACCTTTTTAAGGAAACGTACCAAGTTTCGTCAAATTCTGGTATATTTTATACCTCCAGGGGTTAGGAGGTTAAACTCTCACTCCAGGTACCGGCAGAATATCAGCGTTGAAATTTTCCCCAAACTTTCAGCACATGCCGGGTCGGAGCCCATTTATTTACATTTGTTACAGCTACGTTGTTACTTTTCGCACCAGTAGGTACGTACCGTACCGTTTTTTGCAAATTTTCTGTGCTTTTGCTTTCCATGTACACACGGTTTTGTTCCATGCTTTCTTTTGCTTTCTATGTATCGCTGTTTTGTTCTTTTGTGTTGTTCGTGCTGTTTCTTGTGATAAGATTTGTCTGTGTATGTGTATCTTATGTAAATAAAATGTATTTATATATTTATTACTAAAACATTGCTTTATCTATCTATTTACGTCAAAAAATTATAATTTGCGTAGATTTAGCTTAAGTATATTTTTTTTTTGTTCTCATATTTTCACAATAAAAACTATTTGCAATTCTCTACATAGTGTTTAACATTGCATTACATTACAGAAACTCACGCTTGTTACTCATTCAAGAGGTCATGAATTCGAATCCCGACTTGTACCAACGACTTGGTTTTCTAAGTTACGTAATTTTGTAAATTTTTTGTAGCAATACCACTCGCTAACCGTGCAGGAAAACATCGTGAGGAAACCTGAGTGCCTGAGGTGTTCACATACCTCAGCACTTGAAATTACCAATCTGCACTAGGCACGCGTGGTGCTTAATCTGATACTCTCTCTGAGAGAAAACCTGGCACAGGCTACAGTGTTGCGTAAAAAGCTACATTGTCAAAAACTTTTTCCGATCGTAAATATAACTATGATCGGCAAGGTTTACAAAGTAATAAACTGGCAGCATCAAGGTCCAGAGCCGTGGCTCAATTAGTACATAGCAAATACCTAGATTAAGCCGCGATCGATAGACAATTAGTATTCGGTGGCGGTAGCACGATAAATTAGCGATTTATCTAATTTAGTGCGGCCAGTGATCGGCCGGATTAGTCGAGCCGATCGGCTCCAACGATGGTTGAACCAGGGGGGCGAGTCTATAAAATCGTTTTTCAATAGAGCGGGCTGATGGTTGTTTCATTGACACTTTCGGTAGTCTATTAATCAATCGCATTCCAATGGTATAAATAAACCCGTGCACCTTAACTCGGCGCCTTGCGTGATTCGATGTCCTTCGCGAGAGATGCTTACCTAATTCGAATGACACTACAATGCTATTATTTAGTAGACTACAAAATGGCGTCAAATAAACGTCATTGTTGTGCTAGTGCCACTCTATTGAACAACGATGGGTTTATTAGCCTTTAGGTCCCTGGGGACTGATTTTATAAAGGTAAAAAAGAAGGTAATAATGAAAGGGAAGAGATCATAAGAAAAAAAAAGTTTTGTTCAGCATATTTTTACTGGCAGATAGTTAATAAATGTGCGGAAAAATAATCAAATTGAGTGGAGGAATATTCGCAATGTAAAGTTTCTTTTTTGTAGGGCTGAATTAACGACCAATGCAGCCAATATAGTTCAAATAACAATAATGCCCTTGTTAAACCTAGGAAATATTATCAATATTGGCATTTTGAATAAAAAAATCACGATATATTTGCCTTTCACTGTGACCGACTGTGACGTCATTTGCAAGATAGTATATTTGGCAGCCAGATCGACATAGAAATCAGTGTGAACCTTATTCCATCGCGCTATGACCGGAGCTTCTTCGAGCTCGATCTTTTCACCCACAGATTACCCACATCTATATCGTCTGAATACGTCTGTCAAACAGTTCAAACAAACAACCAAAACGAACGTCAGTCTGACAAGTATGACCGGTATTCTCATCCGATGCATTATTTTCAACTCAATCTCTTGCGCCTCCTACGTTTAAGAAACAAAGAAATGCAAATGACGTCACGAGGAGTGAATTTTATTTTTAATTTTTTAAGGTGCTTAACAATAACTTAGAACAACAAAAATTAAATGAGTCCTAACAAATTATGTCTACTTTCGTAAAAAATAAAAAATATGACCCTTAACCAAACTTTACACTGGGAATTCTGCTGACCGAATTAATTACTAAGCTGACCGACATTAATTTATTTGCTGATAAAATATTTGTTTTAGTGACTAAATAACTTTCGTAAAAACAGTGTATTGGATACAGAAATGATTAAGGCTTTCCAGTCTTATCCTCCTCAGTCCTGACCTTGAAAATAACAACGGTTTTCAATTGTTATTTTCAAGGTCAAGACTGAGGAGGTTATTTTTAAAAACACGATTCCTTAAAACAGTCCTCAAATGGAGTTTAAATTGAGACTGGTTCAACTGAAACGACTGCCTAGTTGGTCTAGCGGTATCACGTATGATTGGTATCGTATCACCGTGCTGGAAGTAGTGGGTTCGATTCTCACTGGAGGCCGTCGTACATTAAAGCAAATGGCCTGAGTCCGTGTGTATTTCCATGTTTGTGGTGACCTTGCCTGGTTACCATAGCACTGTACGTATCCTAGTTTGGGACCAGGACTGGTGACTGTGCCGTGTGTACATTATTATTAAATAGCTGTGGTAAAGTGGTTTTTTTAATGTAACATCTTTATGTACTTGTGTCTCACCGATCAATAAGTAAATGAATTATGAATTATGAATTATGAATGAATATGAATTATGAAAGAACTACCCACAGATTATTTAAACTACCTCTGAGGAGTCTTTAAAGGAACGTGTTTTGATAGAGAACACAATATTTGAGATATATTTCAAACTGTCTTTACCAAAACTTTTTTACATATTATTTTTTTTAATAAAAAAAACATACTTTTTTCGTTGCATACCATTAAATAAATTAATAATTAATTTTATATATTATCTAGCTTTTGTGTATAGGTAAGTTGAACTTTCTTTAATAATAAGTAGACTACAGAGGAAATAAACTCTGCCTAAGGCTGGATCAAACAACGTATTGATTTCACCTGTGTAATATTCATGCCCTTGTTTATTTATTCCGAGTTCCTTATATAAATATTGCGACATCTGGCATTCACAAACATAAATTCTGGAGTAAAACTGGCTCTCCGGTCTAGCGATAACATGCTTGATTATCGACACAGGTCGTAGAGTCGATTCCTGTTGGAAGCCGCCGTACTTTGACGGTTTCTTCATAAAATGCTTCCCATACTAAATCTCTCAAGTATATCTTACGTATTAGTCTAGTCCATTTGAAGGTTTTCTGGAACAGATCAGTTTTAGAGATAAGGCCACCGTATGTACTGTTAGGTTAAGAAATATTTGTGTAATTTCCTGTTTTATGGGCAATAAAGTGTTATCTATCTATCTATCCACATAGAGTTTTGACGAATCGAACATCGGACTGTTCTCAAAATTCACACTTTAATTCTTGTCGAACTTTTTTTTATTGTACTTCATTGCACAAACGAGAACACAGTACAGGAAATGTAACACACGAAAATATGTGTACAATGGCGAGCTTATCTCTGTAAGCGATTTGTTCCAGCAACGTACAGTTGACTACGCATCAACCTGTACATTTTATTTGCAAAGTCATCCGTAACATAACTGGCATTAGGTCCGCCGTATTGTACGATTTTTTTTAAGTGCAATAAAAGTATCAATAAATAAATAAATAAATGGGTACATTGCACACATGTAAAGGTTTAAGTGCTGTCTACGGTATTCAAGTTTCGAGATGCTGATTGGCGGTATTGGCTCGTACCCGCAGGTTTCTTAGCAGACGTGCTTACTTCTCGCTCTAACCTAAGGGAAACCCTTCATTATTCATCATCAGCCATTTGACGCCCACTGCAGGCGTCCTTCGTGGTTTTCATAACTATGAACTTGGCAGGCGGGTTGGCGATCGCAGTATGCGGTTGGAATCTCAGGAAGACGCTGCTGCCCGTCTCCTGGTAATTGATTTCCTTAGTCGCCTCCTCGGACATCCACGGAAGGAAATGGAGTGAAGCTATTCGTAATCCGGCTCCACACGGAATCATTATTAAGATATTACTATTGTTTAGGGATTTAGGGTTAGGTCAAGTGTGACTTGAATAATAATTTTTGTGGGGTGGCGAAATACACTCGCTGGGCAAGTCCATTACATCTAAAAAATTAGTCAGCGCCTGAGTGATCACTTCTCCGACCTATCTTTGAACACACGAGTTGACACTGGACGTAGTTTAAATCATCTGGCATAGACGTGAAAGCCCTTTTGTTCGCCAAGTGAGGTCTTACTCAAAGTAATTAACCCCAAAACTAATAAGTAAAGTTGCGTATTCGCACGCACGTTCGCAAAGTCAAACAAGGCTCAGAATCGGAATGTTTATATCGATACATGCGTGGGTTGTTTATTTGTTGCTTCGGAACGGACGTGGAATGGCTAAACGGCGTGATCTATCTCCAAGGACCAAGTGTAAGTTGTTTCAAGTAGGTGATTACTAAACGCTTGTGAGTAAGCAACCAACAATGTCGTATAATAGTTACAAAAAACCTATTTAGAGGCTAAAAATTCCACACATGCCGGGACTTGAACCCGCGACCTCTGGCTAACCGTGCCAGCGCTCTCCGGATCATGTAGGTACAACGATATCATTCCGGTGTGAAACCTAACTGCAAAGTGGGTGCTCGGGGCGACAAGTGATGTAAATTACTTCAGCCAGATGTCGCTGCCTGCTCGTAATACAGAGAAGTTTGTAAAGAGGGTCAAAATTTCGCCGATGCCTGCACTTGCACTAAGCTCAGTTGGGAGAGCGCTGGCACTAATAGGCAAATAGGTTTTTAAAATTGTCCTCAGCACGGATTAGTGCAACAAAAAAAAAGAATAAAGTTACAATAGTACATTGTTCACCGAGAGGAGAAAGTGACCGATTACCGTCGAGGGTGTCGTTTGAAGCCCGAGCCGTAGGCGAGGGCTTTAAAACACCCGAGATCGGGAATCGCAGTTTCTCTCGAGTGATACATAGTGCTTTATACTACACCTGCTTGGTTTTATTTTACTTTCTACGAAAACTGAATCCTCAAACAACACACAAATTGGAAATGGCGCCAATGGTGTCTGCAATTTTCACATGTTCTTTTTTCAAATTGTTTATCCTGCCGCCGCAGGGTCGCACTGCCAGCCCGACACCATCCAACACACAGCTAGTGGCCAGTGTCATTTTGCGAACTTGGAGATAAAAACTCACTGTAAAAACTTTTTGGCTTTTGATATTTAGGTTACCGGCGCATAGTCTTACCCAAAATTAAAAAAGAAAAACCACGTAAGAAATGGATTTTAATACACTTTTCTCTCCCGCTCAGATGCGTTTTCTCCCCGCATATTTGTTCGATATGCAATGACGTACTTTCTACCGTAAATTTGATAAAGTGTCAAGGTACTTTCCAAGCAGGTGTAGTATAAAGAAGTTTTTTGTCGTACAAGCCGGTCACGTAAAAGTATTGATAATGTTTACCGGATGTGAACGTCGCGCTAATTATCTCACTAAACAGTCGTACAATGCTGACATAAAGGTTGTGTGTGGCCATTTCGAACAATAGTAATTGTACAAATAAAGCACGGTGGTCTCCAGTGGGAATTGAACCCACGAACGAAGTTCTTGAAGTGAAATGTTATTTACCTATTGCCGAAAGAACAACCAAAAACAGATTCCAACCGGCCAAGTTCGATTTGGACTCGCGCACGAATATTTCAAGCGTCTACCTGTTGCCGCTATTAATATCGAGCAAAAAATCACGTTTGTTGTATGGGAGCCGCCCTTAAATATTTATTTTATTCGGTTTTTAGTATTTGTTCTTATAGCGGCGACAGAAATACATCACCTATGAAAATTTCAACTGACCGACGGACGGATGGACAGCGGAGTCTTAGTAATAGGGTCTCTTACTCTTTGGCCACAGAACCCTAAAAACGAAAATAAATATTGAAGACAATATGTAGGTGTGGCATAAAAAATAGTTTCGGCAAACGAAGGTTTCTCAGCTCTGTTTTCCCTGCTATGGTTTCGGCCAGCCCCCGTTTTTCCCTTGAATATTTTTAGTTTTACGTGGCAGGTACTCGTAGTACTGACGTAAATAGACTATAAAACAAATTAATTTATACTTATGTAGGTACTATTAAAATGTTCTTCGTATTGACATTGGGTTATCTAGCGCCACCAATGGAAAGAAAATCATATCTTCTTTTATAGATCGTATTTACAAAAAGTCTCTGTACAATCTCTCAATCATATCAATCAATCAATCATTAGGACCCACGACAAAGAACCTAGGATCACGAACCTGGGACTAGATAGCGTTTATGCAAAAAACGGCCGTTTTGGCGTTAATGCTATCTAGTCCTGGGTTTTTTGCCTTCGGTTCACGGTTGTGGGTCCTAAAAAACCCACAATTAACCCCTGAACTGCCCTTGCGGAACGCAACGTATAGGTGGCCCATACTAAGTTGGACACAGATCTGTGTCGCGGCAGACGAGTGGTTAACATAATTGAGAGATTATGCAGAGACTTTTTGCAAATTTGATCTGTAAAAGAAGAAGTCCCTTAAGTCCCACCGCACCTGTCTGCCACACCCAGCAGATCTCTTAGATCGGCAGTTTCACAAAACGATTCTTCAAAAAAGAACTCTCCGATCGGGAGGCGCTCACGTATACTGTCACGACCTATGGACACGTCCCGCAGCACGCTACCTTCGGCCTCTGAGCCAACTACGTAAGGCCCCCATTTCCTTCCTAGTTGAATATGCAAAGCGCGCCGCAGATCGGGTGATGTATAGAGGTGGCAGCCACGTGACTTGCGCACCTTGCATACAGAGCCACCTGCCGGTGAGTATGCTCTGTGCCAATCTAAAGTTGCTTGCATGCAAACAAACATTCATTGAATTTATACAGGGTGGCTTTGAATTCGTTCATCGTATTTTAAGAGGACATTGTAACCATAATAATAGAAAGATACGGTGCTAGTTTTGAAAAAAATTACGCGTCAATTTTTTTTTTTGTTACTTAAATTTACAAATAATTTTAAAAGCATAAAAGAACAATATCAGGACGAAAAGTAATAGAAATCAAAAAGAACTATGTTTTGAGCGGACGGCCAATTAAATTGTTTTTTTAATTTTTTACCCATATCGGATGTCCGACTCTTAAGCTTTCAACATATTAGAAAACATTTTTACTACTTCTTTGATTTTTTAAAATTTGGATAACAAAGGGCAAGATAAAAAGTACCCGAAACCGGCGTGCGTGCATGCAACGACTAATGAATGTTGAGGAAGCGAAATTGATCTGTCAGGATCGTAGCAAGTGGCAGTCCCTGGTCTCTGCCTACCCCTCAGGGATACAGGCGTGAGTTTATGTTATGTTATGTTGTTGGATTCATTGTTTGGATCCATCGGTCGGAAATCGGAAATATTATTAATACATCATTAATAATACTGTTTGTTTTTCACAATGAAACGAACGCTCCCTCAAAATACGGTGAACGAATTCTAAGTCACCCTGTAGATAAATACAATATTCTTTATTATACATATGTACACCACAAATTACATTATTATAATATACATTATTATTAGCTGACTCGGCAAACGTACTTTTGCCATATTAATTAGCCTACAACCTATTCTCAGACCTACCGAATAAACACAAAAAAAAACATAAAAATCGGTGAAGCCTATTTGGAAGAGTTCGATAACAAACACTGTAACACGAGATTTTATTTATTAGATTTAGAATACAAAGATGTCTGGTGCTATCACTAAGCACAATTGTCACCATATTAATAGTGACAACTGTGCTTAGTGTTCAACACATTCATGATCGTATACCAGGTATACCAGCCATGTGATTTACGCACCTTGCATACAGAGCCACCTGCCGGGGAGTGTAGCCTGTGCCAACCTAAAAGATGTCTGATGTTAAATTAATGTTAACCTCCTAAATTCTGACCTTGAAAATAACAATCGAAAACCATTGTTACCTTTAAGTTCAAGACTAATATGTAAGTAGAGAGTAGAGAAGATTAATAAGAAATAAATTTAAGTTGAAACCTCTGTTGATTAGGTTGAAACGTTTTTAGAAAGAAAAAACACTACTAATAACAGGTAAAATTCCGCGGCATGCCACTTCTTTCTGTCCTCAGCCATCCTCATCCAGCCGCTGCCAGCAATCTGCCTCAGATCGTCGGAAACCGAGCGGGCGCGCGTCTTACGCTGCGTCTGCCAGTTCGTGGTCTCCACTTGAGAACCTTTGCACCCCGTCGACCATCGGTTCTCCGGCAGATGTGACCAGTCTACTGTCACTTGAACTTGCTAATCTTATCAGTTAATTACAATATCGCACCCTTAATCCAATACCGTCACTAAACAAAAATCTCTAAATTTCTGGTTTTAATGCCATCTATTGCAAATATTACAAAGTAACACTAAGCGCTGACTAGTTCACTTAAATTCCTATTTAAAACTGTAGATGGAAAACGAAGCATAATACAGAACTACTATATACAATACATTTCTACACATTGAAAATCTTTAATAGCTTCACCTGCACAATTTACATGTTTCGCTTAGTGCCAGTATTGGATTAAGGGTGCGATATGTTTACTCATAGGAAAATCCCATCTTGAACGAAGTATAGGGTGGGTTTAGGCTATGACAATGCGTTTCTGCTGGCATAGAGCTCGCAGAGGTATTGTAAAGCTGTCGTTAGTCTCACTTTGAGCTCTGGGTACGTATTCTCTCTTTGAGAGAAGCTCTAGATTTGCAGTGGCGCGTGACATACTGATTTCAATCAAATCCATCAGCCCAAAATCGTTCACTTCTGGTCTTTGCCCCCCTCCCCTGAGGTTCGCCACTTCGACCTGTCTTTGACCATCCTTATTCGCCACAATGTGCTTCAGATCATTGTTGTTTAACCTACAGTCCACACCGCATTTTGCTGTCTCGATATATGAAACTCGATAGATTGTTTTTTTTTTTCGTTTCTAATTATGCACACCAAATCATAACGGAATCCTGAAGTTTGCGATTGTAATTAGTATAGAATTCGACAATTAGATGATTGGAATCGTTCAGTATTTGGTGCGCTTAATATAGGTGCAGTTCCTCGCTTTGTAACTCTTTGAAATAACCGCTTAAAGCAGGTCAAGGCATACACGGCGGGAGGTACGAAAAGATCAAATATGTCATAGTATACACAAGAGATCTGAATAGATTCAGTACATAATGTCATCATCATCATCATCAGCCATTTTTGGCCTACTGCAGGACAAAGGCCTCCCTCATGGTTTTCCAAGCTTCCCGGTCTTGTATCTCCCGCTTCCAGCGACTCCCCGCCACCGCAACCAGGTCGTCAGACCATCTGGTAGTACATAATCTATTGACTCTGATACTAACTGCTTTGTCGTTCATTTTGTTTTTATGATGACCGAGTTAGGGCATTAACTCGGTTGCCAGATTTTATATAGGGAACTGGTAAGGTTGGTACTCGGCTACATCCCTGTTCCCTTGTGTTAAAATGACTAGAGCGCAGACACAGTGTGGGATTGAATGCGAGGGTTTGTACTCCGCTTCGCTGCGATTTTTTTTGCTTTCCATGTGAAGTTTGTTTATACCAGTTACGTATGTTATGTTTACCACTTTCGCGGTAAAACACGCGGTCCCATTTCCGCCACAAACCGTCGGTATCAGCGGGCGATATCAATTCCGACGAGCCTACGCCAGCGGCGCCGCGTCATGAATAAAATAATTTAATTCCAGACTATCTGCTGAGTTGGCACTCGCGTCACGGGTAGGAATGACACGTTATCGGGACACCTTATTGAGAGTTCCGGGAGCAGTTACCGAAAAATGGGACGATTTTGTTGATTTCAACTGACAGCATAGCATGAGCTTTGAAGGCTTTTTTTTAATCTAGAGGCTCCATTTCAATTTCTGCCTTCATTCTATAGCCACTGCTGGATTACACAAAATAGGCTGTTTTGCAGTTGAGTTGCGGGAACCCAAACCGTCACCAATAACAATCCACTGCTGGATACAAAACTCTCCCAAGGCACGCTACTTGTGACGTCTTTGTCTGGTTAATATAGTTTAGACACAGAACAAGTTAAGTAACTGCGTTATAATTACTTTCTAGACGTTAGTGGTGTGATCTCACGTATGACGATTTGCAGAGGTTGGCATGGTGCTATCGATTGTGTTGAAATTATTTAAAGGTAACAACGTGCGTTAGTAGGCATTATGGTACCAAACCTTCTTCCTGGTCGGTCCTCGGCCATCCTTCAGCCGCCACCGGCAATCTCCTTTAATACATCGTCGCCCCAGCAAGTTGATGGGCGTACAATTCGGTGGGCAATACTGCTTTTGCCAGTTCTTAGTCTCCAGTGAAGGACTTAGCTTAGTTAGAACAGCGAATTCTACTTTAAAACTATCTAACTTTATCGTAGAGCGCCATTAAGATCTAGAACAGTCGCATCTACCCTCCAAATCATCCGAGTAATCCAATCAATGCTAGTTCAAGAAAACGAGGTTAGTGCGAGACTGTTGGCTCATGCAGCCTCATACGCGAACGGGACGTTAGAAACGGTAACAATTAAGTTAATTTGGCTGAAGCAAGGACATTTTCAATTATGATCGGAGGCGGCGGACGGCCATAACGGTGAGTTGTGGCCCCAATTACCATATTTTGAGGCTGCTCCTTGAAATAACGAGGTGCGGAAGCATCAGTGTTCTGTTGGCACCTGCCATTGTTCACATAAACACATAAATCTAACTCTAGTGGGTTAATTACATTACATTAACAATAACTTACCCTCAACACGGTTACTTGTGCTGGTCCTAAAACTAGGATACCCTGTGTTATGGTCACATGAAAATACACAAAGACTGACGCTTACATAAACTCGCGCCTATTTCTCGGAGGGGCAGGCTGAGACCGGCGTTTGCCACTTGCCACGATCCTAAAAACCTCTTTCGCTTCATTAAAATGAATAAGTCACTGATGCACGCACGCCGGTTTTGGGTGCTTTTTATCTAGCCTTTCCCCTATTTAGTGGGGTAATTAATACTACTCAGGCGTTTTTTAAGCTTCCGATGTAATAAGCACTTCTATCTATCGATCTATCTTTCTACCCACGGCTGCTCAGTTTATAGACCACTGTTAAGGGGCTCCAGGGAACACTAGCGCCACCGAGGAATAAAATACATATCTTTTTCTACAGAATGAATTTGCAAAAAGTGTCTGTACAATCTCTCAATCATGTTAATAGTGAATTTTAGGACCCATGGCCGTGAACCTAAGGCAAAAAACCTAGGACTAGATAGCATTAACGCCAGAAACGGCCGTTTTGGCGTTAATGCTGTCTAGTCCTAGGGTTTCTGCTAGCCAGGGGTCTTAAAAATCTCTTTAAGTACAATTGAGACGTTGTACAGACACTTTTTGCAAAAACCATGTGTAAAAAACCGGCCAAGTGCGATTCAGACTCGCGCACGAAGGGTTCCGTATCTATACAACATTTGAATATTTCAAGCGTCTACCTGTTGCCGTTATTAATATCGTGCAAAAAACGGCAAAAAATATCACGTTTGTTGTATGGAAGCCCCCTTTAAATATTTATTTTATTCTGTTTTAATTAATAGTTAATTGGCATAATCGCTAGCCCTAAGTCACATTTATTATAAGTTTTGTTATGTTTGCGTGCTTGCTTGTTGGTGTACCTAATAAATAAAATAAATAAATAGCAGCAAAAGAAATAGGTACATCATCTGTGAAAATTTCACTGTCTAGCTGTCACGGTTCATGAGATACAGCCTGGTGACCAACACACAGACAGACGGACAGTGGAGTCTTAGTAATAGAGTGTCGTGTCTTTTGGGTACGGAACCCGATAAAAGGTATGATTTTATGCCAGTGGTGGCGCTAGTGTTACTGTACGGAGCCCCTTAACATAACAAGACAAACGTTTGATTTGCAGCCCCACCTCAGCTTTCACCTTAGTGCCATTTGCACCTTGTACTTGCTACAAGGACCGTGACAAACGACGTCACGACGCCTTGGCGGCTGTCTGGTTGTGGCTAGTTGCATAACGTGATAAAAACAGTATTCGATAGTGCTATGTGTTAACTAGCTACAATAAAAACCGTTTATTGACTACACACGACGTACAAAACGATTTTCAACACAGGATAGCGACAAAAGATATATACAATATTGTAAATCTAAAAATTTACTTAACTAACCGAATGTGAGACTGTGTAGGTATTAGACTGCACAGTTTGTTTTTTTTTTTTTTGGTAAAAAGGCACTTTCCAAAACTCGACACAAACACGATTCTATTAGAAGAATTGATAGCCAGGCAGATCGGTGCGCGTGCGTGCGTGCCGCGGTTCAGCGGGTCATTGTTCTGATAGATAAACAGGGTGGTACGAATTGTTTGCGAATTTTTTCAAGATTTATCGATAATTTTTTTTTTACGTCCAAACCTAAAATTATTAGTCTAAATAGATGCCATTTTCAATTACTGACTACATAACCACGGCTTTCAAACTACCCAGATTTCAGCGTGTATATTTAAAGCATTTAATCTAATCTTAGTCGAACTGCAAATGTTTCTCTCTTTACTGAGTCGACTTTTCGTGCCTTCTATTTTGGGGTAATTGCATCGGAGCGGCGGAGTTATGTGTGCGAAATGAGATCTTTTATGAGGTAGAACATGGACTGGTTCTGTTCACGTGGATTATGGAAGCCATTGCAGCTCCCCTTTAATCTTTGGCTATGAACGCCAGTGTATTTTTCGCTTACCGACTCGGGTTTTATGGATTATTTAGAGCATAAAATTTCAGGCGGCTTAGCACCCATTTAATATAATCATTAAAATAACCATTGTCGAACCTAACGTATTCTTTAATACTAAATTACTACATGTACGTATTTTTTACATTTCTGTTGCAAAGTCACTGGTAACGTAGCAGAGTAGATTGGAAATGGATGAAGATTGTAAATAAATGGTTTCTTTCTTTCTTTTTTTCTTTCAAATGTATAGGGGTTGATGTGCTGTTAGATGTACTTGACTAATTTTCTCTTCGACTGTTGTTATCAGCGTGTTTTTCTTTTCTATGTCTTTGTGTTAATGTACAGAAAACGCCACTGGTTGTACAATTAGATATTATATTCATGTAAGATTTTTCTGACTTATTGAACTATTTCCTGACCTCACTCTCTCACCTCCTCACCTCTAACCTCTCTCTCAAACAATATGGACGACAATATTGTAAGAGAGAAATAAACGATTGTTGAGTCCCTTTTTTCAGTGTCCAGTGTTTTCATCAGTGTTGTGTGTTATTTATTACCTGCGACAAACGCTGAGCTTGAGGCCTTTTTACTGCTGCGTAGACATACCATAACCGTGCACCAACATAACTATACTCCATTCCACGAAACGAGGTCCCGAAGAAACTCGT
Organism: Yponomeuta malinellus; assembly: GCA_947308005.1. NCBI lineage: Eukaryota > Metazoa > Arthropoda > Insecta > Lepidoptera > Yponomeutidae > Yponomeuta > Yponomeuta malinellus. The sequence goes on along the minus strand of OX371020.1, from coordinate 793,572 downwards.
CCATGTGCGCCCATTGATTAACGCGCGTGACCTTTAGTGCAAGTAAACCTACCCTATGAAACGTACCGTCTTCGCTTATTTTTTCGCTTATCTCTAGCCGCGCGCATTGACCAATGAGATGCGAGTATTTTGTTCCCTTATGAGTTCGATTCGTGGAACGGATCAGGTATGTTTACTTTAGCAAAGTAGGTATTTTTAAGTTAAGCGTGTTTATGTCTTCGTGGCTTCAAATAAATGTGTTCTTTCTTTCCTGTCTTTAATTGACAGTGTTGTAAATATAGTGTACTCACCATCCAGCCGCTCCTTCTCGTTGAACAGCCAGACAACCTTGGGCTGGGGCTTCCCCCCGCGCACGACGCAGCTCATGGTCACCCTGGACCTCTCCAGCAACGGTCCCAGGATTCCCCCGTTCATCAGCTGACGGTCCTTGTCCGCGAACACCTCCACGGACTTCGGTTTAACTGTAAAAAAAGAAAAATGTCTGGTGAGCGTATGTTTTCTCTGTTGTTTGTGTGTAAAATAATATATGTAATAGCATATTACATAATAATATACTAATAAATACAACATTGAAGAAATTTATCATAATTATGAGGGGTTTTCGCCACAGCTCGGAGAACTGATGGCCGTTGGGGCGAAAAAGTTCTGACCTGGTCACCGCGGACCGGACGACGCAGCGTGGGCAGGCCCCCCACCAGGTGGTCGGACGACCTGGTTACGGTGGCGGGGAGTTGCTGGATGCGGGCGGCACAACACCGGAAAGCTTGGAAAACCATGAGGGAGGCCGATGTCCAGCAGTGGGCGTCAAACGGCTGATGATGATGATGATGATGATAATAATTATATTTAAGTATACGACTAAGCTGTCAGGATAGTATAGTTGCTGGGCAAGCCTACTCCATCTAAAAAACAATGTCCCAGGCACTGCAGCGTTCGAGTGGTCCCTTCACCCATGTAGTGTGAGTGAAGGTGCCGCGGGACGCTGTATAAATCATCTCATTATGTAAGTTATCTCATTTAATTATGAGTATGACACGTATTAGTATTTTATGGTTAGTTTAAGTATTTTATTAAATAAGCATGAATCTTATTTATGAGTCAGACCGTTTATTAAATTTTCAATTCAATTTAATGTTCTTTAACGACCTCGTGGCGCAGCGGTAGTGCATCTGCATACCATGCGAGAGGTCCCGGGTTCGAATCCCGGCTGGGGACAAAAAAAAAACCCCAGGTCTTGGATGTTTACATGTTTGTGATGTCGTTGTTTCTGGTTCCCACGACACAGGGTATCCTAGTGTGGGGCCAGAAGCAATGTATGTGCCTGTATGTAAATGTTTATGTTTATTTCGGAAGAAGTCCATAGTATTTCATAATAAAGATATTAATAATAATAATAACTTCCACACAATACAATCACTTGATCTGGTCCCAAACTAGGATACCCTGTGCTATGGTAACCAGGCAAGGACGTCACAAACATGAAAATACACACAGACTGAGGTCATTTGTACAAATGTACGGCGGACCCCAGTGAGAATCGAACCCACGACCTCTGTTCTGGTGCTATTCTGGTAGATATTTCTTAGGTAGGTCTGAAACACATTTTTTAAATTTTATTTTATCTTACATGGACTAAGATCCAGTGCCTCAGCATACGACTGTCAGTATTATTTACTCATAAGCAGCCTATATACGTCCCACTGTAGGGCACAGGCCTTCTCTCGGGGAGAGAGTATGGGCTTAATCACCACGCGTGCCCACCGTGGATTGGCGATTTCAAGCGCTGAGGTATGTGAATAGCTCAGACACTCAGCTTTCCTCACGATATTTTGCTTCACGGTTAGCGAGTGGTATTGCTACTATAAACAAACATAAACATTTACATACAGGCACATACATTGCGTCTGGCCCTACACTAGGATACCCTGTGTTGTGAGAACCAGAAACAACGACATCACAAACATTGTAAACATCCAAGACCTGGGGTTTTTTTTTGTCCCCAGCCGGGATTCGAACCCAGGACCTCTCGCATGGTATGCAGATGCACTAGCGCTGCGCCGCGAGGTCGTCTGTAACTCCACAAATGTACATAACTTAGAAAAAAAAGTCATCTAGTCAAAGTCCGCACTGGGAATCGAATCTGAGTCTCTCGCTTCCGAGTCTAATGTTCTACCCACTAGGCTACCACCGCCGTCCTATTCGCAATGACATTAAGGAGACTGTTATCGTTGGCATCAGCATGGCATCCCTGTTGCGTATGTACTATGACATCAAAATCTGAGTTCGCGCCTCGGCAATATTTTTACGTACCTACATATTCTTCCAATGTACACTTGATTACCTAGTCCCTTCATCTTTCAGTTTTCTCCATCCTAAGGTTGTCTGGAAGAGATCGCTTTTAGCGATAAGACTGCTAATTGTATACGGAAAAACTTAGATACGAGAAGCAAAGCCTTTTAATACTTGTTTTTTTTCTGGTGTGTGCAATAATGAGTTCTAATCTAATCTAACCACTTAAAAATACTTTAAAAGTGTGACCTTAAGTGGCTCCGCGATGTGGACTTCCTCCTCATGAAGTCCAGTAGCGCAACCTATAGAAAATTATTAGCGTATTCGATAGCTTTTAAAAAAAAAATTGGTTCTTAAAACTGTCCTCAGCACGAGTTAGTGCAACAAAAAGAATACAATGTATTCGATAGCTATTGTCAGGCACGTTCATTTTGCTATTTCTTTCAAACCACCCAACATTCATGGTGTATTGGCAGCCTGAAAAACAAGATAGCCGAATGGTTACCAACCTCTGATAAGAGACGGCACGTAAAGAAGAAGATCAAAGAATTACTACATGTACTCATACGAATGAGACATGGTAATTATGCCATAAGAATAACACCAGCATGACGGTGCCGGAGACTTTGAACGCCAGTCAAAAGTTAATTAAGAAAATCATGTCACAGAGATGTTCGCTTAACAATTCATAAGCAGCCTATATACTCGTACGTCCCACTGTAGGGCACAGGCCTTCTCTAAGAGAGAGAGTATGGGCTTACCACGCGTGCCCACTGTGGATTGGCGATTTCAAGCGGTGAGGTATGTGAATAGCTCAGACACCCAGGTTTACTCACGATGTTTTCCTTCACCGTTAGCGAGTGGTATTGCTACTATAATTTCACAAATGTACATATAACTTAGAAAAGAAAGTCATAGGTACATGCCCGCACTGGGAGTCGAACCTGGGTCTCCCGCTTCCGAGTCCAATGTTCTACCCACTAAGCTATCATTCGCTTAACAATTAAAGCGCGAAAATTAACTTATTCACGTGTACCGTAACAAAAATTGCCGTATGAAATACAGGCATCGCTTTAATGAATGAGATTTAATTAAAACAGCTCGCAGTATCGGGAGTGTTTATTTCGTTTGTAACAGAGTAAATAATTACAGACGACTCATTCAGCTTTCACATCTAAATTAATGTTAAGTTTCGTTGGTTGCACTGGCAACACAATCCTTACTCTTGGAATTGTGTCGCCAGTGCAATTGGGTATCTGACAAAATATCAAATGAGTTACATTTAAAACGGAATTTTGTATGAAAATACTGGTTTATGACGTCATATTTCAGAGCCCTCTTTTTATGTTTAATCTATTTCAAAATTGTAATGACTAGTAATTGACTAAGAGATACTTTATCCGAGATATTTTGTAATTTTTGTTTTAATCGAGCATTTGAAATAATTTATTGTTGATCGTGTCAAATACCGAATTGAGTGTAAAATTATTCTTAAGGCGCGAGACGCACAGAAAGGACGTGGGGCGAGGGCGCGGTAAGATGTATAGAGTCACAGACCAAGAGGCGACCGCAGACTTGCTCTCTCGCGCCTAAGGCACAGGTACCCGGAGGATATGCGAACAGTTTTAAACAGGCCGCATTTTGTCGTGAAACGTCTTTCAGTTCGGAAGGGGTCAGTTGCTAAAATCGCATGCAACGAAAACATGTCGCCTCGCCGAGGGCTGTAACTCTGTAACTACGTGTTGTGTATAATTAATTTATGTATTGTTGAGTAGAACGAAGCTATTAGTAGCCGTTAAGTAACCATTACTCAGACTTTCTTGATTCGTGGTGCTAGATGGCGCCAGTGGCACTTTACACACCGCACAGATCGAGCTGAAAATGAACGCTCACGTTTCACATTAAACCAACGGCCGTGTACACGGCCCACCCGCCTTTTTTGAAGCAATGTTTAAAATGTAAGTTTTAAATAAACTCGTACTTTATTAGCCGGAATTCGGAAAAACAAAAACACAGTACGGTAATGTTGTTTCGATAGAAATTAATTCCATGTAGGGCCTTTTATTTCAACTCATCACGTCCTAGTCCGTTGCTACTTTAACTATCAGTTTTCACCCAAACCGTCCTTGAACGGACTGAAAGAAATCTCTTACAGAGATAAGCTTGCCTTTGTACATGTTGTTTCTTTTGTAATGTCTTGTTAAATGTTCCGTGTGCAATAAAATATAATTAATAAAGAAAATACTTTCTTGCCCAATACGTAACACAAACCTGGTAGGAATTTGTGAGGATTGGTACCAACCAATCCTCACGAATCCTCGGTGCGCGAGACTAGCTCGCACTTGGCCACTTTTTTACCTTTACTATTAACGTTACGTGGTTGGGCCTCCTTTATAGTAGTAAAAGTAATTTCGTTTTAAAAAATATGAGCATTGAAGTCATATCTTCTTTATCAATTGTTTTATTGAGTAAATAACATTAATATTAATTTTATTTTCATTTCCATGTTTGTGATGTCTTTGCCTGGTTACCATAATACAGGGTATCCTACTTTGGGGCCGGGGCAAGTGTTGAGTGGAAGTTATTTATTTATTTTCCAGATCAAGACTAACCCAATTTCAAAATAACGTAAAATTAAAAAGCAATAACTAAGGTTTCATGAGTTAAATGTAAGTACAGTTTTATCTAGAAAGGATTTTAATCGACTTTTTTCTGTTTAGTACAATAAAGAGTTCTAATCGATCGCATATCAAAAGCGAAAATAAAATAAATACCTATTAAAATTGTATTTATTGTTTGTTATTTATCTAATATATAAGAATATCGTGTCACAGTGTCTGTTGTCGAACTTCTCCGAAACGGCTTCTCCGAAATTTTTATTATTTTGTTTGTGTTTATTTAGTAGGTCTGAGAATAGGTCGTAGGCTAATTAATATGGCCAAACATCGTTGGCCATGTCAGCTAGAATTATTGTATTCATAATCATCATCAACCCATTATGTCCCCACCGAGGGGCACGGGTCTCTTACCTGAGGAAGGTATAGGCCATACTCCACCACGGGGGCCAAGTCCGGATTGGTGGAGGCTTGTAGACTAGTGGCTCGTCTACTGTCAGAAGTTGTCAAGCCGCCCTAAGGCCTCTGACTTGGCTTAACGACTGCCATCTATCGACGGCAGCCGGCACCAACAGCTTAACGTGCCTTGCGAAGCACGGAACCGCTTGGAAAAATGCCACTAGCGTTAGGCATAGACGGCGACCCATCCATGCACTGAACGCGCCCTGTGTTGCTTAACCTTCGTGATCGTTTAAGATCACTCAGGCAGCCGGGGCTACAAGCGATACGCGATTTATTGTATTAAACACTGCAAAAGATGTGAAACAAACGTAAGCGCAAATAAAGCAATGAGCGACACTTTCCCCAAATTTACTCTGTGCCGGTACAGAAACGATAAAATATTTAACTGGAATTCGATTTCATGTAATGAAGCAAACCATATGTTATAACTGCAAAGTACGACGCGAATTCATTATTAACAGGAATCCGATAATATGCTTTTCAATAACATTCACCAATCAAGAAAAGCGCGTTAAAGTATGGTTTATACGAAGCCAGTGTGCTGGCGCCAGTTCTACAGACAAGCCACCGCTGGCTTGGCTCGTGTTGTTTAGATGGAGCCAGTCAGCCTTCATCTTGTCACAGAAATTTTTAGCAAAAATTAACGCGCGGTTGGCGCGGGGGCTGAGGAGTTAGTGGGCGGGTTAAAAAATAGACGGGCGCTCTTTTCTCGCCAGCGCTGGCTTGGAATGAAAAACTACTTATACAAGGCGAATACCAAGCCAGCGATGGTTTCATATAAACAAGGCTTAAGTTCTTTACGTTATTTGACATGCTTATTTTACAGTTCCTGAAAAACGCCATTTAGAAAATCTAAGACCTAAAAAATTTGCAGGGCGCATAAGTTTATACCTGTCGATTTTTAAGGGTTCCGCAGTCGACTAGGAACTGTTATAGTTTCGCCATGTCCGTCCGTCTGTCTGTCCGTCTGTCTGTTCGCGGCCTAGCTCAGAGACAATTAGTACTAGAAAACAAAAATTTTGCATAAAGAAAAATACAGTAGATATTTTTTATAAAATACAGTACATACCGACCAAACAGTAGAAACCTTAAAAAAATTTAAGGGTGCAATTTTTTTTGCCTACACCATAGGGTATCGTTGGATTGGTTATTTAAGAATATGTGAGTGTAGGTAGACCATTTTTCAATTTAGGGATCCGTTTGCGAAATATTAAGCTTTAAAGCCCAAATTTTTGTTGGAGTAGGGGGGGACCCCCCTCTCCTGGCTAAACGGTTGATTGTAGAAACGTGAAAAAATTCATGGCAGTAGCACATTTAATGAACTTAAATGTATAACTATCACGGTTAAGTCGGCTTTACAAGTTAACGAGTAATAGGCGAACAACTTACAAAAAGAAAACTTCGTACAAATCCCATTGAAAATTATTTCGATGGGGTTGTTAGTTCTGTAAAGCTGGTAATAAACTCCTCCTTCTACTGAACCCTACACTGCGCGTGGCCCGACACGTACTTGGCCGGTTTTTTTTTTATTTTACGTTCTTTCAATAGCACAAAGTTGTAAAATCGTTTGCATTTAACAGATGCATGGATGTATCACCGTATATTGCGTTCAACGCATATTGCATTTAAAATAATAATGTATTGGCATCTTTTTAGGGTTCGATAGTCAACGAGGAACCCTTATAGTTTCGCCGTGTCTGTCTGTCCGCGGCTCAGCTCAGAGATGATTTGTACTAGAAAGCTGGAATTTGGCATCGATATAGGTACCTATAGGTACCTAAATTAGAGACGATTTTTTTCTAGTGTTGGGTAATCGTTTGATTGGTTACAAAATCTTTAAATTATCGATTTATTTATTTACCCCTTCTAAAATACGCCTGAAATCCGTAAAGCCCGTCTAAATATGTCTTGTTATATATCTTATACATATTGTACAGTGGCTGTTCGATACCCATACAACGGGTTCCAGACTAAATTAAAGTAGATGCAAATGTAAAACATTACTATTAACAAACAATAAGACTGAACGAGAAGGAAATTACAGCATTATTTAGAGGCCGGGCTAAAGGCTCGTTTCACCTCGTAATTTGGAGTGAGCACTCAAATAATTACTCTGAACGGCGCAGAAGTGTGGCTCTTTGTGAATTTCATCATAAATGATTTAAATTTAATTATGAACTGTATAATAACTATACTATCTAACGGTGAAGGAAAATATCGTGGGAAAACCTGAATATCAGAGGTGTTCACATATCTCAGCGCTGGAAATTGCAATCCGCGGTGGGGACGTGTGGTGATTAAGCCCGTACGCTTACTCTGAGAGAAGTCCTGTGACCTACAGTGGGACTTATATAGAGGTAGGCTGCATTATTATGGCATAACATGAACTTTCACAACGTAATCGCCTGTTTTGATATCAAACAAGTACAAAACAAAGGTGGGGTGTTTCTAAAATGCGCAATTCTTGAAAGACGTTTATTAAAGTTGATCATTTAGATTGTTTTTTCTACGACGTTTAAAAGTTTTTGTGGAAATTTCCATTTCGAAAAAAAATACGGTTTTTCTTACTGTTTGTTTTTCTTACTGTTTGTTACAGTTTGATAGATAATAAAAACATGTGTGTAAATTAAAATAGATAGACTTCTATGTAAGACAATGATTTACGTACTTAACAACGATTGATTGTCAAGATGCAGATCTTGATCAAATGTTCCTATATAGGAGCACCTCTGAGTTATTTCCTAGTTAACAAAAAAAAAAAAAATCGATGAAATCGGACAGTGTGGTAAGGAAGTATTGTTGAACATACATTAACTAATCAAATACAAATACAAAACCGATATTTTTTTTTAAATTGTTTATAAAGGATAGCTTAAATAAACCCCGAATCACGACCAAACTCTGCTACGGAATTTCATAAAGAAAAGTCGTTTAAAAAAACTGAGCTAACCCTAGTATTTAGCCCGATTTAGTTTTTAGGGTTCTGTAGTTAAGAAGGTACCCTTTTCTTTTCGGTATGTCCGTTTGTCTGTCTGTTCGCAGCTTAGCTCAGTCACTCTCAGTTTTGTAAATTGTGTCAGTAAAAACCGCTGCCTCTAAGTCCGCATGTTTGGACGGCCAAACACCGAACTCTACACTGCTCGTGGTCTCTGCTACCCCTCCGAGATACAGGCGTGAGATTACGTTACGCCAATTAAATAATTTATTCCAACTAGCACACAGTTATAAGTTGCCAGATTTGGCGACAGAGCATGCTGTGCATAAAGACTAAGTGCGTATGAGTCTTTATAGGCCAAGTAACCTCGTCAATCGAATCGCTCGTAGCCCCGGCTGCCTGAGTGATCTTAAACGATCACGAAGGTTAAGCAACACAGGGCGCGTTCAGTGCATGGATGGGTCGCCGTCTATGCCTAACGCTAGTGGCATTTGTCCGAGCGGTTCCGTGCTTCGCAAGGCACGTTAAGCTGTTGGTGCCGGCTGCCGTCGATAGATGGCAGTCGTTAAGCCAAGTCAGAGGCCTTAGGGCGGCTTGACAACTTCTGACAGTAGACGAGCCACTAGTCTACAAGCCTCCACCAATTCGGACTTGGCCCCCGTGGTGGAGTATGGCCTATACCTTCCTCAGGGAAGAGACCCGTGCCCCTCGGTGGGGACATAATGGGTTGATGATGAACCTCGTCAATGCTGACCTTGAAAATAACAATTGAAAACCACTATTTTCAAGGTCAGAGGCTTGATTACACGCACCAAATCCTATCGGAATACTGATGCTTGCGATGACAATTAGTATGGAATTTGACATTTAGACAAGTGGGATCGTTCAGAACTGAGGAGGTTAGGTTTTGTTTTGAGGTTGAACTCATGAATTTTGACTCGAATTTTATGCTCTGAAGTTTTCCATACCATTAGACTTAATTTTGTTTACGAGCGTGAAACTTCTAAACCGTTTTGTTTTCCTCGCAACGTAAACGGTTATAGGCCATAACGATATTAGAGAGGCAATTTATAGGTGAGTTAACGGTTATTTTTACTCGCCACGTCTCACCCATTTGCATATTTTGAAAGGAAATTAATTTATGCAAAATAACGCTAGGTGCTGGTTTTCGACCAGAAGTTTTAGCTTTGCTGTTGAGTCTACATAGCTTTGTACTGCACAAACTGTGTTAGCCAATCACACGTGAACTGCTGACTGGATTTGGATGGAAATTGGCATAGTTAAATGAGGCTAATTACTCAAATCTTTACACATTTTTTTCTAGATATTATAGACAACCTAAGTCACTAAAATACTGAGAATCATCCACGAAAAGTACCGTTTAGCAGCGAAATTTATTTCTACACTAAAATGCAGGTTTTTAACACTACTTTACGCCCACAAACGCTTTTCCTCTAAAATCCATTACGACACTACTGTACCGGACGAGATGTCCTAAACACTCAAATACTATATTCGGGCCATTTTGTGGAGACCTCTTGGTGCGTGTATTTCACTCTGGTGCCAGAAAACTAGGGAAAATGTCGGTAATACTCGACTGAAAGACTGTAAACAACGTACATTTGGAGTGCGAAGTGACTTTCGAGAGAAAGGTACACTTTTCAGCGTCGGGGTTTACGGAATAGTGATGGGAGAGCGATGTACAACGTATAAAATGCTTCGAGTAAGCTTTTATCGACTTTCGTTTGTGGTTCCACGCTAAGCATTCTTGGGAGAAGTGTATAGCAGCATGAATTTTGGGTGGTTTGAAAGCCATAGCAAAATGAACGTGGCTTAACACTCGCTATCGAATTCACTAGTTTTTTTTTTAAAGCACTTTCCGAGTACCTTATAACTATTAGTATTTCAATTTTTAAATGCTACTTACATAAGTACGGCTTTAAAGCCACCCCGATTTCAGCGTGTAATAGTCATGATAATAGTCTAGACACAGGTTTTTACCTATCTTCAGGTCGGACGTACGAATTTTGTAGTGACAACGTGTACAAACAACTAGTGTCTGTATCCTAAAATAAAAAAATTGTAGACGATACAAATAACATAAGCAGCTTATATACGTTCCACTGTAGGGCAAAGGCCTTCTCTCAGGGAGAGAGTATAGGCTTAATCACCACGCGTGCCCACCGCGGATTGGCGATTTCAAGCGCTGAGGTATGTGAATAGCTCAGACACTCAGGTTTTCTCACGATGTTTTCCTTCACAGTTAGCGAGTGGTATTGCTACTATAACTTCACAAATGTACATAACTTAGAAAACCAAGTCATAGGTACATGCCCGCACCGGGGATCGAACCTGGGCCTCCCACTTCCGAGTCCGAGGTTCTACCCACTAGGCTGCACTGTACAAATAAAAAATATTTATTATTTTTAGGCCAAGAAGACGTTGACGAGACGACCCCTACCTACACATGCCGGAGTGGCCTGAGGTGGCACAAGACAGAAACATCAGCGGCCTAATTACGCGCACCAAATCCTGAGCGATTCCAATCGTTTAACTGTCAAATTCCATACTATTTTGACAGTTAGACGATTGGAATCGCTCAAGATTTGGTGAGCGTAATATAGGGGCTGGTCTGAGTTGGGGGAGGCCTTTGCCCAGCAGTGGGACACAAACGAGGCTATTTATTTATTTTAATTCTTTATTGCACTAATTACATTGTAAGTGTACAAGGGCGTGCTTAATGCAAGAAGCATTCTCTTCCAGCAAACCTTTGGTTTTGAAGAGACTGGCGACGGGTAGTGCAAGAAGAAGATTAAATACAATAATAAACTTACGTAAACCTAGGGAAATACATTAACTTAGACTTAGTGGGGGGGGGGGATAATAGAAATTATTATAAACCTACATAAATGATAGTACATAAATAAATATGAATAAATAAATAACAACAAAAATACGTACATACATATTGAAGATAATTACTATGGCTACGAGGCTACGTAAAAAAAATATTGTAATTATATTATTATTATTATTATTGAATCATTAATCAACTCATTTTTCGATCAACAGCGGCCCTAAATGTACTTTACGCCTTCATTGTAGCTGCGTATCGGTAAACGTAGTGTGGGACGTCCTCAGACTCGGTGGAGCGATGATCTTCGCAGGGCGGCTGGCGAGAGCTGGATGAGAGTAGCCGAGGACCGTGCTCAGTGGCGTGCTTGAGGAGAGGCCTATGTCCGGCAGTGGACAAGCATAGGCCGATGATGATGATGATGATGTAGCTGCGTAGCTTGCTAAAATAGCGGCATTTGGTTTTAGTTTTTAGTCGTTTTACAATCTTCCAATCGTCATCTGCTTTTGGCAGCACGACTGACTATCGGAATTTTTTGGAATTTTCTATGATCATACGAAAAAAAATTATGAAACTGTGCTGAGCTCTAACTCTCTGTAATAAAGAGATAAGCTTCATTATGCCTTACTACAATAGAAATCCGTAAGCAATTTTGAATCAAAAATTACCTACGATGCCAAAATTCATATTTTTTTTACAAAGTACTTGCTGGATTGCAATAAAGCTTCTTGAAATGTGATAAAATAAAAAAAATTACCTTATTTATCTGGTTAAAATAAACTAAGTATTTTTGGATTGGAAACTCTAGTTTTTTTTCGTTAAGAAAATACCTCTATATGCAAGCCTTTATACCTAATACATATTTACAAAGTTAACTTGAACCCGACTTGCGTTTGAGAAAACGAAAATAAAAAAGAGAACAAAAATATTTTCAAATATATAAGATTAAGGGTCGCTTGCAGAAGCACGCTAAACCGATTTAAGTCGAAATTTTGACAGTTCTTTCATACATTATCTGTCAAAATGTCGACTTAATTGAACTAAATCTCGGTTTAGCGTGTTTCTGCAAGCCACCCTTAATCTCTTATTATTATATACTAACTTCTTATCTTGACATATCTACGTATGTATTAAGGGTTAAAGTATGAAATTACCGTTTTATTGCAATAGGTTCTTTGAATTGACATAGAATCTTCATGGTTTGAGGTTTTCGAATGAAACTTTTTTCAAATGGTTTCTATGATGTTCTTTTTTTAAAAAATGTGAAACTGTTGAATATCGACTTTCAATTGTTTTTGTTATTCAATTTAGACAATATAGATGGATACTGCGAAAATTCGAGTGATTTTTGAATACGAGTTCCGACGCGGAACTAACGCGGCAGAAACAGCCCGCAATATCAATGCTGCGTTTGGAGAGGGGTCTACTAATGAACGCACCGTGCGATTTTGGTTTAAATGCTTTCGTGATGGAAATTTCGAGTTAAAGAACGAGCCACGAGGAAGACCGCCCACACAGGTGAATAACGATGAATTAAGAGAGATAGTGGAAGCCAACCCTAGTCAAACTACCCAGGAATTAGCGGCATGGTTTAACGTTACCTTACCCACAATATTGACTCACTTGCGTCAAATCAATAAAATAAAAAAATACGAAAAATGCGTACCTCATAATCACTCGAATTTTCGCAGTATCCATCTTTCTTGTCTAAATTGAATAACAAAAACAATTGAAAGTCGATATTCAAATGTTTCACATTTTTTAAAAAAAGAACATCATAGAAACCATTTGAAAAAAGTTTCATGCGAAAACCTCAAACCATGAAGATTCTATGTCAATTCAAATAACCTATTGCAATAAAACGGCAATTTCATACTTTAACCCCTATTATTAAGTGCTATTGTATAAAATAAAAATACAATATAATACGTTTTTAAGGGATTTCAACAGCGCAGAGCTCTCTTCAAGCTCCAGTCAACACAGCACTAATGTCCGTATCAGATGTACAAAGTTAATTAACCCGTCGCGTGGCAGTGCTACAAATTAATTACAGCGATAGCGACAAACATGTTTGCGCTCGTTCACCCGCTTGATGACTTGATAGCGACTTTGTAGTGTTTGAATAAAAAACTTAAAATGTAACGAACGTCCCGAACCCCGAACCCCCACACATTTGGGGGAGGGGCCCAAACTTTTTTTTTCAAGAGCTATTCCACCGTTTTGCAGGCGTGATTAACCACTCGTCTGCCGCGACACAGATCTGTGTCCAACTTAGTATGGGCCACCTATACGTTGCGTTCCGCGAGGGCAGTTCAGGAGTTAATATGTATGTCTATGGCAAATTTCAGCTTTCTCGTACTAATCGTCTCTAAGCTAGGCCGCGGACAGACAGACGGAAAGACAGACAGACAGACAGACGGACGGACGTGGTGAAACTATAAGGGTTCCTTGTCGACAACGGAACCCTAAAAAGACACGATTTTTCTCATTGGTTGCGCTAGTGTTGCTGCATGGAGCCCCTTAAATACAATATGTATTAATCGCGATTATTTGTTTATTTGGTAAGCTTTTTTATTTGTTTATTTTACCGTTTAGTGCAATAAACAACGTATCAATATTCAAAGTTTTCTAATATTCACTTATGAAACTATGAATCTCGCTATGAAATAAAAATAATTTAATTTTAAATCAGGCAGAGTCTAGTTTGCCGCTTGACAAATCTCCTTCTCTTGTTTAACATTAGTTTTTGTACGTATGCACGCCGGTTGCGGGTTCTTTTTATCTTTCTCTTCGCTAATTTCATGTCATTGAATTTTCAACAAGGCTATAAAACATAAACCGTTACATAAACTCATGCCTGAGGGGTTGGCAGAGATCAGGGTCTGCCACTTGCGCGAGGCAAGGTTAATAAGGCTATCTACAGACACGTAACTTTACGAGTTATCTCAAATATTCATAAAAGCTTCACACGTTTAAGGCGTCGTTTGCAGTTCGTTCGTTACAACGTTACAGTTTGCCCGATTTTTATGGAGCGATCATTGAAATGGTCCATTTTGGCTCACGTGTAGCGGTGGTTTTAGCAAAATAAGTGAAATTAAGTCGACTTTAGTTGTTTTTACTCGATCGAATTTTCGACTTTTTCAACCTTTACCTGAGGCCATTCAGAGGGGAACTCTGCCAGTATCTTCGAAACTCCCCCCAACGGCAGCAACTGTGGAAGTTTTTTTCAATAAAAATGAAAAACTTAAATAAATAATAGCAAAAACTCCGACTTCTGAGTATTATCTACGAAGGGGGTGAGACCATCAACCCAGGGCCCTTATTATGAAGCAGCGATATGTTCGGAAGGGTCATCAACATCGCGCTTGAGCCCGGCAATTCACTCGAATCTAGCGACAAATACGGTTCTTTTTTTGAATAGTTTCCTGCCACTGAGTAATGAACGCTAGAAATGCATGGCTCTTTGTTAGCCCAATGACGTCATTATGATATTATCATATCTCGCTACTTCCGATAATGTCGCCTTTTTCATCACAATACTCACAATGTTGAATTTGGGTGTCGCCTAGTTAGTAGTTATAGGTACTCAGTGGACGGGCGTTTGGTTCGTAAAGCAACCGTGGTTCAGAGGTAACTCGCAATACAAATAACAAAGCAAAAATTCCATTCCGGAAGAGTTGCATAATTTTTCGCGAGGCAATATTTACGACGGCTCCTCGCATCTTTTCCCGGGGCATTATTTCTCCAACGTTCATATGACAGTTTGGTCGTATGTTCATTTTCATAGCGCGCAAATTGGCGACCGGACTGACAGCTGTTGACACGCGTGACTTGTCGTGACAGGTGCCACGTCGTCACGTCGGTCGCGCTCACTTTATGAGCGCCGGAGAAGTCTTGTGTCGTTACCGCGTCTGTGTTTTGCCTTTTTTATTACGTCAAATATAGGTTGTGTGTTACATAAATAACTTTTAGATAATTAAGGTGGTGATAGACCAGGGGCCTAATTAGATTAGCACTTTCTTGCGATTCAAATCATCTAACTGTCAAATTCCACACTAATTTGATAGTTAGACGATTGGAAACATCCAGGATTTGGTGCGCGTAACCTAGGAGCTGAGCAAGAAAGTGCTAATCTTTTGGGGCGCTAAAATGTCAGAGTTTGACAATTAATGTACAGGAAATTCGTGGTTTTTGACATTATAACGCGCGACTAGCGTCGCCCCTACCCATGCTGTCCAAGGTGGCGGGAAAGGACTGGAAGCGAAAAGCCCAATACCGAAATGAGTGGAATGAATGAATTAGAAGAGACCTACATTTGCTACACTACACAGCATTGGGTGGCTATATGTTAAAGAAGAATACCTGAGCTTTCATCTGTAAGAGAACGTCGAGCATTCGGTATTGCCAAATTTGTTGAAATTAATAACGAACAGAGCCAAGCATAGAGCTGAACATGGCTATGAACATTTTTACGATAATTCTAGTAAGCGCTCTAGTGAATGCTCCTCATACTAATTATATATTAAGATGTCTGACGGCAGCGGTAGTAGCCTAGTGGGTAGAACATTGGACTCGGAAGCGGGAGACCCAGGTTCGATTCCCAGTGCGGGCATGTACCTATGACTTTTCTTTCTAAGTTACGTACATTTGTGAAGTTATAGTAGCAATACCACTCGCTAACGGTGAAGGAAAACATCGTGAGGAAACCTGGGTGTCTGAGCTATTCACATACCTCAGCGCTTGAAATCGCCAATCCGCGGTGGGCACGCGTGGTGATTAAGCCCATACTCTCTCCCTGAGAGAAGGCCTGTTCCCTACAGTGGGACGTGTATAGGCTGCTTATGATTATGATATGTCTGACGGCGGAACAACTGAATCAAAGTCAAATTCAGTATATAAAATAAAATTCGTCATAAGTTTATGACCACCCCGAAACATTGAATGTATTCTAGCTCTAAATGTGTTTAGGCGCATGTATCACAAACAATTTCTTGTTTATTGGTTGTTTATTGAACAAAATATTTTTTGTGTGTGTGTCGAAAATACTAACAACAACTTTTTATAAAGATAAGCTCGCGCCTGTATCCCGAAGGCATAGGCAGCGGTTGTTGACTAGGGTTTGCACTTGAAATTTTTTTACAATACTGAAATTCAAGTAACATTTCATCTTCATTGCTCATGTCAATATTTCATTTTACTTTAACAATTCTGAAAAAAAAAACGAATGTCCCCTGAAGCATTAGACTGGAAAACTTCGCTCAACTGCAGGGGAGGAAGGAGGGGAAAGAAGGAACAGCGCTAAAATAAACTAATTTGACGTAAAATCTTTAATCCAATTCGGTCGCAGCCGCCCCTCTAGGAAATGAAGTCAAGCGGCAGGTAAGAAAAACTGAATTGGCACAAACGATATTATGAAAATTAATTCGAGCACAGTACGTTTGCTCCAGACACTTTGAATGTTTGCCCAACTATCTCCTAGATAAAGACAAAGAAATAAACAATACTTACGGCCTTATGGTCGTATAACTGTTCTGCAACCGCTAAGCTCTAAAGTGGTGCCTGATGACGACAAAACACACTGTTTCTCTTTTTGAACTAAAACTTTCGTAAGCACTACACATTATGAGCTTAATTCCTGATTCACTAACTTGATTTTTTTGTCGGAAGAGTCCGACCAGATTTCAATCTGATTTTTAGAGATTAATCATGGTGACTAGAGAATCAAGTAAGTGAATCCGGAACTAAGAGAATATTTTTCCCTTCTTGGTTTCTAGGTACTAACTAGTTCATGTTTATTAATCGTTTATGAGACACTGTATACAGTTCTACAATAAGATTCCTCAAGATATATTAGAGTTACCACCGACACAGGTTTAAAAGATGTGCTCAGTGCAAAAAGCCTCCTATGACAATAAGGATTATTTAGAAGATTAAGATGTCTTTTATTTAAATAACGTTAACGGAGACGATTGTTTCTAGTGTGGTGTAGTAACTTTATGTTGAAAACTCTGTTAATTAAGTTAAAACCTGTTTTTAAAAGAATAAATGTGGAGTTTCTTTGTTAGTTTCTTCTCCACATAATCTTTTAAAAGCTTTGACGTTCATTTAGTAAAGATTTTGTTTTTATAGTGAACAACATTTTTTAGTTTGAGTTTTAAAACTAATCTAATCCATTTTGATGAAATTTAACAAGTAGTGTCACCTATTTTTTTATAATAATAGTTTTAATAACGGTATTGGATAATTAGTGACGAATGCAGTGTCTTAGATTGTGACTCGTTACTAGAAAACAAGAAACAAATTTTCCCTCTGTCTAGGAGGAAATTGCCTAGCAGCAAAATATAAGATTAGAGTGAAGTACAGGAGATAATACTTTATTTTACAGCCACAATTTTTATATGTATACAAAATAAAGTCGGGTTAATTACAACATTTATAACTCAAGAATGGCTGCATCGAGTTTTTTAACCTCTTCAGTCCTGACCTTGAAAATAACAATGGTTTTCAATAGTTATTTTCAAGGTCAGGACTGAGGAGGATAATCTTTGATTTGTCGAATTATTCTTCACCCCGAATACCAGAATAACTATTAAAATATGGGAAAAATATCAATTCTGATGCAGTGCAAAGTTTGCTGGGCAAGCTAGTATTTTGCTTCAAGAACTTAAAGATTTCTTCCCCGTAGTCTGTACGCCGACTGTGCTGCGTCTCCCTGTTTCCGGGAAAATATTCCCGGGCGTTAGATCCGTCGGCGGCCACAATACCTGTCAGAAAGTGACAAGTTTATTTTATTACTCGCGATTTGACAGAAGTATTGTGGCAATTCGAAAATCGGGTTTGTGTTTTTCTTTTACTTTTGCTTTGTTGTCGTGTTCCGATTCAGTTTTTATCCAAAAGGTTAGTATTGAGAAGAAGTTATTTTCAGATTTATAAATTAACTACGCAAATGCATTGTGGTTGGCGAAAAGCTAGAGGATAAAGATTTACAGTGATATTAATAAAAATCGGCAAAGTGCGAATCGGACTCGCGCACCGAGGGTTCCGTACTCGCGCTTGCGCGGCTGCCTTCGGGTCGAGTTTGTAGTAAACAAAATGTATGTGCCCTGCAGTGGCACGTAGGTATTTTATAAAGCCTGAGTACTATTTGGAGTAATATGCCTTCTTATAACAACAACAATATTTCTCTGAAATAGATCTGTTCTCACTTTGCAAAGGCTCCTTCAAACATCATGTTCTATAGGTTAAAAAAAATGCGTTCGATCAGAGATAGGCTTAAAATCCTAACTTTAAAACTAACACTATATTGCACAGCCAAGCACTGAAGGAAACATTTCCCGGTTCAATGTTTATGCAATGGGGAACTTGCGTCTAACTTAGATTGGAGTGGCACATAAAAACTCAGGAAAAAATTGAAAATAAAACCAAAAACATATTTTTATGGTGTTTTCGGGGTCTCGAAAATAGCTAAAAATCCAGTAACTGTAATAATAAAAACAGCGATGGTAGCCTATTGGGTAGAACCTCGGACTCGGAAGTGGGAGACCCAGGTTCGATCCCCGGTGCGGGCATGTACCTATGACTTGGTTTTCTAAGTTATGTACATTTTGTGAAGTTATAGTAGCAAATATCACTCGCTAACGGTGAAGGAAAACATCGTGAGGAAACCTGAGTGTCTGAGCTATTCACCTCAACGCATGAAATCGCCAGTCCGCGGTGGGCACGCGTGGTGATTAAGCCCATACTCTCTCCCTGGGAGAAGGCCTGTGCCCTATAGTGGGACGTATATAGGCTGCTTATGTAATAATAAAAAACTTATTGGATTTTGTCTTTTCATTGAATTCTAAATGTTTTCTAATAAGGGTATAGATGTACAAAAACATAATTTTACGAGATAACTCAAATATTCATAAACTTTAAATAGAATATAATGCATTATTAAGAATTAAATTATTAAGAACCTATTGTTTACTGTAATTGTATTGGTGTGTACTCTGTTAAATAAAGAAAATAAAATAAAAATTACGTGAAAGTTGTGAGTTTGAGCCGGATTTGTGTGACGCGTTTTCGTATCACGTGACTATGTACTTTTCCACTTTCTCTACTTTTCCACGGGTTATAATTACGAAAATATTAGTCGCAAAGAAAAAAATTAACCACATTTATTTATGTTTAAACATGGCCTTTCCGATTATCATCATTCAGCCACAAGAAGTCCACTGCTAGACATAGGCCTCCTCCATAGATTTCCAAAAAGACCGGTTGGAAGCGGCCTGCATCCAGCGTCTTCCTGCCACTTGGATGAGGTCATCTGTCCATCTTGTGGCTGGTCGTCCTACGCTGCGCTTGCCGATATGTGGTCTCCATTCGAGAACTTTTCGGCCCCATCGGCCATCAGTTCTGCGTGCTATGTGCTGATGTTTCCGATTATATTAAAACATATTTACGTGCAAGTTCTCCATTGTACTTTGTATTCGCACAGTCGATTGCAAATTGACGAAGTTATTATTTATTGAATCCCCATCGGGAAACCGAACAGAAAAAGCTTGAACTTGGTCAATTTCCGCCAAAAAGATAAACAATCAATGCAAAAGAATAGAAAACCATCGAAGAACTTTGCGAGCGTTTTATTTATCAGACAATTTCGTTGCATTTCCTTCTAGGCTGCAAAAACACTAGCGACTTCGTCGCGCGCCTGAGCCGCGCGATTGTCGCAATGTGAAACATCCCATTGTATTTGTAAAGGTGATAATATGAGTAGTTTTCATTGTTAAACATCCAATTTTATTTGTAAATGTGTTAATTTAAGTAGTTTTTAATTACTAACACATTGAGAAGAAAAACATTGTAATTTACTCGTATATATAAGTAGATACAGTCATTATCATCATCAGCCATTTGACGCCCACTTTTTTATAAAAAAATTTGGCGATCGCAATATGCGGTTGAAATATCAGGAAGACGCTGCTGCCCGTCTCCTGGTAATTTATTTCCTTAGTCGCCTTCTACGACATAGATACGGTAAAACTTGGCAAGAGTACAAAAAATATTATAATTTCGGTCGAAGTCCGTGATTGACAGAAATATTACACTTGAATTACAAATTAGAACTAATAAGCTAGGCACCCGAGAAAAGCACGAGGGTTTTAAATATTTTATCAATTTGGGTCAAAGTTACACCCTAAGGGACATTGTTACACGGTTTTGTAGTAATACAATCATTCGCAAATTCTTTATTGTACGTAAAAAAGCGGCTTATAAAAAAATGCTTCCAAACATAATTTTGCAAAAGTATCTCTGAAGGAGCTTTAGAGCACGGGTCATGGTCGGAACTTAATTGTATAGACGAATTTACGGATAAAAGCTAGTAATAAAATAAACAAACTATGCTGTGTAATAAGACTTTTAAATAATACGTATTTTGCCCTGTAGACCTATAAAAAGAGGATACTTAAAAAAAATAGTGACTTAACTAATATTTATTAAAAATATAAAACGATTATTTTCGTAAATACTACACATTATTGTCAGCAAAAATCATTATCAAAGAGAGATATCATAGTTAGGTATGTAGTAATTTTAGCGGTATATTTTGGCATTTATACGCCGATGCATTTCTATTATAAAGTAAGATGTTGTAACCAGAGGTAGCTAACATTACATTAAAGAAGGCTGAATTAGCTGCTAACGGCGCCATAAGTCCAAAATTTCGTTTAACATTCGCAACAAAGTCGCAAGTGCGAATTCAGCGCTATCCTGCGTCCAATCTTCGAGATGCGGAATATTTTATTGAATCAAAGCCGTCACGGGGCAAAACAAACCTTATTTTGCCACCGTTAAGGGGCGTTTTCGACGGACGGGCCGGTATCGGATTGCAACGTTCTGACGTTATCATAAATTTCTCGGCAAAGGAAGAAACTTTGTAAGTAGAAAACGTTCGGTAAAAGTAAATTTGGCGAAGTTTCTTCGGCTGCCAAGTGTTCCGCTTGAAACTGGTACCTATAGTCACTTTTTACTGGATAGAAGTTCCTGACACGGAATGTAACAATTATATAGGTACTTTACCAATGAATTTATTTCTGAGTTACGTACGGTTGTGAAGTTATATTAGTAATGCCACTCACTAATCGTAAAGGAAAACATGGTGAGGAAACCTGAGTGACCACGTACCTCGTCTGAAATTGTCGATTCACGCGCACGCGTGCTAATTAAGCCCATACTCTCTCTTTGAGGGAAGGGCTATGTCCTGCAGTGGGCGTCAAACGGCTGATGATCATGATTATCACATTAAAAATACATTAATTTCATGAAGTATATAAAATGGTAGGTCAAAAGCATCAGAGGTAAAAATTGTATATAACCAACTCAACAACCCTAACAAAAGGCAAAACATACAAAAGAATTCACAAAAGTTTCGTCCACAACGTCAAAGTAAATATAAAAAATTAAATAAGTATAAATTTAATAACACACTATACAGTACAGTCAATTAATTAAAATTTTGCCTATCGTTAGGGTGCTTATGTTGGTTATATAGAATTTTCACTTCTGATGCTTTTAACCGACCATTGTATGTTTGAATTTCTTCAGTATATAAAATTAACAAACAATTTATAAAATTTCATCAAATCCTTAAACAAATTATTAAAACAAATGAAAAAATATTGCCCAATAAGAAAAATACAAATTCACGTCAATTTCATTAAGTACTTCATCAATAAAATATTTTCTACTCAATAGCAATGTTACCTCTGCCTTGAATTTCGCAAGCGAGCATGTAAATATATCTATACTTGTTTTCCTATCAAACCAATTGCTACCGCTACGGGCGCCTCGGTTAATAGCTTAGTTTTTGCACCTGGCTCATGGAAAAGCTGGTGCCTTCTTGCCCTGGTGTAATTGTCAGGTACGCGAAACCCGATCAATTTCAAAATGTCCGGATTATTCTGG
Source organism: Yponomeuta malinellus (assembly GCA_947308005.1). Taxonomy (NCBI): domain Eukaryota; kingdom Metazoa; phylum Arthropoda; class Insecta; order Lepidoptera; family Yponomeutidae; genus Yponomeuta; species Yponomeuta malinellus. The sequence continues at coordinate 771,470 of OX371020.1, read as the reverse complement.
TATCCGTGAACCAACCCAAAGAAACAAGTCGACAGTGCTACCTTTCTGACTTCCAGCGTATTGTAGTCCACCATACCAAATACAAATGAGGTGGGACACATAAGTGGATAACCAGGCATACACGCCACATAATTGAAAATATAAAAATTGAGTAAATTTGTTCTGGATTTTTTCCGACATATCGCTGTATTTAGCTACATGTGGACTCCAAATGATCGCACTCGTTTCTAACTGGCTCCTGACTAGAGAATTATAAAGTGATCTAACTTATGCTTAGGAAAACCATGAGGGGGTTTGCCATAGTCGCCACGCTTGGCAGGCGGGTTGGCGATCGCAGTATGCGGTTGGGGAAGACGCTGCTGCCCGTCTCCTGGTAATTGATTTCCTTAGTCGCCCTCTACAACATCCACGGAAGGAATTGGAGAGACGCTATTCTTAATCCGGCGCCACATGGACGAATTTCAATGTGATATAACTTTTTATTGTAGTTAAGAAATATGTTACTTATTTTAATGTGATAATTTTTTCTCTTTTTCTGTGATGTTATTTTTATTTAACCTGCTGTATTAGGTGGATAATCTGTTCAGTAATAATAAATAATAATAAAATAATAATACTTCACTGTGTTTACCGATCCGCGGTCTCCACTCAGGTGATATGGCCGGCCCACTGCCACTTCAGCATGCTAATTCGGTGAGCTATGTCAGTGACTTTGGTTCTCTGTCAGATCACCTCGTGTCGAATTCGATCTTTCAGATGAACCCGGAGCATAGCCCTTTCTATAGCACGCTGAGCGACTTTAAATTTTTGGACCAGCCCCACCGTGAGTGTCCACGTTTCGGCACCGTATGTCATGACGGGTAGGACGCACTGATTGAAGACTTTCGTCTGTAGACTCTGTGTTTCCTATGCGCTGCCCAGCCCAGCTGTATTCCTTTATCGGTAAGCGTAGTGTAGGACGTCCTCAGTCTCTTGGCGGCTGGCAAGAGCTCGATGAGAGTAGCCGAGGACCGTGCTCAGTGGCGTGCTATAGGAGAGGCCTATGTCCAGCAGTGGACAAGCGCAGGCCGATGATGATGATGAACAATATTTCGGCCGGCACTCGCGAACGTCATTTTAAGTCGGCAAATATAAGCACAAAGTGACAAAGAGACCGTTTCAGGTTTCCAATCTGGGGAAATCAGAGAATCGCGCAGCAGTACGCAATGCCAATTAGGCTAAAACATTTCACCGCAAATCGGGGAATTTCCGACGTCAATCTGCAATTGAATCGACAGGTGTGGTTATTTGGTAGATACAGTCAACGGCGACCGTTTGTTGCGAAGTCGACCGTATTGCGACGGAATAGAGCGCAAGCGTGTAATGGTTGATGTGCTTTCGACTGTACGACTAGAGGTGAACAAAGCTGTATAATAATGTACTCAAATCTAACAGCCCGTATTCATCTACTGCTGGACATAGGTTTAACCTAAAGCACGCCACATTTTTTTTTTTGGAGCGAGCTTTAGAAAGCATGTTTCCCATTCGGGAAGTCGTGGGTTCGAATCCCAGCATGTACCAACGACTTTGTTTTCTAAGTTACGTACCCACCTAGCCACTCTCATCTTCTTTCAGTCCTGTCCATTTTAAGGTTGTCTGAAGGAGTTTGCCTTTAGCAATAAGACCGCCAATTGTGTGCTATTAAGAACTAGATAATACCTTATATCTCTTTAAATTACTGGTGTTCAATAACGTGTTATCTATCTATCCATCTATCTATCTACATTTGTAAAGTTGTAGTAGCAATACCACTCGCTAATGGTGAAGGAAAAACATCTAGAGGAAACCCTAGTGTCTGAGGTGTTTACATACCTCAGCACTTGCTACGTACAATGACTCAACTATGAGACTAAGTGCGATAATCTCCAGTCGAGCTAGAAGTAGAACGCCAGATCTTGCGTCCTCGGCCATTTTCATCCAGCCTCTGCCAGCAATCTGCCTCAGATCGTCGGTTCAGCGAGCTGGTGGACGTCCGCAGCGGCGTTTGCCAGTTACTTGGTAATTTTGTTACCGTGCATACCATGCTAGTGATTAAACTAGAAAGCCATTCGGATCTCGCCAGGATTTTGCAGAATTTTACACTCCGCGCCCATCCGCCTTAACCGGAGTTAGTGCCATTATTGCTGAGAGATAACATCAACTTAAACAAAAACAATTCTTAAAAACCTATTTAGAGGCTAAGAATTCCACCCATGCCGGGACTTGAACCGAACATAGGCCTCCTCTATGGATTTCCAAAAAAAACGGTTGGAAGCGGCTTGCATCCAGCGTCTTCCTGCCAATTGGATGAGGTCATCTGTCCATCTTGTGGCTGGTCGTCCTACGCTGCGCTTGCCAATATGTGGTCTCCATTCGAGAACTTTTCGGCCCCATCGGCCATCAGTTCTGCGTGCTATTTGCCCCGCCCACTGCCACTTCAAATCGAGTCGACAGCTTTCGTTCGTCTATGGATCTCATCAAAATTAAAATAAAAAGCCGAATGAAAAGCAAGCACAGTACCCAGACAGTTAAGAGGAAGTTAACACGTTTGTAAGTACCTTGTGAAATCTCCAGAACGTAAAACCTATCTACTAGAAGGAACAACAAAGCGCACAGCGGGAACGCAACGCATAAACTAAGTAAATACGCCGAAACGCGACTTTGCAGCTAACTACACAACGCTTTTGCCCACGTTGCGTTGACCTCTCATTACCTACCGTCCCCTAGCGTATCGGAAGACCAGAATTGTCAGAGAAAGGTGGGCAAACTAGCCCATATTTCTCAGGACACAATGCATGTGGCTTGGGCAATATTACAGCCAGTTTTAGTGTAACACTTACAAACAAACAGAAGACCCGAATTGCCTTCAAACATATTTATATACTTTTTGTTCAGCTGGAGGTTAGGCATGTTTCTGTTAACAACATCCAACATAACCTAACAACTTCTAGTTTAAATAGAAAGTACTAGACCCATATGCACTGTATATCGTTTAAGGCTGGGTTTTCCGAGCACACAGATTTTTATGTGAAAAGTTGGAGGAAAAGTAAGGCATTTTTGAAATTACAGAAATGCAAATCCTATTAATAGAACTTTGACGACCGACGTCAGTACAGCTCAAATAAAACCATAATATCTAGTGATAATTTAGAGTCATGTTCGCTATTTTTCTTAATGCTATAAAGTTTAAAAAATTATAAAAATAATGACCGACGGCCCTAGATAGAATATTGAGGAGTAATTTTTTTTTAGATTTTAAATTATATTTTACGCTCTAATGGTTAGTATTAGAGAGTAAAATATACCTAGTTTAAAACAACTGATTTAGGGGTAATGTCGGAGAACCCAGCTTTAAGGCTGCTCTTACGGCTGACATCCGCCCGTTCGCACATTCTAACATTTCTTGCCAGGTTCGCAGTTACAAACCTCGGTTCTAGCCTGAAAACCCCCTCCCTTTCGGCATACAGGCGTGAGTTTATGTTATTTTTGTTTAAAGACTAGACGCACCGTCAAAAGTGGAAATCTGTGGCTGAGACCCTATGCTCCCCTAGGAGTTAAAGAACCGAAGAAAAAGAAGAAGCAGGCCACAAGCCCTCTCTCGGAGAGCGAGTATGGGGTTAATCACTGCGAATTGGTAATTTCAAGCGCTGAGGTATGTGAACGCCTCAAGCACAGAAGTTTCCTCACGATGTTTCCCTTCATCGTTAGAGAGTGGTTATTCAAATTCGCCAATGCACGTAACTCAGAAAAGTACATTGGTCATTAAATAAAAAATAATCATTGGAACATGCGTCAGGGTTCGTACCCACGACCTCCTGAGTATAAGGCAAGCGTTCTACTGACCGCACTACCGTCACTTCCATGTTTATCACCTTGAACTGTTGGCAATACTGCAACATTGAGTGAATAAAGATGGCTGATTGAACGATGAATGAGTGAATTGTGTCGATCTTGTTTGATTAGTTCTTTAAGTGACCGCTAGATGGCGCTGGCACTAGGAACGGATTCCTACATCGCGGTATGGTTGCATCTTACTGAAGACGAAATCGAAATTTTAATTTTTCGTCATACATCGAGTATTATTAATAGAGTAAAAACCTATATAAACTTTAAATTAATAATTTAATATAATTTGAATATGTGTAAGTGACTAGAATGAACGATTCTTATTTTCTTTCTCTCTGCGTGCGTCTGCCGTCCATGACGGTGCTGATTTACGTTTTAAACTGTGTTTGTAACTTGTTTTAAGTGTCAAATAAACCGCAAGGCCAGCCTATTTGAACACACGGCATTTTCATCAGCATCATGCACTGCACTACCCACTATCGTATCTTCATGAACAAAGTTGTCCTTTCAGTCTAGATATTTCGTTGTACAAGTCTAGGCTTAGTGCCAGAATATGGGTCTTCGAATAAATTACCAGGACAAGCTTCTACTGTAGAAATTCTACAAAATGCTGTGGCAGACCAGATATGTTGACGGGAGACAATACTACGTAGTGGCAAAGTTTCCCTGATATTCTGATTTAAATTATAATGCAGCCTATATACACCCCACAGTAGGGCACAGTTCTTATCTCAGAGAGAGTTTATGGGCTTAATTACCACGCGTGCTCACCGCGGATTGGCGATTTCAAGCGCTGAGGTATGAACACCCCAGGTACTCAGCTTTCTTCACTATGTTTTCCTTTACAGTTAGCGAGTGGTATTGCTACTAACTTTACAAATATACCTAACTTAGAAAACAAAGTCATTGGTACATGCCGGGATTCGAACTCACGACCTCCCGAATAAAAAGGCGGCGTTCTACCGCTCCGCTGCCACCGCTTCTGATTTGATTAACGCCATCAAAATTGAGTTGAAAGTCGATGAAACATTCTGCGTACAAATATTTTTAAAGTCAACTATCTGACCTGACAAACGTTGTTTTACCATAATAATTAGCCTATGACCTATTCTTAGATTTAATATACAAAAGAAATTTCATAAAAATCGGTGAAGCCGTTTCCGAGGAGTTCGATAACAAACACTGTGACATGACATTTTCATATATCAGATGAAGCCTGAACTTGTACGCCCGCCAGCTCGTTGAATTGAGGATCTGAAGCCGACTGCAAACAGCGGCGGTAGTCACATCACATACAGGATATATAAAAATGAAGATAGGATAAGACAGAAACTGAGCAGAAAAGCGTTCCGATGGTCGGAAGGTGTCGTTGAGTCGGCGGAGGGTCCATGGATGAAGATGGCCAGGGAGCGTGAGATATGGCATTTAGGGGAAAAGGCCTCTGCACAGCGGTGAGCAGCAGTGGACTGATGATGATGAAGACACAAGGTACTACACACAATTCAAATAACCACAAATTGAACGGTCTGTCTGATCTCCATGTCTGTGATATCCTTACCTGGTTACCATAGCACAGTCTCCTAGTTTCGGACCAGGACAAGTGTTTGTATGGTGTGGAAGTTATGTCTTATTATGTAGTATGTTTGATCTGATGTGTAGTGTAATCCCCCTGAATTTCGCCGGGCCTCTATTAAACAGCCAGCCTCTCTACTCTTGACGCTATTGCGTTCAAATTGCGTCACAATTAAATGCAATAAGTCAGAGGCAACGACTTTGTAAACGATTTAGTTGTAAGAAATAGCATTAAACTTATTAAAATCTCAGAGTGCGTCCAAAACTGAAAGTATATTTTGGCTGAATCAATAGATAATTGCAGTCAATGATAACATAAGTTGGATAAATTAGCGTCGAGAGTAGCGAGACTTTACTGCATTTGGACAATAATCCAGCAGGAGTAATATTGACCAAATACAATTAATTCATAGCTTCGATGAAACCCGAACCTGACTCACTATTGAATCAAATATTAAATACCAATATTCCTGCAACTGGATTGAAATTATGTTTGCAGCAAAGCTAACAAAAAAAAAAATGTTTATTTATAAGAAAAGATTACAATAAATTGTGGTCGATGGCGACTCCCACACTAGGCGCAGCCTGTGTCGTGGGTGACGGGTAGAACACGCACTTCATAGTTAGCACTGGTTGACAGATCGAGACGAGCGAGTTACAAGCAAGCGTGAGCAAAAACAGTGCTACTATGGACTCTCGGGCTTCCACACTAGGCCGAGCCTGTGTCGTGGACAGCCATTGATTGTTTTTAAAGGATATTGTAGCGACTGCTTTTGTATGTTGTGTTCCGATTGTAATTTTGTAAAATTTTATAAACTTGAATGACTTAATTACGAAACAAATTAAATAGTTACTGAAAAAAAAAATATTATTATATTATTTATCATCGCTATCGTGTTACTGTTTTGGATACAACTCTTGCACCAACATTTCTTGCACCACCTGCGGTTGACTCGTAGAAAATACATGCAGCATTAAGTCCGCCACATTGCCATTGAATTTTTTAACTTATGTGCAATAAACGTATGAATACATTGTTGTTTGAAACAAAATTGAAAATTTACTTCAACGGAATGAATGTACGTTCTGACTGAATGAATGCACGAAAATTTCATTATTGCAATAAAATAAATTTGTACAAAGGCGAGCTCAATGCAAGATAGTATTTTATTCTAGCTAACCCTACGCACTTGGCCAGCTTTTGTAATAAATGGAGTACCTTCACATTCAATACTCAATGAACGGTAGAAACTTGTCTACAGCATTCCCTGCCCCTATATAGTGGTTGTCCGAGCTGCCATACAAATAACTTTACTCGGGGACTCACCAGCTCCCGAACTTCGGCAACACGGTCGTAATAAGTACGTCCTAAGCCACTTTGGTACTTTGTCGATAGTTCTTGGAACTTTCAGTAGAGTGCGGAATATTCTTTAATATGTGAAGGGGAAAATGGTGCGAGATTTTGGTGGAGGATTACGTTATGTCAGAGCCGCTTTTCATAAAACTACAATACATGGTTTATTATGACAATTCGATGTACGTTGTATAGCCGATTTGAATGATTAGATATATTTATTTTAATAATTTAAAAAAATGCATGTATTCTTATATTGCTGAGCGCTATCGTGCTATATTTCTAGTAATTATGAACTGCCTATTTGTGGATGTCTGTTATTGGCCTTGTGAACTGTTTCTTTATTATTGTAATCAAATTATTTGTTTTCGCTGTTGATATCCTTAATAAAATAAAATAAAAAAAAAAATAAAATAAAATTAGTCTTCCTTAATTGATTGACTATGCAATGTATATTGAATTGTCATATTTAACGATGAATCGTAGTTCTATGAATTTAGACCCAGAGAGCTGTAAAGGAAATATTAAATTACAGATGAAACCGAAATATACCTATTCGCTTAATGTCATGTATAATAAATGGCAAAAAACCGGCCAAGTGCGAGTCGGACTCGCGACCATCTTCTATACAACATTGCTGCTATCATCATCTACACTACAGAAACCAATAAGAAGCGTTTAACATTGACATTTAACGACATGACATCTGTGCTGTGAGGGTTACATAGATGACAGCTAGATAGCGAGCGCTGTCTTTAGACAACGTTTATTGTATGGGAGCCCCCCCTTAAATATATTATTCAGTTTTTAGTATTTTTTGTTACAGCGGCAACAGAAATACATCATCTGTGAAAGGTTCAACTACCTAGCTATCACGGGTCATTAGATACAGCCTGGTGACAGACAGACAGACAGATAGACAGTGAAGTCTTAGTAATAGGATCCCATTTGGCCCCCTTCAGGGGGCCCTAAAAATTGCACTCACTTGACAAAAAAGTCAAGTAGGTAAGTGAATCCGGAGTGAAGCTATTGATATTGAATGGATTCATGTATTATCAATCAATCAGCCCGGATTCGTCCACAGTCAGTAATAGACAGATAAGAATATACTGCCCAAAAGGCGTTAAAAAAAGATAACTAGAGAAATCCAGAACGCCCCAAATTATCCTAATAATATTATAAATGTGAATGTTTGGATGTTTGTTACACACTCACGCAATAACGGCCGAACGGATTCGCATGAAACTTGGCGTACAGGATAGACAAACTGAATTGAACTGAATTGAGACATAGCATACTTGATATCCCGTAATGCGTTCCCGTGGATAATACTTATTTTAAGTTTAAAATAGATGGCGTTGCGCGGTCGAAGGTTGCGTTTTAAAAACAGATGGCGTTGTGCAAGAACTGTATAAACGGATTCTGTGGCGGTACGAAGTTCGCCGGGACAGCTAGTTTTAAATAAGGCATTATTCTTTTACAAATATCGCGAAACTGCATTATCACATTGGTTGATTAATATACTCAGTTTCGTCACTCTACAAACGGCTCAGACACACAACTGTTTATCCAATATTAACTACCCGTAGGCTTGTTTACTGATGGATTGATTATTGGAAACGACCACTGGCGTATCGAGTGATTCTAAGCATTGAGATCTGGTCAGTCAACCAAAACATAATAATATGTAGATAAAGTTAGTAGTATAACTTAGAGTTTCCATGGTATTAATTTTGCATTTGTCTTTGCTAAAACGATAATGAGACAGAAGTTTATGTTGTCAACTTGTTAACTTTTGTTAATTTTATTCGCAATTTTTACACAGTTCTAGTTAAGGAAGAGCAGTGACTACTGTAACAGGTATCTTTATACCTACTAGTAGTTACTGCTAATGCCGGATTAAGAATAGAGTTACTACATTTGCTTCCCTGGATGTCGTAGAAGGCGACTAAGGAAATCAATTACCAGGAGACGGGCAGCAGCGTCTTTCTGAGATTCCAACTGCATACTGCTATCGCCAACCCGCCTGCCAAGCGTGGCGATTATGGCAAAACCCCTCATGGTTATGTGTATTTGTAATTTATTCAATTTTATAGACACGTCCAACTCTAATTCTAATTTTATTGTAATTGTTATTATTTAATTTTATTTAATCGAAAATTTAACAGGGACTTGCTGAAAATCAGCGTTGTGTCTAACACAACATCTATGCTGAGCAAACCCCTTTTTATCAATATCCCTAAGCTTAGAATTATTTATATTATTATGATTTTTTTAAATGTAATTAGATGCGATAAATAAAATTTTTTTTCAATTTCAATTTCAAATTTCATTTATGAAAACCACGAAGGAGGCCTATGTCCTGCAGTGGGCGCCAAATGGCTGATGATGAATAAGATGTAGTGAAAATTAAAATAAAGTATTTTGTGCTTTTGTTTTGTAGTTTTGTATTTTAGGAGAGCTGAACTTTAAATAGTGTTTTTCTTTTTTTGTAGTTTCGTATTTTTAGAAGAGCTACACACCACGCATTTTGGGTCGTTTGAAAGCTACAGCAAGACAAACATGCCTAAACAATAACTGTTGTATTTAATTTGCATTTTTTTCAATTTTGCATGTATTGTAATTTTTGCAATAATAAATTTTCGAATTAGAAAAAAAAGAAGTCGCAATCTAACAGTTAGTCTATTTATATTGTGTACTATTCTACAGAACGAACACACAAAATCGTATTAGAATCTGGCTGCCGCGGTTTGTGTACCGCAAACTACTGCCCTCAGACTAATTAGGCCGCGAATTTAACTGGTTATTGCAGAGCGGGCTGAAATTCAGTTTTATGAGCTCCACTGATAACGGTGCAATGCTGGCGCGCAGGGAAGGACTCAGGGTCTCGATCACAAATACAAACACAATATATTTATTCCCGGCGAATCATTTTTTCACAGCGCCGAACTAGGTAAAACCTGAATTGCTAACGCCCAAAATAGTTTTGTCACAGACAGGGCAAACAAGCAGACATTTAAAAAGTATAAAGACAAAACATGCCAAAACTGTCGTTATGACACAAATAACACTTATTTAAAGAACATAAACAAGAAAGCTACCGCAGAGCGACAGCTCGGGTAGTAAAATATACATTTTATGTGAAAGTGTATATACACAAATATCTACCAGCCCCCTGCAGTAACTGGTACCTATACATGATAACGCAGCTAGCATCGCATTAAGTAAGGTCTATTTTTATTTTTATTTTTTTTTTTTTTTTTTTTTTTATTTTTTTTTTTTTTTTTTTTTTTATTAGGACAACCAGTAGCTAGTACACTAATACATTATAAATTATAGAAATTAAAGGGTTATAAGGTAAGTGCCTAGCCTATTAAGGTTGCCACAGCATGCACCTTTGCTAGTGATTAAGTTAACTTAAAATTTATGTCTAATTTTATAAATCTACGGTTAAGCTATAAACAAAATTAAGTTGAATGCAAGAAAACATTATGTAGGTACTCCAGATTTAAAAATATGCTTGATTTGTTCCTTAAATGTATACATATTATCAGAGAAGATGTCGACAGAGAAAGCTGATAATTTATTGTACAGTCGCAAGAGACGAGGAATTGTAGCGTTGTGTTTAAGGTTGGTTCTGGAACAAGGCGGGTTGAACAGTTTATTTATTCTATACCTAGGATATTTGGTTGGTACTTTAAGATTAATTTGGGATAGTATTTGCGAACAGTCCATTTTATTTCTCAGAATTTTAAAGAGGAAGGTTGCATCAAGTAATAATCGCCTAGAGTGTAATCCATCCATTTCGAAATGCAGTAGTCTATCCTTATAACCTTTTATGTCTCTGGAAATTCCACTGGTGTAAGCTAGATGCCACAAGAACCTTTTTTGGATTCGTTCTATTCGCATGATGTGAACATTATAAAATGGAGACCAAACTACGCTACAGTATTCAAGAATGCTCCGAACCAGAGAGGAATAAATAGCTATCTTGGTCGAAGCCCTCCCGAACACCTTGCAATTTCTAATTGTGAAACCTAGCATCTTTGAGGCCTTGGAAATAATCTGATCTATATGCGGCACAAATGTAAGTTTTGCATCCAGAATTACCCCTAAGTCCCGTATCTGTTGTACTTCCTGCAAAACAACACCATTGATACTGTATTTTGTGAGAAATATATTAAAATTTCTAGTAAATTTTATGTGATAGCACTTTTTAGGATTAAGCATCATTCCATTGTCTTCACACCAGTTCGCTAATCTATTTATATCATCTTGTAAAAGCTCGGCATCTTGCAAACATAAAACGTTCCTAGTTAGTTTGAGGTCGTCAGCAAAGAGGTACAGTTTTGAGTGCAAAATATGGTCTGTCACATCATCAACAAACAAATTGAAAAGCCAGGGTCCAATATGAGATCCCTGTGGAACTCCTGACTCAGTCAGGAATGGATCTGACTGGAATCCGTTTACTACCACATACTGAGAACGTTTGGACAAATAGCTTTCAAACCAACTCAGCACCGAACCCGAGAAACCGTAACCTTCCAGCTTATTTAAGAGTATTTTGTGGGGAACTCTGTCGAATGCCTTTGTAAAGTCAGTGTAAATAGCATCAACTTGTATTTTGGAATCAACAGAGGTCGTCAAGTTATCACAAAAGGACACTAGATTGGTATCAGTGGAGCGACCCTTCGTGAAACCATGTTGGTGGGGTGTAAATAGGGTTTTACTATAAAAGTGTACAAACGGACAAATCAAAGATTCGAAGACCTTAGCAAAAACACTCATTATCGATATTGGTCGATAGTTTGAAACATTGTCCAGATCGCCTCCCTTATGCACAGGCACAACTTTAGCTGCTTTCCAGAATGTCGGGAAAGTCCCTGATTCCAAGGATCGATTGAATATTAAATGCAACGGTATGTAAAGTTCATTTGCGCACTCACGCACAAATAACGCTGGAATGCCGTCCGGTCCAGCGCCTTTCGAAGCATCGAGGCTTTTGAGCTGTTTCAATATATTATTTAGCGGGATGTGAAGTGCAGAAAACGTGTTGGTACTTCTAATTATATTATGCCGAGATGCTCTATCTATATTTTTTGAGTAGGCCGAAGAAAAGTAGTTTGCGAATAAATTGCATATATCTAATCCAGTCACGGCTGTAATATTCGCGTCGTGCATTACTGCTGGATAGGTGCTAGAAGCTTTACGTTTACCGTTCACATAAGACCAGAAATATTTAGGGTTAGCACATATCTTGCTCTCTATGTCTGAAATATACATTTTATAACATTCTCTGGAAACTTTTTCAATTCGCTTATTTAGAATGCTAAGTGATATTTCATCTAAAGGATTTTTGAATATTTTGTACTTTTTCCTTAGCTTATTCTTCTCTTTTATAATTCTTATAAGATCACCATTAAACCACTTTGGATAGCGGCCCTTGATAGATTTTTTTAGTGGAATGTAAAGAAGGGTTATTTCATTTAGTTTTTCATAAAAGGTGTCCAACATTTCATCAACACCTTCGCATTGGGAAAATAGTTTAATCCAATCAATTCTATCTAAGGCTCCCCTGATGAGTTCGTAATCAGCTTTAAAGAAGTTGGGTCGTAATTTTTTGTCATTGTTGTGTTTAAGGTTTTTCTCTGTTTTAATTGAGATAGTACAAACGAGAGGGGGGTGATATGTGTCGATTGGAACAAGAGCTGTATCTGCTCTGACAACTTGCATTGGAAGAGAGTTTGATAGTACAAGGTCCAAAACTTTGTTATTTTTATTGAGGATTGTATTTGATTGAGTTAGGTTGTTAAGTGATAGAAAATCCATTAAGGTGAGAGCTAGCGGTGAGCCGTTACTGCTGGGATGAGATAATAAGGGATTAACACAAGGCCACTCAATACAACTTAAGTTAAAGTCTCCGATAATACAAACGTCATCCATGTTCTCTGATACTCTATTACAATTATCAATGAAGGCTTCAAGTAAATCACTTTTTAGTGGTGGTGGCAGATACACTGCACAAATATTTAAGATACGCCTTTTATTAACAGAGGAAGATATTTCGATTTCAATCCAAAGATCTTCGCAGGTTTCGCTTTCGTTCTTAAGTATTCTGCGCGAGTTTAATTTATTTGAAACTGCAATCAGAACGCCACCACCATCGCTCTTACGCCTGCTATAGTTAACACTTTCCCGATCTCTTCTATAGAGCACATATCCATCGCTTATAATTTCTGAGTCATAGATATTGCTGTTCAGATAGGTTTCAGTAAGTACAATAATATCAAATGTAGAGCAAAGAATGTTTCTGTATATTTCGTGAGTTTTAGTGCGTAGCCCTCTGACATTTTGGTAATATATTTTCAAGGTACTCAAAAGCTCTATATTAATTTATACTCTATACAGCTTGCAATAGATTTGTACTTAATCTAGGAACTACTTTAAAAGGTTGAGACTCTCTAAGTTACGAATTAGTATATGATCGGCCGATTCAGCCTTCCTAGCGTAAATTTTGCCGTGTTTTACCCAAACAAACTTGTACTCCAGCTCTTTTGCTTTGGCACGGGTTGCTGCATGAAGCGCTTTATTAGCAGCCGATAGATGCTCTACAACAAATACAGCCTTCTTTTCGCCAGCTATGCCTAAGTGGCTCGAGTTAAGTTTATCTGTGGGGTGGGCTTTGTTGTACTTAATGGTAGACGCCAGGACACGGTCACGAACCAGGGGGTTGGAAAACTGTACCACTATCGATCGTGGTCTCGAAGAATTGTTGTTTAACTTGGCAATGCGTGTGCAGTGGTGTATATCGCTCTCGGTGACATCCGATTCAATAACTTTGTTAATTTGAGTTATTGTTTTAATTAAGTTCTCATTTTTGAACTCTGGAACACACTGAATCTCTAGGTTATTTGCTCGCGAATGTTGCTCCATTTGGTTCAAACGTACATTCAATTCAGTGATCTCGGAGCGTAGAGCGACATTGTCTTTCTCGAGTTTCTTTGAAAAGGCGTGGTGACTTTCGTAGTTCTGTTTCATGTTCTCAAACTCAGTATTCATGAAGTCCATGGATATTTTAATTGCTGTCACTTCTTCCATGATGGACTTCATTTTTTCAGCGATTATAGTGGTAATGGAAGCGTTTATTTTCTCCATTTCTTCCCTCATCACAGCGCGCATCTCGTTTCTGATGTCCTCCTTTGTTAAGTGACTTGGCGCCATGTTTTTTTGCTTGGTCTTAGGACGGATAGTAACGTTTAAATTACCTTGATCACCAGAGCGCACTGGAGTATTTGAATTATCTCCTCTAGGTTTAGGAGCCTTGCATCTGCACTCGGCGCACACAAACGTTGCTCGCGATGCCGGGGAGTCGGAAGTTTCCTTACTCGAGAATTCAGTACAGTGCGTATGAAATAGATTGTCGCACGTAACGCATTCAATAAAAAGCTGTTTCCCTATATATTCACAGCAAGCTGCACATTTAGATTTATTCAAATCACTCATTTCTTAGCTCCAGATGTAAGGAAAGCAATCAGCGAGAAATAAAAAGTGGTGACAAAAAAAAAAAAAAAAGAAAGTTCGGCCCAGGATCGATCCCGCTACGCTAAGAATGCTTCTAGCAAGTGAGCGTTCGACTCGATTCCACTATCTTGTATATGCGAAAGTTAACGAATATTTGGTACCGGTTCAATGAGCCCGTCTCAAGTTAACCGATACGCGGCCGTAAACCGTTCGCCTCGCAAGGTCACTGCACTGTCACTCAGAAGAATTTGCCGATTTCTTGACGTTTTGCAAGATATCTTTGTTGATACTGCAAATATCACTAAAAACCGTGTATGGTTTCACAGGGCAGACTTCCCACCTTACACGGATGTGACTCACTGTGTCGAAAATGCAACTTAAAACACTTAATTTTAATTAAAATCCCGGAGCGAGACCAAAACAGTTCTTGCGTTGACGATTGCGGGTAGGTGTATATAAGTAAGGTCTACATATTATGACATAACCTTTTTAATAAATTTTCGTATTTTCGAACTAAAACTTTCGTAAGGACTACACATTAAACTAAAAGTAAGTGAATCCGGAATTAGGTTAAAAATAAGAGTATTATTTTTATCATTTGCGAAACACAAAGTAAATTTATAATTGAATTTATTTCTAACTTTCCAAGGGTTGATTTTTGAAAACACTTTATTAATTTTCTTTAAAATCATCTACAACTCTATAAGGTGATTTAGTCGGTGATTTCGATTGTCGGCAGCGGTGGGCTGATGATGCTGATTAATTACTTTGTATGTTAAATAAGTAAAATATTAATAATTTAATTATCAAGTAAAATATTTAAATTTCATATTTGATTTTTACAAATATTATTATTCAGAATAATAACTAGAAACTTCATCTTTCTACAAATGTTTAATATTCAAATAAAAGCAAATGTAGAGTACATCTGAAATTTTTTCCGACCTCAAACTATTAAAATTAAAAATTAAAGTTGACCCACTTTTATTTTAATAATTCACTTAATACGCCTCTGTCCGGCTTTTGTATGAATATTGAACGTCGCCCGTTGTTGCTGCTGCAAAGTACATTGCGCCGTACAACGTACAACGTATGCGTGCATTTCGGCTTATCGCCGTGTTACACGTCGATGTTTAAAATGTTCCACTCCAATTTATGCAAAATGCATGCGAGCAAAATCACAGTGTATGATACAATTTCAAGTTTCATCGACATCGTGGTCTTTTATCATGTAATTGGATAGTAGAAGCAGATGATAATAGCAAAATTATCATCGAAAGTTGAAAATATGTAACTCTATTCTTGTGGCCACTGTTTGTTACGGATGAAACGTAATGGCAGTTATAATATCCGACAGATAATACAATCACTTGACCTGGTCCTAAACTAGGATACCCGGTAGTATACCCAAACTGAGGCCATATGTACGGCGGCCCCCAGTGGGAATCGAACCCACGATCTCTGTTTTGGTAGCTAAGCGTCTTAACGGCTAGACCAACGAGGCAGTCACCAGGCACAAAAATCCGCTCAGTCAGGATAAGCTTGAGACCAGGGGTATGACCAGGGGTACGGTGGGTCTGAAGGGAGATTTTCCTTCCTCCCCTCCGAGATACAGGGGTGAGTTTGTACAATCTAGGTAGTTTTCGCAGCTTTGCAAATCTATAAAAGGTTGAATTTTCAATTTTTAACTGACATATTTTTAGTTTGTATTATAACTAATTTTTCTCTCCCAACCCGTGCATAGATGATGTTTATAGCATCTGCTCTTATCTTATTTAGGTTTAGTTTTAAGCAGTTTTAAGCTGTAACTTAGGTGAGTGCTGAAAATCAGCGCCGTTAGAGGGCGTGAGGCCCGCGCCGGTCTGACAGCACACGCTGAGCACCTTTTGCTACCAACTACATCAATAACAGGCTGATCTCATTGGTAACTGTTTTTATATACCTTATAGAAAGTGCCAATGAGACTATAAATAATGGTCACCTCGCTATGATTACCTACAAGGTATGTTATGTATGTTAATTTACTTTTTCTCTCTTTCAACCGCTTTATGGTTGGTGGCAATAAATATTGTTTTACTTTTCACCTATGTACTTTTTTATTTCAATAAAATGAAAAGGTTTTCAGTTTTTTCATACACTGTTATATATATTTTTATGTGTGTTCAGCAATAATGCCTTACCACATTGTCCGATTTCATTGATTAATGTTTTTTAGACATTTATTTGTAATTTTTTATATAGATTATATAGAGGCACCCTTCAGAGCTGGTTCTTATATAAATTAGGTCAAGATCTGTTAATGGGAACAATGAGAAAAAATCATATTCTGTTTGTTGCACTAACCCTTTTAACCATTTTAAAAACCTATTTTGGGAGAGCGCTGGCACGGTTAGCCAGAGGGGTTCAAGTCCCGGCATGGGTGGAATTTTTAGCCTCTAAGTAGGTTTTTAAAATGAGAAAATCATCAAAAACTTCACTATTTAAATGACTGAAACGCACTAGTAATTAGTAAGTGCTGTATAAAAATGTATGATCTAAGTAAGAATAAGATGGTCAAACACTTCTTTGTGCAAAGGCATTTTCACGGCATTATGGATACCACCATACCGCAATACAGAAAACCATTATCGTGCGTGTTTTGAAGGTTTTTTGTCTTTATCGGCTTGTTCAAGTATACCGAAGGAATATTCTTAAGATCTCCAGATATTAAGATCCAACTCCAATACACCTATACGGCCTTCGCACGACAAAATATGAAGCTCGGATGCTGGCGTTCTCGTCAAAAAACTTCCAATGACGCAACAAAGCGGACCGGAAGTGTGTATCCGCGCCGACATCCACCGGAAACGTCAAACTTTACGCTATGCACTTCCGCTTATTGGATTTCGAACTAGGTTCCTTCGCATTTCGATTTTACATTTTCGTCGCATAAAAATTCGTTGAATCTCAGTTACACAGTTTTGGCACGGACTACGAGCGCACAAATTCACTCACACATTTCCTTTGTGCAGTGAACGTGTTTTGTCTAAGTGAAATCTTGAGTGACTCCCTATATACACATGGCCTCAATCGGGGTGTATTTCCATAATTATTTGCGATGATTTTGCCTTATTACCACAGCACAGGGTATCCTAGTTTGGTACCAGGACAGGTGATTGTGTTCTGTGTAAGTTATTAATATTATAAAAGGAGACATCTGCCTGATCTTCATAAAAACAAACCGGCCAAGTGCGTGTCGGGCCACGCGCAAGGTAGGGTTCCGTAGCGCTCCGTTTTATCTGCCTTACAGAAGTAACAACCTCATTGAAGAGATTTTCAATGGATTTTGTACGAAATTTGACTTTTATAAGTTGGTTGCCTAATACTCGTTAACTAGTAAAGCCTACTTAGCCGTGATACTTTTCCCTTTAAGTTCAATATAATGTGCTACTACTAGTTTAGCCAGGAGAGGGGTGGGCCCGATTTGGAAAAAAATGCGCTTTGAAGCTTAATATTTCGAAAACGGAACCATAAATCGAAAAGTGGTCTTCCTACACCCACACTATTTTTGAACGACCAATCCAACAATACCCCATATAATGGGGTAGACGAGAAAAAAATCATCCCCACTTTTCATGTTAGGGGAGGTACATTAAAAAAAAATTCACCATTTTATTGTTCAACTTTGTTGGCGTGATAAATATGTATACACACACCAAATTACAGCTTTCTAGTACCACCGGTCTTTGCGCTAGGCCGCGGACGGACAGACAGACAGACGGACATGGCGAAACTATAAGGGTTCCTTGTCGGACTACGGAACTCTAAAAATCAAAAAGAAAGATTAGTAGCAGCTTCGAGCTCCTTGAACTCACCAAAACAAACAGTTAACCTAATTATCGAACTTCAATGGTAATGGTTATGAAAACGTCAGCGGCTTGGGAAGTGATGTATCAGCGAAATTACTTGGCAATTTTACGGGAGTTTCACTTGCGTCGGATAATTAAAGTTGCCTTTCATCTAAACTTTTGTTATTAAACTCCTAATGGATGGCAAACACTCGTCTTATGCAGTCAGATCGATGAATATAATCCCGCTGCTTATCTTAAGACTATGTTTATTTAGTGGACGAACCTTAACCAACACGAGTGGCCAATATACTTCGACCAAATAGGGTAGGCACCAGCAAAGGGGAAGATAAAAAGTACCCAAAACCAGCGTGCGTGCATGCAAACGACCAATTAAAGTTAATGAAGCGGCAGACAGATACCAGGGACTGCCACTTGCCACGATCGTGAAGAGATCTGTCAAGATCGTGGCAAGTGGCAGTCCCTGGTATCTATCTATTCCTCTGGGATACAGGCGTGAGTTTATGTTAAGTTATGTTATGTTTTGTGCCGTCGTAAGAGAACAAATCAGAAATATATTTTAAGGCAAAGAATTGACGTTCTGTTTGTTAATTTTAATATACAATGTAATGTGAGGTGCCTTTATGTCAGTCGGTAATGGGATAAAATCATAAAATTCAGCTCAGAAACTTCACTCAGACTAGTCTTGATTGTGTATCTGTTAACGCATAAATCTGTGTGCAATTACACACTACAAAACAATTACAGGAAACACAGTAATAAAAGACAAGGTACAATGGATAATTTTCACTAAAAAATGTTTTAATAGAACAGGAGAGGCCACTTTAAATTATACTTTTAATAATAATCAATAGAAAAGTCTATATAGTCACGCGGTACAAAAAGCGCCATACAAATCGACCTCAGACTATGACGTCACACCCTCACATAGCGCCTTATAATGTATGAAGCGGTAATCAATATTTGAGTTATCCCGTAAAATAATGTTTTTATGCTTCTGCACCCTCACAAGAAAACGTTTACAATACAATGAAAAAACTATATCTAAAACATAAGTTTTTTATTATCATAGTCACTTTATTTTACACATTTTTTGTGATCTTGAGAACCCCGAAAAAATATTTTTATGATATTTTTTTATTTTTTTATATGTCTTCTGTGGCATAAAATCAATGTCATTCCAATCTATGTGAGAAGCAAGTTCCTCATTAGCGGCCTAAGCTAAGCATGACTATCGTAGTTAATGAATTTATTTCTTTCTTCACTGTAGCCATCTCTAGGTATTCATGGATCTCATCATTTTTGGTATACCATGCTGCGCCCGATACTTCTCTCAGAACTTTGTTTTGAAACCTCTGTAGTATCTCCAAATTGGAGTTGCTAGCAGAACCCCACAGTTGGGTTCCGTATGTCCAGATTTAAGAGCGCTCTTGTACACTAGGAGCTTGTTATTCAGTGACAAGGGAGAGTTTCTTTCTGTTAGCCATTGGAGGTTTTTGTACTGAAGATTCGCTTCAGTTTTCTTTTTTAGGATTCCGTACCCGAAGTCTGTCTGTCTGTCTGTCACCAGGCTGTATCTCAAGAACCGTGATAGCCAGGCTGTTGAAATTTTCACACATGATGTATTTCTGTTATCGCTATAACAACAAGATATGGAGTTTGTTGAACTTTACTTTATTCGCCATTTCTCCAGCCACTCATCAATTTTATCCGGCTATGATTGGAGCTTCTCTGATGCTATTTGTGGGTCTTTGTTGCTTGAATGGCAAGCTGTGTCATGTGCATAAGTTGCCGTCCTGCCCGACATCGTTCAACCTACCAAATATAAACAAAAAAAAAATCATAAAAATCGGTGAAGCCATTTCGTAGGAGTTTTAGGGGGATTTTTATATATTAGATATGGCACTTCCTGTATTATTGCATAAAATTAGTTTTTATGCTCAATGTCAGAGGGCGCAAATAAAATCAACTAAAGAACATTTCGTTTGGTCAATTGTGATTAAGAGCCGCAGAGGAATAAAAGTACTTTTTTCATTTGCTCCTTTTGTTCACTGGAGCATCGGCGCGGTGTTGGAAAAAGCGGTGTTCTATTTCCGCTGGACCACTAAGGTTTGCGATGTTTAAAATTACAGTTTACAAAATTACAATAATAATTAACAAAATTATACTAGGTGCAATTAAATCCCTAAAACATATCATCCATTCCATATAAAAGTACTACGCTTTATATAGTACCACAGTGTAAGGACTTGAAAAGACTAAGTTTGGAGTTTTTTTGTCCATTTTTTCTCCAAATTGATCTAGATTTTGAAATGGACACCTAGTTTAACTTGTAACGTTCATTAAGTCGCAGTTTCTGTGCTACTTTGAATAAAAAAAATTGATTTTGATTTTGATTTTTATAGAACAGCAAATCTTTATTATCCTGTTTAAGACCGCCATATTACGTCGTTTTTTCACTGTATATATAATTTTGAGTTGTTGATGAATTATTTCTTGATCACTTTTGTTGGGTTGGAGGACATATAAATCAAATCCTCTTGTCCTGTCAATGTATATTATTGTTCTTTCCTTTGCCACTTAAGCGATAAAAACAGCAGTTACTTAATTTCTTTGCAAAAATTAAACATGTATTTGTTATTGTTAATAAGAAGAACCCGAGTTACTGATATAGCTCGAAGTATTGCTCAGTTGAAGTGGCAGTGGGCGGGGTACATAGGTCAGAGAACTGATAGCCGTTGGGGCGGAATATTCTGACCTGGCGACTGCGGACCGGATGACGCAGCGTGGGCAGGCCCCCCTCCAGATGGTCTGACGACCTGGTTACGGTGGCGAGGAGTCGCTGGATGCGGGCGGCACAAGACCGGGAAGCTTGGAAAACCATGAGGGAGGCCTATGTCCCGCAATGGGCGTCAAATGGCTGATGATGATGATGTTATGGTTTCATGATAGCTCTCCGAAAATTTAATAAACATAATACAATTTTATAGTGCATAGCGTAATTTTATAGTGAGTTTTTTTTTCACCTCCTGGAAAGTTTGTGATTTGGACTTATGCGCTTTAGTCCGCCGATCCTATAACATATCCTCTAAGTCTGATTCGGCTATATTCGTTTGTCTCTTCGACTTGACGTTATGTTTAATCATGCATTTTCAGCAAGAGAATACCTCACCTTAAGCCTTCAACGGTGAAATCAAACGGTCCCGACTCCCGCGGGGTTCGCAGAAAAGTTTTTTATTAAAATAATATTATTATCAAAAAACGAGAAGGCGAGAAAAGAAAGTCCCTCTGTTTTTGTGTGAAATATTAGACGAATAATTTGTTCGGACGGAAAGCTCTCAATTTACGATTGGAGTAAACTCTTTTGACAGTTAGTAGGGTGGCGTGTGATGGTAAAAGGTAATTTTCCATTTACCGTCTTATTTCAGAATGAGTATAGGAAGCGATAACATTGAATGCTTTATTTAAGTTTATCCACGTTCGCCGTGGCCGTGTAGCGCCGGATTAAGAATAGCGTCACTCCATTTCCTTCCGTGGATGCCGTAGAAGGCGACTAAGGAAATAAATTACCAGGAGACGGGCAGCAGCGTCTTACTGAGATTCTAACCGCATACTGCGATCGCCAACCCGCCTGCCGAGCGTGGCGATTATGGCAAAACCCCTCATGGTTATGAAGGCCACGAGGAAGGCCTATGTCCTGCAGTGGGCGTCAGGTGGCTGATGATGATGATGATGATGATCCATGTTCGAACGGCGACGTGCGAGGGTAACGATTTTAATCGAAATTATAATACATGTGCAAATCGGCTGCACGTGGTCGGGCTTTTTTAGGATTGTAATAATTTAGTCTATACCTTAAAAATATTTGTTACGGCCCAACGGCTAACAGTCTGTGTAGGCAACATTTAATGAATTTGTGCTTTAGACCGCGGACCGGACGACGCAGCGTGGGCAGGCCCCCCACCAAATGGTCTGACACCTGCAGAACACCGGGGAGCTTGGCAAAACCATGAGGGCGGCCTGTGTCCTGCAGTGGGCGTCAAATGGCTGATGATGATGATGTGCTTCAGCTTAAGCTTTGTACTTATAATTTTATTGTGTGCCTTTTGAGGGCACCATAGTCACTGATCTATTCAAAATTAGCTATGATTATTATTATTTACAACTTTTATTGCACTTAGCCTAATGTACAATACGGCGGAACCAATGCCATAAGCATTTTCTACCAGTCAACCGCAGGAGGTGGAAGAAAGATTGGTAGGCGTGAGAGGAGGAGAGGGGGAAAAAGTAGAAATGCAATTTAAAATATACTTATACATATAAGGTAAGATTTAATATACCTACATATTAATATAATAATATACTATAAAATACCATAAAATACTGTACACATTGCTGGAGAGTAATACATGAATACTTAATATTTACCATACACAATGATAAGAACTAAGAATGTAAAGGTTGGCGTGACTGTGAAGAGGCCTATGCCCAACAGTGGGCGTCTTTCATGGGCTGTATAGGTAGATAGATGTAAATAAAAAAAAAAATTAAACTGTTTATTTCAAAAAAGAATTACATATAAATTTATCTCTGGAAGCTAAATCTTCCACATGAGATTATATTGCTTCCAGAGGTTGCTCTAAGATGATAAGTGATATAAATTAATTAGACTACATACTTATGTATATAACTTAATTTATAAGTAAAAGTATAGGCGTGCAGAAAAACACGGTTTACATGCAAACGATTAATTTTACATTATATAGAATAATACTTACAATCGCTCGTAGCCCCGGCTGCCTGAGTGATCTTAAAACGATCACGAAGGTTAAGCAACACAGGGCGCGTTCAGTGCATGGATGGGTCGCCGTCTATGCCTAACGCTAGTGGCATTTTTCCGAGCGGTTCCGTGCTTCGCAAGGCACGTTAAGCTGTTGGTGCCGGCTGCCATCGATAGATGGCAGTCGTTAAGCCAAGTCAGAGGCCTTAGGGCGGCTTGACAACTTCTGACAGTAGACGAGCCACTAGTCTACAAGCCTCCACCAATCCGGACTTGGCCCCCGTGGTGGAGTATGGCCTATACCTTCCTCAGGGAAGAGACCCGTGCCCCTCGGTGGGGACATAATGGGTTGATGATGATGAAGTTTAATATTAATTTTATTAATAATGTTAATATTAATATCAACATTAATATTAACATCGACATTAATTATAGTTAATAATTAATATATTAATATTAATATGGGAAGTGGGACGCACTACCTTCCCCTCACATTAGGGGTAAGCAGTACGTCCCCCTCCCCCTCATACTTATCATTTAAGAAGTATTTTTTTAATATATTTTTCATGCAATGACTTGAATTCATGGACCTTCTTTCGAGTTTTTCTACTATCGTTATTGTAAGTTTGTTAAGGATGTGGGGGAGACTGAAATTCTAGGTTCTTTTGCCATAAACATTTAAATATGTGGGTTCTTTGTATATTGACATGTTGCTTAAGTTACGCAGATTTATAGGCCTAGTCTTTTTCCCCTAGATGTAATATAGTAGAATATGTAAATATAATAGAGGACACACACCTGAAAGATTCTTATCACGACGAGAGGCTAAGGGAGGTTAGGGTAACACTTCTGGAGGAAGTGGTACCCCCACCTCCTTAAGTCCCCCAAGTTGATCGAGACAACTTATCCGACCCAAAATTCCCAAATAACATACACACACATACTTATCCCAGCGGGGTAGGCCGAGGCCAGGGACTGCCACTTGCCACGATCCTGACAGATCACTTACGTTTCCTCGACACTTTTTATAAATTACATGCTCTAAGGTATATGCAGACTTGGTATATGTATGGGAAGTCTTTTTTACGAAGGACTAGAGGTCCTGCTAAAGCCTTCTAAGTTCAAAAGGTAAAGGCTACAACTTGTCACTACAAGACCATATTTGAGGATTATTTAAGTTTCCAACGTTACGCCCGCACGTCGCCGCGCGTTGTACTGTGGATAGCCCTTTATTCGTGTAAAAGTAGAAACACTTGGAACCCAAGCAAAATACTGAAGATTGAAATTTATGGTTATTTAAAAGTAAGCCCAAAATGTTGAGAGATCGTTGTTTACAGAACTCTGTAAACGAAATAAATTTATTCATGTATTTTGTTTATTTATTCGCATAAAATGTAGCACATTATGGTGGTCAGATAATTATTTGGTTCCACACATGTCACCTTTCGAGGCATGCAGAAAATATTGTTACATTCCAACATTGGAAATTGTAAGTATGTTGTATCTACAACAGAGGATAATATTTATATCGGCGCACGTGTGGGCGGGGCCGGCCACGTCGATACCGAGTAAGATGCAGCTGACAGTACGGCTGCTTGCCAAACGGAATGCTGTAGGGACGGGGGTAATACATCTATAGAAATAGGAATCGATATCGATAAAGAGAACAGCAAGCTCTATTTTGACAGCGTTAATTAAATATTTGCCTCTCATTAACATAATATTGATGGAAATATTGTATGAGTGAGATAAATAGTGGTCCGGTCCCTTTGTTTAATTAACATAGTTAAATAGTCTAGTTCCAGACTAAAGCCTATGGTATATTTTCAAAAAACTAACTAAATGACATCCGCATAACACAACTACTTCCCATGATCCCAAATAGAGTTACTCTGTGATATGGCAAGCAGACGAGATCACAAACATGGAATAATACCCAGTATGAATTAATATTTACAAATAAGGATAGCATCCAGTCCCTACCCATCTCCGTCCGTCACTATCTTGGTAGTAAAAAAAATTATTGCCAGTAATAAGGAACTTATTAAAATTTTATAACAATGTAATTAAATTGACTGTAATGGCAGAAACCTAACTAGCTTTGTACATCTTTTAATTTTTCTAAAAATTAAGCGGCCAACATATAACCTACGACTGGCCTATGTTCACTATGTACGTCATAAAATTACGCAATGTGAGCTTTGTTGTATTAATAAACAAAGTAAATAAATACTTTATCGCGTTAAATCGCGAGTAACTTGAATGAGACAGGACAACATTTCCCAATTGCATTAATACTCGTAAGATGTAGAGTCAAATGTAAAGTTAAATTCCAAATAAAAATAAAGTGTTAACGTTAGCAAACTACATAAGGACACTATCCGCATCCGCATTAAATTTTGCAGGAAAACTACTTCTCGGCTACCAAACATAAACAACACGAAGCCATAAACGTCACCCTAAGCCTATTCGAGACTCAAGTATCGATAACTCGCGCTCGAGGACACCTCGCAAACCTAGCGGGCGTGTTCCGAAGACATTTGTCGATGCGGAAAGATGGCGTGGCGATAGGCCAAGCGCGATGCTGCTCGACGGTTGTCGATAATTTACGAGGCGCTGATGGCACAACACTAGAGTCTTGGGTGTGTTGCTCCGCTTGCGGCCGGGCGTTTGTGTCGTTGCAATTTGTGTCCTCAAAAAAAATAGGTCGATGTTGTAATGATGGTAAGTTGGTGAATCCTTGTCTTTCCTATGGGCTAGGCCGACTAAGCTGTCAGGATGGTGTAGGTGCTGGGCAAGCCTACTCCATCTAAAAAAACCATGTCCCAGGCACTGCAGCGTCCGAGTGGTCCCTTCACCCATCTAGTGTGAGTAAAGGTGCCACTGGATGCTCTATGATAGCAGCCTATTTACGTCCCTCTGTAGGGCACAGGTCTCTCTCAAAGAGAGAGAATGAGCTTAATCACCACGCGTGCCCACCACGAATTGGCGATTTCAAGCACTGGGATATGTGAATAGCTCAGACCGTTTTCTCACGATGTTTTCCTTCACCGTTAGCAAGTGGTATTGCTACTATAACTTCACAAATGTACATAACTTACATAAATAAAAAATAAAAACCGACTTCGCAACACTACAGCACTAAAAAGTTAGATACGGCAAATTATAAAAAAGTGTATATTTGATTAGAATATAAAAAGGGTCTAATCTCGATTGTTTATTAGCTAAATTGCAAGTATAGTTCCCGACAGATATTTCGAATAAAAATCTATCCAGTTCGGACTACAGTGTGTTGCACTTTTAGCGATTATCTTTATAACTTGTTAGTTTAACTAAACTAGTTTCTTAAGCACAAGTCACTTTCCACGTCCCTAGCCAACGAAATTTCCCTCAACGAAATATATTCGTGCGAAGTCAACATCATTTGTTAAAGTAATTTGCGGGGCATTAAACCGCCCACCAGCTCGCTGGACCGAACATCTGAGGCAGATTGCTGTCAGCAGCTGGATGAAGATGGCCGAGTACAGAAAGAAGCGAAGTACCTTGGGAGATGCCTATGTCTAGCAGTGGACGAATACAGGCTGATTCGTTGATCATTAATTAATTAATTATACTTTTTTTGCAAACGTTGAACAGGACAAAAAATAAGAAGTAACATGTACAAAGGCGAGCTTATATTTATTGTTAATATATTATTATTCGCTTATTAATATATTTCTTATCGGTTTGAAAATCGCCTTAAAAGCACAGTCACAACTGAAACCAACCAGAACGTTGCGAATATTGCCGAGCATTTGTATGGTATTTTACGTTGCAATGTGGCCAATAGCTGGATAGCTTCACCATGAATATTCTGGATTCAATCGACTAAATTGAATGTACGTAGCAACTAACAAGCCTTTCACATCTACAGCAGATGACATACAGTATCTAGTGGCACTTTAATCAACTCACAGTATAAGCTTAGAGGTAAAGTGACCACACAACATACATTGCAGTGTAGGGGATACCTTATGTATTATATTTGGTATGACTTACAATGATAAAAGCCGTTTTACATCCATTTTAGATGATTTATACTGTGTTTATTGGCAACTCCTTCCTACACAAGACAGGTAAAGTAGCCGCTCACATGCTGAAGTGCTTGGAGCATGTAAACTTTTCCAGCACTTAAACTATCGTCTCTGCTTAAACGGCTTCAAACCACAGGAAAGAGGATGTCTATACGTGCCGAAATAAGGGCTGCGGGTTTTCTCACGGTGATTTGTCTTCAGAGAAAGCAAGTGGCTTTGTCACTAATCGTCATTGCTCAGAAACAATAGGTATGTAAAGCTAAGCTCTGATTCAGAAGGAATTTATTGTGAGAATTTCGTAGCTTATTTCGTAGCGAATTCGTAGAGGGCTCGTAGCATTGCTACGGTTCGCCGTAGTACAAGCGTAGCGGTTCATACTGAAATGCTTATTAAATACTTTGACCGTGGCCTAGGTTTTTTGTGATTTATCTCGTCATCACGCGGGACAGATTTGAATGAAATTTAGCACAGTTTTTTATCAGATCCTACATAAGGGCGGATTTGCACCACTTTTTTAGGTAGTATTTAACAGAATTTAGTGACTTCGAGAAAAAACTTGTTTTGTCTAAATTCTATACAATTACAATAGAAACAGGAAAAATTACAGCTCGCCGGTAGTTAGTACCAATGTACATGTTCTTTACCCACAAACGTCACACTTAATATTTATTGTTCATTTATAATGTCTAGTGCTAAAACGAGACCAAACTATTCCCACGACGAAACATGTGTGTGGAGAAACAAGAAATCATTCAAGAACAACGGAATTTGATAAATCCGGGCATCGCACAAACTGTTCCCAAAAGTAAATACTTTAAACCTCTTACTTCACGGTCGCCGGTTGACTCACGGCATAGACAGAAGCACTTACTCAGAGGAAAATGTAAACATCGTGGAGAAATCCGCATTGTTGGCTCCGCATATTGACTCAGTACTCTTTCTTTAGTAAAGCTGACAAAGCTGAAAGTAGCCTTGCACTGAGCAGTCACTGCAATGTTATTGCCAAGTGCGAGTCGGACTCGCGCACGAAGGGTTCCGTACCATTATTTATACAACATTTGAATATTTCAAGCGTCTTCCTGTTGCCGTTTTTATTATCGAGTAAAAAACGTCAAAAAAACAGTTTTGTTGTATGAGAGCCCTTTAATATTACTTTGTTTCTGTTTTACTATTTGGTGTTATAGCAGCAACAAAAATACATCATCTGTGAAAATTTTAACTGTCAAACTATAACGGTTCATGAGATACAGCCTGGTGACAGACGGACGAACGGACAGCGGAGTCTTAGTAATAGGTCCCTTAACCTTGGGTACGGAACCCTAAAAAGCCACCAAGAGCATGTCAAGCCATGCACAATGTAGTGTTTGGTAGTAGGAGGAATTTTTTATCTGCTTTACACAACTAACATCAAAGTAATTTTCCATGGAATTTATATGAAGTTTTCCTTTAATAAGTTGGTCCCCTATTACTCGTTAACTTGTAAAGCTAACTTAGCAGTGACAGTTTCCCTTTTAAGTTCATTATAAGTATGTGCTACTGCTTTTATTTTTTTCAAGTTTATAATGAACCGTTTAAAGGTGCATCGCGGCCGATCGCAACCGCGCGCGATCGATCGCGTGCGACTGACGCGCGCGGCTGATGCGACAATAGTTATTGTATCAAAATGTATGGCGCCGTTTTTGTCGTCTGCCGCACGCGTCCGTCGCAGACTTTGGAAACAGCGCCATACATTTTCATACAATGACTATTGCCGCATCAGCCGCACGTGCAATCAGTCGCGCGCGGCTGCGATCGGCCGCGATGCACGGAAGTCTAATCTAACTAAAATTTGCGCTATATTTTGAAAACAGATCTCTAAATCAAAAAATGTTTTCCCTACATACACAGTATTTTTAACTGACCGACCCATCGATACAATTATGGTGTAGGCGAGAAAAAAAATGCATCCCTAATTTAGGTGTAGGGGGAAAACGTTTTTTTTTAAGATCCTATTTGTACCGTTTTGTTGTCGTGATTAATACGGAACCCTATAAACATATCATTATTTACAGGTTGCTTTAATGTAAAAAAAGACTTTTTGTTCTCTCAATTATGCAAATAGTATGGGTTTAATCACCACGCGTGCCCACCGCGATTTGGCTATTTCAAGCGCTGAGGGATGTGTACACCTCAGGCTCAGGCCCATACTCTCTTCCGGAGAGAAGGCCTGTGCCCTACAGCGGGATGTATATAGACAGCAATATATGTAAATAGTGAGAGCTTTAAACGAGGAAATGGTCTAGTGACAGAAAATATATTTTGCTCTCATTAAAGAAGCCATATTAGAAAATAATAATCATAGAGTAATAATATGGGCAAGTGCAGCGGTAGGACGACCAGCCATAAGATGGATAGATGACCTCATCCAACTGGCAGGAAGACACTGGATGCAAGCCACTTCCAACCGGTCTTTTTGGAAATCCGTGGAGGAGGCCTATGTCTATGAATAGTAGAGTTAAGAGTTTAACGGTTAACGTTACACTCTTAACTCCACGAATAGTGCAACGTTGGTCTGTTGTTGGTTCACCATCATCATCATCAGCCATTTGACGCCCACTGCAGGACATAGGCCTCCCTCGTGGTTTTCCACGCTTCCCGGTGTTGTGCCTCCCGCATCCAGCGACTCCCCGCCACCGTAACCAGGTCGTCAGGCCAGAACTTTTCCGCTCCAACGGCCATCAGTTCTCAGAGCTATGTGCCCCGACCACTGCTTCTTCAACTGAGCAATTCTTTGAGTTATATCAGTAACTCCGGTTCTCCGGTAAATTTATGATCACGCAGTGAAACTCCCAACATAGCTGGTTTTGGTCAAATTATTTTTATTGAGAACTGTTGGTTGTATTAACCCGTGCATATTGTTTTATGTCGTATATATGTCGTATATAACACATGAATACTAAACATATACGAGTCACGCTCGGAGATGTCACGAAACTACAAGAGTCTACGTGGAGTCTTTTCCACGTGGTAGCCCTGCTGAACTGAAGCTTTATTTATGTTATTTATCTTTCTCACTCGGGTCCCTTGGCGGTCTTCCAGTTTATCGGAGTCCCGATAAACTCCACTGTCTTTTGTTCCTGCTCTTTAGTTATTTTTTTATTAAAATAAGATTCACCCGCGTCGGCTGCCGCGCTCGGTTGGCTTCGCGCTCTGAGGGCGGCGTGTGTTAAGTAGATTTACGATTTTTCGATATTTTTTGCCGCTTATTGTGCGGCGGATTTGAAGTGAAGTAAAGTGTGAATTGCTGACTGGAAGGATGTGATGAGGGAAAATGTGTGACACAATTTGCTTACGATTCTATGTGACTTACAGTGTTTTCCTTTAGATGGTTTTGTGTTTTTATGTAATATTAGATTATATAAACTCTCGTTCTGGAGGGGTAGATAGAGAAACCAGGGTCTGCCACTTGCCACGACTCTGACAAATCTCTTTCGCTACATCAACATCCATTAGTCGTTGCACGCGGCCAGATTCGGGTTCTTTTTATCTTGCATTTCGCTTTACATCTTATCTTTTTCTTGCATATATTTCGTTTGTTGAAAATTCAAGTAAAATAATGCTTGCTGTACTTCTTTTATTACCCAACTGTCTAAGAGTGGCTTTATTGTCTTTGTCTCACAGTGGTATGAATCAGGGCAAAACCACTGATGATGACATAAATGTTTTCATAACCCTTTCGTCCACAATAAAATTGACAGGACAAATTAAGCAAGCGAGGTAGTTTATCACTTCTTGCACAGCAAAAGCTACTGCCAAATATGTAAATTTATAACTATGTTTAGAAAAACGAACCCAAGACCTCACGCACGTGAAGTAATTATGACCATTATGACCAATTTTACTATATCTTGATTATTTTTTTGACGTTTCCTAGGCACAAGATCCCGCTTCAGCAACATAGTACCAAACAAAATGTTCATAAGCAACTTTACAAACTATCGCATAACTTTCAAACTATTACAGTGTTCGTGGGATTAGCTTTGACTTCAAACAGTTTAGCTATTCCTGGTAGCTTACAGTCAGTACGCAACCTCAATTCACGCCTTCGGTTGAGGTGAAGGTATCGGTTTGCAACGAGTTCGTTGCCACTCGAGTATTGTAGATGAAAATTGGGGTCTTGCCAAAAGTTATGCTCGTGGCGTAAGTTTGTAGTCACCACAGAGTTGCAACGAGCAAAAAGTGGACTCAATTTCAAGCGCGATTACTTACGAGTGATCGATCTATATTCAGCTGCTTGAGTAAGCAAAAACTCCAACTCAAAAATTTACTCACTACAAAAACAAAAATGTTTAATAAACGTCAAAGCTGTTAGTTTCAGAATTAAGAGACAATGTGGATAATGCTTACTTAAAAACGCCACATTTATTTTTTTCAATCACGTTCAAAAACAGTTTTATAATTCATGTTAGTTCGGAGGTATGCAAATACGTCAGAATGTCAGGTTTCTTCAAAATATTTTCCTTTTCTCCATTAAATTTATTTTTAGGGTTCCATACTTCAAAAGGACGGAAAACGCATTGTCCGTCCGTCCGTCCATCCGTCCACCCGTCCGTCCGTCCGTCCGTCCATCCGTCCGTCCGTCTATCCATCTGTCTGTAAAGATCCATCATCTCGAGAACGCGTAGATGTATTGAAAAAAAAACCGTATACTCAAGTCCCTTGAAGCTGTTAAAAAATCAAACCTCTGAGTTAACGTAAAAAAAAGATACAGTCATTTATGCCTCAAAATACGTATATTTCGACACTTAATGGAATAAATATTTATAGGGTACTTTCCGTTGACCTAGAACTATGAAATTTGCCAAGTATAATCATCTTATACTACAAGGAGGGAAAAAGCTGAAAACTACTATTGTAATTAAATAATAAAAAAATTGTCTTTGAAGTTCGGGAAAAGCTCGCAAAAACTGCGAGACTCGACGCCTGAATAATTTATAATAATTATGTTTGTTTATAATAAGTTCCTACAAATTTTGTACGGAACCCTTGACGAGCGAGTCCGGCTCGCACTTGTCCGGTTTTTACAAAAGGTTTGGTTGTTGAATTTTTTTGTATAAATAGTTCCAATTAATCGCGTTCTTATTGAGAAAACATTCTGTACTTTCCTATTTTGTACCAAAGATAATGTCAAAAGGTTTTCGGGTTCGCAAATGGCGGAATATCTTGTTTTTGAATAAATTGGCGTTATTTATGGACTTTAGTTTTTATTTTCATGTCGTGAAATGTTAAAACCTGTTTTTATTCCGCTGTTTTTCTTTTCGACTACCAAATTCGCTCAATTTTTTTTGAAGGCACGCATTTTCATTATGCGCGTCTCTCAAGGAGCAATATACGATACAATATACAATTGTGGCTTGGTTTTAATTCATAAACAAAATGCTGGATCTCAATAACACTTTGGGCACTTCTCTCCCTGAGAGAAGGCCTGTGCCCTACAGTGGGACGTATATAGGCTTACCAATAATAATGATAACTTCCACACAATATGTTTAAATGACACAAATCTCGTGCTTACAAGAGAATAACCGGATATAAAACCAGCCAAGTGCGAGTCAGACTCGCGCACAAAGGGTTCCGTACCATTATCTATACAATATTTGAATATTTCAAGCGAATACCGCTTTCCGTTATTAACATCGAGGAAAAACGGCAAAAAAGTCACGTTTGTTCTATGGGAGCCACACTTAAATATTTATTGTATTCTGTTTTTAGTAATAGGGGTTAAAGTATGAAATTGCCGTTTTATTGCAATTAATAGGTTCTTTGAATTGACATAGAATCTTCATGGTTTGAGGTTTTCGAATGAAACTTTTTTCAAATGGTTTCTATGATGTTCTTTTTTTTTTTAAATGTGAAACATTTGAATATCGACTTTCAATTGTTTTTGTTATTCAATTTAGACAAGAAAGATGGATACTGCGAAAATTCGAGTGATTTTTGAATACGAGTTCCGACGCGGAACTAACGCGGCAGAAACAGCCCGCAATATCAATGCTGCATTTATTTGGTCTACTAATAAACGCACCGTGCGATTCGCTTTCGTGATGGAAATTTCGACTTAAAGACCGCCCACATAGGTGAATAACGATGAATTAAGAGAGATAGTGGAAGCCGACCCTAGTCAAACTACCCAGGAATTAGCGGCATGGTTTAACGTTACCTTACCCACAATATTGACTCACTTGCGTCAAATCAATAAAATAAAAAAATACGAAAAATGGGTGCCTCATAATCACTTGAATTTTCGCAGTATCCATCTTTCTTGTCTAAATTGAATAACAAAAACAATTGAAAGTCGATATTCAAATGTTTCACATTTTTTAAAAAAAGAACATCATAGAAACCATTTGAAAAAAGTTTCATTCGAAAACCTCAAACCATGAAGATTTTATGTCAATTCAAAGAACCTATTGCAATAAAACGGCAATTTCATACTTTAACCCCTAATATTTGTTGCTATAGTGGCAACAGAAATACATCATCACTGTGAAAATTTGATCTGTCTAGCTAACACGGTTCATGAGATACCGCCTGGTGATAGACAGACAGACAGACAGACGGTCATTGGAGTCTAAATAATAGGGACCCTTAGTCTTTGGGCACAGAACCCTGAAAAGTAGTAAAAGCCTCATGACAATTTTAAGTTTTTATCACTAAAATTTCTTTTTAAGTTTATTTCTAATTCTGAGGGCGATCAAACCTCAATTCTGATTCATTGTTGAGCCGACATATATATGCCTTGGGCGTCTTTGCCGGCCCTTCCATTTAACATTAACTTTATTGTACTTTATAGCACGGCTATAATGCAGTCTACATACGTCCCTACAGGGCACAGGACTTCCCCCAGAGAGAGAGAGAGAGTATGGGCTTAATCATCACGCGTGTCCACCGTGGATTGGCATTTTCAAGCGCTGGGGTATGTGAACACCTCAAACAGGTTTCCTCACGATGTTTTCCTTCGTGGGTTAGCACAGCTATAATTTCCCGAAACTCATG
The DNA here is from genome assembly GCA_947308005.1 of Yponomeuta malinellus. Taxonomy (NCBI): domain Eukaryota; kingdom Metazoa; phylum Arthropoda; class Insecta; order Lepidoptera; family Yponomeutidae; genus Yponomeuta; species Yponomeuta malinellus. The sequence goes on along the minus strand of OX371020.1, from coordinate 737,423 downwards.
ACCAGATACAAATGAGTTGCTCTGGCTTCAACTTAAACCCATTGGTGGAATCAAGTTTCAAGTTTGCATTCCCTTCAAAGGCACGCTGGGAATCGACAAAATAATGAGCGTTCAGGAAAACAGGTACAAACAGAAGTTTGAAACTAAACACAAGAGTAATTGAGATATAATAAATACTTGCTACAAAAAAAATTAAGACCGTTCTGCCAACGTTGGCTAAAACAGATGGCATTTAGCTTTAGTCTTATATATTAAGGAAATCTTGTTAAAATACCTTGTGGCTAGTGGCGGGCTCTGGTCTTTGCTTACCCTTCCGGAATACAGGCGTGAGTTGACGTACTCTTTGTGTACATATTGTTTGATAATTTATCTACTAATAAGAATTCTGTCAACGTCACAAAAAATTACATTGGTTCAAGTGTTTGGAAGATATCGTGGTATAAAGGAATGGACAAACATACATGCTGAAAAAGTATTGCTCATCTTTTCTTTCGGCAGTCTAGCTTTGTTTGTAAATAAATTATTAATATACTGCAACTATCTGAAGGATTCAAATTATGACCTCTAAGTCAGGAGACAAGCTCTGAACCGATGATTTATTGTAAAGCTGTACTTCTTAAACATGCCATATATGTCCTTCCGCAGGCCACAAGCCTTCTCTCAGAGCAGTATGGGCTTAAAAAACACGCCTACCCAACACAAACTGGCAATCTACTGAGTATTATGCGTTGTGGTGCATAACGCACATACTCAGGTTTCCTCACGATGCTTTTCTGAATGTTACCGAGTCGCATTGCTACTGAAAATTCACAAGTGTACGTAACTCAGAAAACAAAGTCATTGGTACACCGGCATCGAAGCTAGCACCTTTCGAGTATGAGGCCGGCGTTCTGCCAATGCGCTGCCACCGCTGAGCTTAACATAGTGTTTCTGTCTAATCCTCATCTGTACAGACAGACGGGAGTCATTTCGATAAGTAATGAGATACTTGACAAATCGTTACAGAAGCGAACCGTCGCCTTTGACGGTTGCAGTGTGACGAGTAGAAAAATAATGAGATACAGCGAAATTCTGCCCTGATGTTAGGAGATGCAAAGCTCTCTTTCAGACAAAGTATCGTGACAGAGGGATGGAATTAATTACGGGGGATTGATAAACAAAAATTGGCGCTTTAAAGCTTCATCATCAGCCATTTGACGCCCACTGCAGGACATAGGCCTCCTTCGGCATAATCTTTTGGCATTTTGGCATAATCGCCACGTTTGGCAGGCGGATTGGCGATCGCAGTATGCGGTTCGAATCTCTGGAAGACGCTGCTGCGCAGACGTCTCCTGGTGATTGATTTCCTTAATCGCCTTCTAAGATATCCGTGGAAGGAAATGGAGTAACGCTATTCTTATTCCGGCGCCACCCGGAAAGCTTAATATTTCGAAAAAGAAAATAAAAATATGGTCTTCCCACACCCACAATATTTTTAAACCACGAATTGAACAATACTCATGGCGCAGGCGACAAAAAAATTTCATCTCTAATTTAGGTGTAACAGGGTACAGTAAAAACATTTTTTTTCGAGATTTTATTCTTATGTTTTCTCGGCGTAAGAAATACGTAGGTATATATATGCCAAATTTCAGGTCTCTAGCACTTATCGTCTCATGTGCTAAGCCACGGCATTGCGAGACTATAAGGGTTCCATGTTGACTACGGAACCGTAGAAATTGAAATTGACATTGATTTTATTCCAGAAAAGTTTAACAATTTACTTATCCTATTTTAGCATACTTGGATTGAATGTAATTTTATTTAACTAACGATGGGATTAGAACGATGATGTCTGTACTAGTTACAAAACTGTATGACAGACAGCAGCACCTTCCTTCTGCGAAAGTTTGCTATTTTATTACTTTGCTGTTTGAGTATTTACTGATGTATGCTAGTTACAAGCTAACAAAAAAATGGTCCAGAGCCTTGTGTCGAAAAGGACCGTATTTTTATTGTCGAGTGCCACCATAGACTGCATTTGTCAAAAGTGTACTACGTTCTTTACAGTCATTAAAATGTTAAGAATGTGGAGCAAAAGGGATAGCAGAAGTGAAGGCAGCCTTAAAGTCTTAGGTATTTCCCCGTGTGCAGCAAAGAAGGGAAGGTTTTAAAATTCCTATTTCACAGTAGAGTTCCAGCGGTTTCCCTCCATAATTCATTCGGCGGCGCAAGATGTGTGTGAGTGATATTTTTATTTATATCTTCAAGCTTAGAGCTTTCTTGGTACAAAAAATGCGGTATTCTCTTCTTAGTTTTATTATTAATATTTCTTCCCTGCATGGCATGCATGGTATAAAGGTTTTTAGGTAGAGACAAACGCAGCATAGGATGCCCACCAGCTCACTGGACCGACGATCTAAGGCAGATGGGTGCTAGGAAGGCCCGTTGAATTTCACGTTGCCTTGTAAAGAATACTATCAATCAATAAATTAATAACGTCTATGATAAAATTTGAATGCAATTTGCTACATATTCGTAAAAAATCAGGTTCTGGATTAAATTTAATAAAACATTATATAATTTAAGTTTCATGCGAATGAATTTAAAAGTAATGCTTAGTCATCAGGCCCTAGTTTCTGATTTATTTCAATTTTTATAACGCCAGTTATATGTGTGTGTGTCTCTAAGCACGAATAAATGATTTATCTACCTATCTATCTAACGGTGAAGAAAACCTTAGTATGTGAGGTGTTAACATATATCAGCACTCAAAATTATGGGCGCGCGCGGTTTTAAGCCCGTATTCTCTCTCTGAGAAAAGGCCTGTGCCCTGCAGTGGGACATTTATAAACTACAAAAACGGTCCAATTTGTTGGGCATACATTGTGACACTTACGGAAGAAAACACCAAATGTTTACACTTAAGGAGGTCGGGGTTTGTTCGAAACGTTTGGCCAACCGCCACATGCCATTTTGTTGCTGGGCTCACTTTAAAACGGAGGAAAGAGATTTTTTTCAACCCGTTTAGTCTCTGATGTTTGGAAATTTACCATTACAGAAGCGAACTGAGACACTGCGTAACGAGGTGTCTTGTTCGATAACAGCACTTGCGTTAAAGACGATCACAGATATATTAGAATATTACAAGATAAAAAGCATCAGAAACCGGCGTGCATGCATGCAACGGCTAATGAATGTTGGCGAAGCGAATGAATGTGTCAGGCAGGTAAAAAACACTGGTCCCTGCATATCCCTCCGGTATCCAGGCGTGACTTTGTTTGTGTAATATAATGTAATGTAATATATTGAATGAATGAATGAATGAATGAATGATTTTATTGCCACAAACAAACATGCTTACATACAATAATTAAAAAATAAAGGAGTATGCGTGTGACAATGATACTATTTCAGCGTTTGCTGTTTCTATTTGAAACAGCGCTGGTTTTCAAATAGCACCTCCACGCCAAATGAAGAAAACGTGTCATGCAGGTAGGGCTTACCGTTAAAAAAAATATACATGTATACATAGAAATATAAATAACGTTTATGTCAATTTGTAGGTACAAAAAGTTTAAATTTTAATTGAATTGAATTTAATTTTAATTTAACTAAGTTTGAATTATAATGCGAGATAGTCAATAATGTCATTCATGAAATATTGATTTATATTTCTTTAGTTCCTTATGTTCCATTAACCTATGGTGGTCTTAAACAATCAAAAAATGCTTTTTTGATGACAGTGATTTATTTACTTAACTTTAAAAAGGAATAATTTTATTACATTATATGAGAATTCTTTATTGTACCCATCATAAAATAATAGAAATGAAAACCGTTAAACATCTTAGTTTTGCCGTATAAAACTGGTGGTGTTATATACAAAAAGCTATTTCTTCCAGACAATCTTAAGATTCGTAGAACTGAACCAGTTCATTGTTTAAACTCAAAATGTAGCGAGTACCTAAAGCCAAATTAAACAAGTTTTTATGTGGATAAGAAAAAGACTGGTGATAAAATGAATTTGCAAGCCCTCATTCATCATATTTATTTTTTTACACTTTTCAACACATTTCCGGGCGGTGGTAGCAAAGCAGTGGAACGCCGGCTTCTTATTCGGGAGGTCGTGGGTTCGAAACCATATGTATCAATAACTTTATTTTCTAAGTTACGTACATTTGTGAAGTTACAGTCGCAATACCACTCGCTAACGGTGAAGAAAAACATCGTGAAAAAACCTGAGTGGCTGAGGTGTTCGCATACCTCAGCGCTTGAAATTGCCAATCCGCGGTGGGCACGCGTGGTAATTGAGCCCATACTCTCTCTCTCTGAGAGAAGGCCTGTGCCCTGCAGTGGGACTTATATAGGCTACGTAAAAAAAACACTTTTCCAAGCAAAAAGAAAAAAAAACAAACTGACTACGTAACGCCAACAAATAAACAAACAAACAGCTCCTTGAAACGCGAATATCAATCGTGTAACCACGCATAAAGGGAGGTCGGTTCAAAGTAACCGGTTCCCTCAGGCAAACTACACGAACTACACTGAGTTCCAAAGACACCGCCTCAAAGACATTTTAAATGTACACATTTACCTGCCACTGAGTGCTGTCATAATAATCTTGCTTCAGTACAAACAAATTCGCTACACAAGTAAGGGCACCGCGCTCTCTCTAAACTGACAGACGACCCACAGACGGATAAAATAACATAGAAATTGCGACTTGAACGCTACAAGTTAAACATAGGCGTCAACTTCAGGATCTAAGATAAGATAAGAATATTCTTTTTAGGGTTCCGTACCTCAAAAGGAAAAAACGGAACCCTTATAGGATCACTTTGTTGTCCGTCTGTCCGTCCGTCCGTCCGTCTGTCAAGACCCTTTTTCTTAGGAACGCGTGGAGGTATGAAGCTGAAATTTATATCAATTACTCAAGTCTACTGTCCCTTGAAGCTGTGAAAAAATCAAACTTCTAAGCCAACGCAATCAAAAGATACAGCCGTTTATGCCGCAAATTTTCGACACTTGCAAGGGAATCAAAACCTACAGGGTGCTTCCCGTGAACTCAGAATCTTGAAATTTGGTACGAAGCAACGTCTTATAGCATAGATAAAGGAAAAATTACGAAAACCATAAATTTTTAGTTACATCACATAATATATTTTTTTTAATAATTTTAAACTTACTACCCATTTCCTCATAAACGCGTAGAGGTATTAAATTGAAATTCATACCAAATACTCAAGTCTATAATACCTTTAAGCTGTAACAAAATCTAACTTCTATGTCAACGCAATCAAAAGAAACAGCAATTTAAGCTGCATATTTTGAAACTCGCAAGTACTCGCAAGGGAATCAAAACCTAAAGGGTACTTCCAGTCGACCTAGAATCTTAAATTTGGCATGAAGCAACGTTTTATAGCACACATAAAGGAAAAATTCCGAAAACCTTAAATTTTTAGTTACATTACAAAATATATATTTTTTAATAAATATAAACTTATTACTTTTTTCCTCATGAACGCGTAGAGCTATCAAGTTGAAATTCATATCAAATACTTAGATCTAATTGCCTTTAACCCGTGAAAAAATGTTGTTGACATTGCAGGTTTGTACGGAACCCTCGGTGCGCGAGTCCGACTCGCACTTGGCCGGTTTTTTCGTACAGTAGAGCACACGATCTAAATAGTTTTTGCGGAATACATTTCTTCAAATGTAGTATTTGATTCATCATCATCATTCAGCCACAAGAAGTCCACTGCTGGAAAGAGGCCTCCTCTATGGATTTCCAAAAAGACCTGTTGCATCCAGCGTCTTCCTGCCACTTGGATGAGGTCATCTGTCCATCTTGTGGCTGGTCATCCTACGCTGCGCTTGCCGATATGTGGTCTCCATTCGAGAACTTTTCGGCCCCATCGGCCATCAGTTCTGCGTGCTATGTGCCCCTCCCACTGCCACTTCAACTTACTAATCCGCTGGGCTATGTCGACGACTTTCGTTTGTCTACGGATCTCATAATTTCTGATTCGATCTCGTAGTGAAATTCCGAGCATAGCCTTTTCCATAGCTCGTTGCGTGACCTGGACCTTTCTTATGAGGCCCATAGTGAGAGACCACGTTTCAGTGCCATAAGTCATCACTGGTTGTATAATTTTGTCTTGAGCGACCAAATAGGGGATGTATTAGCAAAGGGCAAGATAAAAAGTATGCGAAACCGGCGTGCGTGCATGCAACGACTAATGAATGTTGAGGAAGCGAAAGTGATCTGTCAGGATCGTAGCAAGTGGCAGTCCCTGGTCTCTGCCTACCCCTCTGGGATACAGGCGTGAGTTTATGTTATGCTATGTAACTGTATATACAGTACCCTATCAAAAAGACGGGTTTATTAACCTTAACCAGACTAAATCATGGAAAAAAGATGAACATTTTGTGGTCTTACTAGTTTCTAATAGCAATAAAGAATGCTGCCTGTAAAGGAAAACATCGTACAAATTTCAAGAACAGAGACCTTTGAGGATGCAATGTCGTAAAAGCCGTTTTTATACATTGAATTTGAAGTTGAATAGTCAGAAAACTCGTTCTATTTTTAGTATATCTGTAATCATTGCATTAATACGGCATTTAAAGAGAAAAAAAAAAACTATTATTTTGTTGTCTCCGCTGTCCTGTAAATTCCTAAAATGGCTTTTACTAAATTTCTTACCCAAATGCTCGATGTGTCTCAAGTCATATCATGTCATACATACATACATGCATAAGCTCACTCCTGTATCCCAGAGGGGTTGGCAGAGACCAGGGACTGCCACTTGCCACGATCCTGACAGATCACTTTCGCTCCCTCAACATTCATTAGTCGTTGCATGCGCGCACGCCGGTTTCGGGCAGTTATTATCGACGGGACGGGACTTTTTAGGGACGACCCAGGCGGACATACTTCGACCAAATAGGGGACTAGCAAAGGGCAAGATAAAAAGTACCCGAAACCGGCGTGCGAGCGTCATGTCATGATTTTGAATATTCGCGAATGTTTATTAGTCAAAGTTAACTTGCTAATTGCCATAGAACCTGACTTTCATCAAACCTATGTTAACTAACTAAAAACAGGAAAATTATCTATTTTAATATTATGAACGTTTTTAGAATTGAATTATTTCAAAACTGACCTAAATACTGCACAATATTTTATACCATAAGAAGACCTATGTACTATTGTATAAGCTTGTGTAACCAAAATGTTTGGCCAGGGACAAAACGGCGTTCAAAGCAAAAACAGGCTCCCCTGCGGCAACGGAAAAATAAAACGAGATACAACTCCGTTACTCCTTTGACCGACGTTTCACTCTAACGGATTGTTTCTCCATCTAAAATAGTTATTCGCGATGAAAAGGCTGAGGAATGGACTGTATAATGGAAGAAAACTGATGAAAACGGGTAAAACGAAGTATAATAGGAAATAATAGTCGAATACATGGGCAATGAGATGGTGACAGCAAGAATATTACAAAGGTGATTGACATGAGAGAGAAACATCAATAAAGGAAAAATATAAAAAGATCATCATATAATATGTCCTTTGCTTCATGGACGTATGAGGTCGTAGGTTCGACAGAGTCTCAATCTCTGTCTCTCTCTCAGAGAGAAGGCCTTTGCCCTACAGCAAGACTTATATAGGCTGCATTATTGTTAAGATAACTCGGCAATCCCTGTAATCAGGTAACAAATATTCGCCCCAGCGGATCGGTTACCTACAGGCACTTCTTTGCGGGAAGCTTGGAACATCTTTTTCTTTTATGTACCCACTAATATTTTTGGGTAATGCGAAGTTTGTTCGTCTGTAGTTTAAGTGCAGTGCGAAAATTAAGTGCAAAGGTAAACGTCCAACTTCAGGGCGTTTGCAAATGAAAAAAAACCGGACAATTATCGACACAAAGATCGAGAAAAACGGCAAAAAATTACGTTGCATGGGAGCCTCCCTTAAATATTAATTTTATTTTAATTACTTATTTTTGAAGCTAATATAGAACTAAATGTTTTGTAAATATTTCAAGCATCTACCCTGTTGCCGCTATTTATGTCGAGCAAAAAACGGCAAAAAAATACGTTTGTTGTATGGGAACCCCCCCTTAAATATGTATTTAATTCTTTTTTTAGTATTTGTTGCTATAACGGCAACAGAAATACATCATCTGTGAAAATTTGAACTGCTTAGCTATCACGGTACATGATATACAGCCTGGTGACAGACAGACCGACAGACGGATAGACAGACAGACGGAGAGTGAAGTCTTAGTAATTAGGCCCCGTTTGCGTTTGGTACCCTTCGGGTATGGAATTCTAAAAAAGGTCCATAAAAGGAAGTATTTGGAAGATTCATGAAGCAGACGAGGAAATGACCGAGTGGATTGATGGCCTCCCTTTCATATTTTAACCCCCTGTATATCATACGCAAGATAAATAGGTATGTTTCATACCAGTTTGAAAGCCAGACAATTGAGCCAGCGATAGGTCGCGCGAAGTGCACCTTAAGCCAAAGATGCGATTCATACAAAAAAGTGTAATCTAAAATGAATAAAGAAACTGACTCGTAAATGTACATTAAAAAGTACCTTTTCAGAGGAAAACATGAAAAACTCTAAGGGAATCATTTTTTTTTATCTTAAATTTGAATTGCTTTCCCAGATATCCAGATTGCTTGTCTTGGGGTTAAAGTCGTAAGTAAAGTAGTAAGACTTGATAATCTAAAATAAAAGACCCCACTTTGAAATTAATTTCTATCGAAAATATCAACGAATCACGTTTTCAAGTTCTGGGTAGTAATAATCTATATTAACATACTAAAACCGTACGTTTATAAACGTTCTATTAAATCAATGCCACCTATTTAAAGATGTACGAAAATCCTCCCTCGCCCTTCACTCCTCTTTAGTCTAATGACTATCATGAAAACTTGTCTAAGCAAGCGGAGTCGCGTGCAAAACCTAGCCACCGATAAGACCAAATGGCGGCCATTCCATCGACAACGGCAGAAACTATTGCCCCGATTCTGCGAGCTCTCGCCGCCATTTCCCCATTTTTGCGCGCAAAATCGCGAGCCTTTATCTCCAGCAGGGCCCTATTTCTCGAAACTTATTAGACTAATAAGATTAGTCAACGAACTAATATTTTAGTGGCAGTCCCTCACCTCTGCCTACCCCACTGGGATACAGGCTTGAGTTTATGTATGTATGTACTATTTTTCACAAGTTTACTAGTGTACGTTTCTCGAAACTACTGTAATAAAATATAAGTTATTAGTTACCAACCAATAAATATTGGCTAATATTGTTAGAGTTAATAGGGTTTTGGTTTCATGAATAAAAAGAAAAGAAATTAACTACTAGCATTCGTTTCTCGAAGCTACTGTAAGAGACTGTAATAAGAAAATATTAGTTATTAGCTACCAAGTAATAAATATCAGCTAAATATTATTAGAGTAATTTGGGTTTTGGTTTAATGAATAAAAAGAAAAAAATATATATACGAAAATATAAGAAACTATTTGTAATATCTTTCACCTGGTTGTGCAATAAAGTGTTCTCTGTCTATCCATCTATCTACACTAGTAAAATATACTAATAAAGCTATTAGCCTTGAAAGGTTTGTAAAAAATATTAGTCAAAACTATTTGTGTATTTTATCAAACAAATTTATAAAGTGTGGATCGATTCGGACGCGTCTGACGGTGAAGAAGGTTTAATAATAATTTGCCGTCGACGAGTTGTTTTGTCAAAACGTCTTAGAATCATTAACTTGAGAGCCATTTTAAAATATATAATATCTAAATTAAAGCAACAATCTGCTTTACCGCCAATGCGCAGATGTCAAAAGAAAACGAATACAAAAGTGGCGGGAACTTTTCCCGATTTTTTTAATAGGCGTGGGTAGTAGGTGAATTCAGCCAAGCCAGACTAATATTTTTTATAAAGCTACCAGTATTAGATTCCAGTCTAATCATTATTTTTGAGAAACAGAAAATATTAGAGCTCATAAATTTTTCACTAATAAACTAATAGTTTCGAGAAATAGAGCCCACGGCCGCACGGCAGTATACTAATACTAGTAAATTACTGAGTTCTAATAGATAAATGGAGAACACTTTATTGCACAACCAGGTGAAAGGTATTGGCGGTCTTATTGTCTAATATTTTCTGTTTCTCGAAAATAGTGATTAGACTGGTAATGAATACTCGTAGACTAACAAAAAAATATGACTCTGGTTTGGCTTAATGCACCTGCTTTACCTTTTTACCTATTAAAAAAGCGGGAAAAGTTCCCACCACTTTTGCATTCATTTTCCTTTGGAGGATTGCACATTGGCAGTAAAAGCGGATTGTTGCTTTAATTTAGATATAAAAATTTTAAAATGGATCTCAAGCTAATGGTACTAAGAAGCATATTAGAAGCGAAAGAAATAATGTTTGAGAATTCATTAAATTCATTTTATCTTTCATTAAACTGGAACGTTCATTGAAATAGTTCGTATGTATTTCTGTTTAAAGAGACTCGACGACGGTGAATTATAATTAAACCTTCTTCACCACCGGAAGCGTCCGGAACACTCCTAATTTCATAAATTTGTTTGGTAAAACACACTAATAGATTCGACTAATATTTTTTACTAACCTTCCAAGACCAATAGCTTTATTAGTATATTTTACTAGTGTAGATAGATGGATAGACAGAGAACACTTTATTGCACAACCAGGTGAAAGATATTACAAATAGTTTCTTATATTTTCGTATATATATTTTTTCTTTTTATTCATTAAACCAAAACCCAAATTACTCTAATAATATTTAGCTGATATTTATTACTTGGTAGCTAATAACTAATATTTTCTTATTACAGTCTCTTACAGTAGCTTCGAGAAACGAATGCTAGTAAACTTGTAAAAAATATTAGTAGTCCCATAAGTTCCGAGAAATAGTGCCCTCATCGTTCTTAGTTTGGGGGACTGTTGAGGTAGCAGTTATAGAATTTATAAGGTGTTAAACTGCAATCCGAGCTTTCAAAGTGAAGCAACAAATTGGTAGCCAAATTGGCAGGCTTAGCGAAGCCGGTTGTCACTCATCACCATCATAAGAAGCATATATATCTCCCACTGTAGGCACAGGCCTTCTCTCAGAGAGAGAGTATGGGCTCAATCACCACGCGTACTCACCGTGGATTGGCGATTTCAAGCGCTGAGGTTGAGTATACTCAATACTTTATTGCATTCCACAAGTTTTAGAGAAGTTACACTTTAACTTAACAGTTATTTGATAAGACCTTTGTGGACCCTGTTGGGCACGTAACATTTTACTGCTTGTGCTGTATTAAGTAAAATACGCATTATTTATATAAATTTAAAATTAGAATACTTAGTTGAATAAATAATCATGCAATTTAATTATATTTAAAAAGTTATATTAATGTAATTATTTATCTCATTGCATCTATATTATTCTTTAAATATTCGTCTATAGTATAATAACATTTTGAAATTTGAATTTTCTTTAAATCTTTAGTGAAATAATTGTAGTCGTTATTTAATTTAGGTCTTTAAGGTGCTTTGGGAGTTTGTTATAAATTTTTACAGCCATTACCAATGTACTGGAAGAGTGTATTTTCAATCGAGAGGTGGGTAATAATAATTTATTTTTGTGTCTTATAGTCACATCCCCTTTTTTTTGAAAAGTTCTTTATGTTGTCTGACGAATTTACCTATCCTAGAAAACAAAGTCATAGGTACATGCCCGCACTGGGAATCGAGCCTGGGTCTTTCGCTTCCGAGTCCAATGTTCTACCCACTAGGCTACCACCGCTGATGAAAGATAGAAACCGATAGAAAAGCTATTTACATCGCGTTATACATCTAAGGCCGTCTCCAACCACTTCTTTGTCACTTACTCCTATAAGAATACAAGTCGAGTTATTCTACTAAATTTGTCAATTTAATTTACACGGCTACTTAAGGGACATTCGAGAACCGGTGCAAAACTTTGAATGTTAGCGGTACAGTGATTGAGATAAGTTAATTTGATTGCCCCCTTTACCACCGAGCGCCGTCACCAGAAGCAATGTGCGCAAGCACAATGCTAGATAGCCACCACATTCGGACATATGACCGACATTACACGCGCATTACCTTCTAGGGCTGGGCCTGTCAGTGGGTCGAGGGACTGCTGACCGCTATTGAACGATGAATGGGGTACTAGTGATGTGACAAAGTCGTGCGAAAACTAAAATACGAATAAAGCATTGAGTCCGGAACATTTCTATTGTATTTTTGTTTGCCCATGTGCAAAACAAATCAAATGAAATTAAATCAAAATATTTATTTGTCATAAACATAGGTGTTGATTGCAGGTCTTGAGTATAAGTTGTATCTCTATGTAAACGTACTGCAATATAATAAACCATAAACTCACGCCTCTATCTCAAAGGGGTAGGCAGAGACAAGGGTCCGCCTCTTGCCACGATCCTGACAGATCTCTTTCGCTTCATCAACATTCATTAGTAAATAAATAAAACATACTAGTACAGCTTGATATTGAAATGATGCGAGATTACGATAAATGAATTATATCCGATAAACAAAATTTAAAAGATTTCCAGTTTATTTTTTTATTTATATTTTTAGAAATCTATTGTATGGTTTTCAGTTTTTATTTAATGTATTTGAATGATACGTTATTTCATTAGCGTTGTATGAAGGATGTGGTCAATTATTACATTTTAAATTCAGAAAAAGCACAATTTTTATATTTTTTTATTTGTCCAGATATGCTTTATTAGTGTATTTTATAACTTAAGAAATGGGCATGACAAATTAAAAATATATATATTTGCCATTTAACTTTAAATCTTTATAAGTTTTTATGTCATGTGTTCCAGTGTTACAAAGAATATCCTTATCGTACACCTATCGACACGCCATTTAATTGCACTTTAACCCCAGCCCTATTTCTAAAATCAAAAAGGTCGCGGGCGCTCGTTTCACGTGGCATTAGGCGAGGTAACACCACCATTGTGTCCTGATGGGAATGACTCGCCGATTTCGACTGGCCGGTCTGAATGGGGATTCGGTCCTTTGGAATAGATTTACCTATAAGTATGAACAGCCTAAGCTCGTCCCACTGCAAGGCAAAGGCCTTCTCTCAGAGAGAGAGAGAGAGTAGTTTTTTTTTTTTTTGTAATATCCACACAACACATTCACTTGTCCGTGTCCCGAACTAGCATAACGTGTGCTATGTTGACCAGGCAAGGACATTTCACAAACATGGAAATAAAAACCTATTTAGAAGCTAAAAATTCTACCCATGCCAGGACTTGAACCCGCGACCACTGGCTAACCGTGCCAGCGCTCTCCCAACTGAGCTAATAGGCAAGTGCATGCATCCGTAAAATTTCGAACCTCTTTACAAACTTCTCTGTATTATGTACAGGCAGCGACATCTGGCTGAAGTAATTTACATCACATGGAAATAAAGGCATGAACTGAAAACGCAGTCAGCGCCGCATAGTTGTAGGCCGCAACTGTTTAATAAATACTTTTAATATAATTTGTTTTGCCATCGACACGCTAAGAAGAATAAGAAGGTATGGTATGGAGGCTTACAAACAACCTTTGAAAAAAAAATAGTATCCTTTACACAAGGTACCAAGGCGAACCTAGGACTAGACAGCGTGTCCGCTAAAGACAGCCGTTTTTGCCGGAATTCAGTTTATCTGAGGCACTCTGGTTTTCTTACAAAAAAAAATTATCACTCACGAAAGCATACTTCAATTTTTTTTTATAAAAGGTTTTAGCAAAAACCCATTTTACAAAAATCACATTAAGAGTTTTAGAAACTAGGATACAGAAACTTAGCCTAAAATCTAGAAATCTTAACACTAGATAGCATTTCGCTGAAACGGCCGTTTTAGGCAAATATGCTTTCCCCCGGTTTTTCGTACACTGACAATCTGCCAGTTATCTTTTTAGGGTTCCATAGTCAACAAAAAAACCCTTATAGTTTCGCCATGTCCGTCCGTTTGTCTGTCTGTCTGTCTGTCCGTCTGTCCATCTATCTATCCGCGGACTAGCTCAGAGACTATTAGTACGAGAAAGCTAAAATTTGACACAGACATACATATTAATTACGCCGTCAAAACGGTAAAATGTTAAAAATAAAAAATTTGCCTACACCTAAGTTAGGGATGCAATTCATTTTTCTCGCTTACACTATAGTGTGGGATGTCGTTGGATTGGTCGTTTAAAAATATTGTAGGTGTAGGAAGATCATTTTTTTAATTAGGGTTCCCTTTGCGAAATATTAAGCTTCAAAGCACAACTTTTAGTCCGAGTAGGGTGTCCCCTCTTCTGGCTAAACGGTTGATTGTAGAAACGTGAAAAAAATTAGGGCAATAGCACATAGCATAATGCACTTGAAAGGAAAACTACCACGGCTAAGTAGGCTACCTTAATCGGTAATAAAACTGATTTTTAACCTCAGAAAATACTATCTTAAGAGGGTTTTAGTGGAATCGAAATTTTATAAATAAATAAGACTATTATGGCCAGTTTCTGAATTGAGAATTTCGCTAAGTAAACGGTTAACTATAGTGCTGTTTTTTAAAATTTCTCAGAAAAGAGCGTGACAGAACGTTACTTAAGTTAGTAAATTTCTCAATACAGAAACCGGCCCTATGTCTTTTCGATTTTGACACGTAATTGACCGGTCCAATCGCGTTTGTTTATTAAATAGACGCACCTAAACCTATTAAAAAGTTATTGTGAAATATATAATTAGTTTCATAATTATTTCTCTTTATGCAGCCTTTACACGTCTCATTGCAGGATACAGGCCTTCTCTCAGAGGAGAGTATGGGCTTAATTACCACGCGTGCCCACCGCGGATTGGCAATTTCAAGCGCCGAGGTATGTGAACACCCCAGACACTCAGGTTTGGTCATGATGTTTTCCTTCACAATTAGCGAGTGGTATTGCTGCAAAAACTTCACGAATAGTACACGCCGAGATTCGAACCCACGACCTCTCCGCCAAGGTGAGGCCGGCGTTCTACCCCTGCGCTGCTACCGCTCTTTTCTAAATGCACTTTTGCCAACTTACAGATGTAAATAGTAGATTAAAAGCTTTTTAGCCTTCGATAAGCAGGGTGTAAGTACGAAACTAATGAATTTCGATGAGAAGAAAGACGTATGTCAGGATCGTGGCAAGTGGCAAATCTGTCTACCCCCCGGGAGACAGGAGTGAGTTTACGTGATGAAACTTAAACAAGATATGGTCTCTCAGGTTCTCCGACCAAGTTTTTATTCACTGTAAGCGACTGCTTTTAAGTAACAGCGTGAAATATGTTAATTTACAAAGAAGCATACGCCGTAGTCACTTTGCGGGACATGCTGC
The DNA here is from genome assembly GCA_947308005.1 of Yponomeuta malinellus. Lineage (NCBI taxonomy): Eukaryota > Metazoa > Arthropoda > Insecta > Lepidoptera > Yponomeutidae > Yponomeuta > Yponomeuta malinellus. Next base: position 722,013 of record OX371020.1, on the reverse strand, counting down.
GTGCGTCTCGGCTTTTGTTTAAATATTCCCGGGAGTTAAGATGTTTTGCTAGAGTCTACATAAGAGGAACAAGTGTTTTCCATATATTTCAAGATGGCGGCGCACTAAGAGATGCTTTTACCCGACAGGAGGGTAATATGTATGTAAGTCCGTTCGATTTTAATTCACAACGAATCTGGCCTACCACAAGTGGATTCAGCCTCGAGCTACGCTAAACACAGAATACCGAAACTCTCGTCGGAAGTTAACTTTAACTATTAAAATTCATAACTCATAAAATTAAACTCCACACTCGCTGTGTGTCACGACGCGATGACAAGCGTAACTTTAAGCCTCGGCCTGGCAATAAAGTTAAACTTAAGCTCGGGTTATATCGTAGAGTTAACGGTTGACACTGGGGGAGTTTTACCATGTTTTTGCGGCACGAATGTCTTTGAGTCGGGTTGAATGAATTAGCCGTTCAGAGCGGTGGTAGCCTAGAGGGTAGAACACTGGACTCTGAAGCCAGAGACCCAGGTTCGATTCCCAGTGCTGGCATGTAGGTACCTTTGACTTTTTTTTGTTGTGTAAATTTGTGAAGTTATAGTAGCAAAACCACTCGCTAACTGTGAAGGAGTGTCTGAGTGTCTGAGCTATTCATATACCTCAGCGCTCGAAATCGCCGATCTGCGGCGGGCACGCGTGGTGATTAAGCCCATACTCTCTCCCTGAGAGAAGGCCTGTGCCCTACAGTGGGACGTATAGTATAGGCTGCTTATGATGTTAAGGTAAATGTCAAAATGTTTTTATTCAAAGTAGCATAGAAACTGCGACTTAATGAACATGTTACAAGTAAAGCGTAAGTGTCCATTTCAAGATCTATATCGTTTTGGAGAAAAAGTAGTCAAGACATATCCAAAATTACAGATTGATCAAAGGTCGATTCCAGTAAAACACTCTTAAGGCTCAGTTAAGGCCGGTTTATGGCAAGATTTCCTCTTATAAGCCGCATTCAACTCCGGAAACTCAACTGCACGGCACAGGCCTTCTCTGAGAGAGAGAGTATGGGCTTAATTACCACGCATGCCCACAGTGGATTGGCAACTTCAAGCGTTGAGGTATTTGAGCACCTCAGACCCTCAGGTTTCCCCACGTTGTGTTCCTTCACCGTTAGCGAGTGGTATTGTTACTACAACTTCATTAGCTATTTCATAATCATTTACCTCAGGTTTCCGTACATCTGTACTGTCGTAATAAACCGAAAGTACCTCCATCATTGAACTACATATTGCATTTTCCCTATTATGTGAAAGCTGAACCGACATTCACAGTCTACCTGAGAGAACGTTGTCTTAATAATATCGTATCACAGAAGCACATCTTGAACTTACTGCGATGCAAAGGATAGTGAGGAATTTGCTAACTGAATCAAATACGACATAATTTGTAGACAACTTTATTTTCATTTTATAAGAAGGCTAAGTGTCTCATTGTAAACCGTATTTTTTTTGTATTATGCATATTATACATATTACTCGTAGGTATCGTTACAGTATATAGATACCCAACCGTACATCTAAAAAAAATAATGATACTTACCGTTTTTTTTTGTGAAGTATGAGAGACACCCTAAAACTTCAGTATTCACTTAGTGAAATTCTTAACTCAGAAATCGGCTTATGCACGTTTAATTCCGATTGTAAAATGAAGATAAAGAAATCTATTTGTTAACATAAATTTATACCTTTATAAATTTATTTTAACATATAAATTTCTTCATATTTATCTAGCAAATTGTGAAATATGAAAACAAAAGCGGCCAAGTCGGACTCGCGCACGAAGGGTTCCGTACCATTATCTATCATCATCATCATCATCATCAGCCATTTGACGCCCACTGCAGGACGCAGGCCTCCCTCATGGTTTTCCTAACCTTGAAGGGTTTTGCCATAATCGCAACGCTTAGCAAGTGGGTTGGCGATCGCAGTATGCGGTTAGAACCTCAGGAAGACGCTGCTGCCCGTCTCTTGCTAATGTATTTATTAAGTCGCCTTCTACGACATTCACGGAAGGAAATGGAGTGACGCTATTCGTAATCCGGCGCCACACGAACTCCATTATCTATTATCTATACAACATTTGAATATTTAAAGCGTCTACCTGTTGCCGTTATTAATATCGAGCAGAAGACGGCAAAAAAAAGCGTTTGTTGTGTGGGAGCCCCTATTTATTTTATTCAGTTTTTAGTATTTTTTGTTATAGCGGCAGCAGAAATACTTCATCTGTGACAATTTCAACTGTCTAACTATCACGGTTCATGAGATATAGCCTGGTGAAAGACAGACAGTCGGACGGACGGACGGACGGACAGCGGAGTCTTAGTAATAGGGTCCCTTACCCAAAAACAAATAAAAATCGAGTGTTATGCACACACACCTCCCTCCCCACACACACTTTCACACAAGCTTGCTCAGTTAGGCACTTTGCTAAGCTAATAGTTGAAATTATTTTGTTTTGTGTTAATTTAGCTTCAAATGTTTCAAGGCAACCTCACAAAGAGAAAATAAAGCTTGAGTACTTGTTATAATAAAAACATCTAAATTGTATTTTCATAAGCCATTCATGAAACTTAACAACCAAATATTAGGGATGGTTTGCTGTAATGCTGTAGATTTCTGTTAAGGACGAATTAAAATTAAAAAAATAAAGTTAGAAATAGAAAAAAAAACCGTCTGGACCGCGTTTCGTAAATCTACAAATCATAGTTTATAAACTATGAAGACAAAATAGTAATTCTAATGAAATATGACCCTGATAATAACTTCAGAGACCTGCCACCTTTTCTGTAGGACCCTCCTCCGTAGCGATGCCAGCGCATTGTAATATAATTTACTCTAGCGCCGTTCCGGAGCAAATTTCATAATGCGACGTAGAATGAACTACCTTGCCAGTCGCCCGTGTGAAGAATGTTCTACTAGTACCTTCCTGTCTGTACACTGTTCTACAGCATAGACATTTTTATCCACAGCTTGTTATACACCATGACTTTCGGGTGGTTTGAGAGCCATAGCAAAATGAACGTGCCTTAACGACAGCTACCATTGTTATAGTGGTCCGATCGGGTCATTTAGAATTCTACAGATTAAAAGAGTTTTAAGGAATCGGGCTTTTATAAATAAGACTGTGTATATTGTGTACTAAGAAAATTAATTACGAGGAGACGGGTCTTCCTGAGATTGCAACCGCATACTGCGATCGCCAACCCGCCTGCCAAGCGTGGCGATTATGGCAAAACCCCTCATGGTTATGAAAACTACGAAGGCGGCCTATGTCCTGCAGTGGGCGTCAAATGGCTGATGATGATGATGATGATGATGTATTGTGTACACACGAAAGCTGTTTACGCTCAGGTATGTGGGCTCTCGAACAATTTTAACGTTCGTCAGTTTTACGGAAAGGAATTTTACGGGAATTTCGGGTGACAAGCGGGTTTGATCGATGAGGAATTACGTTTGGCCGATCGCAATTACTGGATGTAAGAGTAGGGATCATTATGATGTGGGGTCAATTAAAAAAAAATCACCACAGAAACTTTTGGAATATTATAACGCCCGCGATCGACCGACGTTTTGAGGCAGATCGCTGACGGCGGCTGGATGAGGACCGCCGATTACAGAAGGAAGTGGCGTGCAGCGGGGGAGGCCTATGTCCAGCAGTGGACGATTATGGGCTGATTGATTTTTTCTTTTTCTTTTTTTATACATTTATTTATTCACAATAAAACTGTGCTCATAACACGACTTCGCCAAACTACAAAGCAGTTTGTTGGCGAAGCGCTCTGTCTCTATATATTATTGATGTTGCAGAATGGTCCAGTTGCACTTGAGAGGTTTTTCTACACATAAATATATATTTTTCTACAACTGGCTGTTGCCCGCGACTTCGATGTGTATTTTTCCGGGATAAAAATAGCCTATGTGCTAATCCAGACTATAATCTATCTCTGTGCAAAATTTAATCCGGATCCGTTCAGCCGTTTTTGCGTTAAAGAGTAACAAACATCCATCCATACATGCAAAATTTCACGTTTATAATATTAGTAAGGACTAGGGCACCCTGCGCTACAGTAACTGACTGAGGCTATTTGAATTGAATGTGGTTTAAGTAAATAAATAACTTCCACGCAACACAATCCCTTGGTCCCAAACAAGGATACCCTGTGCTATGGTAACCAGGCAAGGACATTACAAACATGGAAATACACCCAGATTGATGCCATTTCTATATATGTACGGCGGCCCCTAGTGGGAATCGAACCTACGACCTCGGTGAGATACCGCTAGGCCAACGAGGTAGTCGAATGGGTCGATAAGTGATTGCATTGCATGAAAATTAACATGTCATATTCAAATAGCGTTGGTAGGGGAGCGGTAGAACGCCGATCACTGTCGGGAGATTGTAGGTTCGAATCGTTGCATGTACCAATTATTTTTTCTAAGTCACGTACATTTGTAAAGTTTTAGTAGCAATACCACTCGCTAACTGTGAAGGAAAACATCTTGAGGAAACTTGAATATCTGAGGTGTACACATACCTCAGCGCTTGAAATTGCCAATCCGCGCTGGGCACGCGTGGTAACGAAACTCATACTCTCTCTTTCTATCTCTCTTTGAGAGAAGGCCTGTGCCCTGCAGTGGGAAGTATCCTAGAGAAACCCTATTATCTCACATTTAAATAATAGAAAATCTTATTCAGAATCTCACATTTAGATGATAGGAAACCTAATTGTTTTCAACAGACGTTAGCAGAGACGAAAAGAAACGAATCATCTCCATGTTTTCCAAGACAACGCCGCCGGGTATCCAATAATGAAAATGGAAAACAAATCTTTGTTTTGAAATTCAATTTTCTATTTCTATTCGCACGTTTTCTCTTTTTGATTTTCTCTCAGTTTGATCTTCGGCGTGAAAAAAACTTAAATCGAATAGCTTTATGCAATGAAGGTAAAGCAATGAAGCTTTTCTAAGTTATATACATTTGTGAAGTTATAGTAGCAATACCAAACGGTGAAGGAAAACATCGTGGGGAAAACTGAGTGTCTGAGCTATTCACATACCTCAGCGCTTGAAATCGCCTATCGGCGGTGGGCACGCGTGGTTATTGAGCCCATGCTCACTCTCTGAGATAAGGCCTGTGCCCTATAGTGGGACGATGTACTCGCCATTGATGTTGATGCCAGATCCTTCCCAGTCCAGAAGTTTGAATACATCTTCAAGTGCAGCTGTAAACAGTTTCGGAGATATTACATCTTCCTGTGTCACTCCGCGCTGCAAATGAATAGGATCCGTAATCTGATCCTGTAGTCGGACAGACATTGTGGCGTTTTTGTACAAACACTTCAGCACTTCGATGTAGCGATAGTCGATTTGGCATCGCTGCTGGAGAGATACAAGTAACAGCCCGATATCCCGATCGAATCGAAGGCTTTTTCGTAGTCCGCAAACGCTAAGCATAGGGGTAGATTATACTTCATGGTCTTCTGTATAATCTGCCGCAGTGTATTTGGTCCAACGTACTGAGGCCTTTTCGGAAACCGGCTTGTTCGGGGGGTCCGAAGTCATCGAGCTTGCGTGCGAGACGTGTATATATATATATCGTAGAAAGAAGTTGTCGAAAATGTCAAACTTTAACCAGCATGTATCTTGAGAATTAAGCATTTAACAAAGAATCCTGTATATTTCTGTACATTTCTTTAATCAACTTTTATTTCTAGACCATTGCATGTGGTATTGTTAAAAGCCTCATATCATCCAGCTATAGTTTTGAAACTCCGGAGGTTTATAGTTTGTATGAATTGTATACCACATTGTTCAATAATTTTATTTATTTATAAGTAAAACTCTGAATAATGTAATAAACCTAAATGGCTCCCACGATACGGGGTTTCCTAAGCGGGGGTACCGCCAAAAAAATGTAAACTAGGATTAAGTTATTAAAAACAAATATTTTTATGTTTACTTTTATACACCATGAACTTTTACCAGTTTGAATACATAGCGATAAATGAACGTACCAAGTGCGCTTGTTTTTTTAAACGGCTTAAAAGAATATCTCCACATAAACTCGAATCTACGAACCATTAGTACCCAGCCAGAGCGGTGCATGCGTGCGCCACCGCACCGGTCCATGCGTCATTGTTATGATAGACGAAGAAGCGGTACTAATTGTTCGTGAATTATTTGAATCAGAAATTCAAATCTCGAAACAGTATTCCTCAACTAATTTTTTTTAAGTCTATCATCGTCATCAGCCATATGACGCCCACTGCAGGACATAGGCCTCCCTCATGGATTTCCTAACCATGAAGGGTTTTGCCATAATCGCCACGCTTGGCAGGCGGGTTGGCGATCGCAGTATGCAGTTGGAATCTCAAGAAGACGCTGCTGCCCGTCTCCTGGTAATGATTTCCTACGACATCCACGGAAGGAAATGGAGCGACGCTATTCTTAGTCCGGCGCCACACGGATAATATAAGTCTATACTTAAAATTAATGGTCTTATTAAATAAAGGCGGCTTTCAAACCACTCAGATTTCAGCGTGTATACATTTAAATGGTTTGTACTGTGGTGACAAACGACAGCGTGGCTCCTTTCTACGCTAACCGACCATTGAGAAATAATAAAAGCTCAAGATTTGTTATTCAAATGTGCGCTGGTTAATATTCACGGTTGGGACCAGGTGCTGCGGATAATTGCTGGCTGCCGCCATATTGTTTGTGAGTTTTTTTTTACTGTTTGATTTGCGAAGAAACGGTCCCCAACGGTGGGGATTTGGTCTCTCTCTTTTCTCGTTAACATGCTGGTGCTGGAAAAACATTGTGAGGAAACCTGAGCAATTGAGGTGTTCACACTCCTCGACGCTTGAAATCGCCAATCCGCGGTGGGCGCGCGTACTGATTATTCGATACACTGTCTGAGAGAAAACCTGTGCCGTTAAAAGAGAAATAATCTTCATCATCTTCATCATCAGTCCACCACTGCCCACTGTTGGGTATAAGCCTCTTATCCCAAATGCCAGCTCTCACAGTCCCGTGCCATCCGCAAATAATCTTACTCCTAACATGAATGTGAAAGTTTTGTTTTTAGGGTTCCGTAAAACGCCAAACGGGACACTATTACTAAGAGTCCGTCACTAGTCCGTCCAGGCTGTATCTCACCGTGATAGTTAGACAGTTGATGTATGTCTGTTGCCACTATAATAAAAAATACTAAAACAGAATTAAATAAACATTTTAGTGCCTGACAACAAACGTGATTATTTTGCCGGTTTTTGCTCGATATTAATAATGGCAACAGGTAGATGCTTAAAATATTCACAGAAATTAATTCTTAAATAGCCTTAACAAACCCATACAACAAACGTGATTTTTTGGCCGTTTTGTTCTCGATTTGTGTCTAATGTTGTATACATAATGATACGGAACCCTTCATGCGTGAGTCCGACTCACACTTGACTGGTTTTTATTATAGTCTGGAATAGCATATAGGCTAATTTTTATTCTGGAAAAATACAAAAATTCCTCGTGAACTTAGTCGCGGGCAATAGCTGGTGAAACATTTTTTTTTTTATGTAACCTATACACGCTAAAAATGTGGGTGGTTTGAAAGTCACGGTTATGTTGTCAATGTAGCAAAAATCTATTAGGACCACTACTTTTAAGAAGTAAAAAAAATATTCAGCTGAGAAATCTTGTTCCGGGTTAAGAATCTCTTTTTTTTTTTTCAAAAAATTTGCTATCTTTTATTACCATCTCTCCATCTATCAGAAAAATGACCGCCCGCACAGATCTGGCTGGCTACTGATAGTTCTCATAGATTCAAGTTTAAACCGAGATATTACTAGAAGGTGTATTTAAAATAGCGTATTTGACAGCCATTGTTAAGGCACATTAATTGTACTACACCGCAGGACACACGCCCTCCCTTACGAAGAGAGAGAGCATGGGATTCTAATCATTGGTAATTGTAATTTCAATCGCTGAGGTAGATAACATAACATAAACTCACGCCTGTATCCCAGAGGGGTAGGCAGAGACCAGGGACTGCCACTTGCTACGATCCTGACAGATCACTTTCGCTTCCTCAACATTCATTAGCTGAAGTAGATAATGAAATAAATTTTATTGTGAATGAACGTGAGTTACATCGTGAAGCCAATAGGTTCTACACTATTCAGATGTATGCAAATTTAACTAGTCAATGTATAAAGTTTTGTTAATGACTCGTCTTTTACCTTAAAACTATCGTTCAAAGGCTACTATTCCCAAAAAATACCAAAATATAGGCTTTGATGTATTAAGTTTAAGATGCCTTTGAGAAAAGACGGTCAGAGTGGAGTTTTCTTTCCCGCTGCCTTTTTCTCCACTACAAATACGGCCCGAAGGCAGTGGCTTACATTGAAATTCAGCAAACAGAATGTAAACTCCTTACGTTGAAATAAGTCACTGATTTCTGATTTTTAAACATTATCATTCATATTAACATATTTGTTTCCGTACAGATTAAATCATGTCAAAATCTCATCAAAGGTTTAATTGAGCTAAATAACAAGAAACCTTCTATAAACCACAAATTACACGGAAATCAATCACTGTTGATATAAGTGACTATGTGGTAAGTGAAATAGTAAAATTACAGGCCACGCACATGAATAGCCAAAGGTTTGTATTAATTATTCACGTTGAATTAATGAATCCTGCAAATTAATTATTAGGTATTGGATGAGGATTGGAAATACGATAGTGATATAACAAAACCCTGATAATAGTTATATTATTCTATTAGTAGAAGGGTTATAGTTTTATAACGGTTTCTTTTGCTCCTTTTATGAAAAAAATTAAGAGGAAGGAAGCAAGGAGGGCCTTCTCTTAGAGAGAGATACCATGGGCTTAACCACCATGTACCCATACTGCCAGGTATTTATTTCACCATCATCATCAGCCATTTGACGCCTACTGCAGGACATAGGCCTTCCTCGTGGTTTTTCAAGCTTCCCGGTGTTGTGCCGCCCGCATTTAGCGACTCCCCGCCACCGTAACCAGGTCATCAGACCGTCTGGTTTGGGGCCTGGCCACGCTGCGTCGTCCGGTCCACGGTCGCCAGGTCAGAACTTTTCCGTCCCAACGGCCATCAATTCTCTGAGCTATTTAAACAATAACTTCTACAAAACACAACCACTTGTCTTGGTCCCAAACTAGGATACCCTGTGCTATGGTAACTAGGCAAAGATATCACAAATTAAATAAAACTGAAACTGTGAACACTAATAAAGTCCCGAAAGAACAGGCCTAGCCTAGTTTGTGGACTGCCGGTTAACGCAAAAAGTTTTTTGTGATACCCTCCAATGTATATTTATAAGCGGCCAAATACCCTCCAATGTCTATTTATAAACGGCCAATATCCTCCAATGTCTATTTATAAACGGCCAATATCCTCCAATGTCTATTTATAAACGGCCAATATCCTCCAATGTCTATTTATAAACGGCCAATATCCTCCAATGTCTATTTATAATCGTCCAATACCCTCTAATGTCTATTTATAAGCGGCCAATATCCTCCAATGTCTATTTATGAGCGGCCAATATCCTCCAATGTCTATTTATAAGCGGCCAATACCCTCCATTGTCTATTTAGAAGCGGCCTTAATTTGTATTATCTTTTTGGAAATAATTAATTTACTTACTTTCATACTTATTTTTATACTTATTTTATTTTTTATATTTTTGACATTGTGGATGTAACTCTTCGTGAATTTTGGACGAAACATTGTGGACGTAACGTATATTTTTCCTCTTGTTAGGGTTGCTATTTTGGTTATATAGAATTGAAATAAATGATTTATTATGTATTTTATGTATTTTAACTTGAAACTTTCACAATAAAATTTGGTAAATGTAGCGAAAATATATTAGTAAACGTTGTTTGTATTGATGTCTTATATCCTATAGAATTTGAACGAATCTAAAGAACTACTATATTTTTTATTTACTTACTTATTTTTTCAAATATAAAAACACACCTAGACTGAGGCCGCTTGTACAAACCTAGTACGATATCGAACCCTCGACCGCTGTTCTGTGAGCCAATCGTGTTACCTAGCTTAGCTGTAGGTGGATAAGCGGTTTTAGAGCTGCAATGGGAATCGAGCCCACGATTTCCATTTTAGTAGTCAAGCGTATTAACCGGTAGACCAACGAGGGGGCCAAACACTCAGTAACAGGTTTCCTCACGATGTGTTCTTTCACAGCGAAGGGGAAGCGGTAAACTGTTGCGATTTAATACGATACATCTACAGAACGAAAGGGTCTGTCCCCAAAGAGATTAAATCATAAATATTCATAGGATCGGATCAGCAAAAAACACATTTCGTCCCATATCTGTAGCATATTGAATCAGAATAAATAAGGTTAAGTCGACTATCGAAATTACGTTCATGTTTTCACATTTCCGGAGGAAAAAAAAAATTGCAAAGAGAAACGGGTAAATAAAATAACGTCTATGATCAACAATTTTATTATGATACTGATGCTTAAGTTTCTGTAATAACAAGGTTCAAAGGTTGTATGGTAAGTACAACCTTTTCAAGAGCGGTGGAACGCTGGTTGTGGGTTCGGTTTCTGGTACCAATGACTTTGTTTTCTAAGTTACGTTTATTTGTGAATATAAAATGCAGCAGCAACACCACTCGCTGAGTGAAGTAAAACATCGTGAGGAAACCTTATTGTTTGAGGTGTTCACAAACCTTGCGACGTACCTACTACTACGGCTCAACTATGAGGCTAAGGGCTAGTTTCTAAATTGAGAATTTTGCTAAGTAAATAGTTAACTGTAGTGCTGTCTCTTCGAATTTCTCAGAAAAGAGCGTATACAGAACGTCACTTAAGTATTTACTTAGTGAAATTCTCAATACAGAAACCGGCCCTAAGTGCGGACATTGATTGAAAATTCTTTATTGCACAATAAAAACCTATGTACACAGGTGAGATAAATACCAATAAGTACTTTCTTTGTGATGGTGATAATGGATGGGGTAGTGCCGGGTGATATTTATTTATTGGGAAAATTATTAAGACTAGGTCGTAATTTTATAAATATGAAACACATATAATTACATAGTACATAATGTGCGCCAACCCGCCTACCAAGCGTGGCGATCACGGCAAGACCCCTCATGGTTTTCATAACCAGGCTCAATCAGCCTTTTGACGGTTGGAATCTCAGAAAAACGCTGCTGCCCGTCTCCTGGTTATGTATTTCCTTTGTCGCCTTCTACGACATCCGCGGAAGGAAATGGAAAATAAAAAAGCCTCAATAATCAAGATCGCCGAATTGGTTGCCTGCTCTGATCGGAGACGGCACATAAAGAAGATATCATAATAATCATAAGCAGCCTATATACGTCTCACCGTTTCCGTGTGGCGCCGGATTAAGAATAGCGTCACTCCATTTCCTTCCGTGGATGCCGTAGAAGGCGACTAAGGAAATCAATTACCAGGAGACGAGCAGCAGCGTCCTCCTGCGATTCTAACCGCATACTGCGATCGCCAACCCGCCTGCCAAGCGTGGCGATTATGGCAAAACCCCTCATCGTTATGAAAACCACGAAGGAGGCCTATGTCCTGCAGTGGGCGTCAAATGACTGATGATGATGATGATGATGATGATGATACGTCCCACCGTAGGGCACAGGCCTTCTCTCGAAGAGAGAGAGTATGGGCTTAATCGCCACGCGTGCCAACCGCGGATTGGCGATTTCAAGCGCTGAGGTATATGCATAGCGCAGATACTCAGGACTCCACGATATTTTCATATAATATAACTTCACAAATGTACATAACTTAGAAAGCACAGTCATAGGTAGGTACATACCCGCACTGGGAATCGAACCTGGGTCTCTCGCTTTCGAGTCCAATGTCCTACTCACTAGGCTACACCGCTCTCGTTCCTTTCAAAGTTGATTAAAATAATAGACGCCTGCTTTCAAATGTCAACACTTCGCCACTTTGAGTAGCGTCAAGACGCAGAATGTTTAGAATTATTCATGAAATCAGTCTCGAAATAATCGATTCAAACGTGAACCCTTTAAGTCGACCCTAACAAGCCTAAAATACGCAATTTATTTACGAACTCAAGTTATGGTGATTGGCCCCGCCTGTGGTGAAGGTGTTGACAAGATCAGGCTTCGATCTCCGATGCAAATTGAGTCTAAAGCTTGTTGGATTGAATTATTTTTAGACTGGGGTGAATCGTGAAGCGGTTCTCTACTGTAAAATGCTTTAAAGAGTTTATAGATCGACAACTTTTTATTGCACAGCAGTAATTACGAGCTGTTATAGCTTACACACCTCCATACATAAACTCACGCATGTATCCCGGAGGGGAAGCAAAGACCAGAGTTTGTCACTTGCCACGATCCTGACAGCCCTTTTGACAAACTTTTATCTCTTTATTTCAATCCTAATGAATGTATATTATTTCCTTGAAGAATTGAAAAGTACAATATAATTTTCTAACCTACATAGTAAAATCCATTATTGGCTGCATGTACACATTACTAAAAACTATTCTCCGGAAAATTCTCCGATATGAAGTTGCCTGGAAGAAATTGCTATTAGCAATAAGGCCGCCAATTGTATCTTTTCTTTTGTCATTGCTGTTTCTGTAACATTTTTTCCGGAATACAATAAAGAATATTCTTATCTTATCTTATCTTATCTTATTGTTTACTGTAATTGTATTGCTGTGGATTTCTGTTTAATAAATAAAATAAAATAAAAAATAAAATGAGAAAGATCTGGGAATATGGATATACGGCAATTTATAAAGGGGTCGGGTGAGGGTCGTCCATGGGAGTGAAATTTGTTTTTCACATCCACAGTAAAAGGTTAAGTAAAAGTGACTTAGGAACATTTCAATGTATGTCAGCAGCGAGGAGTCGCTGGACGCGGCCGGAAATGGAAAACCATGAGGGAAGCTTATGTCCTGCAGTGGGCGTCAACTGGCTGACGATGAAACAAAAATAAAACTTCCTTTGGACCACGCAACAATAATTTTGTTTCTATTAATGAACTTAACTTTTCACGTCAGTGCCAAGCCATTCCCTAAAACTCTCTTGGTACTATCACCACAAATGAATAAATAGTTCTGTAACGTGGCTGAAGTTGCCTTGGCAAATTGGAAAGTCGCCGATCTCATGAACGGATTTTGATCAAATTTATATGGGACCACTCGTAAGGTATAATGCCCGACATATAAATTGAACAAAAATCCGCGCAGTGTCGGGATGAAGCTACGATGGATGAACCTAAAGTCCGAATAATTGTAAGTTACATCTCGTGTCAACGCCAATGAGACCAGAATTGTTCTGTGCCAGAAATACATCTATGCAAAGTCAAAGCTATTCGTCAGAGTCATTTGTCGAACATTGTACCCCCCTTTTTAACCGACTTCATAAAAGGAGGAGGTTATCAATTCGACGCGTATTTTTTTTTATTTGGCTATGTTCCTCCATAACTCCGTCAAATCTTAACCGATTTCAACAATTATTTTTTTGTTCGAACAGGTATAACGTCCCATTGGTGCCATTTTAATTTGGCGAAGATCTGATGGAGACTTTCAGAGATGGGGAACGGAACTCTTCAATGGACAGCAGTACATAAGCCCTATTGGAGCCCATCCTTTAGTAATATCCGTATGTTTCATAAAATAGCGTAAAAGTAGTCCTAAATTAATTTGGTGATGTTCTGGTGAAGACTTTCGGAGAAGGAAATTTAGAACATCAAATTTTAAAGCAACGAATTAAGTAGGGTAAATTATGGTTATAAGGGACTTATTTATTTTTCTCCCGCTCCCCCACTAAAAATTAAAAAAAATAATTTTTTTAATAAAAAATAAAAACCGACTTCGAAACACTACAGCACTAAAAAGTTAGAAATAATTTAAATCATTAGAAGTAGAAGTATTTTTACATTTAGGTATTGTAGAAGTATAATTTGTAGTCGGTGCCCTGTTTCAAGACCAGCACATATATTTTGGGCACCGGCTTCTACTTCTAATTATTTAAATTATTTCCAACTTTTTAGTGCTGTATTGTTTCGAAGTTGGTTTTTATAGATAAAAACGAATACACAAAATCGGACATACACTTGTGAAGCTGTAGTGGCAATACCACTCGGTAATCGTGAAGAAAAACATCGTGAGGAAACCTGAGTGTCTGAGGTGTTTATATATATCCGCGCTTGAAATTGCCCATCCGCGGTGGGCATGCGGGGTAATTAAGCTCTCTCTTTGAAACAAGTATAAGAGTATCATATGAGCTACATAAAAAATAGACAACGCGGGTACGCCGTACAAGAGTTATTATCGTTGAACCTCAATTTTTTTTAAGTTGGCTAAAAATACTTATTAATCGTCATTTAATCGTTATGAAAACCACGAGGGAGGTCTATGTCCTGAGTGGGCGTCAAAGGGCTGATAATGATGATGATGAATCGTCATTTTAGCGGCGGATTTCCTCACACTATTTTCCCTCACGGCAATAATTTTATTTCAACGTTCCCGAAAAGGCTTATTTAGCAACAAACAACAGATTTTCGATGCAGCAACCGCGGCCCCATAGATCACTTTAGCGTTATCGAGCGAGCGCGCATCCATTGTGCGCCCAGTTGCGCACTTCCTGCCCACGCTCGGAGCGAGCCGGCAGTGTACAGCGAAGGGTAAATGGCTTGGCAAAAATGCATTTTTCCCAGCGCGACGGCCGTTTCCGGGGAAAATGTGTCGGGAAATAAAAATGTGTGTGAAGACGCTGGTTCCGAGGGTTTTGTTTCGTAGTAATATCTTGTCTTGAAATAAAAGTACAAATTCACAGCAGGTCACAGGCCTTCTGTCAAAGATAGAGAGAGAGAGTATTAAGATCTCAGGCACTAGGGATTCCTCAAGATGTTTTCCTTCACAGTTACCGAGTGGTATTGCCAATACATATTGACAAATGTACGTTACTCAGAAAAAAAAAATAGTTAAATGTAGTTACATATGCTGAGCGAATTAATTAATAAATTGTGAGGTAGAATGGTCTGAAGACCTGGTTACGATGGCGGGGAGTCGCTGGATGCGGGCGGCACAAGACCGGAAAGCTTGGAAGCATGAGGGAGGCCTATGTTCTGCAGTGGGCGTCAAATGGCTGATGATGATGATTACATACAATTTAATATACATATACCTACGTTACATAATGTGGTCTTGTAACTATTATTTTTTTTCTATGAGGCCCTGGGGTTAAGTCGTTTTCCGTCGTCAAAAATTCAGTATTCCACCGCTTACTAAATGGAACTCATATTATACAATATGCAACTTTCAACTCACATTACTCAATAGAGTAGTTTTCGACCCAACCACTCTATCCGATGAGCAGAATCTCTCGCCTAATTTGATTATCATTCAAAAGTAACCCGGCGAACGCTAACAAAATAAACACTGATAAAACATATTGACATCGGACCAGTAAATCAGCAGATCAAAGGGAATAACCCTTTGGAGGCAAAATGGGCCATAAAAGAGACCCTTCGCGGAAAATGGCCCGAGTAGGAACAGTTTTGTAAAAGTATTCCTAGTTTTACGCCCAGCACGATTGGATTTGATAAGTCTGTTTTAGGGTTCCGTAGCTGAGAAGGAAAAAAACGGAACCCTTTTTTTGTGCGTCAGTCTATAGAGATCTTTTTTTCGTAAGAACGCCTTTTGCGTTTAAAATTAATATCAAATGCAAAGTTTACGGTATCTCGCAGGTGTAAAAAAATACGTTCATAATAATTCAGTTTAATTTATTTCACCTGATAATTCAGGTGCGTACCGGATGCAGAGGATCTCCCTTGCTGTACAGCGAGGTAATTCTGGAAGCGTTATGGCGACCTTGATCGAGTATGTCTCGGGTTTGATCGACTGTGAATTTTTGTTTGTTTATTAGCTCTTGTCATCTTGCTAAATGGAACTTGGAAGCGGTTGGAAGGAATTGGAAGCGGTGGTAGCGTAGTGGGTACAACATTGGACTCGGAAGCAGGAGACCCAGGTGCGATTCCCAGTGCGGTCATGTACCTATGACTTTGTTTTCTAAGTTATGTACATTTGTGAAGTTATAGTAGCAATACCACTCGCTAACGGTGAAGGAAAAACATCGTAAGGAAACCTGAGTGTCTGAGCTGATTACATACCTCAGCGCTTGAAATCGCCAATCCGCGGTGGGCACGCATGGTGATTAAGCCCATACTCTCTCTCTGAGAGAAGCCCTGTGCCCTACAGTAGGGCGTATATAATCTCGGTATCAATACCTATAGGGACCTTCTCATTGAACTAGAATCATACTAGAAATTAAGTCCCATATCATAGGTTGACAAAATAAAATCCAAAAATTGTTAAAATGTACAAGAAAAGTATTACAAACTAACCTTTGGTTTGCACCTTTTCACTACAATTGTTAAGTTTTTAATCATTTATTGGGAACCCTCCGGGCGCGAGTCCTGCTCGTACTTGCCCGGTTTTTTATTCTTATTGATGGCTCTCCCATTCTTGGTTATTTCTTAAACTAACCAGTTTTTATAGAAAACTGCCTAGATTTCAACATTGAAATAGACGTGAAACTTGAAAATCAACTCTTTATTATGTTTTTTTTATGTTTCCTAATACGTCACACTGTAAGGCACAGGCTTTCTCTCAGAGAGAGTGGACGCCTACCGAGGATTTGCAATTTTAAACGCTGAGGTATGTGAATACCTCAAACAATCAGGTTTCCTCACGATAATTTTAGAAACGTACGTAACTTTGAAAACTAAGAAATTATGTATAAACAGTTTTTTTTAAATTCATTTTAAAATAACTCAGAAATCAGAAGAATACGTATGTATTCGTATAAATACGTGATTCCTAGTAATATAAAGTCTTTACTAGTCCATTTCTGAACGTCTTCGAGCACTCAGAATGGCTTGTAAAATCAATATAGCATACTCGACAGCGACATTCAAAAGCAGTATTAAGCTCACAACACACTAGCGGGTGCGACTTACAGTCACGACTTATAATGATAATAATAACTTCCACACAACACAGCTTGCCCTGGTTCCAAACCAGGTTACCCTCTGCTATGTTAACCAGGCAAGGCCATCACAAACATGGAAATACACCCAGACAAATAAGTCACGACTATTAGTCGCGCCCGTCAGTGCGCCCGTGCCTTATCCGGTTTGGGCTGAAAGCATTCTTGAAGGTGTTTCGCTGTCGCGGGGCTTCTAACGTCGGGTGTCGATGGAATGTGGAGAAATTATTTGTAAGCGGGTCGATAAAAGTTGGGGAAGATCGTTGATAGAGCGGAAAAGCTATGCATATTTTTAATAGATAAGATATTATTTACTAGCTGTTGCCCGCGTCTTCGTTCGCGTGGTAATTTTAACGTGTATTTTTCACGATGATAAAAAATAGCCTACGTGCTAATCCAGACTATAATCTATCTCTGTGCAAAATTTCATCCGGATCCGTTCAGCCGTTTTTGCGTGAACGAGTAACAAACATCCATCCATACGTACAAGCTTTCGCGTTTATAATATTAGCAAGGATTGCTCAAACTAAACATACAATTTTCCTTATTAAATAAATATGGTGAACTGGTTGAGAGGAAAATCCTCTAAAATGAAAATATAAGCATAGTCAGTTTGCACCTATTCTTATGTAAAGTTTCATTGTATCATAGGTACCAGCAGTGGTAGCCTAGTAGGTAAAACATTGGGATCGGAAGCGAGAGACCCAGGTTCGATTCCCAGTGCGGGCTTGGATATTTGACTTTGTTTTCTAAGTTATGTACATTTGTGAAGTTATAGAAGCGATACCACTCACTGTGAAGGAACACATCGTCAGGAAACCTGAGTGTCTGAGCTATTCACATACCTCAGCACTTGAATACTCTCTGTCTGAGAGAAGGCCTGTGCCCCACAGTGGGACGTATATAGGCTGCTTATGTATTTGCAATTGATTTACGACACAAAAGCCTTGCATGTAATACGAACAATTATAGTTGCAGACCAATATCAGTTGGAGAACGAACAATCCCTAAGACACAGGTTTTTACCTAGTTTAGAGGTCAGAAGTTCGAATTGTATAGTGAAAATGTATAAAAACAGCTTGTGTATTTACCCTAATAAAAATTGTAGATTGTACAAATAAATAATTATTATTAATTTAAAAATGTAGTATAATGAAAGAAAATATTTTACTACATTATTTTTGCAGCTAAAAAGTTCACTTAATAACTGTTCTACCATTTAAAATACGCCCCAGACTACGAAAAAAGAGGTCGTGGGTTCGATTCGCACTGATTTGTACCTGATTTGTACTAATGGCGTTAGATTGGGTGTGTTCCCATGTTTGTGATGTAGTTGCTTGGTTACCATAACAAATGGTATCCTAGTCTGGGACCAGGACAAGCGCTTGTGTTTCCTGGAAGTTATTTATTTTATTGTTAATCCTTCAGAAAAAAAGAGCAAAAGTCTATCAATACTTTTTAACGGAGTCTTTGAATATATAACACATAAATAGTGCCACTATTCAATTTTAAAATTAATTGATGTTCAAAAATAAAATGCAATTCCATCGACAAAATCGAAATAGACTCCTCTCGTCTCAAAATAAGACTGAGTTAGAATGTGATTGTGCTATTGGCGCGATGTACAATGATACACCTAATGCACTCCGATGCAGTTTAACATCTGGCAACCCCTTTCACCATGCAGCAAGTTCGACAGTTGAGACAACCAGAGACGCCTTTTGGAAACTCACATCGCACGAAAGACACACTAGGTACCTGTCGTGGCTAAAAGTGCATTTATACGGCCCCAGTCTAGAATCTAGTATTCATCAGTAGATACTGTACAGTCAGACTGAAAGTCAGTTTCTGCTTTTGTTCGATTCTGGCTTCTATGCTACACGGGATAAAATTGAAGTAGAGTAGCCAAGCGCGATAATAACGTTACGTAATTAAGATAAAAACATTTATTATATTAAAAAAAAACAACACAACATAAACATTGAGATACAAGATACAAAAGAAAGGAACAATTCAGTATAATATCTGTTGTAAAAAACAAAATATGTACTTCTTCTTTATGGGCTTTTCATAATTCTGACACCCAACTCGCTTACACATACTAACATTTTAGTGATTTTGTAGAACATTCTTTTTTGACAGCGATAGGAAATTAGATTACGGAAATTTTAAATTTTCACACCCTGAGGACGACGTGCACCACTTCTTAAATATCACTTAAGTCGCCATTTAAATCGAGTTTTGTATGAAGAATTTTAGTTAATAATGATAAAAATAATAAATTGTTTATTTCCAGAACAAGTCCAATACAAGTTAATAATAATTTCCGTGTGGCGCCGGATTAAGAATAGCGTCACTCCATTTCCTCCCGTGGATGTCGTAGAAGACGACTAAGGAAATAAATTACCAGGAGACGGGCAGCAGCTTCTTCCTTAGATTCTAACCACATTCTGCGATCGCCAACCCGTCTGCCAAGCGTGGCGATTATGGCAAAACCCCTCATGGTTATGGATACCACGAGGGAGGCCTTTGTCCTGCAGTGGGCGTCATATGGCTGATGATGATAATGGTGATTGCCATGATAGTACCGCTAGGTCGCATGAACGGGACTTTCTGGCCATTCTCGTACTGTACATATGTAAACCACACTGGCAAAAATGTGTAAACCACACTTTGTGCAAAAAAAGCTACTATAACATTAAATATTATTTAGACGACAATGATGTCTGGAATTAAAGCCAGTTCAATGCATGAGTTTCAGGTTTTAGAATATTTATATAAACTCTGCTTTTGAGTTTTGAGTTTTTTTGTCCATTTTTTCTCCAAAATGATCTAGATTTTGAAATGGACACCTAGTTTAACTTGTAACGTTCATTAAGTCGCAGTTTCTGTGCTACTTTGAATTAAAAAAAATTGATTAGATTTGATTGAATTAAGAAAGTGGTGCAGGTCGGCCTTAGTTTTTCATGAAAAAACAAGAAGTAATTTTTCATAACTTTCAGTCAGTTTAAATTGATATTGTTTTTTGTTGCACTAATCCGCGCTGAGGAGAATTGATAGCCCCTAAATAGGTCTTTTCAAAAAACGGTTTAAATTATTAAATTACCTTTAAAATTTAGTGAACTCAAACTAAGTGATATCAAAATTATCCCACAGAGGCTAAGATTTCAACCATCAACTTGGCGATGTAGGTGAAAGTAGAAAAACATAAGCTTTAACTTTGGCACCGACTAAGGGCAGTGGTACCAAAATAAATGTCTTCTTTCCTTTTCTTTCAGCACTCGTCAGTACTACACTATGGCGGATGATACATTCATACGGCTTTGGTGTAGAATACTACTAAACGCAGCTAGATGACACGATCAGAGTGCAGTAAAGCAGGGGTTTAAGTCTCGTAAATGCATGATTGTGTATGAGCCTGAGGTATGCCGGAAGTAAAAGCAGAAAATTAAGGAAAACATCGTGAGAAAACCCGAATGTATGAGGTACTCACATCCGCTGTGAGCAGGCGTGGTGATTAAACCACGATAAACCCTCTCTCTCTCTGAGAGAGAGAGCCTGTGTAAGTAAAAACTAACGCTGACAGCATTTATGACCTACAAAACTGGAATATATTCCAGCCCCCCATATTTTGCCGACCTCAAAATCCAGTCGAAAACTGTTAAAAAATCTTTATATACGCACTTCATTATATTTTTCAAACTTTTTGCTTAGTCGCATACAGTTTTAATCAGGACGGTCGTTAGCCACAGTTTCAGAGCAATATGACTCAAGGGCGGGCTCCTTGCTCGCCTCGCCTGTTCGTCCATTTTTTATAGTTTGGTCCCCCTGGAGGGTATGCCTGCGCAATATATAGGGACTGCAGCAATATATAGCTACCTTCGGCGTATTGACTGGTAGAAAATGCCATTAGCTTTTAGTCCACCTATTTAAGACTTTTTTTTGGGCAATAAATAATCAATAATAATGCTGCACTGTTAAAAAGAGTGATAAAAACTTTAGATATTTGAGGGATTCTACTCCATCTAAAAAACAATGTCCTAGGCTTTGCGGCGTGGTCTCTTCACCCATCTAGTGTGAGTGAAGGTGCCACTGGACGCTGTATAAATCATCTGATTGCGTAGATGCAAAGGCCAAAGGTTTTTGAGGGATCTAACGGAGTCATTTAAAATAATAGTGTCATAGTGAATTATAAAGAGAAAAGGCCTATGCCCAACAGTGGGCTATGTTTATGGGTTGATTAGATAGAAAATGATATATTTCGTATATTATTTCGTCCAAATTCTATATTATGGGTAACCTTTACTAGTAGCATCTAAACCTTTTTTATCTTGAACTGGCTGCCCTGTTGGAAACTCTCTTGTTGGAAATCCATTATCTCTATTTTCCACTAAACTTCCACGTTATGGTTTTATTTCATATTATTTCTGATCGGATCAGATCAGTCTCAAAGACGGGTGTGAAACATGCCTCTGTGAAAGTAGGAACTTCATAAACCAACGACTGCTTTATATAAGTTTAGCTCAAAGGAGAACGGGAGTAGATTAAAAGCAGGCCCTTTTTACCCCTTTGCGGTGGAGGCCAAAAGGAGGATGTGTTTGAGTTTGACTCGTATGTACGTATGTATGTCCTATTCTATGTTACCTCGCGATCTGTCAGATTTGTCAAATATGATCTCAATTGATTCGTCATAGGCTATGATGAAATTCGACATAAGTAGCAAAACTTTACGATATTCCCAATCTATTTTGCAAGAAGTCCAATGCTTAGTTAGTAACAGTAGCAAGATATAAAAAGATAGTGCTATTTATATTTTGATATTGCTACTTATCATCAGATGGCGCTGTTAATATTGCTAGAAACAATTGTAACAAGAAAAAAACTGAAATAGAAATTACAAAAAGTCCAGAAAGTAGGTGATACCGAACTTCAAAATTGTGATCAATTTTGACTCTACATAATTATGTCCTGCCCGCTTCCTACTTTTTATTCAGCAGTCGGGATTTTTGTTATCATTTTTCAGGTTTTTTGTTATTATTCATTCATTTTCTGTATTAAGTTAAGTACTTACCGGAGACATTTCACTTCATAATAAATATGGAAGCGAGTTAGGTTCGTGAATCACAGAATTAATTTCAAGAATATTTCGTCAGATAGAATGGACAGAGAACTGCACACAAGAAATGATTAACAGGAATTTTATTAATATATGTCTGAAAACCGTTGTACCGCTAAAAGCGATCTCCTCTCCCCCAGATAACCTTGTTTGACTGATAGATTCAACCTGAAATGCAATCACAATGCGATGTGATGTCCTTAATGACGTTATTTATGCAAATTTCGTTCTTTTGGATGTAAATGATCAGTTCCTAAAAATCTTTAAAATACGGAAAAACTAATATTTTCCTAGTGTTTTATGTCCTAGGACCTTCGATGATTTAATCGATTCAAGAAACGCCAGTGCCTGATGCTCTTTTTAGTTTACATAGAGCGTAAAATCATTTACATTGATGCACTGCTGGGGACCACATTCCCTAGGAATCCGCAGGAACCGGAAAGTTCAGAAACGAAACAGACTTTCTTTTCTTTGGGATCGCCCCTAATAATTTATCTTAACAGTATGTTTTGTTAATTTTCTTAATTTGTTAGTAATACTAATTTATAATGGCATGATCACTACGTAATCAAGACCTTTCACAACAATGGATAAGGTCATTACACTATGATTGAGTATTTATACTATCACCGAAAACACTTTGCTTGCGCGATGCAGAAATCAAAACTACAATGCACACTATACACAAGGGTGCATTTTCTTTCAATCAAGTAAGTGAATAATTTTATTCACTAAAGACGATAAGATTCGCTTAAAGTGTGTAAACAGTCTAGGTACTTACTGTAGGTGTCGAAATCCGTGACCTGCACAGTGTTGCAGTTCTCGCCGACTTGGTGATAGGTGATCTCGCAGTGGTACACGCCTTCGTCGGTCGGAGCGACGTTCTTGATCACCAGCTCGGCGAACGTCGCGTTCGGCTCGTAGGCTATCGACATTCTGGGGGCAAAAGAAAGGGTCGGGTTAGATTTAAGACATACTTTATTCACTATAATGAGAAATAGACGTACACATATGACCCTAGTTTTTTGCAGTGTGTTAAAGTATATTCAAAATTATTTAGGGCCGTCTGCCACAAAGCTAAAAGCGAGCATATAAAAGCCAAAATTCTTAAATCTAAAATCATTTGGACTATAATAAATAGGAAAACCGGTAAAGCTAAAGGTTTTTATAACTAATGGGGGATTTCCCTAAAATAAAAACTTTGTTTGCCAAATAATAAACGTAAAATGCGGTAAACGTAAAAAGTAAAAGTAAAAACCGGCCAAGTGCGAGTCAGACTTGCGCACCTAGTATTCGGTACCATCATCTATATATAAAACATTTAAATATTTCAAGCGTCTACAATGTTGCCGTTATTAATATCAAGCAAAAACCGGCAAAAAAATCACGTTTGTTGTATGGGAGAATATTTTTTTGTTAAAGTGGCAACAGAAATACATAATCTGTAAAAATTTCAACTGTCTAGCTATCACGGTTCATGAGATACAGCCTGGTGACAGACAGACGGACAGTGGAGTCGTAGTAATAGGATCCCTTTGGGTACGGAACACTAAAAAGGTAGGTATTTATTTCCATGAACGTTTACACACAAAATGTAAATTTCACTTCTTAAGCAAGGAATCTTTGTGAATAAAACCAAAATATGTTTCAAAGAAGCCTCCATTTGGATTGATTTACTCGTATATTATGCTCAACAATTTGCTGAACCTCGTTTCTCATCATGCCTACTTCACAAATCAAAGTAAGACACTTGATACACGTCACTGACATAATTATGTTTTCCTAACACAGCCGAAAGCGCGAGGAGTTACCTTCTTTGTTCGAAACTAACACTTCGGCCACGGTAATAAAGTCTACGAAAGGTAGCTTTGACTTTCAGCGACGTGTTCAAGGCCTGTCGTTCAAACGCAAAAGGAAACTCTATATCACGCACGAATCACGAAGAAAGTAACTGAGTATCAAATTAAATTCAATATCTTTGTAGGCCTTTCTTGAGCAGAGAGCTATATATATCACTAAAAGAAAAGTTTTATATTCTTTGTTGATGATTCATAAAAGGAACGGAACAATCAATTTCACTTGGAGAGAAAAATGGTCACGAAAGTTGTTAGCAAATTATAAGAAATCTGTTATATTATGAAGTGGTGGTACGAAAAAGAATATTATTATCTTATCTAATACCCATGCCTTTAAGGACGTTTATTTTTATGTACTAACCTAACATTCGTCCCACTGTAGGGCACGGGCCTTCTCTCAGAGAGCGAATTAAAAAAAACATTTACGCATGCAAATTAGATTAATCGATTGAATTATGTAAATTGCTATTACCTATATCTCTATGTTCATTGACATTTTTATACTCAAACCGTCGCTACAATATCCTTTAAGAACAACAAATGGCTGTCCACGACTCAGGCTGCGCCTAGTGTGGGAGTCGCCATCGACCATAATTTATTGTAATCTTTTCTTCTAAATAAACGTATTTTTATTTATTTATTTTTTGAATATGGGCTTAATAACCACGCAATCAATCAAGTACCTACGGCGGTCTCCAGTAGGATTCGAACCCAAGACCCTAACAGTATGCCTCACGGACCCCGAAGAAGAAAACTAACCATGTAGCTGTGTATTGCGCTATACGACACTTCTGCAATCGCTGAATCCCTAAAGGGCCTCAGTCTGGTTTTATTTCCATATTTCTGATGATGATGTCCTCGCCTGGTTACCCTAGCACAGACTATCCTAGTTTGGGACCAGCCCAGGTAGTGCGATGGTACGAGGTGGTACGAGTCACTCATGAAGAGTCATGCGTCCAGCAGTGGATGAAGCAGCAGAAGAAGAAGATGAACCTACCACATACATACGGCAGTTTTCCATCCGAAATTTTGTGCCGTATGTATGTAGTAGAATCTCGAACAGAAATTCCGAAACGGCACAACTTTGACTGTATGTGACCGGTCTAACATGTGCACCTGATACCTGTTGGAACGTAATTAAACTTCAAGCGCAGGTCAGGTAATAACGGACTTTGTCACTGACATCTGTCAAATATCGCTTATAGGTCATTCAGAGAGACCTCTTGCCTCTTGCATTTTTTTTATAAACATTTACATACAGGCACATACATTGCTTCTGGCCCCACACTAGGATACCCTGTGTGTCGTGGAAACCAGAAACAACGACATCACAAACATGTAAACCTCCAAGACGTGGAGTTTTTTTGTCCCCAGCCGGGATTCGAACCCGGGACCTCTCGCATGGTATTCAGATGCACTACCGCTGCGCCACGAGGTCGTCATATTGGTTTCTTGTTGTTTCTGTCGAATAAATATCACTCGTTAAATTGGCAATCCTTCTCTTTTTCACCCTCAACCCTTCAATAGCCATCAAAATGTAAAAACTAGGTATCAAAATTGAACATCGAATTGTCATAATAAACTTTTAACTGTAGTTTTATAAAACACGGCCCTGGTCCAGAGGCTAAAGGGCATACGTCTGGAGGCTTCGAGGGCGCCGCACTATCAATACGACCGCAATGCAATTACAACCTGTCGTAGCCAGGTCAGGGCCCTTCCGGGAAGGTCCAGCTGTTCATTTGTACACGGTAAAGGCAAAACCTATTGAACGCTGAGTCGGCTGCCTTTTGTGGCAACATTTCTGTTGTTGTTTATATTATGTTACTTATCTGTTTATTTTGTGTGTGTGATTTGTCTTGTTGGTATGAAAATACAAATGTGTTTTCATTCATTCATTTTAATTTCTTTTAAGAGAGCGTTTTTTAAATAGAAAAGGGTATTGCGGAAAGATCCAGTGGATATAAGCCAGCTGTTTCATACATTCACTAGAGCAGGTGAAAATTTTCAATAGTTATGGTCACTAAAATATACTTTATCTACACTCATATTATAATCTTCAAATTAAGAATTCAAAGGTAAACACATATTGACAGGCTTTAAACAATACATAACTTTAAAGAAAATTAAAATTAAAAGTGTAATATAAAGTTACATTAAAGGTCAGATGTTTCACTTTATGTTACAGTTATTTTTTTTAAAGTATTGCTGTGATCACGGCACAAAACTTAAGTTTTTTTTTAATGTCAAAAAAACTCTATAAAAAACCTAATTTCATTTTCGTGGTACCAAAAGTGCAACTAAAAATACCTAAAATTGCGCGCGCAAAACTGAGCGCAGACGATTGAATGTCAAGATACTTTTGTCGGAATTGCGCCATTTTGTTTCAAAAATAACCGTAGATTTATGTATAGTACAAAACTTGTCAAACGTGCTTTCCTTTGATTCCTTACTTTGAAGATTAAGACATGAGTGTAGATGAAGTAGTGTATGAGACTGCACATAACTTGGTATTAAAACACTCGCGAATGCTATTAAAAAACTCGCCAAGGCTCGTTTTTTAAAATCTCGCTCGTGTTTTAATAACCCTCATTATGTGACAGTCACATAAACTACTATTATCTACTCTGATACTATAATACAAAGATTATAAAACTGAAAACAAAACTCTTATGACAAACATTACGCATAATATGTAGGCCAAAAATAAAATAAAAAAAGTTTTATTACGATACAGGTCTTGTATGTGTTGGAGGTCTGGCACATTACAAGTTACTGGCCGTAAGTTTTATTTGCGTCTAATGTTACTTTGACTTTTCTGTTTACTTATCGTGTCACAACTGTGATGAAAATACAGACTTATTTTATTATCACATAATTCAGTGCTTTTCCTACGCTACTACGCTATTATCCACTGCATCACACTGCCCATAACCCAACAAAGGTTATGGGCCCAGGAATGTAGCGTAGAGCAATATTTTCAAGTCTTGGGAATTTAAACTTGTAAAGCAGCTCGTGTGAATTAGAGCCTGACTATACATGATGTCTACTTTACGCATAGAGCCTCTCCACAAGGAGAACTTTGAGAGTTGGAAACTCCACATGGAGGCCCTTTTGGTGAAGTCTGAACTATGGGACTATGTTTGTGGTAAGAAGCAGAAACCTCTGGCAGATGAAGTAGCTATATCAAAATGGGAGAGTGAAGATGCGAAGGCAAAGGCCGATGTGATTCTTTCTATAAGTGCATCAGAATTACGACACATAAGAGGTTGTACCACTTCGAATCAAGTTTGGATCCAGCTGCATACCGTATTCGCTTCACGTGGACCTGCCAAGAAGGCTACATTACTAAAGCGACTGCTACTACATAAAATGGGCGACTCTGGTGACATACGAGAAGGAATGGGTATCTTCTTTGATATTGTAGATAGACTCAAAGGTATGGAGGTCATGATACATGAAGACTTAGTATCGGTTATGTTACTATACAGTTTGCCAACAAACTTTGAGAACTTTCGCTGTGCTATAGAAAGTAGAGACGATCTCCCTAAGCCAGAGGTGTTAAAAGTGAAGATACTAGAGGAGTACGAGTCTAGGAATGAGAATAGTGGAACCCAAATGATGTATGCTCGTCAGAATGAGAGGTTTCCATACCACGACCAGAGAAGTTTGAGAAATGGAGATAAGAATCGCAAAAACTGGCAACTGATGGAGAAGTCGATAAGATGTTATCGTTGTAATCGCCCCGGGCATAAAGCATCAGACTGTCGTCAAAATAATGTAAATGCGTATTATAATTTTAATGCTAATATTAATGTGGATGAGGGATTAATTTGTCTAAATGTTACAGGTTTAGAGGAAGCTAATCTTATTGCATCATTGAAACATCAGTGGGTGCTTGACTCCGGTTGTACTTCTCATTTATGCGGCGACATACGAAAATTTTATGGTAACCTTGAACATGCCGATGGAAAGCTAAATTTGGCTACTAATTTAAGCACTATGGTCCGAGGTAAGGGTGTAGTGAGACTATCGGCATTGGGTGAACAATCGATACAGACAATCGAGTTCAATGATACACTGTACGTACCTGATTTGCGAACCAATCTGATTTCCGTAGCTAAAATTACTGATAAGGGACACAACGTAAATTTCACTCGTGATTTAGCAACTGTAATTGATGGTAGTGGTAAAGTTATATTGACAGCATTTCGCCGGGGTAATCTGTACTGCCTACAGGAGTGCGAATCGGCTAACGCTATAGTAAATGATAAGGTAGATGATATACGCTGTTGGCATGAACGTTTAGGGCATTTAAATGGAAGAGATGTTGCTAAGTTATTGAATAGAATAGGGGAACATGTGGGTGAAAATGATGTACGTTTCTTGCGTGACTGTGAAATTTGCGCAAAGGGTAAAATGCATGCATCGACCTTCTCCGACTCAGCAGGACCTTGTTCTGAGAAATTAAGAATAGTTTATTCCGATATAGTAGGCCCGATGAGGTGCCAGTCTAAAACAGGTGCCAAGTACTTCATCACCTTCATTGATGATTGCACTCGTTGGTGTGAGGTGTATTTCCTTAGTACCAAGGGAAAGGCTTTGGAGGCTTTTAAAATATATAAAAGTCACGTTGAAAACCTTACAGGATCGAGAATTAAATATTTCCAAACAGACAATGGTGGGGAATATTGTAGTGCTGAGTTTGATGATTTTCTACGTAAGGAGGGCATATCGAGAAGACTAACGGTTCCCCACACGCCACAGCAGAATGGAGTAGCGGAGAGGATGAACCGAACTCTCGTTGAAATGGCGAGATGCATGTTATTGAACTGTGAGCTGCCAACGGTATTTTGGGCCGAGGCTGTAGATACAGCCTGTTATATTAGAAACCGCTGTCCGACTAGCAGCTTAGGCGGAGAAATACCCTATGAGAAGTGGTTTGAGAACTGAAGTCAATATTTTAGATAAAAGTCCAAATAAAGACAAATTCGCTACACGTGGAATATCTGGGATATTTGTAGGATATCCAAGGACTTCAAAGGGGTTTCGGGTCTGGATACCCGGAGAAAGGCGATTTACTACAGCGAGAGATATAAAGTTTCACGAGACACTGGGAATAAAGAATCCTGTACCTACAAATGCACCCAAGACTATGATGGAGATTGAGAATAGAGATGAAGTCGAAAAGAAATTTATAGAAATTGACCTAATAAAAGATAATAATAAGTCTAGGCCTATACGAGATGATACGAGAGTCTCAGGACCTGCTACATCTTCTGTGGAGACTGATTTGAGAAACCCAGAACCTGCAACATCTTCCGTAGAGACTGAGACGGAAGACAGAATCAGTCACGTGGAGACAGATCATGTAGAAAATACTGTAGTTCCACAAGTGATTTTAAAAAGGGGAGTCGGTAGGCCGAGTATAGAGCGTACTGGACAAGTAGGTCGTCCAAGAAAAATTTATAGAGTTGTAGAGGTAGAAGAAGATCCACACCCAGTGGATATAATCATGGCCCCCGAACGTCCAGAGCCAGAAACATCTCTGACCCCTACTGAACAACAAGAATCAGAAATACAAAGTTCTGAATCATCGGATGATGTGTTCACAGATTGCGTCGACTTTGCAGGGGTGGCAGGCATATCTCTCGACGATGCTCTACAAAGTGACGAAAGGGTTGAATGGGAGGAAGCAATTCTCTCAGAAGTAAGAAGCTTAGTAAATAAAGGCACGTGGGAGATAGTAGAAAAGCCTAAAAACAGAAATGTTATTGGTTGTAGGTATGTCCTGACCACAAAACTCAATGTGGATAAAACAACAAAAAAGAAGGCTAGACTTGTAGCACAAGGATTTAGTCAGCGCTTCGGAGTCGACTATGACAAAACATTTGCACCAGTAGCTAGACTAGACTCTGTAAGAATGTTAATGGCTCTAGCTGTGGAATTAGATTTGGAAATACATCAGTTAGATATTAATACAGCTTACTTGAATGGAGACCTCGATGAGGAAATATATATGCGGACACCTAGACTATTAAAAGAGTGCCTGATGAAGCTTGCTCATAGTAAAGAGGAGGACCCTCGCGTGGTTAAAAATGCAGAAGTAATGCTGGATAGCATTGATTCAGGCGGTGATACTTGCTTGTTAAAGAAATCCTTATACGGACTAAAGCAGGCAGGCCGGCAGTGGAACATAAAACTAGACAAGAAGCTAAAAGATATGGGACTGAAACAGAGCCTCAATGAGCCTTGTCTTTATACAAGGATCCAAAATAACGAACATCTATTGGTGTTGGTATTCGTAGATGATATTCTGGTGGCGTCAGAAAAAGAAGATCGTATCATTCGCTTTAAAAATGAGTTACGAAAAGAGTTTGAGTTAAAGGATTACGGTCGGGCCAAATATTTTCTGGGCATAGATATTAAGCGAACTGACAATGTCATTGTTATGTCACAAGAGAAATACACAAAAGATATTTTGGAAAGTTTCGAAATGGAAAATTGTAATAGCTGTAAAACCCCTATGGAAGTATCTAATCCATCTGCAAGCCAACGAGAAGAGAAAACTAATGTTGAGCAAAAGCGATGGCCCTATAGAGAACTTATAGGTTCCTTAATGTATTTGAGTGTAGGCACCAGACCGGATATAAGCAATTCTGTAATAAAATTGGCTCAGTTTACCACGAATCCGAAGATAGAACATTGGAATGCCGCGAAACGTATTCTTCGCTATCTAAAGGGTACATCTAATTATGGATTGGTATACAAGAAGACGGGTAAGTCTATTGAAGGCTATTCTGATGCAGACTGGGGAGGGTGCTCCATCGATAGACGATCTTTCTTGGGATATACTTTCAGTTTAGGCGGTGCATGCATATCATGGAGCTCGCGGAAACAAAGAACCGTAGCCACCTCCAGCTGTGAGGCAGAGTATGTGAGTTTAGCAGAGGCGATGAAGGAAGGATTGTATTTACAAAGCTTATTAGAGGAAATAGGATTTAACAAATATGCCCCTATCTCAATGTATGCCGATAGTCGCGCTGCTATTTTTCTGGCTCAGGACCCGGTGTTCCATGCCAGGAGTAAACATATTGACATTAAATTCCACTTTATTAGGGGGGTTTTGAGGGACAATAAGAATATTATGTTAAGCCATGTACCTACCGGAGACATGCTGGCAGATGTGTTGACCAAGCCACTGCCAAGCGCTAAACACTTTAAGTGTACTCATGGCTTGGGAGTCAAGCCCTGCTGATTTTTAACTTAGTACTTGAAGGAATTTAAGTTTTGTTTTGTTATTTTGGAATTTAATTTGTTTGGTAAGGTCAGACCAAGAACTTGTAATTTGAGGCGGTGTTTGTTGGAGGTCTGGCACATTACAAGTTACTGGCCGTAAGTTTTATTTGCGTCTAATGTTACTTTGACTTTTCTGTTTACTTATCGTGTCACAACTGTGATGAAAATACAGACTTATTTTATTATCACATAATTCAGTGCTTTTCCTACGCTACTACGCTATTATCCACTGCATCACACTGCCCATAACCCAACAGTATGGACACCTGTATCATAATATAACTTTTTAATCATAACGATACACCTATACAACCTCCAGCTGGACCAAGAAGGTTGAACCTCTACTTTTAAAAAAAAGGTTTCAATGAACGAGTCCGCGGCGACACAATACGTATGCGCAATCGATGTTTGCGCCTTGGCGCCAACATTTTACATTTAAGAAAACTTTTCAATATTTAAACAAAGTTTGGTTCTGTTTGTAAAATAAATTAGTTTTTGTGTAAAAACATGTCTGAAAGCCAGGGTAGTGGTAATTGTACACCACCAGACACTCTGGAAGCTGCGTCAAAATACCGGCGAAATCTAGGAGCAACTATACTAATAAATGTTACCACGAGTTTATTAAACGTAAAAATAAATTTGTTGATATTCAGCGTTTTATTTGCAATATTGTTTTATGTGTTACAGTATGAGAGTGGATAAAGTAGTGTATGACACTGTACATAACTTGGTCTCATAACACTCGTGTGATACTATAAAATAACTCGCCTACGGCTCGTTTTTTAAAACACACTCGTGTTGTAAGAACCCTTATTATGCAACAGTATCATAAACTACTATTATTTGTACAAATGGTCTTAGTCTGTGTGTATTTCCATGTTTGTGACGTGCTCGTGATGGCCGTAGCATGAATGTTTTTCCTGCTTTTGTAATAAGAGTAAGTTATGATTCAGAATTTAAAGTTATTGATGGCAATAACCGTATGGCGCCGGATTAAGAAAAGCGTCACTCCGTTTCCTTCCGTGGATGTCGCAGAAGGCGACTAAGGGAATTAATTACCAGAAGACGGGCAGCAGCGTCTTCCTCAGATTCCAACTGCATACTGCGATCGCCAACCCGCCGCCCAAGCGTAGCGATTATGGCAAAAACCCCTCGTGGTTATGAAAACCACAAAGGAGGCCTATGTCCTGCAGTGGGCGTCAAATGGCTGATGGTGATGGCAATAATGGTATCTTATCATTTGGGTAGCAACTGATCTATGTATGTTTAAGATGATTTGAGAAAAGATGCTCAGAGTTGATTTTTGTCTCGGTGCCTTTTTCTCCGCTACGAATTCGACCCGGAGGTAGCAGTTAACATTGTACACTGACATTCACCAAACAGAATGTAAACTCTGTACTTTGAAATAAGTTTTTGATTTCTGATTACTGTTGGTGCAATAAAGTATTTAGTCATGAGTAGTTGGTCCAAAGCAAATGGTTCATCGCTAGACTTAGAAAGCAATAACGACTAGATGAGATGGGAAGGCACCGAAGTCAATGTAGCCTTCCCATTCGAGATGTAGCCATCTCATTCTGTTTCTATTAATCTATTCCGCCTCGTCCTTTGTTGGAGGTTTCATTCATTTGCACTCTTCGTTCAGAAATAGAGCAAATAATGAATTGTGAAAGGGTAACTAAAAGGTGATCAGAAATGTGACAATTCACCAAAGAAGAAGAAATTCAATTGAATCCAATTCAAATATTTTTATTCGTTATAAAAACAGAATGATTACTTAATGAACGTCAAGTTGTTAGTTTTACAATTAATAGATTATGTGGAGAAGTAGCTAAAACAGAAATTCCACATTTATTCTTTTCAAAATACGTTTTAACTTAACTAACAGAGTTTTCAACTCTAAATCATCCTGTAATTAATATTAATCTACTGTTTAATGCCAAACATTTTTGTCCTTAATCCTTGATGTTATAGTAAGTTTCTTTGCACAGAGTGTGCTTAACCCATTTTTTAAATCGCGTTGGAGGCAACTCTAATATATCTTGAGGAATCTTGTTATAGAACCTTATACGGTGCCCCATAAAGGATGTATGAATTTTTGCAAGTCTAAAACTCTAATATACACATCTTGAGGAATCTTGTTTTGAAATCTTTTATGAGACAAAAGATCTACAAACTTTTGCAATCATAATCATAAGCATCCTGTTTACGTCCCACCGTAGGGCACAGGCCTTCTCTCAGGGAGAGAGTATGGGCTTAATCACCATGCGTGCCCACCGCGAATTGGCGACTGCAAGAAGCGCTGAGGTATGTGAATAGCTCAGATACTCAGGTTTCCTCACGATATTTTCCTTCACCGTTAGCGAGTGGTAGTGCTACTATTACTTCACAAATGTACATAACTCAGAAAACAAAGTCATAGGTACATACCGCACTGGGAATCGAACCTGGGTCTCTCGCTTCCGAGTCCAATGTTCTACACACGAGGCTACCACCGCTCCTTTGCAATTCTAAATGATAATTTATGTTTATTCCTTGTATGTAATGACATTATGATGGCCAACAACATTTTCAAAATTTTTGACAATTTTATTCTTTTTGTTGAACTAACCCGTGCTGAGGACAATTTTTCGAACATATAAAATATTTTCACAAACGTGTTGACTTGCAACTGTTTCATTAAAGAAATCCCTTAGCGAATCCTTACTACCCAGATATTTGCATTTGTGTCGAAGTGGCTTTTTTTGCGTTACTAGAAAGGTTACTACTACCTAGTTAGTAATCTTTGAAATATCATTATATTCTTTTTGTTGCACTAACCTAACTGCAAAGTGGATTACTCGGGGCTGCGAGTGATGTGAATTGCTTCGGCCACATGTCGCTGCCTGTACGTAATACGGAGAAGTTTGTAAAGAGGCTCGAAATTTCGCTGATGCCTGCATTTGCCCAATAGCTCAGTTGGCATGGGTGGAATTTTTAGCCTCTAAATTAGTTATCTAAACCTTTAAAGTTTTTAAATAGGTTCTTTGAAATATCAATTAATGTTTATTCTTAGAACTAACATTAGTACTAGGAATACCAGTATTTTCGAAATTCCATTGTTGCGAAACATCAGTTTCGTTTTCATTACCAATTTCTGTTGCCACCAGACGAGCCAATTTAATTAACAAAGTCTAGTCATCTTGCCCAGGTGATGTTGATTTTAGCGCTCAATAATTGGATCCCACCCTTTGAGTTTCACCGATATCAATTTGTCAGTTAGCTGAACGTTCCAGTAAACAACTTGCGACCAATTTCAAAGTTCGTAATTCATTGCAAATACTGTCCCTGGTCCAAACCGCGATTAATTTTGTCAATTTCAACTACTTAACCTACAAATTCTGTGGAAACGTTTGTGTTCCCTCCTATTGCTTGAAACTGAAGGCCGAGTTTGGCTCGACGAGTTGTAAGGCTGTGTTGGTAGCTACAAAGTAGATTTCATTTGAGTTCTAAAGCTGAACCGAAAGAGACAAAACGTTTGCTTCAACTGTTCTAACAGACTCTTTTTACGGCGGTTCTTACTTGGAGCATGTTGTCTCGCTCGCACAATTTAATAATTTTAGTGATTGTATAATAAAATAAGTATTTAGTGGTCTGAGTATTTGATAGATAAATTGCGAACATTCAAGGCATATGTTTGTTATCCTGTACTGAGTTTTTGATTGAGAAAATTTGATTCTAAAACTAATAATTTTGGAAACAACTTTTCTTTATTGAAAAGTACTAAAAAGAAAACATAAATGTGTTTAAAATGTCCGTAATATAATTATTTATTAAACTCTCAGATCACATTTATCAAAAGTATACAAGTTTTACTACAATCACTGAAAATGTTACATCGTGCGAGCGAGACACCATGCTCCACGAAACAGCAGCATATCTATCTATGGAATATTTAGAAAGGAATAGGATGTGCCACCGGATTAAGAATAGCGTCACTCCATTTCCTTCCGTGGATGTCGTAGAAGCCGACTAAGGATCAACCAGGAGACGGGCAGCAGCGTCCACATACTGCGATCGCCAACCCGCCTGCCGAGCATGGCGATTATGGCAAAACCCCTCATGGTTATGAAAACCACGAAGGAGGCCTGCGGCCTGCAGTGGGCGTCAAATGGCTGATGATGATGATGAGGAATTTAAAAAGGAATACTGTGGAAATATGGAGATTATGAAGGAAAAAAGATTGACGAAAAAAATACATCAAGCGAATGTTGGTGCCAGGGCCGGTAAAATACGTCCCAGGCGGACATAATTCAACCAAATAGGAAATTTATTAGCGTAGAACTAGCTTCAAAATAAATAAAGATAACAAAAACGACCAAGTGCGAGTCGGAGTCGCGCGCGCATATACACACACCGGGATACAGGCGAGAGTTCATTCAATGTAATTAAGATTACATGCATACGAGTACTTATCCTAAGCAATAGAATTTTTTAATAGCTCGCGATAGTCATACGTAGACGAAACATCGCGAATTAGCGAGTTGAAAATTCCGTTATTTTCCCTGTAGGTGTTCTGTGCCTTGCTACTTAAGTGCTTTTAATTAGAAATAGTCTTTACAATGTTACACGTCGACTGAAAGAGATTTATTTCCTTCGTAAACTCCTTCTTCGGGATGTTTTTCAGTTTAGTTTCTGAGCTTTGCGGCTTTCTGGGCGTGCCTTACAATTTTCTCGGGAGATACTATTCATTAAGTATCTCGATGGAGGAAAACATGTTAAGGAAAACAGGAAGGCAATCAATTTCCCGACATTTTGATTGTAATTTATTTTCACGTATCTTGTAAGAATACAAAAGTTACGCAAAAAACTATTCTAGACTTATTTAAACAGTTGCATAAGCATAAGCAGCCTGCATACGTCCCACTCTAGAACACAGGCCGTCTCTTAGAGAGATGGTGTGGGCTTAATCACCTCGCGTGCCCGCCGCGAATTGATGATTTCACGCGCAGAGGGAACTTTTCCACACGAGCAACCGGCGGCGACGGCGCTTGCCTTGACTTTGCTGATTTCAATAATATATATTTTTTTATAAAATACAGTATTTCCTCAAAGTATGTAAGAAGAAGAAAAATATTTATTTAACACCACAAAGACATACATTTAACAATGATTAAAAACCGACCAAGTGCGAGTCGGACTCGCGCACGAAGGGTTCCGTACCATTATCTATACAACATTAGACACAAAGATAAAAAAAAACAGCAAAAAAATCACGTTGTTGTATGGGAGCCCCCCTTAAATAATTATTTTATTTTGTTTTTAGTATTTGTTGTTATAGCGGCAACAGAAATGCATAATCTGTAAAAATTTCAACTCTCTAGCTAACACAGTTCTTGAGATACAGCCTGGTGACAGACAGACGGACGGACGTACGAACAGACAGACAGACAGCGAAGTCTTAGTAATAGGGACCCGTTTTTACCCTTTGGGTATGGAACTCTAAAAACCGACAAAAAATTTATTGAACATGAAAAAAAAAACAAAAATTATCCCAAAACAATAAGGGACCCAGGGTATGTCTATGCAGCGGTAACATGGCCTCGAGCTCAGTATACGCTGCGGTTTTGCCCACAGCACTGATTTTCAGCATGGGCCTTTGGCAAATCACGGTGTTTCAACCGAACCGAAAGTGATACTTAATAAAATATATTAACAAAAATAAAAAATAAATATACATACCCTGAAAAATAATTACCAATAAACTGGATACACTTTAGTACAAAGTAGAACATGAGCTCGAATTGTGCAAGGAGAAGGACAGCATTAGAATTATGTCCGCCTAAGACGACCTTTACCGGCCTTTCATCCACATTCGCTCGATGTATTTATTTCGTTAATAATTCATCCTTCACCCTCTCCCTATGTCCAAGCCAACGCAATATTCCTGTCTCAATTTTAGTCACGAAATCGCCTTTCAGTCCACAACGTTAAAGAAAGAAAAAGCGGAAGAAATTTGTCAGGATCATGGCAAGTGGAAAACCCTCGTCTCAGTCTGCCCCTCCGGGGCACAGACGTGTGTTTATGTTTATGTAATAAATTATTATATATAACATATATCTTTTGCATCAGTGTCGTGTTTATGCACTTCTGAGTTAGACAACACCTTACAAAAACACAGCATAGTATGAAAAACATCAAGAAATCAAAAATGTATTTCAGCGTAAAAAAATCACTTTATGTTTGTTGAATGTCAATGCACAATGTTAGCCGCTGCTTTGGGCTCGAAAAAAAAAAACTCCATTCTGACCATCTTATCTCCAATAATTTAAGTGTTATATATTAGTGCTCTGACCATCTTTTCTCCAATAATTTAATTATATTAGTGCTCTGACCATCTTTTCTCCAATAATTTAAGTGTTAAATATTAGTTGTTACGAGTACCTACCAAACAAGATCACGTGTGAGAGTGCAACCGACAATTTGCAATGCTGACACATCATCATCATCAGCCATTTGACGCCCACTGCAGGACATAGGCCTCCCTCATGGTTTTCTTAACCATGAGGGGGTTTTGCCATAATCGCCACGCTTGGCGGGTTGCCGATCGCAGTATGCGGTTGGATTCTCAGGAAGACGCTGCTGCCCGTCTCCTGGTAATGCTGACACATTAGTCACTATTCGTACAAAAGTAGAAAAACGTATAGTGAAACTAGCCCGTTCTAAGGGTGTAGAGGCTTTTTACAAGCGGCTTTATTGCCGGGAGAAGTTTTAATAGCGCGCGTGTTACGGCCACCCACCCAACATATACCTAAGTTATGTCGTTATACACTTTTTGTTGCCTAAATAACTAAAATACTCCCATGAGCTGTTGTTGAAAGTTGT
Source organism: Yponomeuta malinellus (assembly GCA_947308005.1). NCBI lineage: Eukaryota > Metazoa > Arthropoda > Insecta > Lepidoptera > Yponomeutidae > Yponomeuta > Yponomeuta malinellus. The sequence continues at coordinate 683,763 of OX371020.1, read as the reverse complement.
AAAAGGAAGTGAAATGAGGCTTTTTAGCGCCATGACCCTAATAGGAAGTTGTGTTTTATTGGTTTTATGCTGTTAGGAAGGTCAAATTTCTGAGGTATTGCTATCGTTGTTAGGGAATGTATAGCTCCGGTACTTGAATACTGCGAATATACTAATAAATTTAGATTAGATTAGAGTACTTTATGGTGCACACCAGAAAACAAAATACATTTAGCTGAAGATAAAGAATCTTATTGTTTAGAGGACAAAGATGACTGAAACGAAAGCGAGTTGAATGAATCTATTCTATAGGTCTTAGAAGAGGAATTTAACCTCGTGTTTTCTTGGCATTGGGTTAAGCTTGCATGGCTTCTTATACTTTCAGGTCTTTAAGGATAAAGGGAGATAAGGTAGACCATGGACGAGAACCTCATCTGTCGCCCCTTGTGGCAATTAGAAAACGGAGATATTTCAGAGGACGAAACTGTCGTTGATGAATATGATAGTTTAGACTACTACTACAATGCAAATGTCTTGTAAAAAGAGAGCGAAAGACAAGATGAAGATGAAAATCAAGAATAAGAAGTACGGGGGCAAGAGAATGGCCGTAAACACACCACAAACGTTGGTATAGACTCTGATCCCCCAATGATATTCGAGGAATACTAGCTTGAAAACCAAACGCATTCTGCAAGCTACGCAAATGTGCGTAGTTTAATTTGGAAGAAGAATATTATGACTTTGGATGACCGGGCTTTACAATTTCAGGGAATAACACAGTATACTCAAGGCAAGGCAACTACGAAGGAGAAGAAGAGTGTTGCCCCAAAGCAATTCATGAGAATAATCCTCATATTATGGTCGGTGTAGACCGCGGTGGTCGGTGAGAGTTTCTACGGACAGCTATACACCTCAGTCGCAAAACCTGTTAGCAGTTTGAACAAAGATCCGAGAGCCAAACTGACCCGACATTATACCGAAGACATCCCGGACATCAGCCTGTACGAGATTAGGATGGCCCTGAAACAGCTCAAGAATAACAAGGCACCAGGAGAGGACGGAATCACATCAGAGCTACTGAAAGCGGGTGGAACACCAGTACTTAAAGTCCTTCAGAAGCTCTTCAATTCCGTCGTGGTCGAAGGAAAAACGCCAGAAGCATGGAACAGAAGCGTGGTGACGCTGTTCTTCAAGAAAGGGGATAACTCTCTATTGAAGAACTATCAACCCATCTCGCTTTTGAGCCATGTTTATAAGCTGTTTTCGAGGGTCCTCACGAATCGTCTCGAACGCAGGTTTGATGACTTCCAGCCTCCCGAACAAGCCGGTTTCCGAAAGGGCTTTAGTACCATAGACCACATCCACACGCTGCGGCAAATTATACAGAAGACTGAGGAGTATAATTTGCCATTCTGCTTAGCATTTGTGGACTATGAGAAAGCCTTCGATTCGATCGAGACATGGGCAGTGCTCGAGTCTCTCCAGCGTTGCCGTATTGACTATCGGTATATCGAGGTGCTGAAGTGCTTGTACAACAGCGCCACCATGTCGGTCCGAGTACAGGAGCAGAATTCGGAGGCAATTCCATTGAGAAGAGGCGTGAGACAGGGAGACGTTATCTCTCCGAAACTGTTCACGAACGCACTGGAAGATGCCTTCAAGCTTCTGGAATGGCAGGGACGCGGCATCAATATCAATGGCGAGTACATCACGCACCTTCGATTTGCCGACGATATAGTAGTCATGGCAGAAACGATGGAAGACCTCGGCATAATGCTCGACGACCTCAGTCGAGTTTCCCAACGTGTGGGCCTTAAAATGAACATGGACAAAACGAAGGTCATGTCGAACGCCCGTGTTGTGCCCACCCCAATAACATTGGGGAACACGACTCTCGAAGTTGTAGACGAATACGTCTACTTAGGACAAACAGTCCAACTAAGCCGGTCCAACTTCGTGAAAGAGGTCAATCGTCGAATCCAACTCGGCTGGGCAGCTTTCGGGAAACTTAGAAAAGTCTTTTCGTCTAATATACCTCAATCGCTCAAGACAAAATTATACAACCAGTGTGTGTTACCAGTGATGACTTATGGCACTGAAACGTGGTCTCTCACTATGGGCCTCATAAGAAGGCTCAAGGTCACGCAACGAGCTATGGAAAGGGCTATGCTCGGAATTTCTCTACGAGATCGAATCAGAAATGATGAGATCCGTAGACGAACGAAAGTCGTCGACATAGCCCAGCGGATTAGTAAGTTGAAGTGGCAGTGGGCGGGGCACATAGCACGCAGAACTGATGGCCGATGGGGCCGAAAAGTTCTCGAATGGAGACCACATATCGGCAAGCGCAGCGTGGGACGACCAGCCACAAGATGGACAGATGACGTCATTCAAGTGGCAGGAAGACGCTGGATGCAGGCCGCTTCCAACCGGTCTTTTTGGAAATCCATGGAGGAGGCCTATGTCCAGCAGTGGACTTCTTGTGGCTGAATGATGATGATGATGATTATGGTCGGTGTAGACAGCTACTTCGGCTGATACAGAATTCGCATGAAATCCAAGAAATGGAGAAACAGGCTATTACACAATATGGTCGTAATAATGAAATCAGCGGATTTCAGGACTTAGCAGAAATTTTATGAAGGTAATATGGTGCAGTATCTGAAAATAAAAGAGGCAGACCAAGAGAAAATTAAAACGGAACAGCGAAAAAGAGGCAAAAACTTGGTTTCCAGTCACTTATTACTAATAAAACTGTAGTGTACGACGGAATAGGCATAATAAATTAAACTAGATTTAGGCTAAACTAGTGTATGTAAATATTGCGTAAGACTTTGTCAACATTTCGTAAAACTAGTTACCACAGGTTACAGGTTAGAGCGAGCAACTCGTGCAAGTACGGGACAAAAAATGGACCGTTCTGATTGGTCGCCAGAGAAAACAACTGCCTGTGATTGGTTGGACTTCTGACCCGAATTGTTTATTGACCGCAACGCCAATAAACTGCACCGCAGTTTAGTGACATTTGTAAAAAAAATATGTGAAGGTTTTAAAATGAGAACAAATAAAAAAAATATAAGCTGGAACATTTTCTGTAGTGAGCATTAGGTTTCAGTTAGCTACCACAGAACCTGGAATAATAAACAGCTATCAAGAACCACTGGAAGTTTTCATAACCCTGTACAGTCCACAACAGACTGGTCCTCGGGCGCGAAACAAGAAACAAGAGACATAAAATATGAAAGTTAAATAAAAAAGTGCAATGGACGGCCTCATTGCTAACAGCAATTTTTTCCAGACCACCTTGTGACGGGGAGGTTGCCGAAGGAGAAAGAAAGACGGGCAGTTGGTGCAAATACGAATAATACGTACCTAAACTTGCTTGTCAACAATGACCAGCGATCGGAATGGCAATCACTTGCTCTAGATTTAAAGCTTAATTGACATAGTAGCTATGTAGTAAACTCACGCCTGTATGCCGGAGGGGTAGGCAGTCCTTTTGATGAAGCGATCAACCTTTGTCGCTTTATAAACATTCAAACATTTATTAGTCACTGCATTCTCGGTCCCCGGTTATGTTTACTTTTTATCTCACCCTTCGACAATGCATCCTCTGTTTGGTCCATTATATCAACTCAAATAAATACTCAATGCATTGCACAGTCGACGGGACATCAACCTTTACACATATATTTTTTATTCTATATTTATTTGAGAAACAAAAGATCATATAAATGGTAATATAAGTCGTATCTTACGTTAAATAAATTTTAGTTGCGATATCACCCGTAACGTAACTGAGTAGAGTGCACGAATATAAAGGTCGATCTGTTGTCGACTGTACTTCTGGACTAACAAAGTAGACAATCTTTGAAAGCCTTTTACATGGAACTTTCAATGCCCCCATTACGTTATCTCGAATAATAACTAAGCTACACTGTAGCTGTAACAAAACAAAACTTTTTCAAGCCATTAGTTTGATAGCAGCGTTACAAAAGAACCTCCCAGTAGGTTGACCGTATATAAAATTAAAAAAGTATTTAACTGCCATTAGTTTATTACAAAACATCGCGAGGAAACCAGAGCGTCTGAGCTACTCACCTATCTCAGCGCTCATTGCCCAATAAGCCCCTCTCTCCCTGATAAAAGGGCTTAAGAACACAGAATCCACCGGTTTCGATAAAATTTCAGCCAAATTAATTAAAAAATATAAAAATAAATTAATCCCGGCACTTACACACATATTTAATCATTGTATTCGCACGGGTATATTTCCTGCAATTCTTAAAAAAATCTTTAATAACGCCAGTCCACAAAGGTGAGACAGGGATCGTGTCCTCAACTATAGACCTATTTCCATCTTACCCACCTTGTCAAAACTACTTGAAAAAATTCTTAATAACAGACTTAAGGACTATTTGGAACAATATAATATATTATCTCATAAACAATTTGGATTTCGTAGTGGGAAAAGCACTAATGATGCTCTTCTCACTCTTACTGATGATATTATTTCAAATTTAGATAAAGGGAGAAAATCATTAACAATCTTTCTGGATCTAGCGAAAGCTTTTGACACGATCCCTGTCCCACTACTCATTAATAAGCTGGAACATGTTGGTGTCAGAGGGAACGAACTTCGTATTTTCACTAACTATCTTCAAGAAATGCATCAAAGAGTAAAAATCGGATCGGTGACCAGTGACGAACTACCTATATCTTACGGTGTGCCGCAGAGCAGTATACTTGGTCCCACGCTTTTTCTGGTGTACCTGAATGACCTGCTTCAGATGGAACCATTCTCTGGCAAAATCGTGTCTTATGCCGATGACACAGCTCTCCTTTTCTGATACCTCTTGGGAAAAGGTTTTCAACAAGGCGCAATTGGGTTTTAATGCTGTTCATAAGTGGTTAAATTCCAACTTGTTGACACTTAATATTGACAAATCAAAATATATCACCTTCTCTATTCGTGAACAAAATATTGATAAAGATTTGTCAATAAAAGCTCACAATTGTACACCTGCATCCACTATTAATTGCTCATGCCAAATTTTGGAAAAAGTTAACTCAATAAAGTATTTAGGAATAATTATTGATAAGCAACTCAATTTTAAAGAACACATACAATTAGTATCTACAAGAGTACGAAAGTTAATATACGTATTTAAAAATCTAAGACATGTATTAGAACCTATCAAACTTAAGCATGTGTACATAGCTTTATGTCAATCGTTAATAACGTATGGTATTAGTTGTTGGGGTGGTGCACCCAAAACTTCTCTAAAAAGGCTAGAGGTTGCACAGAGAGCTATTTTAAAGGTCTGTATATTTAAACCATTTCGCTTTCCCACTATTGAGCTCTACCACCAATGTGATGTTCTTACAGTTAGGCAATTATTTTATTCTCCACTTATTGTTGGTGCAGCACTCAAATCATAACATGCAGTTATTAGCTACAAATAAACGATTATCTCACAGAGTGTGTCAATACGATAGGCATTTTAGAACTCAGTTTAGTCAAAGATTTCTACCTTTTCTTGGACCCTATATGTATAATAAAATAAATAAGTCAGTCGAAATTTACAACTTAAATCGAACCATATGTAAACAAAAGATAAAAAAAATTCTGCGCAATCTGACTTACGACCAAACTGAAGATCTGTTGACTAGACAAAAATAAATTAAATACAATGGAAATGTCAATTCACGACACCAGGCGCTAACAAATTAAACATTGTCTTAATACCCGTCCCCTCTCTATCTATCTTCAATTACTTAAAATTTAAATTATTACTATAAATTGTAACAACAAACTCAGGCTGTAGGTACGGACCACATTTACACACCCTCTCTCTCTCACACACACACACACACACACACACACACACCCCCTCACAGAGAGGACTCACAAATACATTGTTATTTTATTTTAACCTTGCACTTACTTAAATTTCTTCAAAATTATTTCTTTGTTAAACGTTATACTTATGAGAATACTTTACCTTGCCATATTCCGTGGGAGTTGGCGCTGGATGCCGTAATACAGGCTTTATGCCTAGCTCGGCAACAGAGGCTATACTATAAATTTAAGTCATCTCATGTAACTACTCTTAGTTGTAGATCCTTGTAATATTATTGGTCAATAAACTATTACTATTACTACTATATACGCTACAAACAAACAACATGAAACTAAGTAGGTATCGGTACCTGTTTTTAAAAGAGAAAATGTGTCAGTTTCATTGAAATTCACTGTCAGTTTCTTCATCACATAACCTACCTATATATGCCGTAGACAAGACAACATATGGGGCGCAAAAGTGCAAGTATGGAGAGCTAGAGATGGGCGCAGAAGTGTGGGAAGCCAACCAACGAGATGGACTTATGACTTCGTCAAAGTGGCAGGAAAGAAAACTGAGAAGTTTGATTGAGACTTCCAGCAACTTTTGTAAACTTAAGCTACAAGTAGATAGTATGAGGTTTGAAAAGCAAAAACTTGTTTGATTCAAATTTGATACAAGTCGGAAACTAATAATATTAATACTTGGCCAGCGGAAATTAATATTATTAATTCAAACGTGGAGCAACTTTTGTAAGCTTGCTGCAAATAAATGCATAAAATTGGACGAGCGGAAGCTAGGAAGCTTAATTCAAAGTTGAAGCAAGTTTGTAAGTTTGCTGCAGTTAAATAGCATGAATTTCATGAGCAGAAACTGGGAAACTTGATTAAATTTGCAGAAAGTTTTGTAAGCTTGCTGCAAACAAATGTCATGAAATACCATAAAAGTCCCAATTTCACTGCTGTCTCAAGCTATAATAAAATACCAAGTCATATGAAAAACGAAATACAAGATTTAGCCTTTGTCATTAATTTGAAAAACTACTCATTACCAAAAGTTATTATACTGTGAATAAGTATAATACCTAGGCGATAATGACATTACAAGTTAATAAAAATTTTTAAACCGTCCATGTATAAAAAAACCTTTCACCATTATTGATATTGTAAATCAAAAATTAAATTTTATTGTTATTCTAAATTTAATAAAATTTTCTACATGTTTACACACTTTATAAGCCATTTTTAAATCTATTGACACTGTAACATCCAACATTATTATAATAATAACATTTAATTACCACTAAAACAAACTCAACTTAAATTCCAATTGCCATAAGTATATGAAATACACTTTTAAGCTATTTAAATCCTGTGTAATAATAATATGCAATTAATAATATTGTTAGATTTTTTTTATTTTTAATATTATAAGTAAGTAATTTATTGGCTATAAGTTACAGAGACATATCACATTTTAAAAGTTACATATTAAGTTACACACTAACGTAAGTCCCTGACTCCTAAACTAGGGCAACCTGTATCTTAGGAGTCAGTTCCATGCAACTCGAAAGTTTCTGTGCCCTAATTGGTATCATGTATGGGACAAATATCAAATATGTAACATCTGAACAACTACATGATCGCAATAAAGTTATCATTATGAAGATAAGGAAGTTTGATTCAACTTGCAGCAAGTTTTAAAGCTTACTGCAAATAAATAACATACAGACAAGGAAGTTTAATTAAAATTTAAACATAACATAAACCAGGAAATTTGATTCAAAATTACAGAAAGTTTGTATGCTTGCTCCAAATAAATATCACACGGCCATGGAAGTTTGATTGAAACTTACAGATACCACAATGTTTAACGAGCGAAAACTACGAAGTTTGATTCAAACTTGCAGCAATTTTTCACCGACTAAGGCGTAGACCCGCTCGATACTTCTTCGTCGATCTTCGTAGTGTGGGGCCGGTCTTCTATGTTGTCGATCGGCAACCCATTAGCACAGCACAATAATGTACGCTGGCGATGAACAATGCGATACGAAGTTTACAGTCGATGTATTGTAGAATGTTCGCGGTAAGTCCACCTGCTGGCGATGGCTGGGTGGACAGTTGCAGAGAAAATTTGTGGAAAGTCATTGGGAATTTTAGTTCGTTACTTTTGACAAATGGATGCGCGATGAGCTTTGTTTTGGTACGCCAAAATTGAGTGGTTTTCTAGTCAATATGGTGGGATTTTTTTTTATGAATTTACTGGCTTGAGATTAAAAAATGCAAAAGGTGTTTTTGTTGGTATTTAGGACAAGGTCTATTTTTTATATTAATCGAAATTGAAAGAGGTTATGATTACTTTTGCTTGCTAATTGAATGAATTTGTATAAATTGGTAAACTTTATGCATATGCTTAGTCTTTTTTCTAAAAAACTCTCTCAAGCCTACTCCATGTAAAATAATGTCCCAGGCACTGCGACGTCCGAGTAGTCCCTTCATCCATCTAGTGTGAGTGATGGTGCCACTGGACGCTGTATTAATCATCTCATTACGTAGATGCAAAGGCCAAAGTTTTTTCTCTAATGCAGATTAAGTGGTTCTCTCCTATTACGACAGACTACGTAAACTGTGTTTGAAGAGTGTTTTAGAAGAATTCTGTTTTTAAAAATATCACCGAAAATCTTTTATTGATTTTTTTTCATTTTTAATACAAATTGAACATAAAATACAGAATGCATTTCATTTCCCATCTTTCTCAATCGACTGTACTTGATGAAGTGCCGATATTAATAAGTACAATTTACCACAGCACAGCTATCCTAAGCCAGCTCTTATAACACGTGCCATAAGACTGATTATCGTCCAAACAGAGGTTCAGCAGCTTTTCGCTGACCGTATTGTGTACTCAATGTTTTGCCTGAGTTAGTACGGAGCTCTCAGCTAGCAAACTTCACTCAACTACTATTGAAATAACTGAAGCTTGTATTCGATACAAATCTGGGAGTGTTTTACTATCGAAGCAGTAGTTAACACGTCCTGTTCAGTTTGCACTGAGTGGTGTAAACTGTGGGGTTTTCGGACTAGGAAATTATAATACGGATGGATGAACATTGATCGAGATAATGCGGAAGTAGCCCCACTGCAGGGTACAAGCCTTCTCTTAGAACTTAGATAGAGAAAGTGAGTTTAATTACCACCTGATTTTAAACGCTAGTATGTGCGGACATCTCAGCTACTTGGGGTTCTTTACAAAGGCTACTATAACATTAAAGATATTTCACTCGCAAAGATATCTGTTCAGTTCAATGCATAAGTTATAGGCTGAAGAATAAAATTTCAGCTAGTCTCATTTCCCCTTTTTAAAATGTATACTAGTAACTTTGGGTGTTTTCGTCTAGCTCTTGTAATGGACTTATGTTTAATTTGCAGCGCTCATTAAGTCGCACTTTCTGCGCTAATTTAAAAAAAAAAATTATCTGACCCTGACAGAGGATTTCCTTTACGGTTAGCCAGTGGAATTGCAACTACAAATTCAAAATTGTACGTATATTTGAACACAAACTCATTGGTCTATGACAGTATCTATCTATATATATCTATCTTGCTAACTATGAAGGAAAACATTATGAGGAAACCTAAGTGTCTTATTCATATAGGTACATCAGCGCCAATCCACAGTAGGCGCAAGTTGTGATTAAGCCCAAACTCTCTGGTCAATGAAATATGGTTTAGAATGGCTTGCAGCGGTGGTAGTTTAGTACAGAATTTACAATTTCACTTTTAATTTGTCCGTGCACTGATTTTTCTGCCTCCCCGGCACGTATAACACACATAAGGGATCACTTCAGTTTTATTTTTAAATTACGCGTCATTGACAAGTGACGTCTGACGATAGCAGTGTTGCCAGGTCCACTTTTAGTTTTATAAACAAAAACTAGCTATTGTCGTTTCGGAGAAAACGTATGGATGAATCAGTGAGTGAGTATACCGCATTGTAGCTTTATATATGTATATAATATGTTCAAAACAGCATTATAGACACAGCATTATAATTAAATTATGATAAGGTATTTGTCAAAGTATAACGCCAAATATATGCACATTCAGCGTGACAGACTTTGAACCAACTAACATAATTAAATAAACTAAAATACCTATAACGAAAATGTAAGACAATTCAATACAAATATTCAAATTCAATACAAATATTCAAATTACAAATTCAATACAATACAATATTCAATACAATAAATTGAACGCTACATAATATATTTATCGGAACAATTTACTTTTAAAAGTTTACAGTGAATCGTGATAGATCTCAAGGGCGTTTTTGAGATGCCCTGTGCCCTTGATTATACTACAGGTCAACAGTTTCACAATTAAACCTTTGGGTAGTCATGTGTATAATAGTCTTTGTGCTAGACATTCAGTTAACTGTGACCCTTCCAGTTTGCAGGTACACCTTTTGTTTTGGGACTCAATTCTTGCTTTTTCACAGACTCTGCATGCTTGGGTCGGCGAAAAATTCGCGTAGAGCTAGGAATTGGCCTAGAACTGCAAAAAAAAGTCTGAAATTGGGCCTTTTGCAACTACATTCTAGTCACAAATAACATATTAAATAGGAAAGTACTAAAAGAAACTGATGGAAATCAGATAAAGAATGTAAACAAACTTTCAGGGGTTCAAAATATTTGTAGTTTAAGAAACGATAGGGGTACATTTTTTTAGTTCCTATTCTAATTGTTGCTTGTCAAGATCAAGATGATTTGTCAGTAGAGTCCGATACAAAATACCTACGTCCGCTGTAAATAATTTCATCGCTTAAAGTACTGCTTGGAAAAAAAAAATAGAACTTTCGACTGCTTTCATAAATAATTTTTTTGAGTCATTCATCCGTTTCATTCTTTTAGGTGAGTTTACAGTTAGCGAGTGGTATTGCTACTACAACTTCACAAATGTACGTAACTTAAAAAAAGTTAATAGGCACATGCCCGCACTGGGGATCGAACCTGGGGCTCACACTTCCGAGTCCATTGTTCCACCCACTAGGCTACCACCGCCCGTAATACCTGGAGACAGGGTTAATTCGAAGTAGACTTGCATGGCACTAGCCTCTTACAACATCCTCTCAGCTCTTGCGGTAAATGTAATCCCGACTGATTATAGGCCGCGGGTCTCCTCCTGTGCGCGTGAAAGCGGCCATTATTCAGCCGAGACACGTCTTTTATATTCGCACCTCTGTCGGAAAATAAAAAAAGACGTATTTTTGCTCCGGTGACGCGCGAAATCGGCCTGAAGGGGGTTCACACGGGCACAAAATACATACAGTGGGACATATTCAAAGTTGTTTCATTGGTCGGATCTCTTTTTCAAAAGTATTGTGTGATTGTGTGTAAGAAATTCTTTTGTGGTTGTGTGGTAAGCTTCGCTCTTCCCAACGTCCCTCACGTTTACGGTAAAAGTCAAAGTGAAAATTAGCATGGGATTTTATTATACCCTGTATATTGGTGCAGTTCCTCTGGAGGGCACAGATTTTCTCTCAGAGAGAGAATGAGTATAGGCCACCGCAGATTAGTGATTTCAAGCTGCATTTATGAGGTAGAACATATTCTTTCAATACTTACTGAAGTGTTGTCATACTGAAGTGTCCCGTAGGGTACATTTTGTTCCAATTCATAACAAATGAGGTCACGTGCATCAAAAGCGGAGATTAAGGAGAAAACCTCACGCTTTTAAAAGGGTTTGAAGATTTTGGCATACTGGTACGCCTACATATTGTTTTTTTTTTCAAAATGCGACGTGCAGTATTGCCTATGTACATCAACTGGGAACATTTCTAAAAACATAAAAGTACTAAGATCAATATGTCCGAAAACGTCACGTTGCAGAGTTAATTGCAGAAAAAGAAAATCTTATTCAACTTGATTTATTTACAATAAAACCAATAATTACTTTCAGAATCATTGTTTATTGATCAATATAACATGAATTCATGAAAATAATGGTATTATGGTGCGCCGCCATTTTGAAAAAAAAAAACAAAATGGCAGCTGGCCAGTATGCCAGTCTTCAAAAAAAAAATCTTCAAACTCCTTTATAAAATTCAACCTTCACATCTTACCGCTTGAAATGTTGTCCTTTTATATTTATTACAAGCAGTGCCCGTGTCTATATTCGCGCGGTAAACGGATTAGCTTATATATAGCTTTTGTCCTCCCTGAAGGTCCATCCTACATAGTGTTGAAAGAATTTTAGAAATTGGATAACTACTTTTGGAGTTTACCCTCTACATACAAACTTACAAACCGATCCTCTTTACAATATTAGTCTAACTATAGATAACATCTATCGTCCAAAACTGTTTATGTCTAGCAGTTTCAACAACATAATATTTTTTCTACTGTCTTATATGATAGGTAATTTTGATTAAAAAACAAAACTAAATAAAAATCGAATTGTGATGTTTTGTCCTTTAAGGCCAAAAAATGGAAAAAAACATTGCAAAATATAACTTCTTTAATTAAAGATCGAACAAAATCGCTCTTCCTTTTACCTGACATCAAAGGCAAAGGTGAGTTATGTTTTCCACGTCGATGTATGTATGTATGTATGTAGGTGGTTTGTCAGGATGATGGTAAGTGGCAAACCCTGGCCTCTGCCTACCCAATGCAGGTGAGAAAATATGTTCCACCCATGCAGGAAGGAAGAAGATCATGTTGAGGTCATATTAGATAGGTATAACATCCGTCTTAAACACGTCATAAACTACCTACGACACATTAGTGATGATAGTTCTAACTGAAAACATAATGACCTAGACCTACTTCTGTAAGTGTAGAACCTACACTTACCGCAATAGCATACTTTGAAGGCGATCTGGCTAGGCAAATCTTCCATCTCGACCACTTTTGAACACTTTGTACCACTCATAAGTACGTGTTTGTGAGAAAGTCGATTCACCGCATGCCTTCTGTAACATTTCCACTGACTTCGAAGACGAATTCAATTGGCGATGCAAAATTGAAGACAAACTTGGTCGATGTTTTTTTGTCCATTATGAAATTCGCAATACACACTAGATATGATATAACAAAAACAGCAATGTATTTAATCGAAATTTGAGATGCAACTGAAACTCCACGCCAAAATGGAAAACAGTTTTGAGAATGTAACAAAAAAAAAACCGACCAAGTGCGAGTTGGACTCGCGCACGAGTCCAACTCGCACTTGGCCCTACCATTATCTATAAAACATTTGAATATTTCCCGCGTCTACCTATTGCCGACAATATTGAGCAAACAACGGCAAAAGAACACGTTTGATGTATGGGAGCCCCCTTAAATATTTATTCAGTTTTTAGTATTTGTTGTTATAGCGGCCACAGAAATACACCGTCTGTGAAAACTTTAACTGTCTAACTAGCTCGGTTCATGAGATACAGTCTAGTGACAGACGGACGGACGGACGGACGGACAGCGGAGTCTTAGTAATAGGGTCCCTTACCCTCTGGATACGGAACCATGAGAAAGAAAAAACAAAATTTGAAACCATAAACAAATCATCCATTCCCGATACTTTTTTTGTCGTCGTATGTCCGATGGCGGTGGTAGCCTAGTGGGTAGAACATTGGACTCGGAAGCGGGAGACCCAGGTTCGATTCCCAGTGCGGGCATGTACCTATGACTTTGTTTTCTAAGTTATGTACATTTTTGAAGTTATAGTAGCAATACCACTCGCTAACGGTGAAGGAAAACTTCGTGAGGAAACCTGAGTGTCTGAGCTATTCATATACCTCGGCGCTTGAAATCGCCAATCCGCGGTGGGCATGCGTGGTGATTAAGCCCATACTCTCTCCCTGAGAGAAGGCCTGTGCCCTACAGTGGGACGTATATAGGCTGCTTATGCTATGTCCGATTCTATATATTCTCCTAAGCCGGCGATTGGGTAAGTCCAATTGTCAGATTTTATAAATGCGCGGGCGACGCGTGAAGCTTAAGGTTAAATCAGCGTTACATTGACATAAACAAAAACCTTTGGAAATTCCAGCTCTATTTTGAATAAAATTTGCTTCGAGTCAAGGACACAAGGGCTGCTATTACTAAGATAAAAAAAAAACACAAATGTGACAGAAATTAAGTCTAAAATATAAAATACCAACGTGTAATTTCTTTTTAACAAACAACAAAAAGGTTGAGGAAGCGAAAGTGATCTGTCAGGATCGTAGCAAGGGGCCGTCCCTGGTCTCTGCCTACCCCTCTGGGATACAGGCGTGAGTTTATGTTATGTTATGTAATTTCTTTTTTTATGTACAATAAAGTGTTCTCTTTCTCTATATATCCAATTTCTATCAACCAATAAAACCTTACTGCTAAGCATTAACCCCTGAACTGCCCTCGCGGAACGCAACGTATAGGTGGCCCATACTAAGTTGGACACAGATCTGTGTCGCGGCAGACGAGTGGTTAACGACTAAGAAGAATAACACAAAATTCAACTTTGTGACGCATTGTCGCTAGGATGTTCCCGCCTGCGAGTTTTTCGTAATTTTTATTTTAGTTTTTTTTTTAACCATCTGTTATCTGGCAGTCGGGTTTTAAACTTTTTCAACACTTTTTTTTGTCCTGTTACACACCGTGATTATTATGCGCCGTATAAAGTTCCGGGGCCCTTTTCATTTCGGTTACTTTTTCCTCCTGCCGCCGCCTTTTCCAGGTTATGACAACTTTTTGACGGGCTTTTGTTTGAATTTGCCATCGATCGCGTACAATTTCGGGAGCTCGGATTTAATCAAATGGAGCGCTTGCGGTCTTTTATTTCGGTTTTCATTTCAATCTCGCTAACCAAATAGGGATGTATCAGCAAAGGCAAGATAAAAAGTACCCGAAACCGGCGTGCGTACATGCAACGACTAGTGAACGTTGAGGAAGTGAAAGAGATCTGTCAGGATCGTGGCAAGTGACAGTACCTGGTCTCTGCCTACCCCTCTGGGATACAGGCGTGAGTTTATGTATGTATGAAAACCTCGTGAGGAAACCCGCGCTGAGTCGGTTTCGCACGTAGGTAATGGCATTAGTTGACTGGAGTAAGAGCATAATGTCTGAGATGTATACATAAAAATCAAGGTTTGAAATTGTCTACGCCATCATAGGAGGTTTCATTGTACATATTAACATTCTTCTTATTCTTCTTTTTTGTTCTTTTTCCTAATGTCATTACGCTTTCTCCTTGCAAAACCTGAAAATTGAGCTTTTATTTCACGCACAGCTTAAAATAATAAACTGAACGTAATAT
The DNA here is from genome assembly GCA_947308005.1 of Yponomeuta malinellus. Lineage (NCBI taxonomy): Eukaryota > Metazoa > Arthropoda > Insecta > Lepidoptera > Yponomeutidae > Yponomeuta > Yponomeuta malinellus. Next base: position 668,648 of record OX371020.1, on the reverse strand, counting down.
TAATACAGTCCACTTAAACACCATCTAGACGGCCTAACCAGAAATCATCGATTCTCTCTCTCTGTCTCTCTCTGAATTAGAGAAAATCTCACCCTAAAATAGGATGCATAAAGGTTTCATCATCAACCCATTATGTCCCCACCAAGGGGCACGGGTCTCTTCCCTGAGGAAGGTATAGGCCATACTCTACCACGGGGGCCAATTCCGGATTGGTGGAGGCTTGTAGACTAGTGGCTCGTCTACTGTCAGAAGTTGTCAAGCCGCCCTAAGGCCTCTGACTTGGCTTAACGACTGCCATCTATCGACGGCAGCCGGCACTAACAGCTTAACGTGCCTTGCGAAGCACGGAACCGCTCGGAAAAATGCCACTAGCGTTAGGTATAGACGGCGACCCATTTCCACTGACCATTTCACTGAACGCGCCCTGTGTTGCTTAACCTTCGTGATCGTTTAAGATCACTCAGGCAGCCGGGGCTACGAGCGATTCAGGTTAATTAATTCATCCTTCACCGTTACCGAGTTGTATTGCTACTATAAATTCACAAACATAAGTAACCTAGAATACACGCATTTGTAACGGAAATTCCGCGAATTCTTTAATGATAAGAACGGCGAAGATGTGGAACGTGGAACACTAAAAAATAATATCATGCCGGATTAAGAATAGCGTCACTCCATTTCCTTCCGTGGATGTTGTAGAAGGCGACTAAGGAAATCAGTTACCAGGAGACGGGCAGCAGCGTCTTCCTGAGATTCCAACCGCATACTGCGATCGCCAACCCGCCTGCCAAGCGTGGCGATTATGGCAAAACCCCTCATGGTTATGAAAACCTAGAGGGAGGCCTATGTCCTGCAGTGGGCGTCAAATGGCTGATGATGATGCCGGGATTCGAACCCGCAGCCTCTCTATCGTTATTCCTTCCACTGTTACCACTGCTCGTCACACTAATTCCAATGAATTCCAGCTCACGGAAATTCCAACAAGAACCCATTCACTCCTGATTCACACTTGCAGGGTGCAGTAATACAGGGTGATTTTGAATTCATTAGCAATATTTTGAAACAATATTAGTTTTTTTTTATTGCATTAACCCGTGCTGAGGACAATTTTTAAAAACCTATTTAGAGGCAAAAAATTCCACCCATGCCGGGACTTGAACCCGCGACCTCTGGCTAACCGTGCTACTTATAAACCGAAAATATTAGTTTCATTGTGGTAAACAGTATTATAAATTATTTAACAGTAATGGCATAACATACGAGTATTTGTTAATACTCGTGATTTCCTAATTTTGCTTCAAAACTTTGAATAGAAATTCAAAATGGTAGGAAGTCCCATAGTGTTGAAAAATGTTTTCCAAAATGCTTAAGAGTCTATCGTTCCATATGCGTAAATAAAAAAAGGAAAGTTGAGTTAGCCGGCGCCGACCATAACACGCTCGAACCACGTTTTGTTTTATTTTTATTACCTTTTGTCCTGATATACTATTTTTATGCTTAAGTAGGTACCTAATTTTGGGTAACAAAAAAATTTTTTTTTAATGCGCTATTTCTAGCCCCATATGATTACGTTTCTAAATCACGGTGAGAGTATCCCTTTAAAAAGTGTCGAACGAATTCAAAGTCACCCTGTAGAACCGGGAGTTGCCGCGGACCGGAACAATAGATCCCGTGGAGTCGCGCAAACGATGCGGTTTGTTAACAAATTGTCCTAGACTGGCGTACTGGCGGCTCTGAGTCCATGTGTCCTACTTAGTTTGGCGTGATGCATGCGGAAAGGTGCTTAGCTCTTGCGAATTTAGGTGAGATAATAAATAACCCGAAAACTAAGGTAGGTAGTTTAAAAATATACTAGGAACCATATTGAAAATAATAATAGTAATAACGTCGACGCAATACAATCACTTGTCCTGGTCCCAAACTAGGATACCCAGTGCTGTGGTAACCAGGCAAGGACATCACAAACATGGAAATACACCCAGACTGAAGACATATGTACAAATGTACGGTGGCTCCCAGTGGGAATCGAGCCCGCGACCTCCGGCATTTTCATCAGACGTCCATTCTGGATCACAGAACAAATCTGTAGTGATATAATTATAGCTAGCTGACCCAGCAAACTTTGTTTTACCATATAAGTTATCCTACAACCTATTCTCAGAACTACCAAATATACAAAATTTTTTTTTTATAAAAATCGGTGAAGCTGTTTCGGAGGAGTTCGAAAAGAAACACTGTGATGACACTTTTACTCTAAATAATAAATTTAATAGTTCATTCAGTTCTTATATCACCTTTTAATATGTGCAGTACTAATTTTCCTTGCGGCGGTAGGCTAGTGGGTAGAACATTGGACTCGGAAGCGGGAGACCCAGGTTCGATTCCCAGTGCGGGCATGTACCTATGACTTTTCTTTCTAAGTTGTGTACATTTGTGAAGTTATAGTAGCAATACCACTCGCTAACTGTGAAGGAAAACATCGTGAGGAAACCTGAGTGTCTGAGCTATCCATATAGCTCAGCGGTTGAAATCGCCAATCCGCGGTGGGCACTCGTGGTGATTAAGCCCATACTCTCTCCCTGAGAGAAGGCCTGTGCCCTACAGTGGGATGTATATAGCTCAACGAGTAGGAAATAAAATTATCTGAATATTTCGATGCCGTTATTGTTATTTTATGCCGTTATTGTAATTAAAACCCTATACCAATTCCAACCGCTTTCGGTCTTTGATATACAATACGCATTTTATTACAAGCTACAACTATTTAATAAAGAGTTCAATGACATAATAATGTCAATTGGCAGTAATTATACCAATCGCTGCCGTTAAAAGAAAATCATCATCATCATCATCATCATCAGCCATTTGACGCCGACTGCAGGACATAGGCATCCCTCATGGTTTTCCTAACCAAGAAAATATCGTGAGGTAATCAGAGTATCTGAGATGTTCATATAACTCATCATAAAACCTCTAGAATTTATGCATTGAACTGGCTAATCAATCAACGACTGGTATATAAATTTTCTAACGCTAATCAATAGATTTTAATGTCGTAACTGCCGTCATAAGAAGAAAGGCCGTAACATTCACTTTTACCTAAATTATGTTAGATACAGATTCGGATTGAGCAAAAAAAAATATGACCTTTGTCTTTGCAACAAACTACTATGTCGTTTCTAATCGAATCTAATCACAAAAGGGCGTAATCACCTCTGAATGGTATAGTTTGCAATAAGAAGCCCTAATTTCCTTCTTAGGGCTTATCACATGAGTAAACTTGGAGTAATATGCTACAAAAAGAAAACGATTAGAAGTAAGAATAAAAATTGAGAATAATTTATTAAAATCAGGTGGCACGCATAAAATAAAATGTACAAATAATGTTGGCACTTCACATGGCTATTCGTATTCACCTACAATTTCTTATACGTTGCAGGTTTTATAAAATCAATGCCTAAGATTTGTCAGAAAACTCGGCAACGGATGGTTAATATTTGCCAAATACACGAAATAAGCATAGAAATAAGGTCTCTAATGACACAACCGACTTCCGCCGAACCCTTCGACGACTGTAGCTCAGTGTCGACGCGAGATAGATGTACTGTCTGTCTGTCTCGGGTGTAAAGGTGTCTGACCGTGATATATTTGAGGTTTGAAACGTATTGCGTTGTTGGTTTCATGGGTGCATGGTCGAAATGAATGATGACGCTTTGTTATTGCGAGTTGAGGTGGGTATAGTACGTTTGCGCAAAGGAAGTAAATGTGTGCTTCTATCTACACTAAAAAACATTTTAAACCGCTTTAAAAATACATTTTTCTATTATTTTTTTATTCGAAAGTACGTAAGTTCATATTTTTTCTTATAACTACCTATATATAGCCGCTCTTTATGTCCCACTGCAGGGCAGAGGACTTCTCTCAGCGAGAGAGTGTCGGCTTAATTACCATGCGTGCCCACCGCGGATTGGCGTATGTGAACACCTCAGACACTCAGATTTCTTCACGCTGTTTTCCTTCACCGTAAGCAAGTAGTATTGCTACTATAACTTTACAAACGTACGTAACTTAGGAAACAAAGTCATTAGCACATGCTGGAATTCGAATCCACGACCTCCCGAGTGCGTGAAGAGGATTTTATTATAATAAAATAAAAAAAATCTACGATAATCAAAGCAACTTTTAGTATCACTACCGGTTAAACTTCTACTTTAAACCGCATATGAAGTCACCTCCAACAAAATCCCTTCCAAACCCTTAGCCACCAATCTCAGCGTAAAGATAACTCAGGTTTAGGCACGACGTTTCCCTTAACATATGACAAAGGACCTTGTGTTTATTTACTCAACAATAGACACTGATAAAATATAGAAACTGGCCCTTTTTGTGGCTTAAAATCGTTCTTTATCCTGTCTCTTTATTGTCATAGATCTGCCGCGACCCGCTCTGACACAAACATAAAAGGTAAAAGGTTTAAACAAGATGGCTCTCATAAATACTTCGAATAACATTACATAAAGGGAACGTTTACACCCGAATGAGGAGAACATAAAAGGTTAGGTTACGTTAGGACATAAAAGTGCGAATTTAATAAAATTACGTACTTTTACGTAAATTACGTATGCTACGTATGTAAAATTACGTATGTTCCGTGTGGCGCCGGATTAAGAATAGCATCACTCCATTTCCTCCCGTGGATGTCGTAGAAGGCGACTAAGGAAATAAATTACTAGGAGACGGGCAGCAGCGTCTTCCTGAGATTCCAACCGCATACTGGGATCGCCAACCCGCCTGCCAAGCGTGGCAATTATGGCAAAACCCCTCATGGTTATGAAATCCATGAGGGAGGCCTATGTCCTGCAGTGGGTGTGAAAGGGCTGATGATGACGTATTTTTAAATAATATATACTTACTTATTTACTTCCTATGGTGCTACAATCCTTTGCGGATCTTGGCCTCTTCCACAATCTTCTTCCACGTGTCTCAAGCCATTTGTACAAACCACAGATATCTCAATGCTCTGAGGTACAAACGTAAGGTGGCCCCCAGTGGGAATCGAACCCACAACCTCCGGATGGTAATCAGACGTGATACTGCTAGAACAACGAGGCACGCAATGTATAAAACTTAAGTAGATTTAGAATAGAATAGAATAAAATAATTTATTTATGTTTAAGATTTTTTTGTATGATTTTCCTCCACGTTTATCACAATTGTAACATTATATTACTTGGTCTAAATACGACCTATCATAAAGGTTTCACAATAACGGGCATATAAACTGTGTTTGTTATGTTTACAGGAGCTGTCACTGCCTTTATGTAGTCGTAAATACATACGTAACGGAATACATAATGTTCAAACTTAGAAAGTCGGTTTTTGAATTGAGAGACGCACATACACTAACCTATATTCCGGAAGAGTAGGCCAGGTAGAGACCAGGGTTTGCCTCTTGCCACTTATGTCTTGCAGTGGTCGTCAAATGGCTGATGACGATGATGATGAAGCCATTTGTAGCAATTTACGACGGCCCGCAGTAGGAATCGAACCCACGCCCTGCGGCATGGTAATCAGACGCGTTGCCGCTAGAGCAACGAGCCAGTCAGTACAAAATACACGTATTTTCTTACTTTCAGAACGGCGGCCCTAAGAAACGTAACTATAAAGCCGTAAACAAAAAAGACCGAAGGCCATAATCATTATTTTCAGGGCATTAAATAGCTATTTCTAGTAGGACGTAACTGTTTTTCATTAAGATACGATTTTTCCAAGTTTATAGCGCAATCCAGAGGAACGAATAGTTATGATAGTGATAGAAGTTTCGGTTTTGGATTTTGTTGGAACACCAAAAAAATCCACCTATCCGGACTTGGCCCCCGTGGTGGAGTATGGCCTATACCTTCCTCAGGGAAGAGACCCGTGCCCCTCGGTGGGGACATAATGGGTTGATGATGATGATGACGCATATGTGTATGTGCACTCACTCGCAAACAATACCCTGCATATCTTCGTCATGTTGAAGATATTTTTTTATGCAGTCTTACATCTTCGTGAAACAGCGAAAAGAGGTCAAAGTCAAATATTTTATTCACTATAAAAACAAAATGTTTACTTAATGAACGTCAAAGCTGTTAGTTTCACAATTAACAGATTAAGAAGCTGTTCCAACATTTGGATGCCTCTTTGGTTTCATCAAGCGGTTAACATATATGACTACCATAACAGAGGTTGCAGGTTCAATTTCCGCTGAAGACCTTGTATGTGACTTGTTCACATGGCCTCAGCCTGGGTGTATTTCTAGCTTGTAATGTCCTTGTCTGGTAACATTATACTGGTATAATACGGGCTATCTTAGTTTGGGACCAGAACAATAAATGACTGTAGTATGTTGCTTATTTATTACGTAACCACACGTTACGTTACCAGGTAGTTAAGTTACATCATAGCCTCTTTTACAAAATACTTGTGGCGAGCACATGTCAACTCTGCGCGCGCACTATAAACTTCAACATTCCTGCATCGCGCAAGCAAAATGTTTCACATGACATACAATAAATATAACGTCCGACGAACATCAGTCGGAGAAGTAATCATTATTATTACAGGGAAGAGCACGATCACCCGCTCTTCCCTGTAATAATAATGATTACTTTTATTTGCTTAAAAAAAATTTAAAATGTTGACATTGTGTACCAAAATCTTAAGTAAAGACTAAAAAACCGGCCAAGTGCGAGTCGGACTCACGCACGAAGGGTTCCGTAGCATTATATATACAACATATGATTACATATTTCAAGCGTCTACCTTTTGCCGTTATTAACATCGAGCGAAAAACGGCAAAAAAATCACGTTTGTTGTATGGGATTAAATATTTATTTTATTCTGTTTTTAGTATTTGCTGTTATAAAGGCAACAGAAATACACCGTCTGTGAAAATTTCAGACAATGAAGTCTTAGTAATAGGGTCCCGTTTGGCACCCTTCGGGTAGGGAACCCTAAAAAAGATAAAGAAGAATTTGCTATATTTGCTTGCTAGTTTTTGAGATAGGAGGTTATTGAGGCGTTTGATTCCCTTAGGAAGCTGCTGCAAATTGCTTTATAAATACCAAACGGGCTCAGTCCGGGTATATGTCACTGTATTATTGTTTTATCCTTGCATTTTTGTCAACAATTGCAGATATATCCAATGAAATTAAGTTCTTAAATCAACACAGAAACAAGCTTGCTACTTACTCATTTATGATTCCTTCATCATCATCATCATCAGCCATTTGACGCCCACTGCAGGACACAGGCCTCCTTCGTGGTTTTCATAACCATGAAGGGTTTTGCCATAATCGCCACGCTTGGCAGGCGGGTTGCGGTTGGAATCTCAGGAAGACGCTGCTGCCCGTCTCCTGGTAATTGATTTCCTTAGTCGCCTTCTACGACATCCGCGGAAGGAAATGGAGTGACGCTATTCTTATTCTTAAGGAATGTTTCGGATATATTTCCTTGCGTACTGTCTAAATGTTATTTTCTTTGTGCACAATAAAATATACATAAAACTAACACAAAAACAATAAACTTACATAACGCTAACTGTGAAACCTGAGTGTGGGCACGCGCAGTGATAGTCCATACTCAAACCCATGCTCTCTCTCTCTGAAAGAAGGCCTGTGCCCTGCAGTGGGGCGTATATACGCTACATAAAAAAGTTACATAATAGTAGTTTATGATAGGTACTGTCACATAATAAGAGTTCTTATAACACGAGTTTGGCGCCAAGGCGCAAACATCGATTGCACATGCGTGTTGCGTCGCCGCGGACTCGTTCATTGAAACCCTCTTATTTAAAAGTAGAGGTTCAACCTTCTTGGTCCAGCTGGAGGTTGTATAGGTGTATCGTTATGATTAAAAAGTTATATTATGATACAGGTGTCCATACAAGACCTGCCTGTATCGTAATAAAACTTTTTATTTTTGGCCTATGCGTAATGTTTGTCATAAGAGTTTAGTTTTCAGTTTTATAATCTTTGTATTATAGTATCAGAGTAGATAAACTTAGTAACTGCTTCTTCTGTGGTTACGGAATCTGTGCCACCGTAGCGCAGTTTACGGCCAGCAATTCGTGGAAGGTGTCATAAATTCTTAGTTGATGACTTGCGAAAACAAATATAGCATAGCCATGGTTTATGGCACGTTTGAGCTGTTGTTAGTGCACCGGGTACGGCCGTTGGCTTACGCCCAAGAGCCTCGGTTTGATTTCCGGAGTCAATTTGCCTGTGTACTTGCAAAATGTTTGTTCAACATAATATAATAATGCAGCCTATATACGTCCGACTGTAGGGCACCGGCCTTTTCTCAGAGAGAGAGTGAGCTTATTCACCGCTCGTGCCCGCCGCTGATTGGCAATGTCAAGCAATGAGGCATGTGAACCCCTCAGATATTCAAGTTTCCACACGACATTTTCCTTCGCCGTTAAGGAATGGTATTGCTACTACAATTTTTTGTGAATTAGTACGTAACTCAGAAAACAAAGTCATTGGTACATGGTTGTTGGATAGGGTTTTATATATTGTAACAGAGCCTGATTAGCTACGCGATGTCACAATTTACGCCCAATTTCTATAGAGCGTTTTTGGTGGTACGTGACTAGAAATACTTTTCGCGGATCATATTATAAAACGTATTAGTTATGTAAAAGAAAACCTTTATCACAGTATATATATTTCTTAGCCGACTTCAAAAAAATTTGGAGGCTCTCAATTCGTCCATATCATTCTTTCAAGAATCATCATCATTATCAGCCACTCGACGCCTACTGCAAGACAGGCCTCCCTTATGGTTTTCATAACCATGAGGGGTTTTACCATAATCGCCACGCTTGGCCGGCGGATTGGCGATCGCAGTATGTGGTTGGGATCTCAGAAAGACGCTGCTGCCCGTCTCCTGGTAATTTATTTCCTTAGTCGCCTTCTACGACACCCAGCTGAGGAAATGGAGTGACGCTATTCTTAATCCGGCGTCACACGGATAATCTACAACTTTCAAGAATATTCAGCGATAATTCCACGATTGATTACCACGTTATCAATAATTCATTAATTTCATTCTTTCCTTTTTGTTTGAAAGGAGGTGCTTCAAGGGTGGTTTCATATTGGTTAATCATCTGTTTTATCTGTGGATTTTTGTTTTCAAAGTTCCATTTCATTGTTACTACAGTAATGTGCGCTTTCAAAAACGGTATTGACTTTCTTTCGAAATGTTTCTGAGACATTTTTGCCGGCACCTCCACACGAAGGCGGCACGTACCACCAACACGGTTGTCGACTTAGCGCCTCGCTCGTTAAACGTTTTATTGCCTCGCACTTCCTGTGCTGACGGTACAGTGGACCTTAGCTCAACTCTGTTTCCTGAAGACGAATGATGCGTTTAGACAAAGATGAGCAGCCGAAGCTGAACAGCAGTGACAGGCTCAAGGTCGCGGCTCAGGCTCAGGAATGATGAGATCCGCAGAAGAACCCGAGTTACTAATATAGCTCGAAGAATTTCTCAGTTGAAGTGGCAGTGGGCGGGGCACATAGCTCGGAGAACTGATGGCCGTTGGGGCGGAAAAGTTCTGACCTGGCGGCCGCGGACCGGACACAGCGTGGGCAGGCCCCCCACCAGATGGTCTGACGATCCGGTTACGGTAGCAGGGAGTTGCTGCGGGCTGCACAGGACCGGAAAGCTTGGAAAACCATGAGGGAGAAGCATCAAATCGCTGATGATGATGATGATGATGATAGGACACAACTCTTCTCTCTGAGAGAGAGAGAGAGAGAGTGTTGATGAACGATTTTCCACGATCGTAAATAAACGTTTTATATATCTATTTACTTTGTTTGCTTTAAATGGCGTTAGTCTTACGAAACAGATTATGTTAGGGTTTTTTGATGGATCAAGAAAGTGACAATTCGTCGAAGAACAAAGATGACAGATACAGGCTTTGTCTGTAACCTTTGTTCTTCGTCGGCTACGTCACATAGCCTTTGAGATTAGCAAGTTGAAGTAGCAGTGTGCTGGTCACATAAAATAATAATATAATAATAACTTCCACACAACACAATCACTTGTCCTGGTCCCAAACTAGGATACCCTGTGCTATGGTAACCGGGCAAGGACATCACAAACATGGAAATACACCCAGACATGCCGAAGAACCGATTGTAGTTCGGGTGCAAAGGTTCTCGAGTGGAGACCACGAACTGGCGAACGCAGCCTAGGACGCCCACCAGCTCGCTGGACCGACGATCTGAGGCAGATTGCTGGTAGCAGCTGGATAAAGATGGATGAGGGCAGAAACCAGTGGCGTGCCCTGCGGGAGGCCTTTGTCCAAATACGGGCCGATGATTGAAATATTATTAGTCGGGATGTTTTCAATGACAACTTTCGGCTTTCGGCATAATTAACATAGACTAGGGTAAGTGCAGGTATAGATTAGAATACTTACATTAAATGTACTTGTTCTGGTTTGGACCGGGGCAAATATTTTGCCATAAATCGTCACGTCCAACTTCATGACCTTATCGCGAAAAACGCAGATAAGACCTGCTCGAAAATCTCTCCCCGAGCAAAATTATCACATCATAAGGCTCGGTATTTATCGCTACTAAACCACATCTAGTGAAACTCTTTTATCTGGCCAATAAAATCGGCCGTAAAGTGACGAAATCGCGTAATAAAGTGCCTCTTACATGCATAATGTTATTATAGGACGTTTTGGTAAGTGACAACAATGTTATTGCGAAAATAACATTGTATTGGGGTGAGGAATGGTGGTTTTTGCACTACTGCTCCAAAAATAGGTATTTTTTGAACACCGAAAAAACCCGATTTTAAGAAAAACACGCATAAAAGCGGTGATAGCATAGTGGGTGCAATATTGGACTCGGAAGCGGGAGACCCAGGTTCGAGTCTCAGTGCGGGCATGTACCTATGACTTTGTTTTCTAAGTTATATACATTTGTGAAGTAGCAATAGGTACCACTCGCTAACCGTGAAGGAAAACATCGTGAGGAAACCTGAGTGTCTGAGCTATTCATATACCTCAGCGCTTGAAATCGCCAGTCCGCGGTGGGCACGCGTGGTGATTAACCACTCGTCTGCCGCGACACAGATCTGTGTCCAACTTAGTATGGGCCACCTATACGTTGCGTTCCGCGAGGGCAGTTCAGGAGTTAAGCCCACACTCTCTCCCTGAGAAAAGGCCTGCGCCCTACAGTGGGACGTATATAGGCTGCTTATGTAAATTCCAGCAAGAGAAAATTTTAAATTCTTAAGTTTTTCATATTATTTGTATGAACAATTAAAAATAGAAATCGATAATTATCAACTTTTGCTTATTGAAAGCAGTTTAAATATCGACTCTAAAAAAAAAACGGTTTTCAAGTTGTACGTTATTTCAATCATGTTGAACCAATACAGGCTTCTAAGGTATGTATGACAAAATATTGACTGACGTAAGATTGACGAAACAAATATATCGAGCTAGTTTGACTGTAAGGGCCGGTAAGGGATGTCCCAGGCGGACACACTTCGATCAAATAGGTAGGGCATGTATGAGCAAAGAGCAATACAAAAAGTACCCGAAACCGGCGTGCGTGCATGCAACGACTAATGAATGTTGAGGAAGCGAAAATGATCTGTCAGGATCGTGGCAAGTGGTATTCCCTGGTATCTGCCTACCTCTCTGGGATACAGGTAGGTATGTAGTAATTTGATTTGATTTGAAGAATGGGCCAGCAGCGTGTGCGCAGTCGGCGTCGCAACATTCTGGGACGCAACTGTTCAGAAAGAAATTTCAATCAATTTTTTAATTTTTTTATTTAGTAAGCTTTGCGGTTTGTGTGTACCTACTTGTGTTTCATGAAACTACATTTCAAGGTTTGTTGTGACAATTCGGCGTGGGTTGCGTGGTCAAGTCTTCCTGCCTATCAATCTGAGCGTTGGTCGGCTTTGCGATATGCGTCGGGTTGTCTCGGCGAGCCGGGGTGTGGGTTTCTGTGAAATGGGGCCCCGTAGTCTTAAAATAAGAGCTGTTATAAGCAGGGCCGTCTTTAACCTATTGGAGGCCCTGGGCACTTTACGATAATGGGCACTTTACGATAACCTTGACAGAACACTATTTTGTTAGATAAGACCAGAAAGTAGATAAGCCATATAACGTAAAACATATTGTGTATAATTTTTGTACTTAGTATTATGTACTTTCTGAATAAATATCGGTTATCGTTTGGTGATCTGGCAGCATCAAGGGGGCCTCTATCGGGGCACGTACCCAGAGTGCCCAATGGCAAAGAGGGGCCTGGTTATAAGTAAGTAGGTAATGTTACCTTATTATAATCAAATTTGGTTTGGTATTATTTTTGTAAAACTAATTTGGAAGTAACCTGGCTACCCATAGCACAGGAAATCCTAGTTTAGGAGCCAGTAACCAAAATTGTAACCCTGTATTTACAATAAAGTTTTTTATGTCATTTTATATGTTTTAGTATCGACACGCTAAGAAAAAGAATAATGGAACGGGATGTTTATAAAACGTTCTGTACATTTATAATCTCTAGCGCGGGAAAATGTAATATTTTTTTTTTTTTTATCATCTCCACTCCCAGCGAGAGACGGAGTAAGTAATAATATGAATAAAAGTAACGTATTAATATTCCTCTTTCATACAGTCGTCTACAGGATGTGCTTTTTTGCAGACTAATGCAGTGCGTTAGACTTATTTGTATTCATAATATTACTTATTAACTGTTACTTCTTTTCTGCAGGAACTTCGTCTGTGTACAGATTTAAAAAAAACTGAGATTCGGTCGTCGGCGACAACGATTGCCATGTCAGCTAGTATTAGGGGTTAAAGTATGAAATTGCCGTTTTATTGCAATAGGTTCTTTGAATTGACATAGAATCTTCATGGTTTGAGGTTTTCGAATGAAACTTTTTTCAAATGGTTTCTATGATGTTCTTTTTTTAAAAAATGTGAAACATTTGAATATCGACTGTCAATTGTTTTTGTTATTCAATTTAGACAAGAAAGATGGATACTGCGAAAATTCGAGTGATTTTTGAATACGAGTTCCGACGCGGAACTAACGCGGCAGAAACAGCCCGCAATATCAATGCTGCGTTTGGAGAGGGGTCTACTAACATGTTACATGTTACAATTCGATCCAATATTCCTTCATTTCTGTACCGGTTCAACAAGGCAACACAAGTTTCAACACGCGTTTCTTTCTGCAGATCAGTCAAATCATGAGGCACCCATTTTTCGTATTTTTTTAATTTAATGATTTGACGCAAGTGAGTCAATATTGTGGGCAAGGTAACGTTAAACCATGCCGCTAATTCCTGGGTAGTTTGACTAGGGTCGGCTTCCACTATCTCTCGTAATTCATCGTTATTCACCTGTGTGGGCGGTCTTCCTCGTGGCTCGTTCTTTAAGTCGAAATTTCCATCACGAATTTAAACCAAAATCGCACGGTGCGTTCATTAGTAGACCCCTCTCCAAACGCAGCATTGATATTGCGGGCTGTTTCTGCCGCGTTAGTTCCGCGTCGGAACTCGTATTCAAAAATCACTCGAATTTTCGCAGTATCCATCTTTCTTGTCTAAATTGAATAACAAAAACAATTGAAAGTCGATATCAAAATGTTTCACATTTTTTAAAAAAAGAACATCATAGAAACCATTTGAAAAAAGTTTCATTCGAAAACCTCAAACCATGAAGATTCTATGTCAATTCAAAGAACCTATTGCAATAAAACGGCAATTTCATACTTTAACCCCTAATATTATTCTTGCCTGCCTAATTGGTCTAGCCGTCATGGGTTCGATTCCCACTGGGGGCCGCCGTACATTTGTACGAACAGCCTCAGTCTGGGTGTATTTTCATATTACTTGCCTGGTTACCACAGCACAGGGTATCCTAGTTTGGGACCACATCAAGTGATTTTATTGTGTGGAAGTTATTATTATTATGATTACATGTATATATCGAGTAAAACTATCTATAAAACATAATACTCCTGGCATACAGGTTATATGGAAATACACTTAACTTCCGGAGGGAGAATGTCTGTGCTTGAATAGGTACGCCAGGGCCGAGTTTTATAAAGCTACAATTCATAGTTTATAAAGACAATTCGAGGTACATTGCGTAGAAGATTATTCTTGTTATTCTGTAGTTTTATCGACTTTGCAATAGACATCGAACTGTCACAGTAAACAATGAATTGTAGTTCTATGAAACAGTCCCCTGGTCTGTACTCTCTCCCTGGCCTACCCCTCCGGGACATAAGCGTGAGCTTATGTACAGTCGACAGCACGTTAACTTGTAGATGCATGCACTCTATTCAGTTATATTACGGACGAATTTGCAACAAAATGTAAAAGGTTAATCTGCTAATCGATTGCACGTATGTATAAAAACCTACCTATTTTAATTAAATGTAAGATGCCTTTTATGAGGGAAGGCCCAGCAGTGGGAAGTATAGTTGCAATTTTTATGAAATGGCTACAGAGCAAATAAACATAAAATTACTATTAAAGTGATATTTAAATGCCCAAGTATTATAATACAAACTTTTTAAATATTACTGGGGTATGCTGTTACGGAAAAATAAATGTATACCTTGTTGGATATAAAGTTTTATTTATTACAAAGTACGGTGCGTCTTTTAAATAGAAACTCATGCTTATGACTCTCTGAAGTAACATAAATTGTAAGCTGTATGATGTTAAACATCTCGAAGGAATTGTATGATTATTCTACGATGTAGGGTAGTGTACATACGAATATAAAATCTCTGAGCAAAATTGCGCCTTTTTTTTATTTCGTACATAATTTGTACAGAATGTAGAGCAGTAGTAGCCTAGTGTGTGGAACTATGGACTCGGAAGCGCAAGACTCAGGTTCGATTCCCAATGAGGGCCATGACGGGCATGTACCTATGACTTTTTTACTTTAAAAGTTACGTAAATCTGCAAATTTGTCGTAGCAATACCACATGCTAACGTCGAAGGAAAACATCTTGAAGAAACCCGCGATTTGATTGGATCCGCATGTATTGACTTGTCTTTCTTGGTGTTAGGTGGATAGGCAAGCCTACTCCATCTAAAAGACAATTTCCTAAGCACTGCAGCGTCCGAGTGGTCCCTTCACCCATCTAGAGTGAGTGAAGATGCCACTGGACGCTGTATAAATCATCTCATTACGTAGATATAAAGGCTAAAGTTATTTGTACAGAATAAAATTAAATAAAAAATTAAAACGACTTCAAAACACTACAGCACTAAAAAGTTAAAAATAATTTTAATAATTAGAAGTATGAATACAAATAGGTATTGTAGAAGTGTAATTTGGAGTTGGTGGCCAAAATATGTGTGCTGGTCATGAAACTGGGCACCGACTACAAATTATACTTCTACAATATCTAACTTTTTAGTGCTGTAGTGTTTCGAAGTCGTTTTTTTTTTAATTTAAAATAATTATTTTTCAATTTTTAGTGGGGGTGTGGGAGAAAAATAAACAAGACCCTCACAACCATAATTTACCCTACTTAATATGTTGCTTAAAAATTTGACGTTCTCAATTTCCATCTCCGAAAGTCTTCACCTGAACATCACCAAATTACCTTGGGACTACTTTTACGCTATCACTATTTTTACGATATTACTAATGGATGGGCCCCATTAGGCCTTATTTACTGCTGTCCATTAAAGAGTTCCGTTCTCCATCTCTGAAAGTCTCCATCAGATCTTCACCAAATTAAAATAGGACCAATGGGACGCTTTTTTTGCAAACATTTGATTTATATACACATATATATATATAAGCGTCAAATTTACGCTTTGACTATCAAGACAGATATCGTGGGTAGGCTTCGATTCCCGTTGGAGACAGCCGTATTTGATTTGTACAAATGGTCGCAGTCTTCGCCTTTTTCCATGTTTATTATTTCTTTGCCTAGTTACCATATCACAGATATTGTGGTTTGTGACCAGGACAAGACTAAGTGTAAATTATTGTGTGTCAAATTTATTATATTTGCACACTGTCATGCAAAGGTGTTTGTCAGGGAGGGACATGACCAGTGGCAAACCCTGGTACCTACCTACCGCTCCGGGATACAAGCGTACTCACGCTTGTATATATCGATGTATGTATGTAACACAAAAGTTCACCACGCAGTTCCCGAAAAAAAAAAAAAAACAGCGCACCCTATACCCGTTGTCATCTAAGCACCATTCCTTAGCAAGGCAAATTTGTTCCCTTATCTCCACCGCATTCAGCCTGGAGACACCTGGCGGAGGGCGAAACCCGGGACCTTTTCGGATGGGATTAATCATATATTTTGATGAAAAGAACGCTACCGAATATAAGAGGAAATGCGAAAGATTGTCAGCTTGGCAACAACGCCCGCGAGGGCAATGTATTGGGTTTTTGGTTAATCTACAAACATAAATAAACTCACGCCTGTATCCCAGAGGGGTAGGTAGAGAGTAGGGACTGCCACTGGCCACGATCCTGACAGATCACTTTCGCTTCCTCAACATTCATTAGTCGTTGCATTCGGGTACTTTTTATCTCGCCCTTTTCTAATACATCCCCTATTTGGTCGAAGTATGTCCACCTGGGTTGTTCTCTCCCGGTTTTTGGTTAATCTAACCTAAAAAAATCTCGTGTCACAGTGTTTGCTATCGAATTCCTCCGAAACGGCTTCACCGATTCTTATGATTTTTTTGTGTATATTTGGCAGGTCTGAGAATAGGTCGTAGACTAATTAATATGGCCAAACAACGTTTGCCGGGTCAGCTAGTATATTATTTATTTATTTATTTATTTAATTTATTTATTTCATAAAACTTACAACTATCATTACAGGGTGGCCTTTTGCGATAGTGAAGTACGAAATACATATTGTATAAATTGAATTATAAATGATTAAAATTACAAATTACATTATAAATTATGATCAATAAAAACATACAAATACAAATTGAAGTAATCTAATTACACATGTCAATACAATACCTACAGCCATAAAAATTTTATTAATTCATATAGACTTCATTAAAATGTCAATCATAAAAAATTTACTCTGCGAAGATTTTGAAGATTATAAATGATTCAACTAATCTTCGCTTAGTCAATCGTCGACCACTTCTTCCAATACCAAACACATGAATAGTGCCCTGAACTGAATTCTTTTGTTTTTCTATTCATCATCATCAGCATCAGCCATTCGACGCACGGACATAGGCCTCCCTCATGGTTTTCCAAGCTTCCCGGTCATGTGCCGCCCGCATCCAGCGACTTGTTTTTCTATTCATCATCAACCCATTATGTCCCCACCGAGGGGCACGGGTCTCTTCCCTGAGGAAGGTGTTTTTCTATTAACTAAATTTAATTAAAGAGCTAGATTGGCTATCCATAATGGAGTGCTAGTCCCAACACTTATGTATGCTAGCGAGACTTGGGTATGGCAAAAGAAGCAAGAAAGTAGGATTAATGCAGTAGAAATGAGGTCCTTGAGAAGTATGTCTGGCGTTACTTTGAATGACAGGATACGCAATAGTGTGATTAGAGAACGTTGTGGACTGAAAGAGGATGTAGTGAC
The DNA here is from genome assembly GCA_947308005.1 of Yponomeuta malinellus. Lineage (NCBI taxonomy): Eukaryota > Metazoa > Arthropoda > Insecta > Lepidoptera > Yponomeutidae > Yponomeuta > Yponomeuta malinellus. Next base: position 651,006 of record OX371020.1, on the reverse strand, counting down.
AAGAATTGAGAAAGGAATGTTGCGTTGGTTTGGACATGTGGAGAGGATGAAGGAAGAAAGATTGACAAAACAAATATATCGAGCGAATGTGGATGGAAGGGCCGGTAAGGGACGACCCAGACGGACATACTTTGACCAAATAGAGGATGTATTAACAAAGGGCAAGATAAAAAGTACCCGAAACCGGCGTGCGTGCATGCAACGACTAATGAGTGTTGAGGAAGCGAAAGTGATCTGTCAGGATCGTAGCAAGTGGCAGTCCCTGGTCTCTGCCTACCCCTCTGGGATACAGGCGTGAGTTTATGTTATGTTATGTTTTAAATTTAATTTGTGTCTGGCGATGGCTTCTTTACGTCGAAATAAATTATTGATTTCTGATTTCTGTAGAAATACTGTCACAAATAAGGGTGATAATTCATTCGATAGACTATTCCTTCGGATTCGTTAGGTCATGGGTTATGGATTCTGGCATTTAACAGCTACTTTATATGCTTGAGGTCGTAAGTACCTAGGGATCTTGGCATTAGGTACTTATTAAAGAAATAAAGAAAGAAAGAAAAACATTTATTGGGACAAATTAACACATCACAAAAAAAAGGCATAACAAGTAACATAAACAAGCACAAAGGAAAAACAAGTCATGAAGGTACTTAGGTACAGGTATTTCGTCAAATGTGTTCTATGGTTTACTAACGTAATTATGCACCTATTTTTTGTAATTCTTTGTAATTTTGTCAAATAAAGTTTATTCTTATTCTTCTTCTTATTCTTATATACTCGTATATATAGTCACACAAGTATTACTTTGTAACGTACTGCTAACTCACTTGCCACTTGTTAACCGTGAAGGAAAACATCGTGAGTAAACCTAAAGAACTTACATTTTCATTTTAAGCACTTGTTAAATTCAAACCTCGTTGGCACGTGCACTGATTAGTGTGTGAGAGAAGGCTTATGCCCTGTAGGCTGCTAATAAGTATTAAATGATATGACTGTAAGTCAACAACAATTCACCTTGTACAAGGTGTAACAAATACCATATACATTAGTAAATCGGGGTTCTACTTGCCAATAACAATTACTTTTACTTTTGGAACACCCTAGAAATTGCCAAAAAAATTGAGCGGAACACTACATTTTAATGCCGCAGGTAAGTTGAGGCTGCTTTTAAGTCGAGCGTGCTATTTCTCTCAAACAATTTAATAATTTTAGTGATTGTAACAAAATGAGTAACCTTTTGATAAATGTGGTCTGAGGGTTTCATAGGTAATGTTTCAAGACCAGCACATATATTTTGGGCACCGACCCTAAATTATACTTCTACAATACCTACATGTATACATACTTCTAGTTTAAAGGAATCCTTTTAAATTATTTGTAACTTTTTAGTGCTGTAGTGTTTTGAAGTCGGTTTTTATTTTTTATTCTAAATTAAGTTTGATTGAGAAAATTTTATTCCAAAATATTGGAAACCACTTTTCTTTATTAAAAACTACGTATAGAAAAACAAAAATATACTTGAAATGCCCGTAATTTAACTATGCATCAAAGCCTCACACCACATTGACCAAAAGTTTACTCATTTCATTACAATAATTTAAAATGGGTAAATAGTGCGAGCAAGACAAGATGCTCCACGAAAGAAGAATAACTGGGCAAAGGCATCACAAACATCATAATACAACCAGACTGAGGTCATCTGTGCAGATATACGAATTTGAATTATTATTAGATAAATAAATATAGCTCCGTGTGGCGCCGGATTAAGAATAGCGTCACTTCATTTCCTTCCGTGGGTGTCGTAGAAGGCGACTAAGGAAGTCAATTCCCAGGAAACGGGCAGCAGCGTCTTCCTGAGATTCCAGCAGCATACTGCGATCGCCAACCCGCCTGCCGAGCGTGGCGACTATGGCAAAACCCCTCATGGTTATGAAAACCATGAGCGAGGCCTATGTCCTGCAGTGGGCGTCGAATGGCTGATGATGAGATAAATATAGAGCACATTTTATGGCCTTTTTGTTTTTTTTTTTTTACTTTTTTTAAATAGTATTTTCTAAAGTTAAAACGAGCACTAGACATAATAAAAACTGATTAATATTTACTGGTTTATTTATTAATTTTACAATTTTCCGACGTTTCGGCACTTTTGCGAGTCCCGTGGTTTCGATAGACCACGGTAAATAAACGAGTAAATATCCGTGCAAAATGATTTTTTTTCTTTTTTACGAGTAGAATACCCTATATTCGGATGTATAATATTGTAACTGTGTTACGCCCTGTATATCTGTTGTGCATAAATGTATGTTTAAGGGATGCATGGCGCGTTGGGACATAAACGGTTAACAGGGACGACCCTTCTTAAGCGGAAGTTTGTTCATTTTATATCAGTTTACATTATTGTGGAAGTGTCTGTTAAGAGATGTAACTTTTGAATTGGGATATTTAACAGCATTAAGGCTGCTTTTATTGTCGGGCATCTCAGTTTACCATACATTCTAATGTTTTTAATTTTTGTATAAAATATTTTTTGACAAATATACAATTAATTACGAAGTCTACAAATAACACAAATTATATAGTCACTACATCGGCTCGTCAGGTGACCCAAGACCTAGTAGCTATCTCAGCCAGCGCATCAGCTTGGCTATACAGACCGGTAAGCTTCCAGTAACTTGGGAACTCTCCTCAACGTCAGCGGCCTAGACATTTTTTTCTGTTTACAGATCTTATTGTAAATATTATTAATAATACTAAATTCCACACAACACAATCACTCGTCCTGGTCCCAAACTAGGATAGCCTGTGCTATAGTAACCAGGCGATGGCATCACAAACATGGAAATACACCCAGACTGAGGCCATCGCTGGATGCGGGCGGCACAATACCGGGAAGTTTAGAAAACCATGATTCAGGCCTACGTCCTGCAGTGGGTGTCAAATGGCTGATGATGATGATGATGAGGCCATTTGTGCAAATGTACGGCAGCGTCCAGTGGCATGGTAATCAAACGAGGCAGTCGAAAAGCAGGCAGAAAGTTCAAGTGTAGTTGTGGCGATACGAAAGCAAACTTTAAAATCCCGAGTTTGCTACTAAAATTCATACATATTCGCCATCACTTCCCCTTAACGAAAACAATGTGTGTCCTCATGCACCATAAAAGTGGCTCACCCTTAAAATTTTATGGTAAATATAAAATCCAGCCGGGACCCTCCCTTTACGGCTTTATAAAATTTTGGTTAAGACGTGCTAAGTAAACAAACCGACGACCCGGAAATTTTGGTGAGGGAACTCGACTATTATGTAAAATATAGTTCTATGATATTATCAAGACACTGCCCATTTACGGCATAGTATTAGTATTAAAACTCTTTATTGCATTAAAATTGATTTTTGCACATAAGCCGTTTTTAAGCTACTTAGCATGATGGCGGAAATAATGTCGGTAAAATATTTAAATTAACGGACACAAAATAACATAAACTCACGCCTGCATCCCGGAAAGGTAGGCAAAGACCAGGGTTTGCCACTTGCCATGATCCCGATAGACCACTCTCGCTTCATCAAGACTCATTAGGCGTTGCGTGCACGCACGCCGGTTTCGGGTACTTTTTATCTTGCCCTTCGCTGATACATCCCCTATTTGGTTGAAGTATGCCCGCTTGGAACGTCCTTTACCGGCCCATCTACGCATATTCGCTCAATATATTTAAATTAACAGAACGGTCTAATTGTAGTCTACATACGACCAACTGTTGGGCACAGGCCTTCTCTCAAAGAGAGAGTATGGGCTTAATACCACGCATGCCCGCCGCGGATTTTAAGCGCTCAGGTATGTTAACACCGCAGATGCTCAGGTTTCCTCATAATGTTATTAATTATTACTTTATAAACAGGAGTAGTGACGCAGGCAATTGTTATATTGTAATACTCGTATGTATTCCGGGTTTTGCTATTTCTGCGTAAATTCTTTAAGGATTCAATTAACAAGCATAATGTGAAAAATTCCAAGCAAATCGATTCGTATGCATGATTGTGTAAAAAAACACTCAAATAATTCAGAAACATTCACACTAACTAGAAACGTCTACAGTAAAATACAAACATAGGTCCAATTATGTATCAAAGACAATGTAAGAATAATAGAAACTAATAAAATACACAATACTATCTCCAACGCAAGTGGTGATAGCACTTTTCGTAGCAAACGTTTGTAGCACCTGCTACGGGCGCTACGCCGTAGCACTGCTACGAGATATCGTCTGCGACAAGTTTTGCTGCGAACACCTCAGAAACTCTTTGTTTATCTGAAAACCGTTCAAGTGCGAAGCAGACTCGAGGGTTCCGTACATGTGCTTTTTTCTTTTTATTTTTTCGCGTTTTCCGTTTTCTTTTCAGGGTTCCATACTCGAAGGGTGCCAAACGGGACCCTATTACTCTGCCTCCGCCGTCTGTCTCTCTGTCTGTCTGTCCATCCGTCCGTCTGAACTTTAAAGCTCTCTATCTTTAGAACCGTTGTAGAGTGCTGGTTGAAATTTTCACACAATATCTGATGACAGATATAAATATAAAATTTAAAAATAATCGGTGTCTCCATGTTTTTTTGCCGTTATTTTGTTAAAGCTCTATCGTACAAACGGAAATACATACAGGCATCCAACTTGGCGTGATTGTGGGACTTATTATATATTCTAACGAAAAATAATAAAAAACGGCTAAGTCCGAATACGGAACCCTCGGTGCGCGAGTCCGACTCGTATTCGGCCGGTTTTTTTAAGATTTTTAATTGTAGTTTTCCTCACATTATCTATCACAATCACAGATAAACATAAACATTTACATACAGGCACATACATTGCTTCTGGCCCTACACTAGGATACCCTGTGTCGTGGGAACCAGAAACAACGACATCACAGACATGTAAACATCCAAGACCTGGGTTTTTTTTTGTAGCCAGCCGGGATTCGAACCCGGAACCTCTCGCATGGTATGCAGATGCACTACCGCTGCGCTACAAGGTCGTCATAAAGACGCACACTACATCAAACTATGATTAATTAATCTTTCGTCAGTTAATACCGACACCAGATACCGGGCACGAACTGAATTATTATTTAATCTACGCGGCATTATCTTAATGGCCGCCCACCCACTTCCGGTTTCGCCGCCATATCCGGTTTTGATTAACGACGTCACGTCCTCCGTAGCTTGGGAATGCTTGATGGTGTGATGTTGGGGTTTGTGGACTTCCGGAGTACTTGTAGAAAGAATAGGGTAGGAAAGAGTGACTCTGGAAGCATAAAATGTCTTTGTAATTTATATTCCTAAAAAGGGCGGCGCACTCGTCCATAAGAAGTACTCTTAATAAAGGAATAAATTTGAAATGATAAGAAGTTTTATCTGCTCTATGCTTATACTATAATGGGATAAAAATATATGAAATATTTTAAAAAATTTACATGAAAGTTGGCCGATACTGACCATAAGATGCCCGAATCTTATTTATATTTTTGCTGCATTATAGTTTGTTTGTAACAGTTTATTGCACAAAATATAAAATTTAGCACTTAAAAAATTTGATTGTCTTAGACTATGTGCAAAGGCGGACTTATTTTAAGAGAAATTTCTTCCAGCCAGCCTTGATGTTTAAACAAACAGCGGGAAAAGGGCATGTGAAGCGCAAACAAAAAATGTATACATAATTGCTATATTATTTTGTGAATATAAAACAATAGTCTCTACATAAAAATGCCTTTTTATCCTATTATCGAATATCGCTAATATCACTCTACTAGGGTATTTTCTAAATGCCCGATTTCTAAAACACTTTATTTACAACCACTTTTGTACTACAATTTTTTTTTGTATAATTTATTTTGGCCATGAGGGATGATGATGATCTCTGGCCTCTGGCCGTGTCAGCATGGATAAGCAACAAAGAATATAATTTATAAGTTTAAAAAAATGCGGTTTTTCTGCTTTGCAAAAAGGCTTGTTTATAGTAACTTCCATAGTGTTTTGCCTGCTATTATAGCTTCATTTTGTCAATTCGGGTAATTATGCAGGACAATTATTAAATAGTGAATCATTTAAGTTTCTGTGATTTTAAAGCTCAAATCACATAAAATTAAGCAATGTAAGCACTGTAGTTAAAAAAAAATAAGTTGAAAAATAAATTTAAAAAATAAAACACAAACTCTAATTTGGGAGTCTCAGGAATTGGGTATTTCAGAGGTAATTCTGTCGAGCAGGGATGGCAAACCGGTGGCACGCGTGCCATTGATGACACCTGACAAATTATTATGGACACGCGCAACGATCGAGAAAATAACAAAGTTCACTAGGAAGTGCAATCAACAATCGCGTATTTATATAGAAATCTTGTAGTGCGTTTTAATATTTGTTAGTAAATGATTGGTTTTTAATCGCTCGTAGCCCCGGCTGCCTGAGTGATCTTAAACGATCACGAAGGTTAAGCAACACAGGGCGCGTTCAGCGCATGGATGGGTCGCCGTCTATGCCTAACGCTAGTGGCATTTTTCCGAGCGGTTCCGTGCTTCGCAAGGCACGTTAAGCTGTTGGTGCCGGCTGCCGTCGATAGATGGCAGTCGTTAAGCCAAGTCAGAGGCCTTAGGGCGGCTTGACAACTTCTGACAGTAGACGAGCCACTAGTCTACAAGCCTCCACCAATCCGGACCTGGCCCCCGTGGTGGAGTATGGCCTATACCTTCCTCAGGGAAGAGACCCGTGCCCCTCGGTGGGGACATAATGGGTTGATGATGATTGGTTTTGAGTGAACAGTATTTAGTTTCCAATTAATACATAAGGAGCCTATATACGTACCACTGCAAGGCACAGGCCTTCTCTCAGAGATAGAGTATGGTCTTAATCACCACGCGTGACTACCACGGATTGGCGAAGCACTGAGGCATGTGAATACCGCACTCAGGTTTCCTCACCCAGTTTTCATTCGCCGTTAGCGAGTGTTATTACTACTATAACTTCAAAACTGTACATAACTTAGAAAACAAAGTCGAATTGAACCTGGGTCTCCCGCTTCCGAGTCCAACGTTTTACCCACTAGGCTACTACCACTCCCACCGTTTCCCATTAATCCTTAAGACAAAATTGTGTGGCTTCATCAAACACTTATTTTAGAAAACATGGCACGTCGATCCAAAAAGTTTGCCATCCCTGCTGCAGAGTCTACCTTGTCAATTCGGGTCTGCTAGCGATATTCTCCTAAAGGCTGCCTCATTGGCCTACCAGTTGACACGCTTGACTATCGAAAATAGGGCTCGTGGTTTCGATTCCTACTGGTGGCTCCCAAACTTGATTTGTACAAATGACCGCAGTTTGCGTGTAGCTGCCTGCCTGGTAGCTAAACTAGAGGGCATCCAACTTTAGGACCAGGACAAGAGATTGTGTTCTGTGGAAGTTATTACGGAGCGTGGAGGACTTAATTCTCGACTTAGCCAAAACAAAGTGGCACTTCTCCCCGATCCGTCTTCGCGCACAAACCAAATATAACATCGGAAATTTGTCGCTCCATACGAAGCTTAAGCACGTACTTAAGCAAAGCCACATAATCCGGATGACAAAGTTGAGGGGTGTTTGCACAAAACGCGCCACACACGCAATTTTTTACGCGATAATCCGGCAAGAGTAAAAGTGGCTTTTTTGTCGTAGAAATGACTGTAATATTTAGCGACGAAAAAGTGTTAAGTTGGCATTTTTAGCAAATGTGGGCCGGGCCGGTAAATATATATTTTAATCAATGATTGCAGATTGTGAATTCTCTTAACTAATTAAATACACAGCTCTCATACTGTTTTCGTGCTCGCCAAATAAACCAGAAAACAAGTAAGCCATTTTAACACAGATCCTTAACGTAATCGCTCGCCGCTAAGACGTAATCTACATCGTCCATTGCGACCTACATAACAGCACGTGTAAAGTGTCGCATTTAGACCTAGCGAGCAAAAAGTTATAGGTGACTTTTTTTTTGATGGAGTAGAAAATATTCACCTACAGTCTATCATTCTGAGACATAAGTCCCCCACAAATAATGTCACTGGCCTCAGACTACGTATTTCTCAGTAGCCCAGTTGAATTAGGTCAAAAAAGGGGCAAACCCGGCAAAAATTTTGGGTAGCAATTTTCCTTTGGAATTCGTTTGGGGGGTCACTGGCAGTCTATATTTTGTTTTGCGTGGTACTCGATCCGTAACCGTTTTAAGAGTTAATTTTTTGTTTATGAATAACTCGATTGTTTTTTAATTTCACACGAGAAATGGTAATTACAAAAGTTGTTTAGAATTAAATTTTGAATCTGTTTCTCATCAATTTTTTCGTCGATTCGATATTTATCGATTTATACCCGAGAAGAGGTGGAGAGGGTACAATCTAATAATTGCATTATCACGTTTATTTTCAATTTTACACCAAAAAATGTTACGACCAACGTTGTTTGAAATGAAATTTCCTACAATTTTGGTTCTTATCAATTTGTTGGTAGGATCGAAATTTTTAGATTTTTTCCGGGTGAAATCCTAATTCGACTGGGCTGCAGAGGAATTATTCAACTCAATATTTTTATTTCGGAACAAGTGTCTAGTGTTACTATTACAAATATTTCTAAAGGTAGGTTAGGTTAAATGTGTTTCATATTTTATAATTATATTTTATTTTACTTTACATGGACTGAGGTCCAGTGCTTTATAACAGGGCTGTCTCCTATTTGCAATAACATTTAAGAAACTGGACGCTACCGCAAACTCTGTGCATCAGAGAGGCACTTCCTTTGCGCATTATGAAAGCGTTACTTGTTTACCGCCAATTCTTGAGTTGCGAATTGCACTAAGTAAATACGTAAGTAACGTTCTCTAAAAATAAGAAATTGGCGGTTGAGAGGGCACTTAACGTAGGATACGCGTTTATTTCTTAAAACCGAACTATATTAAATGTAGCCAAGATAAAGTAGAAAAATAAAGTGCTTTTCACTTTATCTTTCTAGGAACTAATGAAAACGGATGTATCACGTTTTCAAAATAAAGTATTATGCCAAAATAAATAGTCCTTCCAACCGGTCTTTTTGGAAATCCATGGAGGAGGCCTATGTCCAGCAGTGGACTTCTTATGGCTAAATGATGATGATGAAATAGTGCCCGTATCTCCGATGGTTTTGAGCTAAAAAAATATCACATTTTTACTGCAGAAAGCTCAGAAAGCTCATTGCGGCGGTTCCAAATATCTATGAACCGAAAAGTTATTTTGTCGACAAATCAAGTTGTTCTTGCAAGGGTGCGTTTTGTATGAGATTACCGCTTGAGGGTGCCTTAATCGCGAAGTTTATGAGAGAACAGAATGCTTACTTAATGTGTTTGATGCGTTTGGTGTAAATACGCCACAGTACTCGAGCACACGTTACGCGACGACATTGAAATTTATTCCGCCTTTACTGTTATGTTACCGCCGTTAGCTCGAAGAATTGCTCAGTTGAAGTGGCAGTCGGCGGGGCACATAGCTCGGAGAACTGCTGGCCGTTGGGGCGAAAAAGTTCTGACCTGGCGACCGCGGAACGAACGAGGCAGTGTGGGCAGGTCCCCACCAGATGGTCTGATGAACTGGTTGCGGTGGCAGGGAGTCGCTGGATGCGGGCGGCACTAGACCGGGAAGCTCAGAAAACCATGAGAGAGGCCTAGGTACTGCAGTGGGCATCAAATGGCTGATGATGATGATGATGGTAATTACTGTTATGTCACTTTGCGCCGGAGCCAGGATATGAAGATTAAAGTCGCCATCGTTTTGTGAAACGTGCTTATTACTGCATTCTTATTAAGACCGTAGCTTCAGAGAAATCTTTAGCCGTAAGAGACTTAAGCCTGCAGCAGACTTTCGTCTCGCTTGCTTTATTATTGTAAAATAATTTTAATATCCTACTTATGTTATAAATGTGAAAGTTTGTAAAGATGCTTGGATGTTTGTTACTCAATCACGCAATAACGGCTGATAAAATTTAGATATAATTTCTTATGGAGATAGTTTGAGCCCCGGGAAAGGACATAGGATACTTTTCATCTCGGAAATTACCTTTTACATGCGGACGAAGTGGCGGGCAACAGCTAGTACTAGATACGAGGTTGCCTGGAAGAAATTGCTATTAGCAATAAGGCCGCCAATTGTATCTTTTCTTTTGTCATTGCTGTTTCTGTAACCTTTTTTCCGGCATACAATAAATAATATTCTTATCTTAACTTTCTATAATTTTTATAATAAAGTTAAGTGCACAATCACTTGTCAATTCAATTCAATGGGTTCGATTTCCACTGGGGGGCGCCGCACATTTGTACAAATAGCCGGGCGTATTTTCATATTTGGGACGCCCTTGCCGGGCGTATTTTTATGTTTGTGACGCCATAGCACTGGGTATCCTAGTTTGGGACTAAGTCAAGTGATTGTATTGTGTGTAAGTTATTGTTATTAAAAAAGTTACTTAAGTTGCAAAGTGAAACTCTCCCAATTTCACCACAATCGACACTGAACATTTCGTAAAAACGAAACGCAAATAAAAACGCCGACAAAAGCAGCGCCGCGCATGAATGGAAATCAAAGGCTTCACAGGGGGAGGTGTAAATTACAATAATTTATTCAACAGTAATATACATGGAGATTGCAAGTGCACGCTAAAAGTGAAATATTGTGCCCTTTACGGCACTGACTGTGAAAAAGGACGTAGAAATTATATGGAGAAGGTATAAATAGTCCAGCGAATACAGGATTGTAGCTCAAATTAACCTCCCTGTTTAATACGGTAGTGGAGTGGTGGGACGCCGGCTTCACATTTGGGCGGTCGTGGGTTCTAAGCCCGGCATGTACGAATGACTTTGTTTTCTAAGTTATGTACATTTGCGAAGTTATAGTAGCAATATCACTCGCTAACTGTGAAGGAAAACATCGTGAGGAAACCTGAGTGTCTGAGCTAGTCACATACCTCAGTGCTTGGAACCGCCAACCCGCGGTGGGAAAGCGTGGTCATTAAGTCCACACTCTCTCCCTGAGAGAAGGTCTGTGTCCTACAATGAGACGTATATTGGCTGCTTATGTATGTATGTTTCATTTCCTTCCGTGGATGTCGTAGAAGGCGACTAAGGAAATCAATTACCAGGAGACGGGCAGCAGCGTCTTCCTGAGATTCCAACCGCATACTGCGATCGCCAACCCACCTGCCAAGCGTGGCGATTATTGTGTATGTTTATTTATTTAGAAGGTAATACTTAAAACTAATCTAAAACGTAAATTAAAGTCGATTCACTCTGAGTTTTACCACCACTTTTGCTTAATGCGATTTTACTCGAATTAAGCGAAAGAGATCTGTTGCAATCGTGGCAAGTGGCAGACCTGAGTCATTGCCTAGCCCTTCGTGATACAGGCGTGAGTTTATTATATGTTACGTCATTAGATTTTTTGAAATTTCGGGTTCAAAATAATTAATCTAGTATGCGATTGTAGTATAATAACGTATGCGAGTAATATGCGAATCCTTACTAATATCATAACGCGAAAGTTTGTATGTATGGATGGATGTTTGTTACTCTTTCACGCAAAAACGGCTGAACGGATCCGGATGAAATTTTGCACAGAGATAGATTATAGTCTGGATTAGCACATAGGCTTTTTTATCCCGGAAAAATACACATGAAAATTACCACGCGAGCGAAGTCGCGGGCAACAGCTACTATAGTATAATAATTTCAAAGTACATAGTCACAAAACCTACAGTAAATCATTGTACTACATAGCACTTATACAGACATAGTTGTAATAGAAACAGAGCTATTAGATAGATAGATAGATCTTTGCGCTTTTCCGCACTAGCCTGAATACATAAAAGAATCTTTCTTATATTTTCGGATCAATAAACAGTTTGTCTTCCTCTGTAACCAAAGTAACCAAAATTTTATTTTTCGTCATTACAAGACAAATAGGTCCCTGACTACTAAATTACACACTAAGAACACATTAAACTGTAACCAAAGAAACGACATTTAAAGTTTATTTTCCCCCTTCAATTATCCCATTATTTTTTCATTCATTTCCATTAATATCGTAGTGTTACGTTCATCATCACAATCACAATATTTTGTTTTTTTTTTACTACAATGACAGGCAGCACGCGTTTACGAAGACCACTTCACTAAACTAGGAATTGTTTAAATACGAGAGCACAGGACGTGTTTGTGGAGACCGCTGTACTAAAGTTAAAGATAATGAATTTTCTTTACAAACATAAACTTACGTCTGTATCCCAGAGGGGTAGGCAGAGACCAGGGACTTACCACGATCCTGACAGATCACTTTCGCTTCCTCAACATTCATTGGTCGTTGCATGCACGCACGCCGGTTTCGGGTACTTTTTATCTAGCCCTTCTCTAAGGATCATAAATTGCTAAAGAAAACATAGATAGAAAACAGCGCTTTAAATCATCAGTTTGTGGTGTAATCACCAATGATTCAGACTTTCTGAAGATGGTATGTACCCTGCAGTAAAACAAATGATTGCAACTGCTTATCTTCATTTAATTCGTCTTGTTATCCTATTTCATATTAATTATTTATACTATATGGTGGAGATATCCAAATAATTAGTGAGTTTCTCACATCCAAGTGTTCAATGGGACGCAATAACGAATGGTGTCGGAAATAAGGTGCAGTTGTTGGCGCGGCTTACCGTAATATGCCGGAAAGGTATTTATTTTGTCACGCAAAGCTTTGACGGTTCTGCTTTTAATTATTGCTTGGAGTGAGTGGGCGCTTGACAAATATTTATATTTGTTATATTTACAGGTGTTTTTTATTTTTCTCTCCGGTCTAAAATAAAAATCCACCAAGTGCGTGTCGGGCCAGTGCATTACACGGTTCCGTAGTTGATCTTCCAAATATACGAAAAAGCGGATTAAAATACTGCATTCATGAAAAAAGACAATCACGTTACGTGTTCAGTTTATCACGATTTACAATTTTAACCAAAGGAGGAAAAATCACCTTAAACGTTTAGAAATTACGGCTCAAAATCCAACGTTCTATTGACTGAGATAAAAGTGACGTAATATTTCTCAAATAACAGAGAAAACCATCAAAATTTGGTCTGCCTCGGTGATAAAAATTATAGAAAGCGGAGATCAAACACGAATGGGTTTGTCTACGTGGGTAGGGTAAATCATAATCAGACTTGACTTTCATTCGCCTCTCTGAATATTTTTATGTTTTTTGAAGACACAAGGAAGGATGAACGGAAATAATAGGTTTTAAAGACCTTTTTTAGAACGATTGGAAACCTAGCATCCTCCTACCTTCTTAATTTCATAATTTCAGCTCCATTTTCACAGTTTAAAGTATCATTGGTTCTAGGCTATGGGTACGTATATTCATTTATTTATTTATTGCTACTTTAATTGCACTTAAAAAAGTCGTACAATTCGGTGGACTTAATGCCATAAGCATTTTCTACCATTGAACCGCAGGAGGTAAGCAATTTTATCAAAGTAATTTTGAATGGAATTTGTACGAAGTTTTCCTTTTATAAGCTGAACGCCTATTACCTACTCGTTAACTTGTTAATCCTACTTAGCCGTGATAGTTTTCCTTTTAAGTAAATTATACTTTCTACTGCCCTACATTTTTTCACGTTTCTACAACCAACCGTTCAGCCGGGAGAGGGGGGAGGACGGCCTACTCTGACAAAAAATTGCGCTTTAAACATCAATATTTCGCAAACAGAACCCTTAATTGAAAAATCGTCTTGCTACGCCAACAATTATATTTCATAATAAAAGACCAATCCAACGATATCGCAGACTATGGAGTAGGCGAGAAAAAAATTGCATCGCTAATTTAGGTGTAGGGGAGGTAAGTGCCCTAAATATTGCCAAATTTCAGCTCTGTAGTAGGTACTTACAGTCTCTGTGCTAAGCCACGGACAGACAGACAGACGGACGAACATGGCGTAACTATAAGGGTTCTCGTTAACTACGGAACCCTAAAAAAGAAGATACAATTTTTATGTCATTGATGGCGTTAGTAGTAGCCTCAGCCCCTGGTAGTCTCATCATCAGCCATTTGACGCCCACTGCAGGACATAGGCCTCCCTCATGATTTTTATAACCATGAGGGAGGCCTATGTCCTATGAGTATCGCTCGTAGCCCCGGCTGCCTGAGTGATCTTAAACGATCACGAAGGTTAAGCAACACTGGGCGCGTTCAGTGCATGGATGGGTCGCCGTCTATGCCTAACGCTAGTGGCATTTTTCCGAGCGGTTCCGTGCTTCGCAAGGCACGTTAAGCTGTTGGTGCCGGCTGCGGTCGATAGATGGCAGTCGTTAAGCCAAGTCAGAGGCCTTAGGGTGGCTTGACAACTTCTGACAGTAGACGAGCCACTAGTCTACAAGCCTCCACCAATCCGGACTTGGCCCCCGTGGTGGAGTATGGCCTATACCTTCCTCAGGGAAGAGACCCGTGCCCCTCGGTGGGGACATAATGGGTTGATGATGATGATGATGAGGGGTTTTGCCATAATCGCCGCGCTTGGCAGGCGGGTTGGCGATCGCAGTATGCGGTTAAAATCTCAGGAAGACGCTGCCGCCCGTCTCCTGGTAATCGATTTCCTTAGTCGCCCTCTACGACATCCACGGAAGGCGATGGAGTGACGCTATTCTTAATCCGGCGGAACACGGAATAGTCTATTAATTTTATTTTGTTGTATCACAGATTTTATTCACAGTACTGTGTTTTTTTTTTGTGGAAATAAACCTTTTCATTCTCATCCCATTCTTCTACAAAGAAACAAAAGGGTCACAAAAACAAATTTTACCGCCACAACGTAGCCCCACGTAATCTTAACCCGCACTGGTGTAGGTGGTGTTAAGGTCGTCCCATAAATCAGTCCGAGGTTCGATTCTGCGACGCATCCCTGCCCAGATAATGTCGCGGGGAAAAAACTTAAATTTATTTCCTTTGGGGTTTTTTTGTTGGTGTATGTGCGGTTTCGGTGTAATCGTCTTTGACGCACCTTTTGACACTACCTCGTATTTATTAGTTTGTGTTTTGCAACAACTTTTGTTGTTTAATTTTTTACAAATTCAAATATTCTCAGTAAATTCTTGCATTTGTACTCGTTTTGCGTTTCGTCAATTCACTTGGCTAAATTACTTTCAGCCGTTTAATTGGACTATCGCCTTATGAACCGACTAGGCACTTAATTTGGGGGCCGATTTTACCAGTTGGTGGTGAAATGTACAAGGTATTGCAGGCTTAAAGGAATTGTGAAGGGATTTGGATGAAAATTCGCATGAAGGTTAGCCAAATGCTGGTTTAATATAGAATAGCTACTTTATTACTGAATTCCACACAAATAAAGTTGCGAGCACAGATAGTGTTTACCCACAATCTATCATAATTATGCGGTAAACCATAATAACTATTTCCACACCATGGAATTAACTGACAGGCTGCTGTCGCTTTGCCGTAAATGCCTTAAAGAAGAGGACCTAGATGGTACACACTTGTCATCGTGATTATTCACTGTGAAATTGACTAGGGCCCAACTATTTATTTATTTTAATTTAGGAAACAAATAGTTCAGTAATATCTTTATGTACAATATTTTAATATAGGTAACCTAGTAAAGTTTCCACTAACAATTAACTATAAGGCTCAGTGCGACAATCTCAGGTTTAACCAGTTACATTTCCTAGCTTCCTTGTTATATTAAAATTAAAACAAATTGCGCGTTAACATTGTATATGCCTACGGACAAAACATAGAATGAAGTCATCTATGTTTCACAAACTTTTCCCATTCTGAATTCCTAGCTTTACAAAACCAGTGACAAAAGTCAAATTCCCAGCTTCACACAAACAAAACATTACGACGTTAAACGCAAAAGCTAAAGACAACACGGCCAGAAACACACATAAGGCACGCTCAAACGGCTTGTGGTTAGATAAACGCCGCAGAGAAGCGTCGCCGACGCATGACATGGCGGTTGCACGCACAGAAATTAATCTAGTTTTAGATGCAAAGTTTTGGCGGGGACTGCTCAAATGTCGGCTGTTTTATGTTTAACCCATTCCGGTAATATTAGTTTAACATTATGTGTGTCTGTTTGTTGTGGTAAGCCTTGGTCCCTGCGTATATTCTAGGACTTAGGCGTGAGTAACGCGTGAGTTCATGTGTGCAAATACAAAATCGCGCTCAAACTTGGCCTTTGCATCTACGTAATGAGATGATTTATGCAGCGACCATTGGCACCATCGCTCACACTAGATGGGTGAAGGGATTAGTGTCATGGATGGATCAGAGTAGCCCAGCACGTAATAAAATCGCGCTCAAAGTACTGAAAAGATTTAAATGAAAATTAGCAGATAAGGTCCATTTACGAATAAGGGTCAATAGATTTATTAGCTTAATTCCAGATTACCTTACTTGAGTTTTTATCGAAAGAGTCCGACCAGGTTTCACTCTGATTTGTAGAGCTCAATCATGGTAAGTAGAAATGGATAGACTTGTCAGCAGATTTGTCTATATTTGGCCTGGGCACAGAAAAAAATTACGTTAAATAGGGGTGGCCTATGTCCAGCAACAAACCAATATGGACACATAGATTGATTGATTTAAGTATGTGCTGGAATAAAATAGAGAATCCATTTTTTGCAAAATAGATCGCGGGCATAGCAAGAATTATATAATACGAACGTTATTTTACGAACGAACGAACGAACGAACGTACGGACGGATGAACGGAAGGACAAACAGCCAGACAAAACATGGACACAACAGAAACTCAACAGACACAAAGAAAGAATGATCGTTGCAGGTTAAACTTAGTATCCATTATAATTTTGGAAAAAAAATGGACAGAAAAACTCCAAACTTGGTAGTATGGAATAGCTGATTTTGCTTTTATTAATAAGGCTGCCGATTGCACTTTGATTTATTAAATTCCTTTTAATGTGATTTCTGTGTACAATAAAGAATATTCTATCTATCTTTATATCTGACATACTCTACTTTTTTCCACAATAAAAGCTGATACAATGAAAGTAGAATATTTTATAGGGATTCGTCCCAATCTGAACAAGATATGTCATGTGATTGCTGTATAGATAAGAAAAATATCCATTGCACTGTATGGGATTCAATTGTAAACGAGCTTGCCAGAAACCCTGTTCAAGAAATGTGTGAAGCACTCTGTGTAAAAAGGGCTACTATAATGTTAAAGATTGGGACAAAGATGTCTGGAATTAAAGCTAGATCAATGCACAATTAATAAGATTTACAATAATGTTAAAGATTAGGACAATGATGTCTGGAGTTCAAGCTAGATCAATGCACAATTAATAAGATTTACAATGATGTTAAAGATTAGGACAATGATGTGTGGAATTCAAGCTAGATCAATGCACAATTAATAAGATTTACAATGATGTTAAAGATTAGGACAATGATGTCTGGAATTCAAGCTAGACCAATGAATGCCCAAGTTATAGGTTTTACAATAATAATTTATACTCTGCTGATTCAGGACTAAAATTGCAAACATTTAGTTTGGAGTTTTTTGTCCACTTTTCCACAACAATCTATATTTAAATTAGTCACAATTTCAGTTTTAGTTTGTAGTTTTTGTCCCATACATACATACATATATAACCTTACGCCTGTATCCCAGAGGGGTAGGCAGAGACCAGGGACTGCCACTTGCCACGATCCTGACAGATCACATTCGCTTCCTCAACATTCATTAGTCGCTGCATGCACGCACACTGGTTTCGGTTACTTTTTATCTTTCCCTTTGCTAATACATTTAGAATTCTACAGATTAATTAATATTTGGTGTAATAAAACTTTATTTAATTTAATTTGATATAATTTAATATACTTTAATTCGATTTAATTAATTAATTAATCATGTTATAATATCAAATCAGTCCATGTTTGCTAATGTATATGGTAATTATGAGTGGAAACTTCACTGGTTTATGTATATAATAATAGTCTACATAAGATCAAAGACATACCGTTTGTTTCCTGAATTAAATGGAATAAAAAAATAAGATGAAAAATACTAAAAGCTAAAAATAAAAAGACTGAAATAAAAAAACGCACAAACCTGCCTGAGCATTATCTACTAAGCAGGTAAAACCCAAATTCACCAATAAAACTCATTGTGAAATACCTAGCTCGGTCCCATCTGCTTAGTAGATCACCAAGCAGATTGTTAGTCATTTTAAATTTAATTTTTTTATCGAAACTCCACATTTTTCTTTACTTCTCCGGTCCAAGTTAAATACCAGTGTGGAATGCACCGAGAATTTTTCCTCCAATGGCAAGCTATCACAGTCCGGGGTATAAATCAGCGGCCGAGCCTACTGAAATGTGTCTGTATGTAAATCCGGGACCACTTTGCGGTATATTGGGCCAGATATGATTTGTGAGCGCCATCGCTTCTTGCGGCCGATTGTGTTGGGACGGCTTTAGGATTCTGTGTACATAGACATACACATAATTTATTGATAATATTCATTAGAAGTAAAGAATAAATGACATAGATAACTTAAATATCGTAATAGGAATTTAAAAAATAACAAATTTCACTTACACAAGTTATAATAGTAAAACCACTCGCTAACGGTAAAGGAAAACATCGTGAGGAAACCCGAGTGTCTGAGCTATTCACATACCTCAGGTGGGCACGCGTGGTGATTAAGCCCTACCCTGTGCCCCCCCTGTGCCCTACAGTGGGACGTACTCAATTAGGCTGCTTACGTAATCAATTACACTTAGTCAACATATATAATATAGGAAAGATTCTAGGAGAACTTTTTGATATATAGTGACCGTCGTGTTGGTCTAGCGGTTTGACTTAGCGCGCTTGACTACAAAAGCAGAGGTCGTGGCTTCGATTCCCACTGGAGGTCGCCGTACTTTATTCGTAGTTAATTTGGCCTCAGTCGGGATGTGTTTCCATGTTAGTGATGTTCCTGCCTGGTTAGGTAGCACAAGGTAACCTGGTTCGGGATGGGGAGAAGTGATTGTGTTGTGCGGAAGTTATCTTTTCTAGGGTTAGTCTAGGGAATAGGGTTTAGTACATAGGTAAAAAATAACAATAAGTTTTTTCTGTTAATAATGCATTGTAATAAGTTAGGACTAAGTTTAGCCCACGGAAGCAGCCTGTATACCTTAACACTCCCAATCCTAGTTTGGGAGCCGGGTCACAACTCGTAGCGCAGCGGTAGTGCATCTGCATACCATGCGAGAGGTCCCAGGTTCGAATCCCGGCTGGGGACAAAAAAAAAACCCCAGGTCTTGGATGTTTACATGTTTGTGATGTCGTTGTTTCTGGTTCCCATGACACAGGGTATCCTAGTGTGGTGCCAGAAGCAACGTATGTGCCTGTGTGTAAACTTTTATGTTTATGTTTCTTTATGTTTCCTATTTGCGATCAACATTTCTTATCTTACCTTCAGGATCATTATAATCATATCCTATTCAATTCAATTCAATTCATTTAGAACCGGTTTCTGAAGTGAGAATTTCACTAAGTAAATACTTAAGTAACGTTCTGTCACGCTCTTCTCTGAGAAATTAAGTATTTACATAGGGAAATTCCTCATTCAAAAACTGGCCATTATTGCCATAAATTACAGTGTAAATTACAGGTCTTAAGTAATGATTATGCATAAAAGTACATGTGTAATTTTGCGGAGAGCGACATAGCAATATTATAATAATTATATTGTTATTATCGAAATTACAATTTAATGAAATTATGATGATATCATATAACATATTTGTCACTATTAAAATCTATTCTATTTAGTATGTTTGTGTTATTATCGAATAAAAAATTAAAACAAATTATGATGCTACCATATAATATATTGGTCGCTACTAAAATCTGTTATGTTTACCTATGAAGGCATGAAATTATAAGAATACTTCACAAGTGATGTAAATTAAATAAAAAATTACATCAGCCAGAAGTCGCTGCCTGTACGTAGTACAGAAAAGTTTGTAAGGAGGTTCGAAATTTCGCCGATGCCTGCACTTGCCCATTAGCTCAGTTGGGAGAGCGCTGGCACGGTTAGCCAGAGGTCGCGGGTTCAAGTCCCGGCATCGGTGGAATTTTTTGTCTCTAAATAGGTTTTTAACACTTTTCATATTAAAATAAGTGTACTATCAAGTTTTCGAAAACATCACAATTCTAACTCTATTATTAAATAATAATATAGAGACTCCAATAAATATTGTTCTTGGAGTCTCCATTTTCCCTCATAAAACGTTTTTCTTAACCTCACACGTACACTAGACAACATATTATTATTACCTTCTACCATTATTCCATAGAAATACGCCTTTCAGACATCCAACTGACCCAGATAAGATATGAAGAACCATTTAGCGTTAATAGACGCGGCCGCAATAACGTCTATTGTCACCGGCATAAAGGCTAAAATATAACAGGAATATATCCAAATATCAAACACAACTAACAATGAGCTTAGAATTCAAGTCACACGCGCCGATAAAAATTCACTAGGAACGATGGACGATATTATTATATACGTATAATAATAAAGGACCGCTCGGTTCTACTTTGTTAACTGTGAGCCTGTCAAAATATAAGAGAATAATGAGACTTAGTTATTTTTATACATTTTTTCATACATTTACTTTAACACAGCTGTTGAACATATTATGGTACCCAATTTTTGTCGTGATTTAGTAATTTGGCAAAGACATAAAAAAATGTGTCTAAAAACACATAAGGTACTCCAAAGTATCACTAAAATTATTAACGATTGCCCCTTTGGTTAAGTGGTGAGGGGTTGTGGTTTAGACATTCCCGCTCTACTTTGATTCCTACAAAATGCATCAGTCAGTTCCCATATTTGTGATATCCAAACAATAGTTGCCATGTCACAATGCCCTATTTGGACAAGGACCCTTCCCGTGGATAGATAAAATATATTTATTTTAATACGTTGTCCTAATTTGGCTAAGTGAGTTATTTTGGCCGATGGGGCCGAAAAGTTCTCAAATGGAGACCACATATCGGCAAGCGCAGCGTAGGACTACCAGCCACAAGATGGACAGATGACCTCATCCAAGCGACAGGAAGGCGCTGGATGCAGGCCGCTTCCAACCGGTCTTTTTAGAAATCCATGGAGGAGGCAGCATCCAGCAGTGAACTTCTTGTGGCTGAATGATGATGATGATGATGATGATGATGAGTTATTTTTAATTTTGTAATGACGTTTTTAGTCGTGCATGTCAACGAGTTTACCATTTCTGGTGCGCAAACATATTCTTTACCAAAACCAAAAAAAATATATGTTTAATATATAAAAATCTCGGCTGGTAAGGGACGACCCAGACGGACAAACTTCAACCAAATAGTGATCTGTCAGGATCGTAGCAAGTGGCAGTTACTGGTCTCTGCCTACCCCTCTGGGATACAGGCGTGAGCTTATGTATGTATCATCATCATCATCATCGTCAGCCATTCGACGCCCACTGCAGGACATAGGTCTCCTTCTTGGTTTTCATAAACATGAGGGGTTTTGCCATAATCGCCACGCTTGGCAGGCGGGTTGGCGATCGCAGTATGCGGTTGGAATCTCAAAAAGACGCTGCTGCCCGTCTCCTGGTAATTGATTTCCTTTGTCGCCTTCTACGACATCCACGGAAGAAAATCGAGTGACGCTATTCTTAATCCGGCGCCACACGTTGCTCCGTGTGGTGCCGGATATGTATGTGTGCATGAATAAAAATCTCGTGTCGCAGTGTTTGTTATCGAACTTCTCCGAAACGGTTGCACCTATTTTTACTAATTTTTTTGTCTGTATTTGGTAGGTCCAAGAACAGGTTGCAGGCTTATTAATATGGCAAAACAACTTTTGAAGTTGCAGCTAGTATGATATAAGTATGATAAACAAAATATCACTCTCACTTTTTTCAAGGCCACAGTTTTAGTTGCCGAACTAGTAGTGTATTGCGTGTAATATGCCCCTCTTGCCTGCGGGCAGGACGTGGCAAGGAGAGCTCTGATCCCCACTCACTTCACGTCCGAAGGAGGTAAACTGTATTCGGAATTATATTAACTTGGGCATGTTTAGGTAGGGATATTTGCAGCGTGTTGGGATGTTTGTCGAAAAAACCGCGTTAAAAGCGAATAGTCGCATCTCGGTTTGTAATGTCACGACACACAAAATGTGTTTTGAAAGCCTTACATTACACAACTCAAGTACGGTGATCGCCAGAGGGAATCGAACTCGCAACCCTTGTGTTATAATCTACTGTGCTACGGCTAGACTAGCAAGGCGGTCAATATAAGGTGTTATCTATTTATAACCTAGAAAAATTTTAACTAAAAAAACTGAAATAAAAAATAACCAACAACCCAACTGCTAAACATTAACTAGTAAGTAGGCGGGATCAACCTAAACACCTCGCAACGAGTCACACTATTGCATTTGGGTCCCACCTGCTTAGTAGTTAATGTTCAGCAGACGGACTGCTGGTTTTGTTTTTCATGTATGTTTGTCTTTTTAGTGTTAATTAAATTTTTTGTTGGTTTTATGCTAATTTCATATAGCCTATGACACTCGTGCACACAGGACGAATCGATTGAGATCTTATTTGTCAGAATACGATCATTGGTTAAGGAGTTATGAGGGAAAATATAATAAGGGGACATACCTACATACATACATACGAGCCAAATTACCCTTCTTTTAGGCTCCGCCGCGGTCGGATAAAAAGGAGTTCTGTGGCTTTCTCATGAATCCCATAAATAGATCTTGGCCAAATTTAAATGAGACTACCACCCTTGTAACAAAAAAACCGACCAAGTGCGAGTCGGACTCAAGCACGAAGAGTTCCGGACCATTATCTATACAACATTTGAATATTTCAATCGGCTACCGGTTGCCGTTATTAATATCGAGCAAAAAACGGCAAAAAAATCACGTTTGTTGTATGGGAGCCCTCCTTAAATATTTATTTTATTCTGTTTTTATAATTTGCTGTTATAGCGGCAACAGAAATACGTAATCTGTGATAATTTCAACTGTCTAACTATCACGGTTCATGAGGTACAGCCTGGTGACAGACGGACGGACGGACGGAAAGCGGAGTCTTAGTAATGGGTCCCTTACCCTTTGGGTATGGAATCCTAAAAGTAGTGGCTAAGACAACGTGGTAAAATATTAGTAAAATATTATATGAAGGTACATGAAAATAATATATCTGGATGAATTAATCTCCTACTTTATTTTGAAGTCGATTAAAAACAACGTCCACTGCAAATGTCATATAGGTCCAGTGTAATCACGCTTTCAAAGCCCTCGTTTATTTAAGACGTTTTAGACTTTTACTGTCTCGGTACAAAAATAATTGCATCCCATAAAAAATGAAGAATCTTAAGAATTTCTTCATTTAAATAATTTCTTGTGTCTCGACTGGGGGCACAGAGTAATAGACACAGAAGTAGCAGCTGAAACGAAAAGATGTATTCGAAAAATAGCAATTTCACACGTCCCATTGCGGGGCACACAGGCTCTCATTCTGGGAGAATGTGGGACCACGTGTGCCTACTACGGAGTGTTGATTTCAAACGCTAAGATATCTTAAAACCTCAGACACTTTTGTTTACTCGTGAAGCTTTCCTTCACAGTTAGCGAGAGGTAGCCTAGTGGGTAGAACATTGAACTCGGAAGCGAGAGACCGAGGTTCGATTCCCAGTGCGGGCATGTACCTATGACTTTGTTTTCTAAGTTATGTACATTTGTGAAGTTACAGTAGCGATACCACTCGCGAACTGTGAAGGAAAACATCGTAAGGAAACCTGAGTGTCTGATCTTTTCGCGCTTTAAATCGCCAATCTGCGGTGGGCATGCGTGGTGATTAAGCAAACACTCTCTCTCTAAGAGAAGGCCTGTGCCCTGCAGTGGGATGTACGTATATAGGCTGCTTATGTAGCGAGTGGTATTGCTCGCTACATAAGCAGGCTCGTGCCTACGACCAGCCTACGACTTCGACCTCGTCACCATGCGAGAGGTCCCGGGTTCGAATCCCAGCTGGGAATTAAAAAAAAACCCCAGATGTTGGATGTTTACATGTTTGTGATGTCGTTGTTTCTGGTTCCCACGACACAGGGTATCCTAGTGTGGGGCCAGAAGCAATGTATGTGCCTGTATGTAAATGTTTATGTTTATGCTACTACAAATTCACAAATGTACGTA
Source organism: Yponomeuta malinellus (assembly GCA_947308005.1). Taxonomy (NCBI): domain Eukaryota; kingdom Metazoa; phylum Arthropoda; class Insecta; order Lepidoptera; family Yponomeutidae; genus Yponomeuta; species Yponomeuta malinellus. Next base: position 626,706 of record OX371020.1, on the reverse strand, counting down.
ACTTAGAAAACAAAGGCATTGGCACATGCCGGGATTCGAACTCATGACATAAAATAATACAGTAACCTCAGTACGTTTGTGCGATCAAAGTTTTTACTCTTTAAGAGAACCTTCTAGACTTATTACAGACAAAGTAAAGGTACCGTCCTCATCAAGTTCCAAAGATAAAGGGTGCTCTTAACTGTTCACTTTTATCTTTTTGCCGCCATCAGATTAAAAACATTCTACTGCTGCGCTTTGTTTCTTCCTTGGGGATAAAAAAAATTATGTTTAAATGGTTGTTTTTAGCAGTTCTGTGTTTTAAAATGTAACTTTATGAATAAATAAAACTGAACAATTTTCTTTTGTCAGTGACTTACTGAAAACTAACTAACGGCCATATCATCCGAAGAACTGATAACCGATGGGGTAGACGAGTTCTTGAGTGGAGACCGCGGATCGGTAAACGTAGTGTGGGACGTCCTCAGACTCGGTGGAGCGATGATCTTCGCAGGGCGGCTGGCAAGAGCTGGATAAGAGTAGCCGAGGACCGTGCTCAGTGGCGTGCAATAGGAGAGGCCTATGTCCAGCAGTGGACAATCATAGGCTGATGATGATGATGACACTAACTAAGATCCAATTGAATTGATTGAGATCTGAATTGACTGTGTTGTTGATTATTAACTAGTACGCTCGTCGTACCAATCGCTCGTAGCCCCGGCTGCCTGAGTGATCTTAAACGATCACGAAGGTTAAGCAACACAGGGCGCGTTCAGTGCATGGATGGGTGGCCGTCTATGCCTAACGCTAGTGGCATTTTTCCGAGCGGTTCCGTGCTTCGCAAGGCACGTTAAGCTGTTGGTGCCGGCTGCCATCGATAGATGGCAGTCGTTAAGCCAAGACAGAGGCCTTAGGGCGGCTTGACAACTTCTGACAGTAGACGAGCCACTAGTCTACAAGCCTCCACCAATCCGGACTTGGCCCCCGTGGTGGAGTATGGCCTATACCTTCCTCAGGGAAGAGACCCGTGCCCCTCGGTGGGGACATAATGGGTTGATGATGATGAACTAGTACGCATGGCGTAGTATACTACGAGATCCGTAGCCAGTGTGCTACTACGAGAGGCGTAGCACTGCTACGAACTTCTGCGACATTGCTACGAAGGCCGATATTTGCGTTGCAATAATATTATACCAAAAACCATGTTAGGCACTGAAATAAAAAAGCTTGGCGTAATCTCCACCGGATCGCTTAAGAGCATATTTTCCATTTCCCAAAAAACGGCGCTGCTCGGCGAAAAACTCGAACTCCGAAAAAGCGAACACAAAAAATCCATTAAAGAAGTTTTTAATCCGAAAAACTTACGTTTTATCTGTTCCTTTTACATTCTCTGTATTGCCACAAGCTACGTTACTGTCTTTCGTGGAATGTATGGCTCCCTTATATATAACTGTCTTTTATATAATCTCTCTGATAGAGAGAGACAGAGAGAGAATGGCCATGCTGCTACATGCCGGAATTAGAACCCACGACCTCTCCATTATTCTTACGTTACACGATCTACTATCTTATTCTTAATACTAATATTTTGAATTACTGCTAATATCACTAACTATTAATACCTTGAAATCAGCTATCTCTCTTTAGGAGAAAGCCTTTGTACTGAAGTATGACGTATATAGACTGTTGATGATCACGCTCAAAGTAGGTAGGTACATTGATAATTTCTGACATAGCAACCTATTTTCCTACTGCTGTACTGTTAGACAAGAGCACGTCGGCGCAGCGGGGCGGGGGAGGGGCGCGGGGAAAACGAGATATTCATCTTTCAATTGTGCAGAAAACTTTATTATTTATTCAAAGAGTTTAAATGAAGAGTTTTTTCGGTATGGACAATGAGCGTTTGAGTTATGGCGCGAAACGTGCTGTTCCTTAGGCGAAAAAGATTTTTATACAGGCTAAAATCCGGGTAGTTTGAAAGCCGCAGTTGTGTAATTAGTAATTAAAAATGACATCTGTTTAGACTATAACTTGTGAGTAGAGACATAGAAGAAAACTAAACAGAGTTCAGAAATCTTGTTACAAAAAAATTCGCGAACAATTAATGCAGCCTCTGTATATCAGAACGATCCCGTAGACCAACAGTACGCACGCACCGCTCTGGCTGGCTATTCGTGATTCTCATAGATTCTAGTTTTTATCGAGATATTTTGAAAAATGCTGTTTTAGAAAAAACACAATAGCTATCGTTAAGGTACGTTAATTTTTATGGCTTTTAAACCACTCTAGATTTCAACTGAAACGCGTACGCACTTACAACGTTCGGAGCGTATTCGAAACACGGACATTCCGCGGCGCTGCGCTGTATAGTTTTGAGGTAAAATGCAGATCAGAGCTCCATGCTAAGCGGGCTGAGGTCTCGGCCCGACCGCCTGCGGCCATTCACTATAATTATGTCGGAGGGGTGCTGACGTGCAGAAAATGTGAACGCACATTCTTTGCCGAAATTGGCCTTATCAGACACCTGAGAGCACATGAACATCACTCCCGATAGTCAGATCCCAGTTGCTGTGGCTAAATACGGTCGGGATATCCTACTAATATTGTAAATGTGGCAGCTTGTGAAGACGTTTGGATGTTTGTTACTCAATCACGCAATAAAGTTTTTACATGAAACTTGGCGTACATACTCGTATAAACAAAGATCTGAATTGAGACATAGCATACTTGATATCCCGGTAATGCTTCCCGTAAGATAATTTTTTATTTTATCTACACTCATATCATAATCTTCAAATTAAGAATTCAAAGGTAAACACATATTGACAGGCTTTAAACAATACATAACTTTAAAGAAAATAAAAAAAAAAATGTGTAATGTAAAGTTACATTAAAGGTCAGATTTTTCACTTTATGTTACAGTTATTTTTTTTAAAGTGTTGCTGTGATCACGGAACAAAACTTAAGTTTTTTTTTAAATGTCAAAAGTTGACTATAAAAAACCTAATTTCATTTTCGTGGTACCAAAAATGCAACTAAAAATACCTAAAATTGCGCGCGCAAAACTGAGTGCAGACGATTGAATGTCAAGATACTTTTGTCGAAATTGCGCCATTTTGTTTCAAAAATTTCATTAGGAGTGTAGATAAAGTTGTGTATGAGACTGCACATAACTTGGTATTAAAACACTCGCGAATGCTGTTAAAAAACTCGCCAAGGCTCGTTTTTTAAAATCTCGCTCGTGTTTTAATAACCCTCATTATGTGACAGTCACATAAACTACTATTAAGTTTGAAATAGATGGTGTTATGCCAGCGAACGTTGTGTTTTAAAAATAGATGGCGTTGTGCATGAATCGTATTAGCGATTTCTGTGGCGGTATGAAGCTCATCGGGACAGCTGGTATATATATATATACATAAAACAGCTTCATCTGTGTTGCTGTTAACAGTATATCGGGCTCTATTTCATAAAAATACAATGAAGTCACGGTTTATTATGGCAATTCGATGTACAGTGCACAGGCAATTAACCTGGAAATTAACAAGAGGGAATTGGCTACGCAATAAACATCAAATTGTCATAATAAACTATGAATTACTGTAGTTTTATGAAACGCGGCCCTTGTGGCTGAAACTGACAATAGCATAGTTATTAACTTAAAATTTTACTGTGCTACGATGAATAATATGTTTAGTATGAGTTTTCGTATTGAAAAGAATATAAAATAAATAAGGTAAGAGTTTTCATATAGAATAATTTCATATAGAATGTACTAAGTTAAGTTAGAGTTTTCATATGTGCTTTCCGGTCATTTTTAAAATCGACACTAATCCTCAGTAGTTATAGTTACCAATGTGTTGGCTGTTGAAGTAGATCATGTCTATGCTATTTACCTGTAACAAAAATTAAAACACGATTAGTTGCGAGTAAAACATGGAGCAAGTAAATAACAATTTATTCTACCTAATATACAATCGCGGTTAGACTCGTTTAATATACTATGTTTGAGCATCGCGAGTTATCGAAAAATACTAATATGATAAAAAACATTTAGATGGTATTTATTAGCTTCGTAAGAAGCAGTAAGGACTTATGGTCTTATTTATAAAAACTGGATTCCTTTAAACACTTAAAAAATATCAATTAAAATAGTCTGTGGTGGAGATTTTAGAAGAAAAAGTTGTAGCCACAGATTAAATAAACAGAGTTTTAGATGGGTTTTAGAGGAATCGTGTTTTTAGAACTTAACTACGACATTGCTCACCATACGTAATTTTGTTATAATTCAAGCTATGCATTGGATTCGTTTAATTTTTGTGGTTTTTTTACTACAATAAATAGATAAAGATAATCTTCTTTGTTGTACACGGAAATACATTACATTTACATTTTACACTACACATATAGTGGTATATTTTACACTGCATTTTTACATTTTGTTCAGTCCGGAGAATCTTCAGCTTAAATTTATAATATTACAATGAAAGCTATCTCGTTCACCTTTATTGAAGTGTGTGTGATTTATGGTTTTTTTACTGTTACAGATAAAAATAAAAAAGTCTTCCTTCCCTTAAATTATTTAAGAGGACTTGAACACATACCCAAGCGGACATATCTCTAACAAGTATAAACTAAGAATATACGATACAAGAACATTGCGAGTCTCAGTCTGCAACACTGAGTTCGAGTTCTATGCGAGAGAACCACGGTTTCAGCCTGATGATGAATCGAAGGCTGATAATCCGGTCTTACGCGATGATGCTCAAAATAAAGGAAAGCAATTTAAAGTGATGACGCGCAGAGCCTCGGGAAAAATTGTCAGAGCACGAGCGAGGAACAAAAGGCTACTGATAATGATGTTTTGTCATAGGAGACGGACAAGAAGAAGTTATGTATGATGTACAAAGGTCCATATAGGGTTGTTAGACGCACTTCTCCAGTAAATTATGTGGTTGTACGGATTAATAGCCAGTTAGAGAGTGTAGTACATGTAACCCGTATGAAAAAATTCTTTAATAGGATATTAGTGTAGTTATGACTGTAAAAATTGTAAATATTATGATCTAATACTGTGTTTGTTTTTCATGTTGTACGAGAGAACGGGCTTAAAGCTGTGAGGAGATGAGAGTGGCATAGAGATGGCAAAGAAGTTGCAGAGGGAGGCAGCGAAGCCGGATCATTTGTATAAACGTTCCAGAACCCAATGGTTGCAAGACCGTAAAAAATAACAAGAAACTAAAGAATAGGTAGCAGTCAGGGTTGTTGATTCCAGGGTGCAAGTCTATAAGTTGACTCTCCCTTCACATAACAAGCATAGCATAGTGAGGAAGCTTTCTTGGCTTTTGGCGAGTTCAACATGGGCTTGGATCATTGTTCAACAAGAAGTAGAGAAAGGTTTACTTCTTATGCGACTATCTGTCGACTGCTGGCAGTCCAGAATTTAGAAGAGGTGTTGCATTGTGCATTTGATTAGAGATATTAGTCTTGCTTATTTGATGCGGGTTCTTGAAAAGGAAATCCGGACTACAGAAGCTTTGCCATGTAACGATTCCTCTTTATAGTAGCTGGCTGGCAGAACCTTCCAGTATTTTGAATGGAATCGTTATGTTATGTTTGAGAAGTCAGTCGATCCCCAGCTAAACTAGGGATTCCATGAAAAATATTAAAATTAAATATTGCCCGTAAATCCGAATTTTAACAAGGAGATGTATACAGTACACATATAAATAATCAAATATGAGACACAACCATGGTGTAATTCAGAAACGGTATAGCGCCATCTAGTGAAAATCGAAACTAAATTATTTATTTTCTAAACAGTAACTAAGTTTTTAGTAGCATAAGCATGCATAAGTAAGTTTATATTTTTTATATATATATATAGTTTGATATTTAGTTTCCTTATTTTATTAGTTATCTATGTTGACACTGGTTTACATAGTATGAATATTAGTATGTAGATATATTATTGTTCCATATTCACATATAATGTAGCAATTAAGTAGTAATTATTTTTTGTTTGTGCTTTACACGCCCTTTTCCCGCTGTCTGTTCATTACTCTGAATATTGAGGCTAGCTGGAAGAAATTTCTCTTGAAATAAGTCCGCCCTTGCTCAAAGATTAAGACAATCAAGCTTGTTAAGTGCTAAAGTTTATATTTTGTGCAAAACGTGTAACAAAAAATATATATGTATCTTCTGAAAACTCACAAAACCCCCGATGCATTTTCCAATTTTCTTCAACTTAATCCCTCTTGTTAACTAAACGAATGACTTTCCAACGGAACCCAGTTAACCAGAGGAAAGGTGAAATGCTATAGACTGATAACACACAAACGAACCAAGGTACAGTTGGATGGAAGCACCAACAAACTCCTTGTAACTTCAAAATTGAAACCAAGCACTGTCAATTAAATTGATTGATTTCTTGGCACAAACTTGCATAGCATAAGAATAAAAGTAATGGAGGACTTGCACTAAAAATGTTTTAATAGAATAGGAGAGGATACGTTAAAAGATAAATAAACTTTCTTTTTTTTTCTCTGCCATTAATACTTTATGTAATATAACGAGTCGAAAAGTCAATATAGTCACGTGGTACTAAAACGCGCCATACAAATCGACCTTAGACTATGACGTCACTCCCTAACGTAACGCCTTATATGTATGAAACTTATGTCAATATTTGAGTTATCTCGTAAAATAACGTTTTTATGCATATGTACACTCTTATAAGAAAACGTTCACAATTTAATGACAAAACGAAATCTAATAAGTTTTATGTTATAAGCGTAACTTTGTTTTTCGCATATTTTGTGACAGTACGGGTTAGTGCAACAAAAAGAATATAATAAATTATATTAATGCAAAAAATTAATAAAAATTGATTGTATTTGAGTTATCTCGTAAAATAACGTTTTTATGCATATGTACACTCTTATAAGAAAACGTTCACAATTTAATGACAAAACGAAATCTAATAAGTTTTATGTTATAAGCGTAACTTTGTTTTTCGCATATTTTGTGACAGTACGGGTTAGTGCAACAAAAAGAATATAATAAATTATATTAATGCAAAAAATTAATAAAAATTGATTGTATTGAAAAACCTATATTCAGATACGACAACACACATGAAATAAAAATGAAAATGTATTTATTATCTGTGCAGGATTACTTAGTCCTTTATCAGTCATCTATAAACTCTTATCTGTGGCTATCAAATAAAGTTATTCTTATTATTATAATTATTCAGGTGGCTCTCCGGGACGCTTCTCTGCGCGTTAAAATTCTGTGGCGAAACCGAACAAAACTCGAGGAAAAGACACGAGTAAGCAACACTAATCCCAACTTGTAACAAGTCGCGGCTAACTCTCGACTTAGCTAAACTAAGTTTTAAACGCGGGCGGGGCTAAACCCGGATGGGTAGTAGAAAATGTGGTTGCGCAGAAGGTTAGATGTTATACACGTAAACTCACGCCTGTATCCCAGAATGGAGGGCAAAGCCTTCGATTTATCAAAGTATGAAACTGCCGTTTTATTGCAGTAGGTTCTTTGAATTGACATAGAATCTTCATGGTTTGAGGTTTTCGAATGAAACTTTTTTCAAATGGTTTTTATGATGTTCTTTTTTTAAAAAATGTGAAACATTTCGACTTTCAATTGTTTTTGTTATTCAATTTAGACAAGAAAGATGGATACTGCGAAAATTCGAGTGATTTTTGAATACGAGTTCCGACGCGGAACTAACGCGGCAGAAACAGCCCGCAATATCAATGCTGCGTTTGGAGAGGGGTCTACTAATGAACGCACCGTGCGATTTTGGTTTAAACGCTTTCGTGATGGAAATTTCGACTTAAAGAACGAGCCACGAGGAAGACCGCCCACACAGGTGAATAACGATGAATTAAGAGAGATAGTGGAAGCCGACCCTAGTCAAACTACCCAGGAATTAGCGGCATGGTTTAACGTTACCTTACCCACAATATTGACTCACTTGCGTCAAATCAATAAAATAAAAAAATACGAAAAATGGGTGCCTCATGATTTGACTGATCTGCTCCACGACAACGCGAGACCTCACACAGCACGAGAAATCATTTTGACCCTTCAGGAACTGCAGTTAGAAACCATTCGTCATCCTCCGTATTCACCAGACCTTGCTCCAACGGACTACCATTTTTTTCGTGATTTGGACAATTATCTACGTGACAAGAAGTTTTCTTCCCAGGAGGCAGTACAAAATGCTTTCACACAGTTTGTGCAGTCTAGATCGTCGGAGTTCTATCGCAAAGGCATTAATGACCTTCCCATTAGATGGCAGCAATGTATAGATAATAATGGCAACTATTTTGATTAAATAAATTTGTTAAAAATTTAAAAAATAAACAATTTAGATTTTCAGTACAAATCGGCAATTTCATACTTTAACCCCTAATATTAAACCGGTCTGCGAAAATAAATACTATCTCTCTCTGAGAGAAGGCCTGTGCCCTACAGTGGGACGTATATAGGCTGCTTATGCTATATAAATGCGGTGTATAGAATGCCGGCTTCTCATTCGGGAGGTCGTGGGTCACCACTCGCTTACTGTGAAGGAAAACATCGTTATGAGACCTGAGTGTCTGAGGTATTCACACACCTCAGCGCTGGAAATTGCCAATCCGCGTGGAGATTAAGCCCATACTTTCTCTCTGAGAGCAGGCACAGGCCCTGCAGTGGGACGCATATAGGGTACATAAAAAATGCTAAATTTGTTTACATGTTTTTTTAACAGAAACTAAATAAGACTTAAAGATCTAAATGAAGTGGTTCAATATTTTCATTAACCTTTTAAAATCAAATAAACAATGTAAAAGTACTCGTCATAAAATTATACTTTTCAAAACGTTCGTGTTTATAAATATTAATAAGCATGATAATAATTGTATTGACGTCATGGAAGTTACGTTATTACGTTGTGGACTGAAAGAGGATGTAGTGACAAGAATTGAGAATGGAATGTTGCTTTGGTTTGGACACGTGGAGAGGATGAAGGAAGAAAGATTGACGAAACAAATATATCGAGCGAATGTGGGTAGAAGGGCCGGTAAGGGACGCGGACATACTTCGTACATAGGGGATGTACTGGCAACGGGCAAAATAAAAATTACCCGAAACAGGCGTGTGTGCATGCAACGACTAATTAATGTTTATGACGCGAGTGATCTGTCAGGATCGTGGCAAGTGGCAGTCCCTGGTCTCTGCCTACCCCTCAGGGATACAGGAGTGAGTTTATGTTACGTAATTTTATTTCTCAGTCTAGGTGTATTTCTATGTTTGTGATGTCCTTGCCTGGCTTTCCAGATTAAGACCAGTACATGACATTGATACTGACAGCCCCTTAATATTATTTTATTAGACTACGGGAATCCAGGTCCTAACCTTCTGCGTAAAAATCTCAACTTTGAAGAGACGAGAAGAAGATTAGGAGAATAAAATTTTCCGGATCGTTACAAGTGGCATATATTCGACTCAACCTTCTACTTGTCCCTGTGTGTGAAGGATGATGACAGTCGGTTCGATTCGCATTGTTTCAGCTCAGTATTTGCTTTGTGTCCGCATCCCGGTGAATGTGGGTTCGGAAAAACGAAACAAAGTTTGTTTTGTTTAACCGAGTGGACTCTCCATCTAGGATCCCCGTTTATTTGTAAACTTTTTCTGTCGAGCGGAGTTTCATAAGCACACCGTCTCTTTACACCGACGGTAGAAACTACATTTCAATTGAGATTGACTGGATCAGAGTACAAATCTGGTTTTTACTGACCGCCCCTTGATATTGTCATTACAATAACTTTCACACAACACAATCACTTGTCCTGGCCCCAAACTAGGATACCCTATACTATGGTAACCACGCAAGGACATCACAAACATAAGACAAATACACCCAGACGGAGGCCATTCGTACAAATGTACGGCGGCCCCCTGTGAGAATCGAACCGACAACCTCCGGCATCGTAATCAGACGATACCGCTAGACCAACGAGGCAGCCATCTTTTATATACATAGCGCCAGATTGCCAGCGGTGAACACGTAGTAATCAAGCAATCAAGCCCATACTCTCTCTCCGAGAGAAGACATCTCAGAAGGCATAGACCCGAAGTGAGGCTAACGTGATAAATATATAAAGTGTTCTCTACCTAACTATCTATCTCACACTAACAAAGCCGTCCAAGTGAGCATTATGATGATATCACTCTGCATTTAGCTTTCCAAGACAAGCGTGAATTTACCTTCGTAGGTACCACCGCATATGCAAATTAACTCAGCAACTTAGCATGTATTTTCACACTGTAGAATATCCAGTGGCCCGGCTGGCTAAAGCAAACTAAGTGCTCGATTTCTACATATACATATAAAGGTAAATTAGACACGCCCGAACCGACGGACAGACGGCCAGACGTTGCCGAGTTCCATTATGTATGTGATTGTGAAAATAGCTAATTATTTCATGCTATGTTACACGGCGAATCAAGCTTCGAATGGGGGAACGTCCCAATTGGTAAGACCAAGCGCAAGAAAGGTACCATTTATAATTTATACTAGCGAAAGGAAAAAAAATCTCTCTACACCTATATCGAGGAAGAGAGAAAGAGATAGATAGAGCACGGCACAATACTAACAATATAAGAAGAGTAGGCCAATAAAACTAAAAAATTTCGAACACAATTTATTTCTAAATTTTTATGCAGTATAAGGCCAACTTGCACTGCTTCTTAAACGTCACTTAAGTCTCCATTTAAATCGACTTTTGTATGAAGAGTTTTAGTCAAATGCTGTTTAAGCTACATTTAAGAAAGTGGTGCAAGTTGGCCTTAATCTGTTAGTGATGTAAACAGGTACATTTCTTTAAACAATGTGTTTAAATAATGCAGCCTATGTATGACCCACGCCCATATGCCCTAGGCTTAATCGGCATGCGTGCTCGCCGCGGATTGAAGATTTCAAGCTATGACATCTACATCCACCTCAGGCATGTGCACAACCGAGGTATGTGAACACCTCAGACACTCAGGTTTCCTCACGATGTTTTCCTACACCGTTAGCGAGTGGTATTGCTGCTATAAATTCACAAATGTACGTAACATACGTTTGTATTCTTGTGTATGTGTGTATGAAATGTTTGTGGATGTGTTTTTTATGCTTTTTTTAATATTGTCAAATGTGTTCTTTATCTAAGTGACGAGTAATAGTGTGTCTATGTTAAGTCTATGTTCCTAATTCTACGTAAATAACTATTAAGTGATCCACTTAGAAAACAAAGTTATTCGTCAACGACTTATCTTAGTCTAATCACATTTCAAATTTCCACCTTTCTGCCATCGTTGGCGATCTATTAACATTTCGTGGCAATCTTTTTGTGTAATAGTTCTCGCGAAGCAGGTCCGCCTAGTGCGAAGAACACCAGTAATACGTAACCAACTACGTATGTTTAGCGGCAAATATTTTCAAACCTACCTACCACATTCAGCAGTCATGTATCTAGTACTTAAGCGTCCGTCCGTCCATCCGTCCGTCTGTCACCAGGCTGTATCTCATGAACCGTGATGGTAAGACTGTTGAAATTTTCTCAGATGACGAATTACTGTTGCCGCTATAACAACAAATACTAAAATCAGAATAAAATTAATATTTAAGGGGAGCTCCCATACAACAAACGTGATTACTTTGGCGTTTTTTGCTCGATATCCATAACGGCAATATGTAGGCATGAACAGTAAATATTCAAATGTTGTATAGGTAATGGTACGGAAGCCTTCGTGCGCGAGTCCGACTAGCACTTGGCCGGTTTTTTTTTAATTAATAAATGATTTGATTTATTATTTGAGGTACCAATGTACCAGTTGGGACCTCAACGACGCTCTGACAGCGTCAAATTACCAGAGACTCCCAGTTAGCCATCGGAATCCGGAAAATGTAAAACAAAACTCACACTGACATGAATGGCCGAGCCTCGTGGCTGGAGCTCACTCCGAAAATTGGCTGCTAACTTTGACATTCGTCGAATCTTTTTTTCATGCTTTCATTAGCTTCATTTTGTACAACTGACGATCATTTACTGTAAAAGCGAGAAAAGCAACAAGATGAATAGATGACCTCATCCAATTGGCAGGAAGACGCTGGAATCGCTGGATGCAAGCCGCTTTCAACCGGTCTTTTTGGAAATCCACGGAGGAGGCCTATTTCCAGCAGTGGACTGCTTGCGGCTTAATGATGATTTTCTTTAAACGTTAACTCTATAACTTGTTAACTCTCTAAAATACTTTTCTCCCGATGTCCGCTTCCATGTTTCAGAGTGAGACCTCTGCATTCAGACATAGCCTGTAGCGTCAGCCACGGGAATATGCAATTAGTCCACTCACGCTGGAGCGATAGCACTGACGATACTGAGCGTGGCGGCAAAATGTAGCTGTTAAGGTAAATGACGATCATTGCCTCACAAATGCCTTTTAGCTCTTTAGTTACGCCACTAGTCGTCACATTTATCAGTGTTGAGGTAGGTTATCGCTTCTGTCTCCTGTTCTGGCTCCGCACGTATTGACTTGTCTTTCATGTGGGCTAGGCCGACTAAGCTGTTAGGTTGGTGTAGGTGCTGGGCAAGCCTACTTCATCTAAAAAACAATGTCCTAGGTACTGCAGCGTCCGACCTAACTAGTGAGAGTGAAGGTGCCACTGGGCGCTGTATAAATTATCTCATTACCCAGATGGAAAAGGACAAAGGTTTTTATCTCTTCTGTAAATCCTTATAGATAGATGTACAGAAATAATATGAAGACCGTATCATAGAATATGGAATGTGCTGATTAGAAATGATAAAAATTTCAATGTGACGGATTTACATTCTGTTTGTTCCTCCCCCCAAGCACGCCACTTCTTTCTGTCCTCCACCACCCTCATTCAGCCGCTGCCAATGAGGTATAATTGTATTGGTAGAATAAGATGTGGAGCACCAAAACATAGACAACTTATGATTACTTAATTTTAAAATGCGGTTAATACGAGCCAAATCACTAGAGAAATGGAATTGTCTAAAGTCCGCACAAATCCTTTTGGCGGTAACGTGGCTATAGTCACAGACCGTTTGCACATGGGTTACTGTCTTTACAGTGTATGTGTGGGTAATTACCGTAGTGTGATGCGTAGTAAATTAGAATTAGTCAATTACTGAAGTAGTCAATTACTCACACATATGTACACTGTAAAGGCAGTAAGCGATGTGCAAACGATCTGTGACTATGTTCACGTTGCCGCCAGAAAACTGTGCTGACTATACTCTATTTGAGTATCCGTGCCAACGTTACTGTAATCCTTTTGAACTCAATCCACCTGCATGGTGTAATTGATCTCCCGGCAGATGCATCTAATTGGCGGGAAAGAAAAATACAAAATGGCCGCCCGCGGACATTGTAATGAACCTTGTATGTTATAGGCATTTGTACGTAAGGGAAACTTTTTCATCTGTACACTTGTTATTTATACTAGAGAACTAGGTGTGTGCGTGCGTGCGTGCGTGCGTGCGTGCGTGCGTGTGTGTGTGTGTGTGTGTGTGTGTGTGTGTGTGTGTGTGTGTGTGTGTGTGTGTGTGTGAACTCTGATATATAGGTCGCTCCACAACAAAACTCCTATACTTAATTACTGAAAGCCTTTGTGGAATCAATTTGTAAAGGATGGAAGAGGAATTTTAGTGAACATTTAATGAACAACCACTAGAAAAAAGTCGGGATCAAAGTCCGAAAAATTGGGTCTCCTCCGCCCCAGTGAGACCCGAAAGTCAAGTCATTTGCCCGGCATTTGTAAATTCAAGAAATTCAAAAAACGATACTCTGTAGTCTGAGATGTTCACATACCTCAACGCTTGAAATTGCCAATCGGCGGTGAGCACGAGTGGCAATTATGCACACACTCTCTCTCTGAGCGAAGGCCTGTGCCCTGCAACGGAACGTATATAGACTACATAAAAAAACCGGACAAGTGCGAGTCGGACTCACCCACCGACGGTTCCATACCAATTTGTAGGTACTGACATGTTATAAATAGTTCAGGAATCGATTCCCGCAGTTTTTTCCGAGCTATTCCCGAAATTCAAAGACTATTTTTTTATGATTTCATTAAAAATGAATTTTTTAGATTTTTTTCCTGTATTTGTAGTACACGACGATATGTCTTGCCAAATTTCATAGTTATAGATCAACGGAAAGTACCCTATAAATTATGATTCCCTTGAGTGTCAAAATATACATTTTTGTGCGGCATAAACGGAAGTTAACTTTCTTTACGTTAGCTTCATCATCATCAACCCATTATGTCCCCACCGAGGGGCACGTGATCTTCCCTGAGGAAGGTATAGGCCATACTCCACCACGGGGGCCAAGTCCGGATTGGTGGAGGCTTGTAGACTAGTGGCTCGTCTACTGTCAGAAGTTGTCAAGCCGCCCTAAGGCCTCTGACTTGGCTTAACGACTGCCATCTATCGACGGCAGCCGGCACGGTAAGTTAGCTTAGAAGTTAATTTTTTACAGCTTAAGGGGCTGTAGACCTGACTATATGGTTTTAATTTCAACTCGATATCTCCACGCGTTCCCGAAATAAAGGGTCTTGACAGACGGATGGACAACACAGTGATCCTATAAGGGTTCCGTTTCTTCCTTTTGAGGTACGGAACCCTAAAAAGAAACATAAATAGGTTCAGGTACGTTTTATTAAGTTCACCTAGTAAATAATCGCGATAAAAAATGGCAAGTGGCAGTCCGTGGTCTCTGCCTACCCCTCTGGGATACAGGCGTGAGTTTACATATGTATGTACGTATGTAAAAAAAAAACTACTTTTATTAATACTATTTAACAGCTGATAGCGATGCTCGCGTTTTCTATAATGTATTTTGTTGGAATGAAAACTATTCTTCAAAATTATGCCATAAGTTTCCATGACACAATTCCAGGCAGCTGTTACGATACGTCTATGGACAAGTATCTCATGCATCATAAAGTTCCATATTTGTCCCCCGCATTTTCTAGTGCGAATCCGTTTAAGACCGCAGAAGCTGCAGCACTTATAAGTTTTCAAAACTCTCGTTAAAACTGTCTTTGAAACGTCGCAGTGGATCAGAAGTTCGGTTTTACGAGGTGTGGTGCAAGTTGTTTGTAGATGAACTTAGATGTGGATAACGTCGGTCACTCTAAACTTTTCATTGCCTTTACATACTTTTAATTACCTGTATTTTACGAACCATCAAAGGGAGTAAGACGGCGCGCGTTTTGTGGCACAAAACGACAGAATTTGACAATTAATGTACTGGAAAGTCGCGACTTTTTTATGTTTGAGCGCCTGGCGCCGAACGGGAGCCGAAAAGGAGGGTAGTTTGGTTTGTTGACTGCCTCGTTGGTGACTGCAAGCGGTTAATACACTTGAGTTCTTAACCAGAGGTCGTGGGTTCGATTCGAACTTCTACACAATACAATCACTTGACCTGGTCCCAAACTAGGATACCCTGTGCTATGGTAACCAGGCAAGGACGTCACAAACATGAAAATACACACAGACTGAGGCTATTTGTACTAATGTACGGCGGACCCCAGTGAGAATCCAACCCACGACCTCTGTTTTGGTAGCTAAGCGCCTTAACGGCTAGACCAACGAGGCAGTCCAATGGCCTCAGTGTGGGTGTATTTCCTTGTTTATGATATCATTGCCTGGTTACCACAGGATATCCCAGTTTTGGATCAGGACAAGTGGTGTTGTGTGGTAGTTATTATAGTGATTTGAAGCTTTGAATCAATGCATAGAGATCTAATCTACATTCGAGAGCAAGAAATAAGGATCACTGACTTAATCCTTGGTATCTTTGCGGTGAAGAATGAGCATTTGACAATAAATGAAAAGTAAAATAAAAACTATCTACAAAAATGTAAAGATGAAAGTACCCGAAACAGGCGTGCGTGCATGCAGCGACAAATGAATGTCGATGAAGCGAAAGTGATCTATCAGGGTCGTGGCAAGTGGCTAAATCTGGTCTCTGCCCTACCCACCGGGATACAGGCATGAGTTTATGTAATGTAAATTATTTGTATGACATATTAGGCAACTGATCGTGTCGTTTCGACGTACGGCGTTACATTACGTGATTTATTCATCGGTCTAGCTAGCTACAAGACGTGAGGTCACGTAACTGCTAGTCTCGCCGCTAAGTTGGCACTCCTGACCTAACCTCGAGTTCACCGCAAAGTTGGTGTCCCTGCTGGTACTAGGATTAACGCGCGTGATGCGGCGAGCAAGAAAAGTTTACTGGTGACAACGAAAAATGCTTTATCCTGGAAGAATACAAGGCTTTCGCGGAATACCAAATTGTTCTTTGAGCCTTTGCTTCGAATGATTATTATGTGAGATTAATCCATATTGGGACTATTTATTTCTGATTTCTAATCCGAAATAAATAATTTATTTTAACGTAAAATATTCGACTTTTTATGTTTTTTTATTTAGGTATTTTTTATACATATTTTTTTATTTATTTATTTAGACCGCCAATTGTACTCTGTATCCTAACATGTTTTTGATATTTTCGCTCTGGTGTACAATAAAGAATATCCTTATCTTACATGATTTTTGCTGAATATCAATGTACTATGTTAGCCGCTGCCTTCGGGCCAAATTCGTAGTAGAGAAAAAGACAGCGGGGAAAAAAAAACTCAACTCTGACATGATTTTAGGGTTCTGCAGGTTAATAAAACAAAACCCTTGATGAGGTTTAATATCTTCACCCCTCTGTCAGTACGCTTGTCAACGCTTGTTGTTTTTTTTTTTCAGGAAAAGACTCGGCAATCAATTTGAAAATTATATCGAGTAACAAAGCTTATGACCCTTTAAAAGTGCTAAAAAATAAGTCTTCTTAATAAAAAGTCCATCCACTAAAACACTCTTGAGACGGAGTTAAGACCGGTCTATGGGAGGAAATTCTGCCATAAACCGACTTTAACTCCAAGTTAAGAGTGTTATAGCGGGATTAACTTGTTATAAATAAGAAGACTGAAAGCTTTCACGTCAACGTTGTTAAAAAATATGACTAGTGATATCACGATGGATTTTAACTAACATTAAGGATTCTGGAAATAAATAAGAGTCTCTGGCTACTCCTCTATATCACAGGTACTTATAAATGCATGAAAAAAAGTTACCAGTGCCCGTAAGATTAAATGCAAAAAATTGTCATTCATACCCCGGTCCTGGGCGGTCACTGCAAAGTTTTAATGTATTCGATAGAAAAACTCGCCGCATAAATAGTGACGGTTAATTCTGGGCGGGAATCGAACCCGCATTACCATAGCGCCGGACTAGTTTCATAGTTCGAGACCCACTCAATTATCGAGACAAAATTGACTTTCTTAACAAGACTATTTCTAAACTGAAACTCATCAATGTTGGCAAAGTTGTAGGTATCTCGTTGTATTAAGTTATTTTGTTAGCCTGAAGCTTTCAAAGTTTATGGTTCAAAGAAAACACGACGAGATAATGTAAGGAGCATGCATTGTAAATGTTCTGTCTCTCTTTTCTTTCTGCAATATTTAACACTAAACTACTGGAACAACAACTGCCTCATTGGTCTAGCGGTATCACGGCTGATTACCAAACTAGAGGTCGTCGGTTCGTTTCTCACTGGGGGCTGCCCTACATTTGAACAAATGGCCTTAGTCTGGGTGTATTTTCATGTTTGTAAAATCCATGCCTGGTTACCATAGCACAGGGTATCCTAGTTTGGAACTATCCTAGTTCACCTGGTTGTGCAATAAAGTGTTTTCAGATTTATCACTACTACAATGTCAACTACTATAATATTTAATAATAGTGAGTTACATTTGTTTTGAAGGAAAACATCGCGAGGAAACCTGCGGGCCTGTGGTGTTCACATGCCTCAGCGCTGATATCACCTTTGAGCACGCGTGGTGATTAAGCCCATGTTCTCTCTCTCTCAAAGCCCTGCAGTGTTTAACGTATGTCAGCTACTTCTATTGGTGTATGAGACGCAAGCATAACGAAACGTACTGAAATCTGCATGATATTGAAATAAAATTACAATTTAATAGCTTAATTCCGGATTCACTTATTCGCAGAGCTTAGTTACGGTGAATAGAGAGACGGAGCTCGTCTCTGTTGTCTCAGTCGGACTCAGACGCGAGCTCCACATCTATTCGCCATGATTAAGCTCTGCGAATCAGATTGAAACCTGGTCGGACTGGACCGACAAAAAAGCGAGCAAGGGAATCCGGAATTAAGTTAATAATGTGAAAGTTTTAGTTTAAAATAACATTGACTTCCATTTGACAAAACTTAACTTGGTCACAATACCAATGAAACGAAGAGAAACGTATAAAAATAAAGATCCATACTCCGAACTTAACAGATTTATAGCGTTATACCGCCCAAACGTTTTGTCGACCAAACCTTCAAATACAAACCCACTCTTTCCTTTCCCAATGTATCCTGGCACGTTTCCCGAAGAACAAGACGCATTAGTTCGGCAAAAGTGACACATACCCAAACTAGGTTTTACTATCGCGGACGTGATACAAAAAGGGCCAGATAAGGCGGGGATCGGTATAAATCTTCATACTCTGAGGGCTGGGGCGCCCCGAGCGCAGAACGGGAATGTAAAAGAAATGTTAAGCTAAAGGTTCCTACACATTCTCTGTTACACGAGTTTCGTTTGAATTTTCGTTCTGGTGTAGCGTAGTCACATCTTCTAGTCGTGTTTTTAGTGTTCGTGTAAACATCTCAAGTGTTCATAAGCAGCCTATATACGTCCCACTGTAGGGCATAGGCCTTCTTAAGGGAGAGAGTATGGGCTTAATCACCACGCGTGCCCACCGCGGATTGGCAATTTCAAGCGCTGAGGTATGTCAATAGCTTTGACACCCAGGTTTCCTCACGATGTTTTCCTTCACAGTTAGCGAGTGGTATTGCTACTATAACTTCACAAATGTACATAACTTAGAAAGAAAAGTCATAGGTACATGCCCGCACCGGGAATCGAACCTGGGTCTCTCGCTTCCGAGTCCAATGTTCCACCCACTAGGCTACAACAGCTTTTTGAAAAAATAAAGCTCAAGTGTGTAATCGATATTTTAACACAAGGTTATTTTTAAAACGTGCAGTTCCTGAAACATAGGTAGGTATTGGTTAGAATGCGTCATAATCATCATCATCATCATCAGCCCACCTCTGCCCACTGCTGGGCTTTTTTACACCTTTTCCCCATCACGCCACCTTTCGCGGTCTCTCGCCATTCGCATCC
Source organism: Yponomeuta malinellus (assembly GCA_947308005.1). Classification (NCBI taxonomy): domain Eukaryota; kingdom Metazoa; phylum Arthropoda; class Insecta; order Lepidoptera; family Yponomeutidae; genus Yponomeuta; species Yponomeuta malinellus. Next base: position 607,395 of record OX371020.1, on the reverse strand, counting down.
ACGGGCCCCCTACCGACCTGACCACTTATAATGCTTATAATTTTTGCAATATTTTTGGTTAAAATTTCCATTAAATAAAATTTAATGAACTTTCTCTAACAGAAGCACGTATGATTACCAACAGAGGGTTTGTGTCTCAATTACTGGAAAAAATCTCATATATTTGGATCTTAACAAAACATAGACCAAAAACTGTTCCATTGATATGCCACGTTTTGTACATAAACGTTTATGTCATTCGCATGGTTTAGCAAAAGAAAACATCTCAATAAGACTTCGTTCGCAGGTTGATAAGTCTTCAAATTAATATCTCGTTGCCAAAGAAATCAATATTTTTAATGAAAATACTCGAATAACTATCTCGCTAAAATAATAAATTTCTGGTGAATAACAACAAAAGTTGAGGCATCAAAGGATCTGTTCATTAATCATCAGTATAAAATGTGAAGATTGATAGATCAATAGTCTAAATTACAGACAGTTTTTGATTAATTGCTAAGTGCTCGTTTCAAAGAAAGTTTTCTTCTACCCTCTCTCAATAATATTAAAGTACAATTTACCAGAATTGAATAATAAACTTACAAACCACTTAATTAGCTCCAGGAATAAAGCTAAAACGAAATCTGAACACTTAGTTTTGAACTACGTAACACCGATAATTTACAAAGAAGTGCCAAACATATCAAACACTTCAATAATCTAGTGCTGGTTTCAAAAATATCTTTATGCTATGGTAACCAGGCAAGGATATCACAAACATGGAAATACACCCAGACAGAGGCCTTTTGTACATATGTACGCTGGTCCCCAGTGGGAATTGAACCCACGACCTCCGACTTCCTGCGATTCCTCCTCCTGTTATCTATCTATCGTTGCAATGTAGCCCTTTCTCTTAAAACAAGAGATTTAACGGACGGTCACGTCCAGTTTTTATGTACTTCCGGTCACTCGGACGTACAAATATAAATATAAATACGCATCCTTGCTGGCGCTGTACACTGCTACCGTAGGCGCGTGAAAATGGTCCGTCGAATCGTGAAAAAAAATAAAAGATGCCCTAACTCGACTGTCAGGGTAAGCGTCTGCCTAGTTTGGGACCAGGACAAGTGATTGTGTCGTGTGGAAGTTATTATTATTATTTAAGTGAGTGCAGCGACTCATGTTATGAAGTTTAGACGTAGGTAATTACTCGCCGCATTACTCTCCACCACTGCCTTGCAAATTTTTTTTACGCATGATTCTTATATTTTCAGTTGATTAGAATAAAGTGTTTTTTTATTTTTGAGTTATAAACTCAAACTTGTAAACATATCACCAAGTGTATTTTTTTATAAGCTACAAATTTTACCTCTTAAATGTGACGTAATTTTTATTACCGGTGAGAGGCCTTATTATACGCACCAAATCCTGTCGGTAGCCTGACATTTCGAGAAAAATAATAACAAAACCTTATCTGTTTGTCTACTTACATTCATATGCAAGTTGCACCAGTATTTTATAAACATGCTCCGCAATGGCGGCTAAGATGCTGTTGCCATAGGCGCGGACAGGAGATATTCCTATGAATCCGGACGCAACTAACGACAGACGCAGTGTACCCTAACCCCAACATTACGCCGGCACTATTGGCCGAGCATTAACGTCACACGGCCATATTAAATTTTTGTCACGCGCGCCCTTTCCATAGAGAACGTACGTTTATGGATTTCTGCAGCGGGTACTTTTATTTTTGGGACTTTTGTCGAAATAACGCTTGATCATAGTACGCCGTGGGCCGGCCGTCGGTTGCCCTACATAATTGGTTACCAAAATGGGACCGAATAACTCATCGTTTCCTGTACACTAGCAGACTGTTTATATATTCTATTGTATGACATATGATCAAGTAAATAAAACTGATTGATTGATGTTTATAGCTTACAGTTGGACAATCTACACACAAATAAAGCAATTGACAGTTGTTAATAGTAGATTAACAAACGTACTAATTGAATGAAAGTTAATTGACAATTTTAAACTTTTCCTTGTTCGATATATTTCTTTCCTTGCTGACTTGAATCCCGGAGGCGTAAGCAGAGACCTGAGTTGCCGCTGCACCAAGACTTGAGGTTTGAGTTTTTTACTATTAAAAAAACTACCTAAGTGGTAAAAAACCTAACGGTGTTATATCATAAAAAGCCGATTCCACTATAACACTCATAAAACGGAGTTAAGGCCAGTTTATAACAGGAACTCCTGTCTTAAACCGATTTTAACTCCGTCTTAAGAGTACTTTAGTGGTATTGACTTTTTATATTTAGGCCGTAGGTCCGTAAAAAAACTCCTTGATTTTATTCTATAGTCATAATTTTTTCTAAATTAATTTGTCAAAGTATACCAATTATTTTATAATAATAAGAAAAATATGCAGATAGACATACCATGCTCATTCCTGGGTGGTTTGAAAGCCGCGGTTACGTAATTAGTAATTAATAATTTAAAACGGCATCTATTTAGACTATCACGTTTAAGAATATACGTAAATTAAAAAAAAAATGCTCAGAAATCTTGTTTAAAAAATGCGCCAACAATTGGCACCGCCTCTCCGTCTAAGAGAACAATGACCCGCGGACCCGCGGCACGCACGCACCGCTCTGGCTGGCTACTATGGTTCTAATAGATTCGAGTTTGCGTGACAGGTGGTGACAAACAGACCGACAGAAAGACGGACAGTGAAGTCTTAGTAATAGGGTCCTGTTTGGCACCCTTCGGGTACGGAACCCTGAAAAACGAAATCGCAGAGATATTTCTTAACCTACGAGTACAGACAGCGATCTTATCTTTAAAGGTGATCTCTTCCAGACCTACCTTTAATATGATTTGTTTATACAATATGCGAGTAAAAAGAGAATGTTCATATCGTCAAAGCCCTTATCCTTAATCGTAGTATAAACTCGCCGCTATAAGGCCTCTAATTGTACTATGTACTTTTGTAATTATTCTATAAATACTTAGGTACTTTATCTCATCTTATCTTAAAAACTCCACTTTTACTTAAGTCTTATTCCGCGCAAACATTCTCCGTTCGTCACAAACAAACCAAAACTTGTTGAAAAGGATAAATACATTTGGAGTTAATGTGATAAAGTTGTAACCGTTCTACGTGCCAGCAGAAGTGTTGGAATCTTCTCCCTCTGCCGTCACGTATGCCATTGTGTCACGTTAGCGGGAGGTCGAATTAGTTTTGCGGCTTTTATTCGGGAAAAAGTGATTCTGCGGTGTTTATCGGGTTTGCCATTGTGTTGCCCCGATATCGAACATGACAATGGAGAACTTGCACTAAAAAAATGTTTTAATAGAATAGAATTGTTTCTTTTTCTCTGCTACTAATATTTTTTTTAATATAACCAGTGGAAAAGTCCATATAGGTTAGGTTGTGACGTCACTCCCTAACGTAACGCCTCATATGTATGAAAAGTTAGTCAATATTTGAGTTATCTCGTAAAATAATGTTTTTATGCATGTGCACCCTTATAATAAAAACGTTCAGACTTCAATGACAAAACGAAATCTAGTAAGTTTTATGTTATAAGAGTAACTTTATTTTTCGCATATTTTGTGATCCTGAAAAGCGCGAAAAAAAATATTTTTATTGTTTTTAACTTTTTTATTTCTACTAGGTTTTTATATGATTTCTATTGTATAAAAGCAATGTCACTCAAATCTAAGTTAGACGCAAGTTCCCATCAGACAGACATCGACGTGGCATCCATACTAAAATTATGAATTTGAAAGTGTGTACGTATGTACGTATATGTGAAGGCACGCATTTAAGTATTTTTATATGAGCGCATGTCTATGCTAAGCTGCTCTACCGATTTTGACAAATGAGATTTTGCATGGGAGCTATTGATGATGCAAATGCTACTGACGAGTGTCACAACAAAACAAACTGGTGAACGCCATCTTTCATATTGTTAGATAAAAGTCACTACAAGTAATAAGTAAACAAAACACGAAAGCTTAAAATGTCTTTGACAAGACCTAGATGAGTCCAGCGAAGGTAGCTAAGGGCAAGATAAAAGGATCTTGGCAAGTGGCAAAGCCCTACAGTGGCAAGTCTGCAGTGGCACTGCAGCGCACAGGCCTTCTCTCAGGGACAGAAAGCACGGGCTTAATTACCACGCGTGCCCACCGCGACTTATCTGCATATATGTATGTTCTTTTTTGTCCACGAGAATGAAGTCGCGGGTCCGTAAAGCTGCCCCCTACTCTCGACCTTATTGTGTTCAAATTGCGTCACAATTAAATGCAATAAGTCAGAAATAATCACTAAGCAAACGTTTTAGTTACGAAAACTGAAGAAATAATGACGTAGGAAGCGGTGGCAGCGGAGCGGTAAAACACCGGCTTCTCATTCGGGAGGTCGTGGATTCGAACCCGGAATGACTTTGTTTTCTAAGTTACGTACATTTTGAAGTCATAGTAGCTATACCACTCGCTAACTGTGAAGGAAAACATCGTGAGCAAACCTGAGTATCATAGGTGTTCGTATACCTTAGCGCTTAAAATTTCCATTGTGCGGTGGGCACGCGTGGTAATTAAGCCCTTACTCTCTCTCTGAGAGAGGACCTTTGCCCTGCAGTGGGACGTATGTAGGCTGAATTATTATCAAACGTTTTAGTTAAGAAATAGCATTAAAATTATTGGAACTTCAGAGCGCACCGGAAACTGAGAGCATGTTTTGGCCAAACTATTAAATAAATGTACTCAATTGTAACGCTAGTTGGCTTACTTGGCGTCAAGAGTAGAGGGGCAGCTTACAAGCAAGAGACATTGCAAACAAAGTACACGCCACATCCAATATGCGACTCTTCATATTCCACATGTAGATGTCGCATCGCACGCTTATAATAAAACGGAATGCATTTCCTTCAGAAGAATATGAATTTTATGTTTACACCGTCATATTGCGCGGAGAGTAAATAACACTTAGCTTCTTGCTCTGGAAAAGAGCGATTGCAGTGCAATGGAGAACTTTTACAAAGAAAATATGTCGTTTTTATTTCAAAAATTTATAGTTTTTATTACATATTTTTGGTCTGCTGAAACAATTGCGTAAAGCATATCCTTACTAATACCTTACTTACCTATTATAAACGCGAAAGTTTGTATGTATGGATAAATGTTTGTTACTCTTTCACGCAAAAACGGCTTAACGGATCCGGATGAAATTTTGCACAGAGGTAGATTATAGTCTGGATTACCACACCGGCTATTTTTCATCCCGGAAAAATACATATAAAAATTACCACGCGAACGAAGTCGCGGGCAACAGCTAGTAGGCATATATATTCGGGAATAGTCGTAAGGCGTGTGATTCATTTTGCATATGATATCTTTTAACTACGTTGTTGGTTATATTCGTTTGCTGATAGGATTTGGATCAGACACAAACAACTATTTAAATTGTTCAAATTGAAAGCGGATACTTTTATCCCAATTTCACGTCTATATATTAAAAAATATTGTTGGAATTTTACATGAAATATCATTTGTGTTCACATCAAAAGTTATTTATGGCAACCTTAGAACTTCGAATACATCCTTACTCGGGGCCGCAAGTGATGTAAATTGTTTCGACCAGATGTCGCTGCCTGTACGTAACACAGACAAGTTTGTAAAGAGGCTCGAAATTTCGCCGATACCTGCACTTGCCCATTAGCTCAGTTGGGAGAGTGCTAGCACGGTTAGCCAGACGTCGCGGGTTCAAGTCCCCTTATGGGTGGAATTTTTAGCCTCTAAATAGGTTTTTAAAATTGTCTGCAGCACGGATTAGTGCAACAAAAAGAATATAAGTTTTTTTATTGTTTGAGTAACTTTATTTTCCTCATATTTTGAAGCCCATAAAAAAACTGAAAAAATAATTAAAGGTTAGAGTTTTTTCTTAATTTAATCTATTTTTTACAATTTTCGTATAACTTAAACTTTCGTAAGCACTGCACATTTTGTATATATTGGTGTAACGGTTTCACTTACTTTTATTAACATCGGGATAGCCGACTAGTTTCGTCCTCGATCACGGTTTCACTTACTTAAGACTGTCTTAGTCTCAAATAAGTGAAACCTTTAAACCAATACTATAATACCTAATATAATACCTATATTAAATTATTATAAATATAGAAACTTAACAAACTCGGCCTACAAAAACACCTAGTTTAAGAGCTTAGATCTTATCACGCACAGCACAAGAACGACTTTCAAACCAAATTTACATTCAATGTCGACTCTGCACCAGCTCCGCTTATTTGTTTTCAGTTTTCCGTTATGAATATTTCATATTTTTATGCATCTTGGAGTGCAGACGTGGTCCCTCGATCGTATCAAATGTAGGACATACGTTTGATCTTTATGCCTTTTCGTTTGCGACCCGGTCAAGAGCTTATCTATAACATTATTTAGTTGCTGTACGCTAAATACGCGCTGAAATCTGAGCTTACACTGCGGTTGAGTAATTAGTAATTTAAAATGCAATCTACCTTTATGTTTACTTCGTGTTTCTGTGACAATTTAAATAAATAACCTCTTTCTTTCTTTCTTTCTTTCAATCTATTTTTGATGATAACAAATTAATACATTTTTATAAAATAAAAATAAAATGTTGAGAAACAATTTTTTTTAAGTACTGCCTCCCCGTCTATCAGCTAGTTATCTCACGGATTCGAGTTTGTGTCGAGATATTTTACGAAATTGCCTTAAAAAAAAACAACCAAATTCGATAGCTATTGTTTAGGCGCGTTCAATTTACTATGGCTTTCAAACCACCCAAAATCTATGGTGTATATTCATTGATTGATTGATCGATTTTCTATTGACGGGCTTAGACCAATGATTATAATTTAGAAAGTAAAGGTTTTTAAACGAATCAATATAAGAACAGTTTTTTGGTGGCCTTATAAATTATATCGGGTGTTAATAGTACTTGCTCACATAATTTTTGCACTATAACGAACATCATTCCTGAAGGTATAATGTTTTCCCCTATGAAATATGCAATATTTTTTCTGTGTATTTCTTAAGATCTGTGAAATTCCGAAAAAAATATTTTTATGGATAATTTTATGTTACTTTTTACTTTCCACTTTTTGGACTTTTATGACATAAATCGCTCATAGCCCCGGCTGCCTGAGTGATCTTAAACGATCACGAAGGTTAAGCAACACAGGGCGCGTTCAGTGCATGGATGGGTCGCCATCTATGCCTAACGCTAGTGGCATTTTTCCGAGCGGTTCCGTGCTTCGCATGGCACGTTAAGCTGTTGGTGCCGGCTGCCGTCGATAGATGGCAGTCGTTAAGCCAAGTCAGAGGCCTTAGGGCGGCATGACAACTTCTGACAGTAGACGAGCCACTAGTCTACAATCCTCCACCAATCCGGACTTGGCCCCCGTGGTGGAGTATGGCCTATACCTTCCTCAGGGAAGAGACCCGTGCCCCTCGGTGGGGACATAATGGGTTGATGATGACATATAAACATTACTACTCCGGTCTAAGTTTGAGGTAAGTCTCCCATCAGTGTTTGTTACTCGTATTTACTCATGTTACTCATTTTTTATCTACGACCCAGAAGTCGGCCTAAGTGTCCATAACTGTAGCGACAGTTTACAAGCTTCACCTTAGATTAGTATGTTAGACGTACTTTTGTAATTTATAATTTTATTAATGAATAATAATATGTAGTTTAAGTTCACCTTTTTGTATTTTTAGATAATTAGTTAAATGAGGTTTTATCCCCCATGTGACAGGGCAAGACGCTTACCCCCGGTTTCTCGTACACTAACAAGCTCTTAATCTACTGTTAACAGCTGTCAGTGGTTTTTTTTTTTGTATGCACTTTGGTCAATTGACAGCTGTTAACAGTAGATTAACAGCGTGTTAGTCTCGAAACGAGAAACTGGGGGTTAGCGGGTCAGCTTAAAAGCATAAACATACCTCCCCCCTTCTCCTGGCTAAACGGTTAACTGTAGAAACGTGAAAGATGTCAGGGCAGTAACACATATGATGAACTTAAAAGGAAAACTATCACGGCTAAGTAGGCTTTACAAGTAAACGACTAATAGGCGACCAACTTATAGACGGAAAACTTCGTACAAATTCCACTGAAAATTACTTTGACGAAGATATTATTTCTGTAAAGCAAGTATAAATCCCTTACTTCGAAGGAACACTTGGCCGGTGTTTTATTTTATAATTGCACCATTTCAATAACCCGCTGTGTAGCCGAAAAACGAAGCACGGGGTGTCTATTTGTCCCGGACGGCTTTTAAATCAAAAAGAAATCAGCCTCCAATGCTCACTGGCTCCAGCTCACTGATAAAGCGGGCCCACTCGGCATTCTACCTTCATCCCTGTTGTTTATTTAGGGTCCGGGTGACGATAAACAACCGTACTTCGTCCGGACAGTCCCAGACTGTCCAAACCTATCGGGGACTGTTTGGGTAACGCGTTTTGAATACGGTCGGTGGTTTTCTGGAATAAGCGATGAGCCGGATCCCTTTTTTTGGCGGGATCATTCTCTGATAGAACAAGAGAGATTTTCCATCTCTATATTTTCAAAATAGCTACGAATCAATCAGTGATTTCTTGCCGAGAGACTTTTTTATTTATTGAATCCAACGTAAACACATAGATAAAAAGTACCCGAAACCGGCGTGCGTGGATGCAACGACTAATGTTGATGAAGCGAAATAGATCTGTAAGGATCGTGGCAAGTGGCGGACCCTGGTCTCTGCCTACCTCTCCGGGATACAGGCGTGAGTTTACGTTATGTTTTACCCATCGTAAACGAAGTTTAAGGTACAGATATAATTATATTGTCAACTAGAAGTATTTTAACGTTACTAATATTTTATAACGATTTAACTTCTAGTACTTAGTAAAATGTCCCTAATTCCTAAACTATTAGTAATATATTAATATATTACTACGAAATAGAAATATCTATTTACTTTCCTTTTTTCATGTGCGATAAAGTGTTTTCTATCTATCTGTCTAGCTTTGTAGTAACAAAATCATGATTTATATAGTGAGATTTCCGTTTAATTCCTGCTATAACCACTCCAGATTGAAACGCCTAATATATTTTTAAACGATAAATTAAACATTATACAAAAAAACAATATACAATAAAATATTGAGAAATATCTCAATATTTTAGCACGTATTGTACAAAAATCACAAAATATGCTTTTACATTGTGTAAAAAGTGAAGTGATTTACATTACCTCGCGCTCCAACGAGCATCGATTGTTCCAAATTAATAACTCTGACCTATTTAAAACAGTAGTCTATTTAACAAAACCCACAGCGCAAATCGCTAATCGGACGCTGCATCGGGCAGATAGGGCAATAAGTGCCAAAACAAACAGACTGCAACAGTACCCCTATCCGGCAAGCGATGCTGGTTAAACAACAGAAGTACAGTCCACGGCACACCGACCTTTACACGCGTGCACTCTACTAAGATACGTTACGGGCGACTTCGCAACAAAAATATCATCATCATCATCAGCCATTTGACGCCCACTGCAGGACATAGGCCTCCCTCATGGTTGTCATTTGCATATGGCATGTTTTGCCATAATCGCCACGCTTGGCAGGCGGGTTGGCGATCGCATTATGCGGTTGAAATCTCAGGAAGACGCTGCTGCCCGTCTCCTGGTAGGTAATTCATTTTCTTAGTCGCCTTCTACGACATACACGGAAGGAAATGGAGTGATGCTATTCTTAATCCGGCGCCACACGGAATACCAAAAATATACAGGGCACTTATTATGAAAAATGCGATATTATCGGAAGTAGCGAGATGGTCGCAAATCCGTATCTCAAGATATGATATGACGTCAACAAAAAGCCATGCATTTCTAGCGTTCATTACTCAGTGGCAGGAAATTTGAAAACTATTCAATAAAAGAACCGTATTTGTCGCTAGATTAGATTGAATTGTCGGGCTCAAGCGCGACCTTGACGACCCTTCAGAACATATCGCTGCTTCATAATAAGGGCCCAGGTTTTTGACTGTCGACGGCACACAGAAATTTATAAGCGAGCAATTAAAGTCCAGAATCAGTGTTTTTACTCGAAGTAACATAGAATCAGGCTTAAACTATGTTGCCCGAAGTGCGGTTCAAAAAATGTGTAAGGCGCACTTTATGCCAAAACGGCTATTATAGCATTAAGGATTATTTAGATGATAAAGATGTGTGGAATTAAAGCCAGTTCAATGCATCCTAGTACTAGCTTTTTAGAAGATATGACATGTAAGCTCTGTTAATTAAGGAATATGTTTGAAAAAACTAACTTTGGAGTTTTTTTGTCCGTTTTTTCTCCAAATGATCTAGACTTTGAAACGGACACCTAGTTTTTCTTGTAACGTTCAATAAGTCACAGTTTCTGTGTTACTTTGAATAATTTTTTTTTTACTTTTACTTTTGACTTTGACTTTGGGGCAAAGTCGTGTGCGCCCTACATTTGGTTACCAACGGGAGCGGGAGGTGGAATTAAACGCGTTAATTTGATGTGTCCGTCCCGGTTGGGAGTATTTATTGTACTAAAAGACGTAGCGCGGGGCATACAGGTTCGCTGTATCTGCAGTTTACTTATTTATTACCAATACACTAATGTCGAGTGTGCTCGTAGAAACTATGACGTCACAAGGTGCTCTTAAGCCGAATTTAAATGGCGACCTAAGTGACATTTAAGCAGTGGTGCCAGTCGGCCTAAATGGCTTGTAATTTATGCCCTAAAGCGTTTATCAATATTTGAGTAATCACGTAAAAAATGCTTTCATGAGTCTGAAAACGTCTCTTTTTGAAAACGTTCAATGAAATAACTAAAAATATTTAACTTGTAGTATTCTAGTCAGATATATAGCCGAAGACCGTGCTCAGCGGCGTGCAATAGAAGAGGCCTATGTCCAGCAGTGGACAAGCGTAGGCTGATGATGATAAGATAAGATAAGATAAGATAAGAATATTCTTTATTGTACCAGGAAAAACACAGACATGAAATGTTTACAAAAATGCAGTACAATTGGCGGCCTTATTGCTTATAGCAATTTCTTCCAGGCAACCGACGATGGAAAGTTGTTGAAGGAAAAGTGAGACGGGTAGTAGGTGCAAATATGAATATTCATTTACATACTTAATCATAATCATAATCATAATCATAAAGCATTTAATTGTGGATCATAGGTACATTTACATTTTTGGTGTTCAGTCAGTTTTCGGATCGCTATGTCCTGCCTTAAAGGCGTACAAATATGATGATGATGATTCTAGACAGGCCGATCGGCTCGCCACTTCCCAACGCACAGAATTGCGTGCGTAGTTTAAATATTTTCAAGCAAAGGTTCACAGATTATATATCGTTGGATAGCTCATAAAATAGCCTTGATTTTGAAATGCACATCGCAACTTTCACAAAAAAAAAAAAAAAACTCAAACGTCAGGCGCTTCCGGGGTTTGTTGAGTGTGTTTAATTTTAGAAGTAATTTTTGAGTGAACTGTATGAAAAGGTAAAAAAATATATAAATTATTATTATATATTTATTGAGGATAACAATGGCTATAAACACTTTGATACGCCATCAACTTTTGTTATCAGAAAAAAAATTGTAATGAACACTCAAAACAATTTATTAGTTTAATTTATAACTGCTTTTTCATACATTTTGCGTAGTTTTCTTAGGTAAGCCTTTAGTTGACTGGAAATAAAATTTAATCGGGATGATAAAACTCTTTAAAAATTAGCTCTTTAAAATCAAAACTTTAAAATGAAACATAAATTTGAAAAGTTATCGGAGTTGTAGTAAAACTCGGAATGCCCGATTTCCAGTCACGCCAGAATTCTACGGAGGTTTCATATGAATAAGTCAGAATTCTACTGGTTAATAAGTTTTTTTTTAATATAAAAAACTGACATATCTTGATATTGAATATTTTCTATGTATTCGACGGTATAAAAGCGATGTAACTCCAATCTTTTTAAGTTTGACGCCGTTTGCCCATTATATTGGTCAGCTGACATCGTTCTGCCACCCTTAGTTTGTCTCCCAATCTAACCCGTATCAGAATGGCAGACCATATCGCTGTGAAAATTAGCTTAACTGTATTTCAGTGCGGAGAGCAGGAGCCATTGCTAACAAGCATCACTCTTGAAGCTTGCAGCGCTGGGAAAATTACGCTTGATTTTGAAATGCATATCGCTACTTCCACAAAAAAAAACTCAAACCCGCACCGGGGATCAAACCTGGGTCTCCCACTTCCGAGTCCGAGGTTCTACCCACTAGGCTACCACCGCCGTTGCAGGTGCCATTGCTAGCAAGCATCACTCTTGAATCTTGCAGCGCTGGGAAAATTACGCTTGATCATTGTTTTTGGGCACTTCGTGAACTTTCTCCGAAATTGTAGTATTTATGTGTAAAATAAAAACGTTGCATAAATAAAATGAGACAAGATAAGAATATTCTTTATTGTTCACCAGGAAAAAAACGGACAAAAAAATTTTACAAAGATACATTACAATAGCCATTATCCTGAAATCTTGAATTAGTGACAAACGTTATCCTTCGAGCGGTGGTAGCCTAGTGGGTAGAACATTGGACTCGGAAGCGAGATACCCAGATTCGATTCCCAGTGCGGGCATGTACCTATGACTTTGTTTTGTAAGTTATGCACATTTGTGAAGATACAGTAGCAAAACCACTCGCTAAAGTGAAGGAAAACATCGTGAGGAAACCTGAGTGTCTGAGCTATTCACATACCTCAGCTCTTGAAGTCGCCAATCCGCGGTGGGCACGCGTGGTGATTAAGCCTATACTCTCTCCCTGAGAGAAGGTGTGTGCCCTACAGTGGGACGTATATAGGCTTCTTATGATACTTCATTTTCTTGGTTAACATTATAAATTAACTAGCTTTTGCCCGCGACTTCGTCCGCATGGAATGAGTACCGGAAATAAAATTATTCTATGTCCTTCTCCAGGACTCAAGCTATCTCTATACCAAATTTCATCTAAATCCGTTCAGCACTTACTCCGTGATTTAGTAACAAACATCCGAAGATGCAATACACAAACTTTCACATTTAATAATAAATACTTTATTCAATATTAGTGGGATAATATTCATTGATTTCTTGTAGTTTTGCGAGTAAGTGGGCAAAAAAACTCCAAACTTCGTCTTTTCAAATTTGGTCCTTATTTAACTCAATGACCTGTCCTGGTCCCAAGTTGGTAAGGATACCCTGTGATATGGTAACCAGGTAAGGACATCACAAACATGGAAATACACCCAGACTGAGGACGTTACTACAAATGAAGTACGGTGGCCTCCAATGAGACACGGCCACGACTAGATGTGAAATTTCTGGATTATCTCCAGCACTGCAGATCTGCCGAAGCGAGTTATCCAGAAGCAGTTACATCTATTTCACGGTCCAACAGCGGCTAAGCCCCGCGGGTCCGGATAAGCTGGTGATGTTGCAGATGGGACAGCTCGAAACAACGCTGGCTAATCTCTAGCCCCAGTAATGGCATATCATGCCTTCCTTTTAAAAAAAAGATTCCTTTTTATTATTTGTCCCAGCAGGAGCAGCAGCGTCTTCCTAAGATTCCAACCGCATACTTCGATCGCCAACCAGCCATCATCATGGTTATGAAAACCACGAAGGAAATATAATGTCCTGCAGTGGACGTCAAATGGCTGATGAGGATTATGATTATGATGAAAATTTGTTCCAAAAACAATTCTTCCTTTCAGTTCGGGGCCCTGTCCAGGTAATTCGACGATTTGAACTGTTTGTGCGATATATAACAGACGACAGACCATTTATCAGACAATGGAGTATCTATCATCGTGCCTGCGTGCCCTGACACCTGCACTTAGAAGGAATTCAATGCAAGTGATATAGCAGTCAGCGTCGCACAGTTCTGGGACGGTTTAATAAAGACTTTTAATAAAATATGTGCTGCCATTGACAAGCCAAGAGGAAGAAAAACGATCACTTGTTTTCGCCATTCTCAGAACGAAAAATCATTTTTAGCCAAAGGTAATTGCTAACCTAGAAACCTGAAAAAATCGTATTCCTCAGGGCGAGGCCATCCTCAAGAGCCCCCTTTTATCTCGACTTAAACAGGTCACGAATAAATAGACAATACAAATCAAAGTCTCATGTAATGGCCAGTGATTCCAGACTGGATTTGCGACTGATTTATAAGGCTTTACCGTCGTCGCCCCAAATGGCGTACCACGAAGATGCAAAATAATTTTCAGAACTATCGTTTAAAATCATTAAAATAGGAAGGAAGATAGGATAAGAATATTCTTATGGAACCTTGGAAACATCAGATTAAGACAAACATAAGCATACATTTAAAGGACGTATAAGATTGGGTATTTGACAAAATATCAAATGAGTTACTCTTAAAACGGAATTTTGTATGGAAATACTGGCCTATGACGTCACATTTCAGAGCACTCTTTTTATGTTTAATATATTTAAAAATTGTAATAACTAGTAATTGACTAAAAGAGATACATTTTCCGAGATATTTTGTAATTTTTGTTTCAATCGAGCATATGAAATAATTTATTGTTGATCGTATCAAATACCGAATTGTATTAATATTTTCGGCTGTCTGTCTGACTGGCTAACTGGTCTAGCTGCTAAGGGCGCTTGTCTAAATATTCCCACTGGGGTCCGCCGTAAATTTGTACAAATGGCCTCAGTCTGGGTGTATTTTCATGTTTGTAACGTCCTTGCCTGGTTACCACAGCACTGGGTATTCTAGTTCGGAACCAAGTCACATGATTAAATTTTGTGGCAGTTATTATTGTTATTGTCGGTCCGCGGCCTAGCACTAGAATGCTGAAATTTTGCATAGACATACATATTAATCACGCCGAAAAAACGTCACAATAAAAGTTATAAAAAAAAAATGTTTAGACCCATAATACGGATGCAATATTTTTTTCTCGCCTACGCCATAGTTTGGGGTATCGTTGGATTGGTATTTGAAGGTATGGTATTGGATAGGGTTAAATATTGTGAGTATAGGAAAACCATTTTTTGATTTAGGGATCCGTTTGCGAAATATTAAGCATCAAAGCGCAAATTTTGTTGGAGCAGGGCATCCCCCCCCCCTCTCCTGGTTAAACGGTTGATTGTAGAAACGTGAAAAAATTCGGGACAGTAGCACATGAAAACTATCACAGCTAAGTAGGCTTTACAATTTAACGAGTAATAGGCGTCCAACTTATAAAACGAAAGCATAAGCAGCCTATATACGTCACACTGTAGGGCACAGGCCTTCTCTCAGAGAGAGAGAGTATGGACCTAATCACCACGTGTGCCCACCACGGATTGGCGATTTCTAGCGCTGAAGTATGTGAATAGCTCAGACACCCAGGTTTCCTCATGATGTTTTCCTTCACCGTTAGCGAATGGTATTGCTACTATAACTTCACAATGTCCATAACTTAGAAAGAAAAGTCATAGGTACATGCCCGCACTGGGAATTGAACCTGGGTCTCCCGCTTCCGAGTCCAATGTTCTACCCACTAGGCTACCACCGCTTAAAAAGGAAAACTTCGTACAAATTACAGTGAAAATTACTTTGATGAAGTTGTTAGTTCTATAAAGCTCGTAAAAACCCCGACCTTCTACGGAACCCGACACCGCGCGTGGCCCGTCATGCACTTGGCAGGTTTTTATTCATTCATTCTCGATTCTTAGCACGATCAAAGGTTTATTTGAGACCTCCTAACATAAATTCAAAGTAAAATTCAAATTCAAATGTGTTTTATTCGAAGTAGCACAGAGACTGCGAATCAATGAATGTTACAATTTAAACGAGGTACGAGTACCTATCCATTTCAAACTATAGATCATTTTGATAAGAATATTCTTTATTGTACCAGGAATAATACAAACATGAAGTATTTATAAAAATGCAGTGTTTCATTGCGATTCGGAATATCTTTTGTAAATTAAAACGAAACTACTTCTGACGAAACCGCCTTTTGAGGCGCTCTTTTAACAGTGTTTAACTGTGACGTAATTTGCCGCCTAATCAATTACCAGTCGGGTCACCAATCAAGGCTCACTACAGGTCCTCGAGGGATAGTGTTTAACCGGTCGAGACCGGATTGAGCTCTCTATTGCTCTAATGCCCCGAACCGGTTTTATCCGGACCAGCCCGGTTCGGGACTAATCGATTGGAAATGCTCGCTTGTAGAAAGCAAGTGGCATTGGTATATTCTAAAACCGTACGTACGAGTAAAAAGCTGAATTCAATCCTGTGCCATTTAAGTAAGAGTGGTAGTTCAATAGTCTCAAGTTCACCAAGCATTAAGCTCGCCTATGTACGAAACTTTTTATAGAGATTTTAATAAATAAATAGTGAACAGAATGATATGTAGGGTAGAGTATATAAACAATAAATTTGGCTTTAAAAGCACCCAAAATTCATCCCATTGTATGGGCTCAATCCCCTCGCGTGCCCACCGCGGGTCGGTGATTTGAAGCGCCGAAATAAGTGAACACCTCCAACACTCAGATTTCCTCACGATGTTTTACATGTGGTGCAGAAGTACCACTTCAAGTTTAGAAATGTGTGTCCGAAATCATTAGCATTGAACGGGTCTAATTTAGGATTGAGAATGATAGGATAGATGAAAGATTAATTATGAATGAATTATGTCTGCACTTAATAAACTTTATCCTAAACTTTCACCAGAAAGTAGTCTTTCACACAGACAATTTAAGCTGCATTTGAGGAGTGTTTTAGAGGAATCGTGGTGTCATAAATAACAAGTTACTTATATCTGTATTCTTGGTGTACTTAACATTAAAAATGTTACATTTTAACAAGTGCACACATCATGCTTAACCCTAAATTAGTCCAGTCCACTGCTAATGAGTTCCGGCGGGAAGTAGGGCGGCTGCCCGGGACCAAATGGCCCGTGCAGTCGAAGGAGGGTTATCCTAGCAGGAAGGATGTGGGCATATGAAAATTAGCGAAGAATATGTTACAAAAGATTTATTATGGTTAATTATCGTTGCATCCTTTTTGTCCATTTAAATATAAACACGTTGAAATCAGGGTAGTGTGAAAGACGCGGTCATGTAATGAAAAATACCATTTATTTAGAGCATTACTTTTACCGCTCTGGCTGGCTACTAACGGTTCTAATCTGGGTGTACGGCAGTGCCTCCGCCAAGTTGAGCAAAAACGCTGCACGACCGTATCATCTTTTTCTCGAAGCAGTTCAGGCCATTTTCGACCCCCTAAAACTTCGTTGTGGATACAACTAGAAGCCTGAATTTTCAGTAACCAAGCAGGCATTGTATTAAAACGGTATATTTCAAATTTTATTCCATTTGAACAAGTAGTTTAAGAATTATAACTAGTCAAAGCCATTCTATTTATTTAAAACATAAAAGATTTTTAATATTGATATGGTTGCTATAAGATGTTGTTAGGTTAGCTAATTACGTAATAAATTAAGACAGAAGGACCCTTAAGCGGGGACTAAATAAATTAACTGACTCGGTATTACACGGATCTCATACGACTCGGTATTACGGTACAAGAACTGAGTTGCGAGATTTGATTTTTGTTTACAAGATATGTTTTTGATGGCATGGATTCTAGTTTTTGTCTAGATATTTTTGGAACGCGTCCTTTTTAAAAGAACAAACTTACATAGTGGCGGTGGTAGCCTAGTGGGTAGAACATTGGACTCGGAAGCGAGAGACCAAGGTTCGATTCCCAGTGCGGGCATGTACCTATGACTTTGTTCAAAATCAAAATCAAAATCAAAATATTTATTGCACCATAATGTAGAACAAGGTCTTAAATAACACTGAGTGTATAGCACCGATTATGGACCCTGTCGGGCGCGGCAATGTACCTTAAAACTAACATGCTCACCTATTATTAAAATATGTAGTGGGAACACAAATATTTTCTTAAATTTAGTAGGCATTTCCTTTATAATCTAGGTAAGTTCTTAAAAAGTTATCCTATCCTAGGCCTTTAAGTATTCTTCAATTGTGTAGGGACATATTTCTATTAGATATTTTTTAAGTTTATTATTAAATAGTGAAAGTTTTGGTATATCTTTTAGTGAGCTTGGTAGTTTATTAAATAGTCTTATTGCCATATAGTATGGGCTTTGGTTTAGCATTTTTATTCTAGATTGTGGTAGATTTAACCTTTTCTTATGGCGTGTATTTATGTTATGTGTGTCCTTTACTTGGGGGAATATTTGGCGGTTTTTGAAAACAAAGACGCAAGTTTCATGTATATAAATCGCGGGAAGTGTCATAAGTTTATATATTATGAAGTATGGTTTACAACTTTGTCTATTATTAATTTGTGCAAGTATTCGGACACATTTTTTTTGGGAAACAAATAATTCATTTGCATCTACACTGTTTCCCCATAGCATTACCCCGTAATGCAGCCAGGAGTATGCGTAGGCGTAGTATGCGGACAGTGCAGTTTCGGTGTTTGTACTATGTTTTAGCTCAAATAAGGCATAAGTGAATTTAGATAATTTGGCTTTTATGTGTTTTATGTGGCTTTTCCAATTTAAGTTTGTATCGATTTGCATACCTAGTAGGTTGAAGCTGTTTACTTGTTCTATATTGTGATTTTCAAATGTAATGTTGATATCTAGAGGTGTTTTTTTATATGTTCTGAATTCCATTATTTTTGTTTTTTTAAAATTTATTTCTAAATTGTGGTCGCGAAGCCAGCTGGCTATTCGTGAAATAGTGTCGATCATTACATCAGTTGGGTCTGATCCTCTATCCAAATTTAGTAATACCGAAACGTCATCAGCGAATAGTATTGGGTGGGAGATATCCTTATTAAGTACCTTGAGCAAGTCATTGATGTATATCAGAAAGAGCACACATCCAAGGACACTTCTTTGGGGTATCGAGTTTCTTTGCTGTTTTTCAGTAGACCGTATCATTTCTATCTTATTTGTTTTACGATTTGGGTGTTCAATTTGTACTAATTGTTTTCTGTTTTGAAGATATGAGTTATAGTAGATTATGTACTAAGGGAATAAAACCATGTATTATGTCATGGGCGGCATATTGAACCCTGAGCGGAGCGAAGGACTCCGAGTTAACTCGCGAGCGCAGCGAGGGAGTTAAATTTTAACTCCTGAGCGAAGCGAGGGAGTTATGTAGAGTCCTGAGTGAAGCGAGGGGTTCATACCGCCCGAGACTAAGACATGTTTTATTCCAGAGGTGAATACTCTACTTTTCACACCATCTGGGAGACAATAAAAAGACAGGGCTGCATAAGTTGAAAATATGTATTAAAACCTGAAATTAAATATAAAGTCCACACTCTTTTACGGCTTAGCAACTTAAATTGAATATAACTTTTAAATTCGTATTTGCAATTCGCGCCTTTTTTTCTTTTTTTTGTTGGTGTTTCGCGCGGTCACAGGACACAGTATTTCAGAAAAAAAAGAAAAAAAAGAGGTGAGTTTCGAACAACAATTCGAATTTCGAATTGCAATGCGGGGCTTCTCCATAGTTTTCATGCGAATTTTGACATTCTAAATTCAAATCACTTTATTCCCTAGGGAAATTCTTCATTATTATTGCCCTCGAGAGACAAGGCCATGCTTTACGATGATATTTGACGGTACGTAATAAGGCATTGTCGAGCAGGAGGTGTGAAAAACCATTTGTATGCTTGACCACGAATGCCAGATTGGTAGATTTTGTCTAGTAGAATTTTATAAGATACTTTATCGTAGGCTTTTGTCATGTCAAGAAGTAGACCAAGAGCAATTTTTTTGTCATTTATTTGCTGAAGAGCCATTTGTATATATTTGTATACAGCTAAGGTTGTGGATCTTGTTTTGCGAAAACCGTTTTGGCTGTCATCGAGTATATTATTTTTTTCTAGGAAATGATATAATCGATTGCACATTGCTTTTTCGTAGATTTTTGAAAATGTTGGTAATAGCGCTATTGGTCTGTAGTGGCTAGGAGTTGTTTTGTTGTCTTTTTTGTGGAGTGGTTTTACTAGGGCCGTTTTTAATGCATCTGGAAATTCGCCTTCTTCGAAGCTTTTGTTAATTAAATTTGCTAATGGTGCACACAGTTCTTCTGCGCACTTTTTGATTAAAATTGGGGGTATGTCATCTATACCATGACTATGTTTATTTTTTATTGAGTTTATTATCTTTAGGATTTCTTTTTCGTCAACAGGCCGAAGGTACATGGAGCAAGTTGGGGAGTTTATGACGGGACGTCCTTGTGCTTGGTTATTTGGATCAATATCACCTATGGATAAAAAATATTCGTTGAACTTGTTTGCTATTTTAGTGGGGCATTCTTCAATTTTGTTATTTATTTCTAGTTTTATATTATTTATTTTTTGTTTTACCTGTTTTATTGTTAATTATTTTCCACATTGTAATTACTTTGTTGTCTGAGTTTATCATTTGCTTAATATAGTCTTTTCTTTTTGAAATTTTTACACAAAGTTTTAATATTTTACTGTATGTTGAGTAATATTTTTCAATTACTTCGCTTTTTGTTTCGTTTAATATTATCTTTAAGGCTCTTTTATGCAAGCAAGATTTTTTTAGTCCATTTGTTAGCCAACCTTTTTTTGGTACTTTTTGTGATTTTATTATTTGTTTTGGAATATGGTCATTTAAGTGCTTATTTATTACTGCTTGAAATGAATCATAGCTTTCATTGGCATTGTCATCGTTTTTAATTATCGCATCCCAATTTATTTCATGCAGAGAATCTTTGAGTGCTTTTATTTTTTGGTTTGAAAATATTCTTTTCTCAATAAGCCATATTTGGTTTTTATTGTCTTCCTTTGTATTTATTATGGTATTTACTGATTTGTGATCTGATAGACCGTGGTCTTCAACATACGGTTTGTGCTTAGCCGGTTTATATATGTGAAAATGAGGTCAATGCAAGTAGAGGTTGTTTTCGTAACACGAGTTGGTTCCTTTATAATTTGTTCAAGATTAAAGGACCGCATTACGTTAAGGAGCTCTTCGCTTTGCTTATTTTTCTTATCTAGCATGTCTACATTGAAGTCGCCACCAATTATTATGTATTTATTTTTTTCTTTATTATTTAATTTTGTGAGAACTTTTGTTATTTGTTCATAAAATATTTCTATTTGGCGATCTGCTCTATACAATCCTATAATTATACAATTTAAATTTGGTATTTCAATTGCACTTATTTCTATAATATATTCTACGGAAAAGTTAACAATATCAACTCTATTAATATATTCTATGTTATTCTTTAGTATTATACATACTCCACCACCTGCACGGTGTTGCCTACAGAATTTCGATGCCAGTTGGTATCCTGGAAATTTTAATGAGTCACAAAAGTATGCATCCTTCCAGAGTTCAGATAGTGAGAGTAGTTTAATGTTGGAGTTATGTATGAGATGTTCTACAAGATGAGTCTTGTTCCCGATGCTTTGTATATTTTGGAACTTCATTAAGAACTCACTTACGAAATGGCTGGTTTTTTTGGACATTGGTAATGTTTCCCTCGAAGGTTGGAGTACCCGATTGTGTTGGAATTCCCGTTTGTGTTGCTAAGCCAGTTATATTAGTACAATTGTTGGTCTGTTGATATTCTGCTCCGTCGACAATCAATTTGTTATTCTTTATTATTGCGTGGTGGCCTTCTTGTCTTTGTTCGCGCAGCAATTTTCTTAACATATTTCGTTCTTCTAGTTGTCTTCCTTCCATAAAGGTATCGATTCCAAGTCCAGTATTTTTGAAGTAATTTGCGTTCTCTAAGTTATGTACATTTGTGAAGTTATAGTAGCAATACCACCCGCTCACGGTGAAGGAAAACATCGCGAGGAAACCTGAGTGTCTGAGTTATTCGCATACCTCGGCGCTTGAAATCGCCAATCCGCGGTGGGCACGCGTGGTCATTAAGCCCATACTCTCTCCCTGAGAAGGCCTGTGCTCTACAGTGGTACGTATATAGGCTGCTTATGATGATGAAACTAACATATTCAATAGCTGTTCCTATCGAACATTCATTTGGATAAGGCTTTCAAACCACCCGAAATTCATGGTGTATAGTATCATAGTACTCCCAGTGGAGGCCACCATAAGTACTTGATTTATACGAATATCCTCAGTCTGTGTGTATTTCCATGTTTATGATATATTTGCCTAGCTACCACGTCACGGGTTATCCTATTTTGGGGCTCAGATTAAGTGATATGTTGGATGAAAGTTACTTTTATTAGTACCATTTGCTGAGTTTTTCTAATTAGACTTCTGAATGTTCAAGTGATGATAATGATGTCCTCCACAACGATTCCGTCAACGGCGACACCCCGACAAGGACCCATTCAGGGGTTAATGCTAACCCCTCGACAACAGACCTACAGTTCTATCTAGCCCCCACACCCCCCGGACCGCTGAACTGCCTAAAAGCTAATAAAACACCCCCGTTACACCTCTAATATCAATATTGTTCCTCACTGAAACTTGTCTCGTTCTACGTGCTCAAGTTAGAGAGAGACAGAAGCTCTTCTCCGATCACAATCGACCTATGATATTTCCCATTGAAAGGTACTCGCTGACTGTAAAGGAAAACAGGAAACCTGAGTGTCTAAGATTCTAAACCGCGGTAGGCACGGGTAGTAACCAAGCCCATACTCTCTCTTTTGCTCTCTGAGAGAGCATTGATATTGCTACAAATATACGCTACTTACAAAAAAGCCATTGACACAGGCCGGTATAGACAGAAAACAAGACATTATACCAACAAGACACATTAAAGAAGCAAAATAAACAGATAAGTGACATAATATGCATAACAACAGAAAGAAAACTAAATACACAACATTATTATATTCTTTTTGTTGCACTAACCCGTGCTGAGGACAATTTTAAAAACCTATTTAGAGGCTAAAAATTCCACCCATGCCGTGACTTGAACCCGCGACCTCTGGCTCACCGTGCCAGCGCTCTCCCAACTGAGCTAATGAAATCTCGAGCCTATTTACAAACTTCTCTGTATTACGTACAGGCAGCGACGTCTGGCCTCTAAATAGGTTTTTAAATACACAACAGACAAAACGAATAAATAAAACAGAACCATAGATGTACCTGTGGTGTATCTAAGTTGCCACAAAAGGCAGCTGACTCAGCGTTGTGCTGAGGAAGTGATCCCTCAGCGCTGATGATCAGTCAGTGCCTACGGAAACTTATAATTTTACTAGGGAGAGCGTGCCGTGGTACATTTAAAAAGAATTAAACGGGGGAGTCCCATACAAGTAACGTTTTTTTTTTTTGCTCGGTATTAATAACGGCAACAGGTAGGCGCTTGAAATATTCAAATGTTGTTTAGATAATGGCACGGAACCCTTCGTGCGCGAGACCGACTCGCACTTGGCCGGTTATTAGTTTTGTTCCACCTATTTAATTGATAATATAACAATAATAATTAAGAGATGTATGAAGTTTTCAACTTAAAAGACGCGTAGTTATATATAATAAACGGGTTTAAATAATATTTTTAAATAAAAAACACTAGTAAAAGTTGCGATGGTGAAAATTTCGCGAAATTGACATCGCACGCTTTTCCTTGCACCCTTATATGTTCTAGATCCAAAGTCTTCCTTCTACCCTTTGCTATTTCACCCTACGTGTTCGGCGACTCAATCACGTAGTTACAGCTCTGATGAACTTCGCCAAGACTTCCGTGTGACGAGAGATGATTGGGTAATTACAGTACGATTCCGCGAGGAGATGATTGTGGCAAAAATGGCGGTCCGGCTAGTTAAGAAGTTTTGTTAGCAGTCGAGTTAAATGGGGGGTAATTGCGTGAGTGATTACGGGTTATTTGGTAAGGGGAAGTGGCGTTGTGATAGTTGGTGGGTGCTCAAGTTTTTACGCTGTTTGAATTATTTTAAGTCATTTCAATTATTTTTAGATATGTGTATGCCTCTACGGCCAAACATGCTGAAACTTCATTATTTACTTATAAGAACTTTTATGTACACGCAGGTTTCACAGATAAATAAATTTGTGTTTGTATTTCTATTTGAAGTGATGCTAACGCCCTAAAGTAAATGAATAATCGGAAGTATAATCCCATCAAAATGTAACAAATAGAGCCAAGTTCTCGTCTCAAAAAAAAATGCAAGATAAATAATAATTATTATTATTATTCCTCCATAATAATAAAACTTTATTTCGGACCATAATTATGTCTAAACATTCAGGCGGTACAAAAAATAAAATTAAAGTGTTGAAATTAAATTTAAGATTACAAGCTACTTTTGTCCAGTAATATGGGATATGGGAATTCTGCCAAGTTACTTGCTTACATGGAATTAGGAGTGTCTTAACACATACAAAGAGATATTATTGGACTTTTATAAGAAAATATTGAAAAAATACGAAGTTTTTCTTTTGTATTTATCATAGCGATTTCAAGCGCTGAGGTACACACCTCAGACACTCGGGTTTTCTCACGAGGTTTTTTTCACAGATAACATAGTTATATACTGGGAATCAAAGCAGGATGATCGTGAGCCACCTACATTATCCACTGCGCTACTACAGGAAATAGCGTAAACTTTAACCAATTTTCATATAAAACGTTCATATGTGGGCACTTTTACTGTCTTACCATTTCAGACTCTCACTATTTGCCATTTTGAGAATTGGCCATAATTTGCCGCCTTGAAAATAGTAATAATAATTTCCACACAACATAATCACTTGTCCTCGTCCCAAACTAGGACACCCTGTGCTGCGGTAACCACCATGGTTAGTACGATGGCACGAGTCAAGCGTTTTGTGGCGTTAAAATGTCAGAATTTGACAGTTAATGTACTGGAAATTCGCGACAATTGACATTTAAAACGCACGACTAGCGTCGTCATGCTACTAGGCAGGCAAGCACGTCATAAACTTGGAAACACACAGAAGTTATTTCTACAAATCCAGTACGACAGCCTCTAGCGGACACCGAACCCACGACCTCTGGTTTGGAAGTCAGAACTGAGTATTTATAAAATTTTCCGTTATGAGAGCTAAGAATTTACCATTTGAGTGCTAGGACTTTAGGGAATTGGCCATTTTAAAATTTAAGGATTTGCCATTTTGAGACTAGATGGTCCATTGTAGACTTATGTTTCTGTTTTAAAATCGGGTATTTAACGTAAATCTTTGCAATAATAATGCAGCCCATTTACGTTTCACTGTAGGGCACACGCCTTCTCTCAGAGAGAGAGTATGGTCTTAATCACCACGCGTGCCCACCACGGATTGGCAATTTCAAGCACTTACGTTTGTAAACACTTCACATACTCAGGTTACCTCACGGTGTTCTACTTCACAGTTGGCGAGTGGTATTGCTACTAAAACTTCACAAATGTACGTAACTTAGAAAACAAACTCATTGGTAAATGCCGGAATTCGAACCCACGACCTCCCGAATGAGAAGCCGCCGTTCTACCGCTCCGCTGTAGACTTGTTTCTGTTTTTAAACTTGGGTATTCTGCGTCTTAATCTTTGCAACGTCTCCACTTAATCAAACTCCCCATCAATTCGAGAGCTTAACACCGAAAAAAATTACATTAGGCCAACCTAATAATCCTCGGATAAGGTTCCAGGCACACTGTTAGTGGCAACAATATATTACGTGCCACGGCGACGGCTCACGTACGCCGTAAGACGTGTGACACATGTGTGAATGTATCCTTAACACGTAAACCCACTGGTGATCTGACTTCTCCTGTAGAAACTTAGGTAAACGATCCACCAAAAGTGTCTAAACTTGCGTGGCTCCTGAATACATTTGAGGTTAGGAGAGCTTTCGGAGTGAGCGACATCTTACAGGCATTTACAAGTGTGAAATAGTAGATTGTGTCTCAAGGGAGAAAAATGATATATTTACGGCGAGGGCGGTATATTGAATCCTGAGTGAAGCGAAAGACTACAATAGAATAAGTAGAATCTTGAG
Organism: Yponomeuta malinellus; assembly: GCA_947308005.1. Taxonomy (NCBI): domain Eukaryota; kingdom Metazoa; phylum Arthropoda; class Insecta; order Lepidoptera; family Yponomeutidae; genus Yponomeuta; species Yponomeuta malinellus. Next base: position 581,331 of record OX371020.1, on the reverse strand, counting down.
CGTAGCGAGGGATTCAAGTGTTTACGCCCAAGACGGAAATAATTTTGCTACCGAGTGACACATACTGCTTTTCACACCTGCTATAAGGAAAATTTAAATCAAACACAATTAAGATATCGAAAGAAGTTTATGATCGATTGCAACAAAATAACAATCGAATTGGAATTACATTTTGTGAAAATCTGCACACGGATCATGCTGAGGGCAATAAAAAAAAACTAGAATATCAGGGAAGAAAAGTACAACTTTGATCCCTCATTTGAGGGAATCAAGGGATCTTTTCTGAATAGCAGGTGTGAAATATGATTTATGCAGCGTCCAGGAGTCAGTTTTGCGTTCGCGCGAGTAAGCCCGCGACTTTTTTGGTGTTGGAGGTGCCTCGGGAGAACGCTGGCCTCAGATTTGAGAGGACCTGGATTCACTACCTACCGGAATGTACCAAGATGAAATAAAAAAAAATGTTATAAAAACCAACAAATATATTATAAAAAGTCGATCCCAGTATACTCCGTTCCACGAGTCGAACTCGTTGGGAACAAAATACTCGCATCTCATTGGTCAATGCGCGCGGCTGGAGATAAGCGAAACATTAAGCGAATATGGTCCGCTTCATAGGGTAGACTGTGGGGTAGGTTTACTTAATGCAATGGCTATTCGGCCACGCTTTTCTTTGGGAGCTCGTTTCATGGAATGGAGTTTAAAACACACTTTAGACAGAGTTAAAGCTGGTTTGTTACAGGAATTCTCCCCATAAACCGGCTATAAATACATCTTAAGAGTGGTAGTGGGATCTACTTTTTATAAATAAAACTAAGGCCGATTTGCACTATAGTTGCAGTTGTTATTACTTAGCACTTCCGCTTGACCTCAATATAATTTGAATAGATAATAATCAAACAATATTTTGGTTTCTTGTGTGCATAAAGCTTACTCTTCTCTTACCTTATTCTTACGAAAGGGCTTGCTAAATATATGTTAACGGTTCTTTAATGAACAGTTAATAATCATACGATATTGCTGGTGGTAGCGAAGCGGTAGAACGCCGGCTTCTCATTCGGGAGGTCGTGGGTCCGAATCCCGGCATGTACCAATGACTTTGTTTTCTAAGTTACGTACATTTGTGACGTTGCCGTAGCAACTGTGAAGGAAATCATCGTGAGGAAACCTGAGTGTCTGAGGTATTCACACACCTCAGCGGTTGAAGTTGCCAATCCGCGGTGGGCACGCGTGGTGATTAAGCCCGTACTTTCTCTCTCTCTGACACTCAGCCTGTGCCCTGCAGTGGGGCGTATATAGGCGACTTAAAAAAAAAAATATATTGGCATGTTCATCATCATTCGCCTTCTACGACATCCACGAAAGGAAATGGAGTAACGCTATTCTTAATCCGGAGCCTTGTTTGGCATGTTATTTCATTATTATGAATAAATTATTTTATCTTAATCTAATGTGTATATTAGAGTGCCTTGGTATTGTAAACGTCCCACATCACGTTTACCGATCTGCGGTCTCCACTCGAGAACTCGTCTACCCCATCGGTTATCAGTTCTTCGGATAATATGGCCGGCCCACTGCCACTTCAGCATGCTAATTCGGTGGGCGATGTCGGTTTCTTTGGTTCTCTGTCGGATCACCTCGTTTCGAATTCAATCTTTCAGAGAAACCCCGAGCATGGCCCTTTCCATAGCACGCTGAGCGACTTTAAATTTGTGGACCAGCCCCACCGTGAGTGTCCACGTTTCGGCACCATATGTCATGTCGGGTAGGACGCACTGATTGAAGATTGTCATGTGGGCCGTCCTCAGACTCGGTGGAGCGATGATCTTCGCAGGGCGGCTGGCAAGAGCTGGATGAGAGTAGCCGAGGACCGTGCTCAGTGGCGTGCTATAGGAGAGGCCTATGTCCAGCAGTGGACAAGCATAGGCTGATGATGATGGTATTGTGGAATCCAACACAGCTGGTTGGATTCATTTCGTATCATCATCATCAGCCATTTGACGCCCACTACAGGACATAGGCCTCCCTCATCGTTTTCCTAACATTCATTTCGTATGGGTTGTTGAATTCATGTTGGATTCACCTATCCATTTTCTATTTCCAAAGCCCTACATCCCCTGCTAGTTTCGATGGGCTTATTAGACATTCTATTAACCCAGGAATGAATTTACAATGCACTTTATTACAGCTGCGGCTACTCCAAATGCTACCCTAGCACCAGGGGATAAAGATCAAATTGCCGTTGTTCGGGCCTGTGCTAAATTGGTTCCGCGTAGTCAGGTGTGGAGGCACGCGATTTTCAGTACGTTTCTACTAAGTTGGAAGACATAGAAGTACTATCTGAACTAGACACTTACGGGGACGTACAAAAATGGCGAGTGGCGTAAAAATTTCAAAAACCAGACAAGTGCGAGTCGGACTCGCCCACCGAGGGTTCCGTACAAATTTGAAGAAGAAGAAGAAAGGCATTTATTATACCAACAAGATACATCACAGAAACAAAATAAGCAGATAAGTAACATAATATGCACAACAATAGAAAGAAAACTAAATACACAACAGACAAAACGAATAAATAAAACAGGACCATAGATGTAGCCTGTGGTGTATCTACGTTGCCACAAAAGGCAGCTGACTCAGCATTGTGCTGAGGAAGTGATCCCTCAGCGCTGATTTTCAGTCAGTGCCTACGGTAACCCATAAATTGTACTACGGAGTGCGTGCCGTGGTGCAATTAAAGAATTAAATCAAATTCAATAACATACATACAATAAACTTTGTGTGCAAATGAAATTTGTAGGTACCGAGCTTTTCCCGAACTTCAAAGATATTTGTAGTATTTTAATATATTTGTAGTATCAGACAATATTACTTGATAATTTTCATAGTTCTAGGTCTACAAAAGGACTCTACGAGTGTGAGCTTTGATTCATAAACGGCCCGTTTTTTGCGGCATAAACAGCCGTAACTTTTTTTTAGGTCAGCTTATAAGTTTGATTTTCTTTTTTTCACAGCTTCAAGGGACTGTAGTCTTGAGTATATGGTTTGAATTTCGACTCGATACCTCCACGCGTTCCTGGGATAATGGGTCAGACGGACGGACGGACCGGACGGTTGCGTTTTCCATTTTGAGGTAAGGAACCCTAAAATATTGGCGAGCGTACGTGTAGCGACTAATGAATATTGATGAAGTGAAAAAAGCTTGTCAGGATCGAGGCAAGTTGCAAACTCTGGTACCTGCCTACCCCTCTGGAATACAGCGTGAGCTATTATATATACAATACATACCTCTATATACAATATATATAATACATCTGTAAAATACATGAGAATCATTGCTAAATAGAATACTTTTCCATCACTTGTTTTCTTGTGAAGAGCTTGTAAATATCAACTCATAGGCGTGTTTTTGTTAGAAGCGTAGGCCCCTGTAATAACGGCTGTTTTCCTCGCACGCTTATTTAAACATTGTACAAAACAAATACCATAATTGCGGAGTGTTTATTTATTAATTTTGTTTTAAAGAAGACTAACAGAACAATATAATAGAACAACAGCAACACATCAAACAGAAGGCCAATTACAAGTCTCCACTTATAAACACAGTATAGCGAGATAGACAGATAAACATAATCATAAGCAACAGATTACAGATAACACAAACATCGGACATAACAGAGAATATTATAATTTATAGATGTATATACGATTGTGATCTATCAGGATCGTGGCAAGTGGCAGTCTATGGTACCTCCTCTGCCTACCCTTCACATACATACATAGGATACAGGCGTAAGTTTATGTATATATGTATGTATAATACGCATAGATATTAATCGCTGAAAAAAATGCATTAAGTCTATATTTCAGACTAGCCACTGCAGAATCAAACAAGTCTATGTAAATTTCCTACAAATATCTATTATTATAATTTTTAGGGTTCCGTAGTCGACAAGGAACCCCTATAGTATCTATCCGCGGCCTAGCTCAGAAGTGATTAGTACCAGAGAGCTGAAAATTGGCATAGACATACATATGATACATATTAATCACGCCGACCAAATCTACCATTTTAAAATCTAAATAACACTTTTTTTCTCACCTACACTATAGTGAAGGGTATCGTTGGGTTTATCGTTAAAAATATTGTGGGTGTAGCAAGATAATTCATTTTATTTAGGGTTACGTTTGAGAAATATAAAGCTTTAAAGCGCAAATTTTTGTACGAGTAGGGCGTCCTCTCCCTCTCTTCGCTAAACGGTTAATTGTAGAAAAGTGAAAAAATTCAAGCTAGTAGCATATATAATGAACTTAAACGAAAAACTATCACGGTAAAGACTAAGTTTGGAGTTTTTTTGTCCATTTTTCCTCCAAGATGATCTAGATTTTGAAATGGACAATTAGTTTAACTTGTAACTTTTATCAAGTCGCAATTTCTGTGCTACTTTGAATAAAAAAAAATTATTTTGGTTAAGTAGGCTTTACAAGTTAACGAATGGTAGGCGACAAACTTACAAAAGCAAAATTTCGTACAAAAACCAGTGTAAATTACTTTTATGAAGTGGTTAGTTCTGTAAAGCAGATAAAAACCCCTCTTTCTACGGAACCCTACATTGCGCGTGGCCCGACATGCACTTGGCAGGTTTTCAATTATGCACGAATTGCATCGCAAGGCAGACCGAAGGGGCCCCACGCTTTCCTCACTGGTCCCGGTGTTGGTTGAATGATTGATTGATTGATACGTCTAAAGCCTATCTAAACACAAAAAAATTAAAGATTCAAAAACTATTCATAATGATGACGAAGATATTGACCGCTAGGCTATTAATTTACCCTTACACAGACAAACAAACTATGCTGCAGTGATTTGATAAGGGATTGCAAAAGACAAATCCTAAACTGGAGCGGTTGATCAAATTACTGCACTATTTGTGGTTCTGTCCACGCTGTTGTGTACAGTCGGCGCCGTGTCAAACCTTACACGCGTGCACTCTACAGGGCGACTTTCATGTTCACCGTTTTTATGAGGATATTCTAACCATATTCTATGCAGCGTCTTCCTGAGATGCCAACCGCATACTGCGATCGCCAACCCGCCTGCCAAGCGTGGCGATTATGGCAAAACCCCTTATGGTCATGAAAACCACGAAGGAGGCGTATATCCTGTAGTGGACGTCAAATGGCTGATGATTATGATGATGATGATGATTATTCTAACGGTAATTTAGATCCATATGGTGCAAGTTTTGAAAAGAATTGCACGTCATTTTTGTTACCCACGAATTTAATTTTGTTACCAAAATTACTTCACCTATTATCGTTTCATCATCATCATCATCATCATCATCAGCTATTTTACGCCCACTGCAGAATATAGGCCTCCCTCACGGGTTTCCCTAACCATTAAGGGTTTTACCATAATCGCCACGCTTGGCAGGCGGGTTGGTGATTGCAGTATGCGGTTGGAATCTCTGTTGTTTATGCACAATTAATATTGGGTCAAAAGTGATAAAAAAAACTATGTTTCGAGAGTCTGATGGTCGGCGTTGGGCAAGTCAATTGTTCTTTTAATTGGTTACTCATATTGGAATACAGAATCTTAAACATTTAACACATTGTACAAGCAGCCTATATACGTTCCACAGTAGGGCACAGGCCTTCTCTCCGGAGATAGTATGGGCTTAAATACCACGCATGCCCACCGAGGATTGGCGATTTCAAGCGCTGAGGTATGCGAATACCTCAGACAATCAGATTTTCTCACGATATTATCATTCACCGTTAGCAAGTGGTATTGCTACTATAACTTGAAAACTGTAATTTTACATATTATTAGAAAACATTTTTCTGCGTTAGAGTACTTCTTAACACTTTCAATTTTTATTCACAGTTTCGAACTAAAGATTGGATACGAATATTCACAAATATGTACTGTTTTTTACATTAAAAAGAACATTCCTTCAAAATATTGCTATTGATTTTCAAATCACGCTGTAGTTACAGACGACTTTGCAACGAATATGTAAAAGTGGAGCTGCTGTCGACTGTACTGCCACGCTAATATCTGCTTAATTGCATTAAACTTCAATCGAATGCTTTAGTGTTCATTTAGAGCGATTGGTTATTTAAATTGATAATTTTAGATTTTTATTGAAACCTACTAATTTTTGATTCAATAGATTAAGAAGATTACATAAAGTTCATTACGAAGTCTTCCATTGTCATTTTACCTTGTGTTTTTTATTAGTACAGTATCGGTAATAAGAAACAACGCTACAGAAAACTGTATTAAAAACACAGCTAGTAATATATGCGCCAAATTGTATGGTCAAGGTCATTGAGGGGCATATGCACCTTAACAATAGCAGCTTACAGTTATGAGGTCCTAAAGTGAGGTTCTAAGTTCGAATCTCAGAATATACCCATGAATTTGTTTTTGTAAGTTACGTACATTTGTGAATATTTAAACATCGCGAGGAAACCTGTGTGTCTGAGATGTTCACATACCAACGCTCGATGCAAGTAAGTGGTTTCCCTCATGGTTTTCCAAGGTTCCCGGTCTGGTCTGGTCTGGTCTGAGCGACTCCACGCCACCGTAACCAGGTCGTCAGACCACCTGGTGGGGGGCCTTCCCACGCTGCGTCGTCCGGTCCGCGGTCGCCAGGTCAGAACTTTTTCGCCCCAATGGTCATCAGTTCTCCGAGCTATGTGCCCCGCCCACTGCCACTTCAACTGAGCAATTCTTCGAGCTATATCAGAAACTCCGCTTCTTCTGCGGATCTCCTCATTCCCGATTCGATCACGCAATGAAACTCCTAACATAGCTCTCTCCATTGCTCGTTAGACGACCTTGAGCCGTCTTATGAGGCCCATAGTCAGCGACCAGGTCTTACATCCATAAGTCATCACTGGTAACACACATTGGATATACACCATTGTCCTGAGACACTGAATTATTTTAGACGGTAAAATGTGTTTAATTTTTCCGAACGCTGCCCATCCGAATTGGATTCGACCAGTGACCTCTTTCTCGAAGTTGGATTTACCAAACTGGACTGATTGTCCCAGGTATATTTAGTAGATGACAACTTCGAGGTCAGAGCCGCCAACGTGGATAGGAGTAGGTGCTACATGGGAATTCGACATCATCTTAGTCTTGTCCATCTTCATTTTAAGACTCACTCTGTTAGAGGCTCTGTTCAGGTCATTGAGCATGTAAGGAACTCAAATCTTCCAGGGTCTCAGTCATAATCACTATGCCATCGGCGAATCGAAGGTGAGTGATGTACTCGCCATTTATGTTGATGCCAAATAATTCCCAGGACAGAAGTGTGAATACGTATTCAATTGCAGCTGTAACATTTTCGGAGATATATTCTATCTAAATTAATTTCATTTCAGTCAAATAGAATTTCCTTCAAATTGACTAGAAAATTCAAATGGACCAATATTGGAACTGTAATCAATATAAACCTATCAATGTTAGCTCGGTAGTAAGTACACAGCAACTCTACCGTGTAATTGGATTTTACCCAACTAAGTAATACCAAAGGGAAGAGTTATGGTTTCTGTAGTGTGTGTCTATGTGTCTGTATATGTCTGGGTGTATTTCCATGTTTTTGATGTCCTCGCCTGGTTACCATAGCACAGGGTATCCTAGTTCGGGACGAGAGCAAGTGATTGTGTTGTGTGGAACAAGTAATTATTATTTAGTTATTAAAAGGAAGGGTTAAGATTTCAACAGTCTATGTATGTTTGTATATACGGATGTTCCTCCGTAGCGCCTAAAGTGCTCATCCGATTTGAATGAATGAGTCACATGAGACACCTATGTAATAACACCTCTCTTAGGGCAACTTGCGCCAAGTCACTTGGTAAGTAAATAGATAAATTCTGGGATATACGAATAAATAGCTAGTGGTACCGTTCATTAATTCGCAGTTACTGTGCAACTTTGAATAAAACATTTTTGAATTTTGAATTTAGAATAGCGTCACTCCATGTCCTTCCGTGGATGTCGTAGAAGGCGACTAAGGAAATAAATTACCAGGAGATAGGCAGCAGCGTCTTTCTGAGAATCCAACCACATACTGCGATCGCCAACCCGCCTGCCAAACGTGGCGATTATGGCAAAACCCCTCATGGTTATGAAAACCACGAGGGAGGCCTCTGCCCTGCAGTAGGCGTCAAATGGCTGATGATGATGATGAATTTTGAATTTGAATGTTGAATTTTATGACCCTTATGCCTCGGCCTAGATGAAACTCGGTCTTCGGCCTCACCTCGATGTGACTCCTCGTGCCTGCCATGCGGGGTTCGGCCTTGTGCCTCGCATGTGTGTCCCATTTTGCTTTACAGAAATCGATTTTTAGTACAAATTTTTCCATACAAAATTTGTAATTTTTAATAGTCAAATCGCTAGCCGAGTAGCCACCATCTTTAAATTCCAAAACGTCCTTACCCACAATTCCCACATGTTAGAACATACAACTAACAAAATGTGAGATTCATAAAATGGTAATGCAAAATCGTTACGTAAAAAGTCTTCTTTTTTTTTCAAAAGTCACATTTACATCACTCACCTGTCCATCATGTCTCCTTCCGGGTGGTCGACGGTAGGCACTTCGGTTTGAGAGTAAATGTACACTCTCGTACCATCCTTGTACCACTTGAGGTTGTGCATTCGGCCGCAGGAGCCGTCGAAGGTGCGGCATTGCAGGCGTCCCGTCTCGCCCACCAGGGCTGAGGCGTGTACTGGGGAGACAAGAGAAAAATCTGTTTAGCCGACTGCGTTGGACATTCAAAGAAGTATAAATTAAGTAAAATTCTTAATAACAATACAATCACGTAGGTACAGCGATATCATTCCGAAGTAAAAACCTAACTACAAAGTGGGTAACTCGGGGCTGCAAGTGATGTAAATTGCTTCGGCCATATGTCGCTGCCTGTACGTAATACAGAGAACTTTGTTTGTAAAAAGGCTCGAAATTTTGCTGATGCCTGCACTTGCCCATTAGCTCAGTTGGGAGAGCGCTGGCACGGTTAGCGAGAGGTCGCGGGTTCAAGTCCCGGCATGGGTGGAATTTTTAGGCTCTAGGTTTCTAAAAAATTGTCCTCAGCACGGGTTAGTGCAACAAAAAAAATGCAATTAAGTAAAATTCTTTTATTATACTTTATTGCACACGAAAACACACAATACCGGAAATATAACATAAGTAAATATTAGGGGTTAAAGTATGAAATTGCCGTTTTATTGCAATAGGTTCTTTGAATTGACATAGAATCTTCATGGTTTGAGGTTTTCGAATGAAACTTTTTTCAAATGGTTTCTATGATGTTCTTTTTTTAAAAAATGTGAAACATTTGAATATCGACTTTCAATTGTTTTTGTTATTCAATTTAGACAAGAAAGATGGATAACACTGCTTCAGACTGCAATGGAGACTAATAAGAGATTTGAATAAGAAAAGAGGGCAGGAGATGGCAAATAAAGCTCAACAAGAAAAGAAAACCGGCCAAGTGCGAGTCGGACTCGCCCACGAAGGGTTCCGTACGATTATCTATACAACATTAGACACAAAGATAAAAAAACAGCAAAAAAAATCTCGTTTGTTGTATGTGAGCCACCCTTAAATTTTTATTTTACTCCGTTTTTCGTATTTTTTGTCATAGTGACAACAAAAATACACCATCTGTGAAAATATCAACTGTCTAACTATCACGGTTTTGAGATACAGCCTGGTGACAGACAGACAACGGAGTCTTAGTAATAGGGTCCCTTACTCTTTGGGTACGGAACCCTGAAAACCGACTTCACAATACAATTACGAGTCTGTGTCGACTTACCCAGCACGTAAGTTCTGGGCATCGACTCCAAATTATTATTATATTCTGAAGTTGGTTTTATTTTATTTGCAAGGGCACAAACTGTATAAAGTACATCGCATTCTTAAAGACTTAGTTTTAGTTCTACATTCTGGTACTTATATTAATAACATGCGTCCACAACACTCGCCAAACAAGTGGATGTGAAAGTAAATATATGTTTTTTTTTTTTTTGTTACATTTAGTGAAATGTTAATCTACAAACTAATAATATAATAAACTCTCTCAATCATGAAAATTCTTTATTTTTAATTTAAATTATAAGTTTAGGGTGTGTATATTTAGGTCAATTCTAGGTCAATTCATATTTGTCATAACAAATTACCTAAATACAGAGAGAAAGTTATCTTGTCATTTCAGATAGTTCATAGGAAGGATACATTTATTTCGCAACTTTTCACCAAAAATAGGATAGCCGTGAGGCATCTCTACGTCCGTTAACAAATTGAATAATCCCGGATATCGGAGCCGGGCTAGGTACCAATTCGGCTGAACCGAAAAAGATTACTCTCCCCTAATGCGCTTAGCGCGCGTTGGGTCTATTATAAATAAATAATCGTTTACTCTTTTACTCAAGTTACGTCACACTCGCGAGTCCGACTCGCACTTGGCCGGTACTTTACAAACCACTGACGTCTAGAATCAAATTAATTCGGGCATTTATTGACACGTCTAACATACACATATTTTTTCAATAGAATGATATAAGTGCAACAATAGTTGCTATTTGCCTCTGTTTGTGGATCTATGAAACAATAACAGAACGATGTCATTGTAATAACCCGCGCAAATTAAATAGGCATAACTTGTGAAGAAGATTGATTCCCGCGAGGCGCCGAGTTAAGTTGCACGGGTTATACCATTGGAATGCAATTGGTTACCAGACTACCAATAGTGTTAAAGAAACAATCATTACCGTATGTATTGTATGACTGTATTGAAAAACTTACATTTTAGAGACTGGCCACCCACTTGTCATTGAACTACAATGAATTAACAGAATCTGGGCCCAGGTCCTCATTATACAGATTACCGTCTAGTGTGGAGTCCAGCGGTAAACTCTTGATTGTCAATATTGACCATTTCCAATTTTAATTCCTAAGTTAATCATACTTTTATGTAATTAGAAAAATGTATATTTTATTAGTAGTTGTTTAAATAAATTTTTTATCATTTCTTTATCATTTCGGCTACATCATATTAAGTTTAATACATTAATTGACCCCTACCTAACAAGATCCCATGACAGCAATCAAAAACTTGTGATATTAAATTATTAGTCACCGTATATGTCTATGCTACTATGCATATAGGTACAAAATTTACGTTTTATTACTTACAAATGTAGCAAAAGTAGTAAAAAAATTTATTTTGCTGCGTTCACGAGCATAACGCATGGGTCAGCCAGTCTCAACCATTTTAGAGGGATATGGACGACCCGGCCACCACGCCACCATTCGCTGGGTTTGGCAAACTTAGGTGATCAAGTTCTTGTCCGTTATCAACGCGTAATAGCAGTATAGCTACTGATATGCAGTCACAGCATATGTACATTATTGAAGTTAAATAAGGCAAGATTAAAAGAAAACAGTGCGCTCTTTGCTACTTTTCACTGCAGTAGTCATTATGAGTGGAGATTCAACCACCCCACTTTCGCATTTAGTTCACATGTTATTTTAAGCTTTATCTACAACTAAGTCTTTGCTAAAGAGAAAAAGAAACCATGAGCGCTCTCCGCTCAATTGAAACGCGCACAGCGTATGAAAATGACAACATATTCTTGCCAAATAACTTGTCAAAAGTGTGCCGCAAAATGGAAGGAAACCAGCGGAGTATAAACGTTGGTAAGACATAGAGAGACAGTTGAACAGAACTCGCAATAAGGTACGATCACACAGAAGAACCGTGCCATAGGATTGGTTGCGTTAGTGGTTGCTACCGGCCATGGTGTTAATCTGAGCAGAGGCCATTTTGGTGCGAAATCTCAGGGTCTTATTTATAAAAATACGGTTTCTCTAAAACACTCCACAAAAGGCAGTATAAATAATGGGGTTAAGGTGTTTCCCTTTACCACGGACTATTTAAACTGCCCCTGAGGAGAGTTTTACCGAATCGTGTTTTTGTAATTAAGACCGTAGGACTTAAATGAATTTCCACCAAAAACGACCGTAGTAATAAAAATACAGCAACAGAACAAATTCAATTTCGAATAGAAAAAATATATCCATCACAAAATCTGTCTCTCTGTCTCTTTCCATCTCCTCTCCGTCCCACTCTCTCTCGCTATCTGTCTCTTTTCTACTTTCTGCATTTACCCCCACATTCCGACGGCAGCTTCTGCGCGTCCTCATTCAGTGCTAAGCTCCCGCCGGAGTAGGTCGCTACATAAATTCGAGCCAATTACAGCTCGCAACTTGCACATTTATTGGCTAACTTCGCGAATATATATCTCGTTTTTATTGCCCGACTTTTAAAAGGTTAAATGCTATGTCTCCAGGCGCTGGCTGTGACGTATGCGATTTTTATGGGTATATCGTCGAATCAAATCGGCCGTGATCGCTTTGGGCTTTTTAGTGAGTCTCGTAACATATTTTTTTATTGCAACAGAAAATACGAGTAGAATTAAAATGTCGGAATACCAACTCTTTGTTTTGAAAAAGAGAAAGAGATTGTGACTGTTTTTTTGGTAAATCCCTCTTCACTGCCTTCAGAAACACCAAAACTTAAACGCTATCAATTTCAATCTTTTGACTGCCTCGTTGGTCTAGCCGTTTAGCTACCAAAACAGAGGTCGTAGGTTCGATTCCCACTGGGGGCCGCCGTACGTTTGTGCAAATGGCCTCTGTATGGGTGTACTTTCATGTTTGTAACGTCCTTGTCTGGTTACCATAGCACAGGGTATCCTAGTTCGGGACCAGGTAAAGTGATTGTATTGTATGGAAGTTATTGTTATTATTATTAATCTAACAAGAGCCCCGTCCTTAGTGAAAATTTGTCCTTAATTAGTTTTTTCTATACCAATTAATGTTTTCTCCGAGCCAGTCTAATAATAAATAAAGCAAGTTTGCTGGAACTAATTTTACAAAAGCTCGGCTCCAAACTTGAAGCCTGCGCCGGTCATATCTCATTATTGTGTCTTACCTAACTGTCTAACTAGGTACAGTCGACCGCAGGTCAACTATTAGATGTTTGTGGCCCAGTCGCCCGTAACGCAACTGAGTAGAGTGCATGCTTGTAAAGGTAGATGTGCTGGCAACGATACAGTTGGCAGCGCATCGATCTTATCACACGTGCACTCTATTCGGTTACCTTACGAGCGACTTTGCATCTAAAAGTTAAAAGATTCATATGCCGTGGAATTTACCTATGCCAGCCGTAGTGACCACACTTACTTAATAATGAAATAACATACATAAACTCACGCCCGTATCCCAGAGGGGTAGGCAGGGACCAGGGACTGCCACTAGCCACAATCCTGACAGATCACTTTCGCTTCCTCAACATTCATTAGTCGTTGCATGCACGCACGCCGGTTTCGGGTTGGTAGGTACTTTTTATCCTGCCTTAATGAAATAAATAAATAAATTCCACACAACACAATTACTTGTCCCAGTCCCAAATTAGGATACCGTGTGCTAAGGTAACCAGGCAAGGACATCACAAACATGGAAATAGAAATAGACCCAAACTGAGGCCATTTGTGAAGATGTACGACGGGCCCCAGTGAAAATCGAACCTACGACCTCCGGTATAGTAATCAGACGTGATACAGCTAGACCAAAGAGGCACTATTAATGGCCTCGTTACTTTTTAAATACTTGAACATTAAATTTAAAACATCCGTACTTATAAGTTGTTTAGTACGCCTAACTACATTACGGGACCCTAAGAAGATTTATCTTACATCCTGTATAATTATAGAACACTTTACTGTATTTTTGAATATCCTATGTACATCCCACTGCACAGGCCTTCTCTCAGAGAGAGATAGAGTGTGAGTTTAATTACCACGCGTGCGCACCACGGATTGTCAGTTTCAAGCGCCGAGGCCTCAGACACTCGGGTTTCCTCGCGATAATTTCCTTCACAGTTAGTGAGTGGTATTGCTGCCACTAGTTCACAAAAGTGCGTAACTTAGAAAAAAAAGTGGATTGTAGAAAATAGAAAAGAAGGTAGAAATTGGAAAATGGTTCACGCCGGGATTCGAACCCACTACCTTCCAAATGAGAGGCCGGGGTAGTAATGAAAAAACCGGCTACAAGTCGGACTCGCGCACGAAAGGTTCCGTACCATCTATATGTACAACATTTGAATATTTCAGGCGTCTACCTGTTGCCGTTATTATTATCGAGCAAAATAGGCAAAAAATCACGTTTGTTGAATGGAAGCCCCCCTTAAATATTTATTTTATTCTGTTTTTAGTATTTGTTGTTACAGCGGCAACAGAAATACAGCATCTATGAAAATTTCACTTGTCTGACGATCACGGTTCATGAGGTACAGCCTGGTGACAGACGGACGGGCGGACGGACGGACAGCAGAGTGTTAGTAATAGGGTCCCTTACCCCTTGGGTACGGAACTCTACAAAATGAACAGGGATACTAGTGCAAGTACATATTTTATAAAGTAAAATTGGGCTTGAAAACAAAGTGAAACTAAATAAAAGCACTGTTAGTCGGCCCTCTGCCTGGCAAAGTCTATTTTTGTGTTTTTCCGTAACAAACCGGCTTTTGTCTTCTACGTGTCCCGTGATAAGTAAGCACAGAAGTTCATCTCCAGGTGAAATTAGACGTTTCACTTTTCATTTCACTTTCAATCTTGCATTTAAAATACGCTGAACGAATCCAAAGTCACCCTGTAGAGTGAATGTCAAATACCTACTTCTCTGACCCTATAGATAAATTTAAAAAAGCAGCCACAAATTTTCTCACGGTTTCCTTATTTATACCACGGTACTGTAAAATCTTAACCTTAATTGTTTTATACTTATCTTTAAATAGTAACACATAAGCATGTAAGTGATCTGTATTAATAAGTCTGTTAGCTTACGTGTTTGAATGAATAACATACACATACATACGTAAACTCACGCCCGTATCCCAGAGGGGTTGGCAGAGACCAGGGACTGCCACTTGCCACAATCCTGACAGATCACTAAATAAATCGTTTTTTTTTTTTTTTTACGTTTGTACAATGCAGAACCTTTTCTTCTTCATCGAGATTCATTAGTCGCTGCAAGTATGCACGCCAGTCAATATTTAAATGACAAAACGTCCGTATTTTTCTTCGATACGCCCGCCACTGACCTAGGGGGCATTTTACGCGTTTGCCAGTTCGTGGTATCCACTCGAGAATTGTTGAAGCCCATCTGCTATTAAGAGTATAGGTGGTAAACCCACACTCTTACTCTGAAAGGTGCCCTGCGTAATTATATCGGCATTATCATCAGCCATTTGACGCCCACTGCAGGACATAGGCCTCCCTCATGGTTTTCCCTAACAATGAAGGGTCTTGCCATAATTGCCACGCTTGGCAGGCGGGTTGGCTATCGCAGTATGCGGTTGGAATCTCAGAAGATCGCTGCTGCCCGTCTTCTGGTAATTTAGTTCCTTAGTCGCCGTCTACGACATCCATGGAATAAAATGGAGTGACGCTATTCTTAATCCGGCACCACACGGATTATATATTTGATTTGATTTGTTTATTGGTCCATCAACAGAGCTAAAATAAGGTTATAGATTATATACATGCCACATTCTTATTATAATCATGTACCTCCAATTACAGATAACGTACATAGGCTGCTTATGTGCTTTTAGAATCGTGTATTTGAACTAAAATTTCGCAAGCACTGCAAATTATGTATTATGGTTTGTCCACGTTAGAACGGGCCGGCGACGTACGGACTGGTACATGATTTTAAAATAGAATAATCCTTAGTAGGCCGCCAAATGTACTGTGTATTTTTCAAATTTTTATGTCACGTGCTCTAGTGTAAAATAAAGAATACTCTTATCTTATTTTTATCTTAGTGACTATGTCACTAATGTAATAAAAAGCCCTTCATATGTCATGCCCGTCGGCCACCCGAGGCCGGGCTTTTTTTGCGCAAGTATTTTAGTCTCTTATCTTTAAAGTACGAGCATTCAAGGTATATTTTAGGTTGTATGTAACGTTGCGCCCGCACGCTTGCTTTTTGTAATGCGGATAGTCTTTATGCTATGCACAGAACACAAAAAGAAGATGCTATGTCTGTCTGTTCTTTGTTTTTCTGTGCTAAAAACCTGCTTGTGTGTGTTCTTCTGCGTGTGCAGTAGTTAATCTGTGGGTGTCATTTAATGAAGTTTTCAACACACAGACACGGGTCGGATAGATGAGGAAAGTTTTCAGCTGAAAAAACTCACAGTGACAATTTATTTTACGTTGGTTATTACACTCTCACCGCGAGATTTTGTAGATTTAATGTTTTGTAAATACCTTATTTTAACTTGCGGTTTATTTTTGGCGGTATGTAAACGCGTATCTTTAGACCTTAATCTTTGACTGAGATCTAAATATACATGATAAAATCTAGATGGTTTGAAAGCCGTGGTTATGTAATGAGTAATAAAAATGGCATATACTTAAGTACTTAAGAACATAAATTAAAACAGAAATATGTTGAGAAATGTTATCTAAAAAAGTCCATCTATCAGAAAAATGACCTGCGGACCCAATCACGCACGCACCGCTCTGGCTACCTAATAATGGTTTTAATAGAATCGATTTTATATCGAAATCTTTTTGGAAAGTAGCTTTAAAAAAAAACAACCTAGCGTATTCGATAGCTAATTTTAAGGCACGTCAATTTTGCAATGGCTTTCAAACCACCCAAAATTCATGGTGTATTATTTTGTAAGTTTTGATAGTGGGAAACGGACCATTCGCCACGGCACAAGTCGGTCACAATATCCGATTTCCGTTCTGCGCCGGACTCAGGAATATTATACGGGACATTAGCATCTTTACCGCTACATAAATTTTCGGCTAATTCGCAAAGTTGCCGGGTTTGGCACTCATCGCGCCGCGCCGGTTATGATCCAACTTTCTCACTTTAGGTCTTTTGTTAGCAAGTGAGCTAGAGAGGTGGCCTGAAGCTAACTAGCTCCATCAATGGAAACAATATATTACATTAACTCACGCCTATATCAGAGACCAGGGTTTACCACAATCCCGACAAACCTGTTTCGCTTCTTAAAAACCTGTTTAAGGGCTAAAAATTCCACCCATGCCGGGACTTGAACCCGTGACCTCTGGCTAACCGTGCCAGAGCTCTCCAACTGATCTAATGGGCAAGTGCAGGCATCGGCGAAATTGCGAGCCTCTACAAACTTATCTGTATTACGTACAGAGAAGTTTGTAAAGAGGCTTGAATTGAATGAATTAGATGAGTTAATAATCTATCTATCATATATAATATATCATTGCTTCTCATATTTTAACGATTTATATAAACAGTTTGTAAACAAAAGGTGAATAAAATGAAATCTCCGTCGACGGCTGGAATAATATAGTCAAAATTAGAAAAATTTGCGTACGTGTACTCGATAAACGCCAACGTCTAAAATTAAACGTCTAAGGAACGTGTGATGAGTGGTTGAGACCGATGTGAAGCAAAACTCTTGACAAAAGACCTATAATAACCAACTTTCTAACTAATTTATTGTTTGTCTGCGATCGTTGGACGGAAAAAGATTCCCTTGAATTTCCTTTTTAGTTTAAATCCGCCTTGGAAAATATGTAGCTACTTAGTGGTACTCATCTGATTGGTTAATATAAAATTTGTAGTAATTTTATTTACAGATTAGCGTTGTATAAGATCGTGAGGAAACCTGACTCTCTAACGATGGACTCGAAGTAAAGTAAAGAAATTCGTGTGCGTGGTCCAATGGTCAATAATTAGGGTTCCGTACCCAAAGGGTAGCTAGGCAGTTGAAATTTTCACAGATGACGTTTCTGTTGCCGATATAACAACAATTAATACTAGTAACAGAATAAAATAAATATTTAAGGGGGGCTCCCATACAACAAACGTGATTTTTTTTGCCGTTTTATGCCCGATACTAATAAAGACAACAGGTAGACGCTTGAAATATTCAAATGTTGTATAGATAATGGTACGCAACCCTTCGTGCGCGAGTCCGACTCGCACTTGGCCGACCTTTTTTTATATTACGCTGATTTTTATTGGAAAAGGCGCAAAATCGGCTGAGAGCCGAACGTCCCTGACGAGTGATAACAGGAACTGATGATGATGAAAGCGAAGTAACTATATTTTGATTGTAATAATTTTTTAAACTTAGTGTTCAGTACACTCGACATCATCATCATCATCATCAGCCCCTTGACGTCCACGGCCTCCCTCATGGTTATGAATAACCGTGTGGCGTGTGTGGTTCCGTGTGGCGCCGGATTAAGAATAGCGTCACTCCATTTCCTCCCGTCGGTGTCGTAGAAGGCGACTAAGGAAATACGAGTACATTACCAGGGCCTAGATTCTGTTAATGCATTGTAGTAACATGACAACTGCATGAACATGGCGTTTTTCATTTCATGGCTGCTTTAAGTCTACGCGGGCACACCCATCAAACCTTCTAGGCGTCAATGGTACGAAAAAATACGTCACGTGACCCGACATTATACTACAATGCACTAACAGAATCGAGGCCCAGGAGACACTCGACAGCAGAGGCCTAATCATGCGCACCAAATCCTGTGAAATCCTGACGTTTGCGAGAGCAATTAGTATGGAATTTGACAGATGATTGGAATCATTCAGGATTTGGAGCGCGTAATGTAGAAGCTGGTCAACCTTCAGATTACATTTATTTTTTACATTTTTGTTGCAAAATGACCCGTAACGCAACGGGGCAGGGTGCACACGTGTAAATTTTTATGTGCTGCCGACTGTACAGGAGCGTGAAAAAGGTATTTTAGTGAAACTTTTCTCGTTGGAGCTACCCGCCAGTGACGCACGCTATGTAAGTTTAATTGGACATGTTTGTTCACTGGTCACGCGTCGAGGACATTGTTGATGGGCTCGTGTAGTCTAGGACCCCGTGTGGGTGAGGGCCGGACGAGATCAAGTGAGCCGATGAGGTAAAGGTGATTTGATAGTAAAAACTGCTATGCGTGTTTGTGATGTCCTTGCCTGGTTACCATAGCACAGAGAAGCCTAGTTTGGGACTAGAATGAGTGATGGTGTTGTGTGGCAGTTATTAAGTCAGACATAGACATAATTATGTATTCATAGTTATAAGTTATACAACAGTTGAAGAAGGCGTGAATATGTGATCCGCCACATTGCCATTATATTTTTTTACTTATGTTCAATAAACCTATTAATAAGAATAATAAAAAAGAAAGAAATTGATGAAAGTTCTCATATGTAAATGTCACTTTCGTTTCCTCGACATTCATAAGTCGATGCATGCACGCACGCTGGTTTCGGGTACTTGTCTGTCATATCTTGCCCTTTCATCATCATCAGCCCTTTGACACACACTGCAGGACATACAGAGAAGTTTGTAAAGAGGTTCAAAATTTTGCCGATGCCTGCACTTGCCCATTAGCTCAGTTGGGAGAGCGCTGGCAAGGTTGGCCGGAGATCGCGGGTTCAAGTCCCGGCATGGTGGATTTTTAAAATGTCCTCAGCACGGATTAGTGCAACAAAAAGAATATAATACATTGATACTAATGTATGAGAGTAGCCGAGGACCGTGCTCAGTGGCGTGCAATGGGAGAGGGTTATGTCCAGCAGTGGACAAGCGTAGGCCTATGATGATGATGATGATGAATTCCTGTAAAGTAGGTATGTAAGCTAATTTGGTACTTTGTAGCTGTACGAAAGAATTTAGTTAAACTAGTTAAGTTCTTAGTTAAGGTTTGTAATAGGTCTGTAAGTACAAGTTTAGTTATGATTGGTTTGACATAAAATCGTGTAGGTAACAGCATTTCAGAGGTTATTTAGTTCAGTTTTATGTCAAAAGTTTAAAGTTTAAGGTTAAACAAGTTTAGATTACAAGTTTACAAAATTCATGAATAAGACAAGGCTGACAATGTTTAAAGTTACGTAATGGAGATTTGGTTCAAGTAATTTGTCTAGCGGCAGCACAAAAAGTTGTAAATAAAGAAATTTCAAAGTCTAATTTTACTTGGTAGCCTAGTGGGTAGAACATTGGACTCGGAAGCGAGAGACCCAGGTTCGATTCCCAATGCGGGCATGTACCTATGACTTTGTTTTCTAAGTGGTGTACATTTTCGAAAGTTATAGTAGCAATACCCCTCGCTAACGGTGAAGGAAAACATCGTGAGGAAACCTGAGTGTCTGAGCTATTCACATACCTCAGCGCTTGAAATCGCCAATCTGCGATGGGCACGCGTGGTGCCCTACAGTTGCACGTATATAGGCTGCTTATGTACAGTAGAATTTTACTTAATGTTTCTTGCATGTAATATTTCTATGTAATAGTTAACCAGTATATTTTTAAGCATAGCTTCCACTAAATTTTTCAAGGTTTTAAACAATGTTTTTGTTTCATCATCATCAGCCATTTGACGCCCACTGCATGACATAGGCCTCCTTCGTGGTTTTCATAACCATGAGGGGTTTTGCCATAATCGCCACGCTTGGCAGGCGGGTTGGCGATCGCAGTATGCGGTTGGAATCTCAGGAAGACGCTGCTGCCCGTCTCCTGGTAATTGATTTCCTTAGTCACCTTCTATGACATCCGCGGAATGTTTTTGTTTACTGTGTCTCTATTTCTATTTTACTTTTAACACACGCGAGTTGCTGTGGTGCTTTTTTCATTATGTTACAAGTGTTTATATAATCTGAGGCTTATCTTCCGAAGGTGACAAATTTTATTGTTGTCACTAACCTAAGAAAACTTTCGAAGAAATATCAAATAATTTACAGGTTTTTTTTCACGCCTTTGTATTAATAAATTGACGTATTTTCCAAACCTCCCGTATTCTACAAAAGAACATTATCTACATCATAGCTAACGTTTTCCCAAAGGAACTATGCCTAGGATATCAACGGCATAAGGTATGTATACGTTACAACGTGCTGTTGACGTGTAGGACAGGTTTTACAGTCTCATTTATAAAAAGTAGATTCCACTTAAACACTATTAAGAGTTACGGCACATTCATAAGAAGAAAATCTACCATAAAACAGCTTTAACTCCGTCTTAAGTATTTTAGTGAAATAGACTTTCTATAAATATGACTGTTAATTTTCAAATAAAAAGATTCTCTAGCTTATTCGAAAAAAGGAAGTAAGTGAATCCAAAAGTTGGTTAATAAGACTGTTAAAATATATAGTTATTATCTTTCGATACTTACTTACGCTGTTAGTTACTACACTACAAGTGCAAAAATAGTCCGTTCCCGTGACGTGCATATTAGCTCCACGTATCTGGGCTTTTTTTGCAGTGGCGATATTATAGACTCTAACATTTAATGGTATTTAGGGTTTATTTTAATTTGTAACGTTATGCCTACAAGTCGTCAGCTCGTTTTCGTGTGGATAGTCCTATACATATTGAGCTATAGTCTTAATTTTATGTCATTTTTTGCAAGCGGTGTTTTTCCCAGAAAGTGGACTTTGGACTTATTTTTCCGTAATAGTGCGGAGAAAATATGGGTTTTGTTAACGGTGTTACGTTATTAACATTCTGTATAAACGAGATCCTTATCACATACTGTTTGACCTCCAGAAAAATCTACGAAACACCTAGTAAGTTACCCATTTTCGTTACTCCAATATTTTTTTTAGTATCTTTTGTGCTTTGAACTATGCGTAACTGCATACTTGATGCCAATACCGCTACCATTCCAGGACATTTGCGCGTACACAAAATGTAAGTGACATTACAAAGTACACTGGCCTCTCGCAAGAGATGACCCGATTTTAGCACACCCAGCTACCACAAACTCGGCGATTTGGAGTGTAAATTGCGTGTTTGCTCCCTTTTGCCGGGAATTATGGTTGTAATGCTGCTTATTTAAATTATTCCAAAAACTCCCGCTCCGCAGCGCTTTTTGAAGGAATTAACTATGTTTCGGGGGATTTTGTCGCGTCGCGATACAAAGAACCCTTTTTATAAGCCAAGTAAAAAAATGTTGAAAGGACTTGAACCCACGGCCCATGGGCCGCGTGCTATTTATTGGTTTACCGGCTGATTTATTTGTCGTCTCCAATTAGGTAGAAATTAGGTAGAAAGCCTATATAGAAATTTCCAATTTGAGGCTTCTTAAACGTCGTCGTGATATGAATCTCATAAAAGAACTTAAAAAAATAAGAGGTCTTTTGTTTGCCTCTTTTTCTCTATCTAAGATTTACAGTGCTCTCATACACAAACGAACACACATGCACAGCACACAATATGTTTTTAATGTTAAAATCACTATGTGATAATCGAAGGCTTTTTATCAAATTATCTATCAAAAAAAATCAGACATGAATAATTTATTTCAACGTAAAGAATTAACATTCTGTTTGCTGAATGTCAATGTACTATGTTACTATATTAGCCGCTGCCTTCGGGCCGTATTTGTAGTGGAGAAAAAGGCAGCGGGAAAAAAAAACTCCACTCTGACCATCTTTTCTCAGATCATCTTTAACATCAGAGCCTATTTTATGATATGATTCCGTGATTGCCACCAATAACTTTAAAAGCCAACATAATACTTCTTAGAAAAGTAGGAAAAACATTAATGCTGCGGCCAGACACACGAACAGCACCCGTTCACGAGCATAACGCAGTGGTCAGCCATCACCAGTCTCAACTATTTTATATCCTACAACACAATGCTTAGTCGAATCCATTTCAAGGGATTAATACTCAAACCGGCCAAACATTAACATCTGTACTATTGCAATGTCTGTGTACTAAATTATAATTTTTGTCTATTTTGTTGTTAATATGTCTTATTCTTACCTAAGAAATTGTAATTTTTGGTACTATTGTTTAGTAAAAAGAACGAATCGAACAAATAGGGGAAGTATTAGCAAAGGGCAAGATAAAAAGTACCCAAAACCGGCGTGCGAGCATGCAACGAGTAATGAATGTTGACAAAGCGAAAGAGGTCTGTCTGTCCTACCCCTCCGGGATACAGGCGTGAACTTATGTTTAAGCCATGTTTGATTCAATCTTCGATTTGATCACGTTCATACATTTACAAACGTATGTTCAAACCAAAGAGGCATCTCAACCAACGTCACTCGGAACATCCCATAAAAGCTTCTGACCACGACCTTTACCAAATATATTTGCAGTTGCGCGGCAAGCATTTGACTCTGTCGATTTTGGCTGAAGACCGAAATATCGTGTGAAATAAGATGACTTGACATTTGATGCTGTGAAACTTGAATCAACATTGGACCCTTTGAGAATGAAATGTCGTAAAAGCCATTTTTGGTGAAAATTATTGTTGTATTATTAAAACTGCATGTTGAAACTGTATTGTTTTTAAGTTTATATCATCGACCCCCATGCGGTATTTTAATAGTATGTTAACACTACGCAAACATAATAACATTTTCCGGTAATCTCAATAAGGATGAAAGTTACTATTTAATCTTCCATTTATCGATGAAAAAGACGCCATTGATACATACGGGTATCGAATCCAAGATCTCCCGAACGTAAGTCCGGCGTATCACCGATTCGCTGTCACGCTTTCTTTACGCACAATTATTGTTAATTTGTAGAGAGAAATATCACTCTCTGATGGAGAACGAAAAAAAACGTCGTGACGAAACCTGACGCATGCCATATCTCAGCGCTTGATATCGCTAATCCGCGGTGGGCGCGTGCGGCAATAAAACCTATACTCTCTTTCACTCTCTGTTTAAAAGTACATTTCATTGTCATTGACACATTGACCGGTATCGAACCCAGCACCTTCCGTATGTGAGGCCAGCGATAACGCATTACCACCGTTACCATAGTAAGATGTAGGACACAACTTTACTAATCGTTTGCTTTAATTTTCATGTAAATAAACTCACAATGAACTGGCAATTAAGCAAAGAATTATAATTATAAGATATTTAGCTGACTCGTCAAACGTTGCTTTGCCATATTAATTAGCCTACGACCTATTCTCACACCTACCGAATATACACAAAAAAATTCATAAGAATCGGTGAAGCCGTTTCGGAAGAGTTCGATGACAAACGCTGTGTCACGAGATTTTTATAAATTAGATTATCACCATTACATTCTTTGCTGAGGACAATTTTTAATACAGAGAAATTTGTAAAGGGGCTCGAAATGTCGCCGGTGCCTGTATTTGCCCATTGGCTCAGTTGGGATAGCGCTGGCCCGGTTAGCCAGAGGTCGCGGGTTCAAGTCTCAGCATGTTTGGAATTTGTAGCCTCTATAAGGTTTTTAAAAATAGATTATCACCTTCAACTTCAACTTGCCTATGAGATTAGAAAGTTGAAATGGCATTGGCTGGTCACATTGGCCAAAGAACCGATAGCAGGTGGAGCACAAAAAATCTTGAGTGGATAAAACGAACTGGCAAGCGCAGAGTAAAATGCCCACTAGCCCACTGGACCGACGATCTGACGCAGATTGCTGGCAGCGGCTGGATGAGGATAGCCGAGGACAGAAAAGCGTGACGTGCCTAGAAGGAAAAGTAACCTGGCTTTTGTCGAGCAGTAGACGCATACGAGATGATACACAAACACAATTTTCACACCTGCTATTCAGAAAAGATCCCTTGATTCCCTCAAATGAGGGATCAAAGTTGTACTTTTCTTCCCTGATATTCTAGTTTTTTTTTATTGCCCTCAGCATGATCCGTGTGCAGATTTTCACAAAATGTAATTCCAATTCGATTTTTATTTTGTTGCAATCGATCATAAACTTCTTTCGATATCTTACATTGTGTTTGATTTAAATTTTCCTTATAGCAGGTGTGAAAAGCAGTATGTGTCACTCGGTAGCAAAATTATTTCCGTCTTGGGCGTAAACACTTGAATCCCTCGCTACGCTCACTCAGGATACCGCCCTCGCCGTAAACATATCATTTTGCTCCCTTGAGACACAATCTACTATTTTTACTTCACGAACGGTATCACAACAAAAATATCGATGCCTATAAGTCGTTATTCATCGACAAGACTCCGTAACTAGTTCGAAGCTCCTATCGGTACATACTTTGGCTCGGCTGGGGATTTCTTCGCACACAGATTACTTTGCTGTTGCCTTCAGCACATTTTCATAAACGCTCCTTATAATGTTGTCTATAAGACTTAATTTCCCGTGTTGAATGGGCAAAATAAAAGTTGGATATAACGAAAAATCTTCTCGGTTGCTATGAACCGTTAAGTCGTGAGGATACCTGGGTGTCTGATGTGTTTATGCGCTTGCAATCGCTAATGCATGGGCACACGTGGTTAAGCCCATACTCTCTCTTTGAGAGAAAGTATGTGTTCTGCATTGGTATATAAACAGAAATTATAAAACCAAAATGTTTACTTAATAAAAGGGAAAGCTGTTATTTTGGAATGAATAAAAAAACGTCGCATTTTTTCACAACACGTTTTAACTTAATTAACAGAGTTTTATATGTAAAGTTTTTACTCATGAATGTAGATAGAAAGATACTTTATTGCACAATCAAGTGAAAGAATTACAAATAGTTTTTGTATTTTTTTTCCATTTTTTTTATCGTATCTAAATATAATTTCAGAAAAACACGACTAACAAAAAAAAAAACCGACCAAACTTCGGTCATCCAGGTACTGTACATGTTCCTGTAGAGACTTTTCTTACCGACTCAAGCGACCTACCCTCTTATTTATAAATCTCCGGTTCCTCTAAAACACTCCTCAGAAGCAGTTTAAATAATCTGTGATTACGTCTTTCCCTTTTCCAGAGATTTTTTACATTGCCTCTGAGGAATGTTTTAAGGAATCGGGTTTTATAGGGATCCGTACCTACCTCAAAAGGAAAAACGGTACCCTTTATAGGATCACTTTATTGTCCGTCCGTCCGTCCGTCCATCTGTCTATCTGTCAAGATCCTTTATCTTGGAAACGCGTCGAGGTATCAAGTTGGAATTAAAACCATATACTCAAGTCTACAGCCCCTTGACGTTATAAAAAATATCAAACTTCTAAGTTAAGACAAAAAAAAGTTACGGCTGTTTATGCCACAAAAAACGTATATTTCAAACCTCTCCGAGTATAATCAAAATTTACTTTTCGTTGACCTAGAACTATGAAATGTGGCAAGTAATATCATCTTATACTACAAGTACAGGGAAAAATCTGAAAACTGTACATTTGTAATTAAATGACAAAAAATACTCTTCGTAGTTCGGGAAAAACTCGGTACCCACAAATATGTAAGGAACCCCTTGGTGAGCGAGTCCGACTAGCACCCGTTTCTTTCCAAGTAAATTTGAGCAACCACATCAATCCAACAATTTTCTCTCTCTGAGAGAAGGCCTGTGCCCTACAGTGGGACGTATACATATAGGCTGCTTATGTACATCAATCCAAATACATAAATAATTAACTTCCACAGAACACAGTGACTTTTCCTGGCCCCAAACTAGGATACTCTGTGCTATAGTAACCAGGCAAGGACGTCACAAACTTGGAAATACTGACTGAGGCCATTTATACAGATGTGCAGTGCAGATGTGGGTGGAAGGGCCGGTAAGGGACGACCCAGACGGACATACTTCGACCAAATAGGGGATGTATTAGCAAGGGGCAAGATAAAAAGTACCCGAGACCGGTTTGCGCGCATGCAACGACTAATGAATGTTGAGGAAGCGAAAGTAATTTGTCAGGATCGAAGCAAGTGGCAGTCCCTGGTCTCTGCCTACCCCTCTGGGTTACAGGCGTGAGTTTTTGTTATGTTATGTTTATGTGCAGTGCCCCCAGCAGGAATCGTACCCTCGACCTCCGACTGTTAGACCAACAAGGCAGTCAAACGCCTTCTGTGCCCACCAAACAGTCAATAATCTCCAGTCGGAACGGCTGACACTAACGAAACAAAGATGGCGGCCGGAAGTGACGTCATAAATCATGGCGGGTTTATCCGGCGCGGCGTGACGCGTGACTGACGGATAAATGGGCGGGCCGACGTGACGAGCGGTACATTTGGCTTTTTGTCTTTACTTCATGTCGTAGGGAATGACGTCACAGGATAAGAGACACATTTTCTTGGCTCATTGAAAGCCGTGTTTTAAATAATGACATTTATGTTGACTGAGTTCGAGCTGATTTTGAGTTACGACGCTTGGAGTAAAGCTTATGCTCAAACAGTCTTATTTACAGCAACACGATTCATTAAAACACTTCTCAGAGGCAGTTTAAAGTATCTGTGGTGAAGAAAAAGGCGTAACCATAGTTTATTTAAACTACCCCTGAGGAGTGCTTTAGAGAAAGGGTGTTTATTTTTATAAATAACACCGTAACTCTCTTTATATTTTACTAACCCCAAATTTTTTTATTGATTTCCCAATAAAACTTCATGGCAAAAATAGTTAATTCGTATACAGGATGCGAAGCTTTCAGGTCAGGCATTACAATTTAAGTACTCATTATATCTACTTATACACCATGAATTTTGGGTGGTTTGAAAGACATAGCACAATGAACGTGCCTTCACAAAAGCTATCGAATACGCTAGTGTTTGTTTATGTTTTTTAAAGGCACTTATCAAAAATATCTCGACATAAATTGGGAAACGCGAACAAGATTACTCAACTAGAAACCAGATTGCACTACTCATTTTTTTTTTATTTATGGACGTAAATTTAAAAAATTAAGTGTATGAAAAGTAATAGTCTAAACAGATGGCATTTTAAATTAGGTACTAGTTAATTACAAAACTACTGCTTTCAAACCACCTAGATTTCAGCGTGTATACGAGATTCAACCTAACTACCTTTACTATACGTGTTAACTGGCATAATTTGAAATTGTGGTGTGCTGTGCAATCTTCGGCTATGCTCCATGCTAATAGGATTATACATCAACCGTGACACTGTAACGGAATTAGTGGTTCAGACATATTTGGGTGCAATAGGTAAGCTTTCAAAGTTTCAGGCGCCTATTTTATTTAGTCAAACAATCAAATGTCGAGGAGCTATTTTTGCACAGGGAGATGGTGTATCGAGTATTCTTTGCACAAGGCTTATGTATCGAGTGTTTTTTGCGCAAGGAGGTTGTATAGCATTGAGATGGAGGTCAAATATATTCGTGTGCTCTAAATGCAAACATCAAAAAAGTGATTTTTATTCACTGTTTTCAGTAAATAAAATAAGCTGTTTGCGGGGAGGGGGTGGGGGGGGGGAGGTTAAATAATAGTATTTTATGTGACTATCACATAATGAGGGTTATTAAAATACGAGCGAGATTTTAAAAAACGAGCCTTGGCGAGTTTTTTAATAGCATTCGCGAGTGTTTTAATACCAAGTTATGTGCAGTCTCATACACTACTTTATCTACACTCATAAGGAAATTTTTGAAACAAAATAGCGCAATTTCGACAAAAGTATCTTGACATTCAATCGTCTGCACTCAGTTTTGCGCGCGCAATTTTAGGTGTTTTTAGTTGCACTTTTGGTACCACGAAAATGAAATTAGGTTTTTTATAGAGTCAACTTTTGACATTAAAAAAAAACTTAAGCTTTGTGCCGTGATCACAGCAACACTTTAAAAAAATTACTGTAACATAAAGTAAAAATCTGACCTTAAATGTAACTTTATATTACACTTTATTTTTTTAAAGTTATGTATTGTTTAAAGCCTGTCTATATGTGTTTACCTTTGAATTCTTAATTTGAAGATTATGATATGAGTGTAGATAAAATGTATTATGATGTTCACAAACAAAATTGTAAACAAGATTCTTTGTTTCTTCTGATACGTTTTTGTTTCTTCATATTTTTCGAAGTCAAAATGAAATATTGACCTTGAAAAAAAAAGAATCTGAGAGATGTCTTTTTTGTGTAATAAAGAATAAAAATACAAACAGCCTCTTAAGCAAACAAAGCCGCTAAAGAGCCCAGTTCAATAAACAAGGACAAATTTATTAACGACTGAGTGCAAAAGCCGGATTTCAGCAAAACAGGCAACTTTTGAACAAGTCTAATTAATCATACACGTCACAGGAGAAGTTTTTTACACGTAGCGGATGCAAAACTCCTTGGCATGCGGTACAAGGTGTTTCACTCAGAGAACAGTGTCACTCTACAGCCCGAACAACCAATGGTCGATAAAGTGCAGCGCAAGGCGACCAGGCGTTGACGCGTGACGATGTGAGGCAGGTTGTTGGCAGTGGCTGCATGAGGATGGCTGAGGACAGAGAGAAGTCACGTGCCTTGGGGAAGGCCTATGTCTTGATTGATTGACAGTATCATAACGTGAATTGGAGCAAAACCCAAGAATCAGAAGAAAACCCCGGCTTAGAGCTTATTAAACGCATACTGTTCTATATTTTTTATTCATTACTTATTGCACAAAGAAACATAAGAGTACAAAGAGCATTTCTACCATCCAACCTGGTGACATTTTCTACCATCCAACCTGCAGGAGGGAGGAAAAACTATGCCAGGCACGTAAAAAGGAGATAAAAAAGGCTATTCTAAGATGGAAATGTAAATGATAATGATAAATGATAAAAATGATAAAAAATTTATTTAAACCACTTGCTACTAAATAAACATTTCCTCAATTACTTAAAAGTATGACTATCTTATTATTGGTATAGTAAATGGTTGTAATAAGTACGGAATATGGAATATAATACTAAGACTATACATATTTCAGTTCTTTAGTATTGAGGTACGTATGGAGTACAAGGACCGCAATTGACAAATCAAAATTGGGAAATCTCTTAAAGTCCATACAAAGATACATACATAAACTCACGCCTGTATCCCAGAGGGCTAGGCAGAGACCAGGGACTGCAACTTGCCACGATCCTGACCGATCACTTTCGCTTCCTCAACATTCATTAGTTGGTGCATGCACGCACGCAGGTTTCGGGTACTTTTTATCTTGCCCTTACTAATACATCCCCTATTTGGTTAGTTCATAATCAGTAACAATTTTAATAAATTTTATAATTTGACTTGAAATGTTTTTATTTATTACACAACATAGATAAACTTAATAGCCTAACTATTCAGTGTTGCATGCAACCTGATTGAATACATATTAATAGTTAACAAGTACGAGTCTTGTTTTCTAAGTTATGTACATTTGTGAAGTTATAGTAGCAATACCACCCGCTAACTGTGAAGGAAAACATCGTGAGGAAACCTGAGTGTCTGACCTATTCATATACCTCAGCGCTTGAAATCGCCAATCCGCGGTGGGCACGCGTGGTGATTAAGCCCATACTCTCTCGCTGAGAGAAGGCCTGTGCCCTACAGTGGGACGTATATAGGCTGCTTATGAAGTGCGAGTTTGACTCGCGCACGAAAGGTTCCGTACCATTATCTATGCAACATTTGAATATTTCAAGCGTCTACCTGTTAATATCGAGCAAAAAACGGTAAAAAAGTCACATTTGTTGTATGGGAGCCCTCCTAAAATATTTATTAATTTTTTCTTATAGTGGCAACAAAAATACATCATCTTTGAAAATTTCAACTGTCTAACTATCACGGTTCTTGAGATACAGCCTTTTGACAGACGGACGGACGGACGGACTGCGGAGTCTTAGTAACAAGGTCCCTTAACCTTTGTGTACGAACCCTAAAAACGAATAATGTGAAAGATTGGTAAGTGTAACATTTGTGAAGAAATACCTTGTTTTTCGCCACGTGCAAACTTAGAGCTAGATTTATTTCTTCAAAGATTGAATGAAAATTTAATAAATTTTCGTGTAAAATTTTGCTTGGCGGGTGGGTGTTAGCTTTTTTATTTATTTATTGCCGACAATTTCTTGACGGTAGCCTCTTAATTTTCTTAGCGAATTCGGTTAGTTCAGAAACGTATTTTATCATTAAAACTGTAACAGTCCGTTCGATGAAAAATGAAAAATGTTAATTGATTTACTAATCGCTTCATCATTAGAACTATGGATTGAAAAAGGTGATTCATAGCCCTGCAACGAGATATCGATTAACTAGATATCGACTAAGGAAGTCACCAGGAGACGGGCAGCAGCGTCTTTCTGAGATTCCAACCGCATACTCCGATCGCCAACCCGCCTCCCAAGCGTGGCGATTATGGCAAAACCCCTCATGGTTATGAAAACCACTAAGGAGGCCTATGTCCTGCAGTGGACGTCAAATCGCTGATGATGATGATGAAAGAGATATCATCTATCGAGCAGTGAATAAAGCTCACAAATAGAAATAAGTATGGAGGCCTCTTCCTCCAAGGGAACGATCATACATACAATAGTGTTTTCCGCCATATTGTGTTTTCCGAAAGCAAATGCACGGGTCTACTATAAAAAACACCCAAATCGCGTCAAGAGTGCCTTTAAAATTTGAAGATATTTCTCCAGGATTGCATCCAGGATCCTGATTTGGTGACTATGGTACTACCTCTAAAGTCTACCCTTTAAAACAAAAAAATATATTTTCAAAGCGGTTTACGCGTCTTTGTGTAATCGGGAACAATCAATAAAAACTACAAAAAGAAAAAAAAAAAAGATCCCGACGAATTGAGAACCTCTTTCTTTTTTTGAAGTCAGCTGAACAATTCAGAAAAAAAACGGGCCAAGTGCGAATCAGACTCGTGCACGAAGGGTTCCGTACCATATTATCAATACAACATTAGACACAAAGATCGAGAAAAAACGGCAAAAAAATTAAGTTGTATGGGAGCTACCTTTAATATTTATTTTATTCTGTTTTTAGCATTTGTTGTTATAGCGGCAACAAAAACACATCATTTGTGAAAATTTCAACTGCCTAGCTATCAGGGTTCATGAGATACAGCCTCATGACAGACAGACAGACTGATAGACGGACAGTGAAGTCGTAGTAATAGGTTCCCGTTTGGAACCCTTCGGGTACGGAACCCTAAAAACGATTGTTATCCATGTACTTTAAAATTTGTACATGGTTTGTATCGGAGTATATCCTTTTTAACTGCTAAGTAAAAGTATTGACACGTTAAGAAAAATAACTCAATAGTTAAGTTTATAATGGTATGTTCGGAACCCTAAGGTTGCGAGTCCTACTCGCGCTTGTCTGATTTGTTGTACTGAATCCTTAATAAAAGGTCGGCCTAGTCCTCAACAAAACAAAATGAACACGTTTGGAACCAACTAATGCGCAGGTTTCCCCACGGTGTTTTCCATAAGCGCACGATTCGTCATTTTCAATGACGTATTATAGTCATCATTATCATGAGCCATTTGACGCCCACTTGGTTTCCCAAGCTTCCCGGTCTTATGCCGTCCGCAACCAGCGTCTCCCCGCCACCGTAAGCAAGTTATCAGACCATCTGGTGGTCCCACCCTAAAGGCCATCATTTCTCCGAGCTATGTGCCCCGCCCACTGCCACTTTAACTGAGCAATTGGGTATTTGACAAAATATCAAATGAGTTACTTTTAAAACGGAATTTTGTATGAAAATACTGGCTTATGACGTCCCATTTCAGAGCATTTTTTATGTTTAATCTATTTCAAAATTGTAATAACTAGTAATTGACTAAAAGAGATACATTTTCCCAGATATTTTGTAATTTTTTTTTCACCTCACTAGCTCGTAAAAGCTCTGTTTATCATTCGAAATCTGCGTGGAAAATCGCACTTTATCCGCTAGCGTGGAAAGTGTTTTTAAAATTCGAATATTTTTATTCAATAAAGGTTTCGTACAATAAATTACATATATATAGAACCTCATTGGTTTCGTAATAGTTTATATTCTCTGCAGCCAGTCCATTGATGATTGAAATGCAAATACTTATTTCATGTCATGCGCCAGCCTCATTTAAAGAATCGCACTGGCCGGCAAAAAAATTTGATTTAAAAAAAAAAATTAACTTTCAATATTACCAATTGTAGTAACTTTACTTTTAATTTTTGAAATAAATAAACAGTAATTTAATATTTATTAAAACTGTTTTTCTTGCACCTAACATTTTCCTCGCTTTAGTGAGGTGAAAAGTTGTGTGTTGCGCTCGGCAGCAAAGTTATTTAGCGTCTCGTACCTTTGAAACCCTCGCTACGCTCAGGATTCTATATTTGAACCACTCGCTTCGCTCGTGGCTCAATCCTAGAATCCTTCGCTTGCTCAGGTTTCAATACAAGGTACTCGCGCCAAAAATTAACTTTGCAGCCTTGCATAACAAATAACTATTTTAATCGAGCATATGAAATAATTTATTGTTGATCGTGTCAAATACCGTATTCTTCGAGCTATATCAGTAACTCGGGTTCTTCTGCCGATCTCCTCATTCCTGATTCGATCACGCAGTGAAAGTCCTAACATAGCTCTCTCCATTGCTTGCTAGGCGATCTTGAGCCATCTTATTAGGCCCATAGTCAGCGACCAGGTCTCACATCCATAAGTCATCATATTCAATGGTCATGACGTATTATAGTAGTATTATTGTGTCTAGGCATATGGTTTATTAGCCTTTAGGACAATAATATCATTGTGAATGGTCGCAGTGCTTAAAAGAGAAAAGTTCCGTTCAATTTATTCATCATCATCATCATTCAGCCACAAGAAGTCCACTGCTGGACATAGACCTCCTCCACGGATTTCCAAAAAGACCGGTTGGAAGCGGCCTGCATCCAGCGCCTTCCTGACACTTGGATGAGGTCATCTGTCCATCTTGTGGCTGGTAGTCCTACGCTGCGCTTGCCGATATGTGGTCTCCATTCGAGAACTTTTCGGCCCCACCGGCCATCAGTTCTGCGTGCTATGTGCCCCGCCCACTACCACTTCAACTTACTAATCCGCTGGGCTATGTCGACGACTTTCAATTTATTAAGTGTCAGCAACAAAATAAATATCTACAGTAGAATACAACTATAAACGCAACTTGATCTTTTCTCCATTCCGGCTCTACGAGCATTATTATTTCTTGAGAAAATTCCCACTTTATGTGACAAATGTTTAAAGTATTCACTACAGAAGTATTCCACAGCACTGGCGTGTAAGGCGGTGTATCAAATCAGACTCTTAAAATTGCCAAAAAATCTCAAAAAACAATATAATATAGAACTTTTTAATGACTATGCTCATTCGGTATGGTACCTCCATGGCAAGACATGCCACCGAGGGGGTACCGCACGAGGCCGTCGCAAACGGGGCGGCAGAGAAGACGATGTCGGGATGACCTCGACAAACTCTTGTCGGAGATTCCAGAGGTGGCAAATGACCAAAAATCTTGGTCTAAAAGGAAGAACTCCGTTGCCCTGTAAGACTCTTCATAAAAAATTTGTTCATTTTTATAAATAGAAAAAACTTTGGCCAAGTTATAGTGGAAATTACAAAATAGTACTTATGACACAGATGTCATAAACAGTAATTAGGTCATTATAGAAACTGCATATTATTTTAGAAAAAAACCATGCATGTGAAGAGGCCGTACAAGGCCAGACGCCCAATCATTACCTTTACGATAGCAATTAGTATAGAGTTTGACAGTTAGACGATTCGAATCGCTCAGGATATGTTGCGCGTAATATAGGCGCTGACCGGAGTACTGAGTAGATCTTCTGATAATGCTGTCACGTGACAAATGTCACTCGTTTCTCTCTGACGACACCATCGTGCTTTTTTTGCTCGAGAACTCTATCCCGAGAAGATCCCGTTAAGCGGAATGTGATATTTACTCGTAGTTTTCTTTGTATAACTTAGGAAATATAGGCCAGGCTTCTTTGTTCTTATATTTTATTATTATGAACGTTTTATGAATATTTTCTTTTTTTTATGAAGCATATTTTTATATCATGACCTAGTTAAGCCTTACTTTGTTTTAAGTTGTATTTTGCTGAGGCAATAAATACTTTTTTAATCTTTATCTTTTACCTACATACGTCCCACTGCAGGGCACAGGCCTTCACTCAGGGAGAGAGTATGAGCTTAATTGCCACGCGTGCCCACCGCGGATTAGCAGTTTCAAGCGCTGAAGTTTGTGAGTACCACTTGCTGACGGTGAAGGAAACATCGTGAGGAAAAATATTTTTCTATGGGCATTAAATGTATCACTAATCCCCAGTTTCTGCTAACACTATCAAACTTTTAATCTACTGTTAAGGCTGGGTTCTCTGACATTACCTCTAAATCAGGTGTTTTAAAATACGTTTTACTCTCTAAAGGTTAGTGTTTAAAATCTAAAAAAATAATATATTTCTTTTCAATGTCCTGTCTAGGGCCGTCAGTCATTATTTTTATGATTACTTAAACTTAATAACTTCTGCAACGTGAGTCTAAATTATCACTAGATATGGTTTTATTTGAGCTGCACTGAGTTTCGGAGAATAAAAAATGTACCAAAATGACTATCATTGAAAGTGTTAGTGACGTCGGTCGTCAAAATTCTATTACTATAATTTGAATTTCTGTAATTTCAAAAATGCCTACATTTCCTTCAACTATTCGCTTGCGCAGCGCAATATTCCCATACAAATCCGTGCATTCGAAGAATCCAGCCTTAACAGCTGTCAGTTCTTTTTGTTATTATGCACTTTGCCCAAATGACAGCTGTTAACAGAAGATTAATATATAGTGTACGAGAAACCGCGGGTTAGTTTTTTTCAACTATACCAGATACAGCGTCAAGTTGCCATTCCTCCCTACACTAACTAAGTGAAGTGACCTCCTGGACGCTGTAGTGCCTGGGCAGATTTTCTGTGCATGGACACCCAGCATCAATATCATCCAACCAGGGCCTAGGATCCACTAAACGTAATGGTGTAAACTCTTTACGGCATTATTTTGGTATTTCTTTCATTCTGTCTATAATGCTCGAATTAAAAAATAATTAAGTATATACGGTATTAAGTTAATAATTATAAATTAATAATATTCACCGATTTCTTGCATTTTTGTGTGACTAATTCGACCTTCTAACGTTCGTTTCACACCTAAATGAAAGTACCATTAATATTTCTTAATGAAAAACGCCAAGTTAAGACATCTCGGTATTCCATAAAAAAACAAATATAATATGTATATCTTTTACGTTTGCACAAATTAGGAATCTTTTTAGTTTTGTATCGAGCCATGGCATCAATAGAAACTGACAGCTCGTAGGAGCACAGTTGATTTCGTACTTCCGTGCATGACGTACTTCCGGTTTCGTAGACTCAGGTCCTTTTTTTTGCTTCAAGAATTAATTAAAGCAGCCCAAATGGAAAAATTCAGCCCAGACTCTCAAAATTAACTATTTTGTCGAAAAAAGAATATAAAATTGGAACGTACTTTTTTTTAAAGACAATGCCCATTGGCCAACTTTGCAAACTTTGTGAAATAATCATAGTAATAAGTAGAAATAATCGTATATCGAACTGTCATAGAAAAATATGAATTGTACTCGTAGGTCTATGAAATGCTCTGGAACCTTTAATAGCGTCTTTCGAAAAATTCTGATATTGTTTTCATCTATATTTTAAACTCTTCAAACTTTCAAAGGGATTGTTTGCTAGATTGCGAGCAGCTAAGTAATAAAACCCTTATACATGTTAGCTCTAAGTTATAACTGACAGCTAACACACGCCTGAGATTAACTAAGTTAGAACTTAAATCCTACTTAGGGTCTGTTTGTTTGTTCGCCGCATGGAAATTACGGGGTCGCGTACTGTCTACAACAGACCAACGTTTAAGTTACTGAATTCTACTTAGCCTCACCGCATAAGGTCACTTGTCTAATAATAATGCAGCCTATATAGGTCCCACTGTAGGGCATAGGCCTTCTCTCAGATAGAGAATATGGGCTTAATCACCACGCGTGCCCACAGAGGAATGACGATTTCAAGCGCTGAGGTATGTAAACACCTCAGACACTCAGGTAATACAGCGCTCCTGCGGAAAACTCTTCTTCTAATTCCTTTAGTGGGTGAGTTTCTAGGCATATTTCCATGTTTGTGATGTGCTTGCCTAGTTACCATGGCACAGGGTGTCCCAGCTTGGGAACAGGACAGGTGATAGTGTTGTGTACAAGTTATTTATTTTTATCCACTGTGACACCGCGGGAGAGGGGTCGGTGCCTGCTCTGGGATGCCACCTGTGTATGCACTTTCGCACCTTCACACGTGGGTTCTACGGCTGCCGCTCCTGAGTCAGCTGCTGAAGCTGCAGCTAGACTCAAGTGTGCGAAATACAGCCACCTGCCCCTATATTACGCGCACCAAATCCTGAGCAATTCCAATCGCCTAACTGTCAAATTAGTATGAAATTTGCACAGTTAGACGATTGGAATCGCCCAGGATTTTTGTGCGCATAATTAGGCCCCTGATGAGCAGCTATCCCAGGGGAAAGTATTTATTACGGAGAAAGGGCGTATTTCAGGAACCGTGGCTTTGACTACCGCTCTGGGGCATTTTTGATGCAAAGGATATCCCTCTGTGGAGCGCCGTAATGCTGCCAGTGTCATGGGTCATGACACCTTTGGGTCGGATATGTCTCGGCGCGGTTTATTTAATTGACTGTATCGTGTGGTGTGTGATTTAATTTTGTTTCGTTTATACGTATATTAGTTTTAGGGTTCCGTACCCGAAGGGTGCCAAACGGAACCCTATTACTAAGAATTCACTGTCCGTCTGTCTGTCTGTCTGTCTGTGAAGTGAAGTAATTTGAGGCAGCAAAAAATTTTTTTATACGCGTATTTTTTTTCGAAATTAGCCATAAGTATTTTAGTAAATATCCGTTCAAATTGAGTTTTCATTATAGCACCATAATGTTTCTAAATCATTCAGAATGTCCCCTTAAAAACGGTAATTCGGAATTCAAAGTCGCACTGTAGAAACTGACAACTTTAATGTTCGTTGATCAAGCATTTTGTTTTTGTAATGAATAAAAATATTTGAATTGAATTTACTTATATCAAACAGCGCCGATGAAAAGAAGAAAAACCGTAAAAAATATGATTACATAATTTTATATTTTTTAACGGAACGTGAACTTTTTTTATAGTCGTAGAACAAAAGTTACTGTAAACGACAAACTCTAGTGGGAATGTTACAGGAATTGTGCATTTTAGTAATAATCTAATTTTGCCAAAAATATGTTCAAGGCTCTTCAAGAAATATCTGTTGAGCATTGGACATGTTTTTGTAGACGTAACAGGCGTTTCCTATAAGATGTTCGTACCGGTGTGTAATATAAATCGATTCAATTCCCCCTTCAATTCAACTCCCTTAAGATGCGTGCACAAAAACATGAAAGACATTTTGACAAAACCTCCTCAATGATGCAATTTTCCTTCAGCGGCCAAAATGATGCGGCTTCCTTCCCGCAACGAGATGAGGAATTATTGACAAGTTGGCCGACTGCCCAGCGCGAGAGGACAGTGAAGGATACAGAAGGATCACTTGACTCTCTAAGCTTCATTTTAGTAAAACTTGTTAATTAATTTTTTTTGTAAGCGCATTATGATTATGAATAAACAAACATAAACACTTACATACAGGCACATACATTGCTTCTGGCCCCACACTAGGATACCCTGTGTCGCCGGAACCAGAAACAACGACACCACAGATATGTAAACATCCAAGACCTGGGGGTTTTTTGTCCCCAGCCGGGATTTGAACCCGGGACCTCTCGCATGGTATGCAAATGCACTACCGCTGCGCCACGACGTCGTCGATTGCAATAGTTAAAAGTGATTATAAGGGAAGAACTGATCTTCAAGATACAGGTTATTCTAGTTTAGGGGTCAGGACACTGTGTAGCCTTGTAAACTGTATTTACGTACTTAATGTTGTACCCGAATGTTCGAGAGCCACGGTTGTGTAATTAGTAATTTTAAAAGTCATCTAAGTACTTAGATTACTACTTTAAATATAAAAACGACGTAAAATAAAAAAAAATACATATATTGAGAAATCTTCTTTTTCATCCCCCCATCTCGGAAAGAGTATTTTTGCTCTTCGATATCCGAGTGCAAAAGCCGTTTTTATCCGCTAGAGGATAATGTAAATTGAATTTAGAACATCGAGTGCACTAAGTTTGTAAATTCAAATTATCATTTAACCTATTTACTTCTACCTCCATGGTGCCGAATTTATTATACTACTTTTTTAAATTATTTATAAACTCAGACTCGGAACCTCCTTTGTGTTTTTTTGCATTTAGTAATTTCCTCGCTGAGGTGGGATGAAAAGTTACGTGTTGCACTCGAGTGCAAAGATTTTTCACCTCGTGCTCTTTTCATTCCCTCGCTAACGCTCAGGATTCTAATTTTTAAAATCCTTCGCGTGCTCTGTCATCAAAATTGAGCAAACGGTTAAAAAGCAACTTTGCACTCTTGTATAACAAATAACTATATATTTGTTAAATTCGCGAACAATGGAAGTTGCACTAAAAATGTTTTAATAGGAAAGTAGCGTATTCGATAGCTATTGTTAGGTAACAATATACACCATGCATTTTGGGTGGTTTAAGAGGTCTCACACCATCCAAAATGCATGGTGTATATTTCTTGACTTAAAGATTTGACTTCGCTTACGCTTACGTTACAGTCAAACGGCGCCTTAAACTTTGGCCTTTGCATCTTCGTAATGAGATGATTTATACAGCGTCCAGTGGCCTCATCACTCACACTAGATGGGTGAAGGGACCACTCGGACGCTCCAGTGCCTGAGACATTGTTTTTTTGATGGAATAGGCTTGCCCAGCACCTATTCTACCTATCCTGACAGCTTAGTCCGCCTAGCCCACAGGAAAGACAAGTCAAGACGTGCGGAGTCAACCTGGTCGCGGGTTTCCTCACGATGTTTTCCTTCACGTTAGCGTGTGGTATTACTACTATAACTTCACAAATGTACGTAACAGAAAACAAAGTCATATTTACATGCCCGCACTGGGAATCGAACCTCAGCGCTTGAAATCTGTCCAATCCTTCCTGTTGGTACTCCGCTTTTAAAAAGCAGTGTTTCATACCAGTGTGTGTGTACTTTCTGTACTTTTACAACAGGGTAGCGGGATCGATTCCCGGCGCGTCCGAACGTAGGCGGAGAGTGATTAAGTAATTCACTCTAGTGGCGGTGATGTTTGTCCCTCCTTTCTGAGTATTTCGCCGCTTGTTTATTTGTATTTGGAGTAGCAATTCCATTAGCTTCCGAGCACGCTGGACCGCAGCGAAGGAACGGTGCAGGCACGACTGACCGCGAACGTTTGCTCTTAGAGCCGATTAGACAAAAGATTGAATGAAAAAACGCTAAGCTTCACCGCAGTGTCCACATTGGATGACATCCTTGGGCCAGTATTCGTACAACGTTCGCACAACGGCCTTTGTAAATGTATTGAACGCGCAATGTGAAACCGGCCTACAGAAATAAACATAACATGACACAAAGTCACGCCCGTATCCCAGAGGGGTAGGCAGAGACCAGGGACTACCACTTACCACAATCCTGACAGATCTCTTTCGCTTCATTAAATCAATCAATCAGCCTGTATTCGTCCGCTGCTGGACATAGCCTTTCTCCAAGCCACGCGACTACTTTCTGTCCACGGCATTCTTCATCCAGCCGCTGTCAGCAATATGCCGCTGTGTTTTCGAGATCATGGACCCCTCGGAACCTTTGCACCTCATCTCATGAATTCAACTTCAATAGCGCCATCTATTCTATCTTTAAGGCACGGAGCCTACTGATCTGGCCTGGCACGGACCTGGCGCGGGCATGACTATTAAAAGGCATGGAGTGAAGGAACTGACTGCAAACTTCGGGCGCGGACGCCGAAATGGCGTGCTATAACACGTCCGACGAAAGGCCGCTGAGTGTGTTCAAATAATGACCCAATGACCGTGTGTTTGGTACGGTATTTGAATAAAACAGAATGATGTCCGCGCTGCCCGAGCCAGACGCCAGATTAGTGGGCTTCGCACCTTAAAGGCTGTATATTTTGAGCTGCCGAATAGGCAGTCGGCGTTTTTTTTTTTTCAAATAATAAAAAAAAAACAAAATGGGAAAGGTAACGCACGAGAAACTTGTTAAATCGATGATACACACAGTATTAAAAACCAATTTAGATACTAAAAGTTCCAAAATAGGTAGCGCTGACGCAGCGATAGAGTAAAACGATACCTAAGTAATAGAATCGACCAAGTTGAGTTCCGACCTGGCGACCGCGGACCGGACGACGCAGCGTGGGAAGGCCCCCCGCCAGATGTTCTGACGACCATCGTTGTTACGGTGGCGGGGAGTCGCTGGATGCGGGCGGCACAAGACCGGGAAGCTTGGAAAACCATGAGGGTGGCCTATGTCCTTCAGTGGGCGTCGAATGACTGATGATGATTATGATCACGAACTGAACGTGAGAAAAACAACCTTTTTCGAAAATTGTGTGCGCTAGTCCTCACAAACTTGGCACTTCACAAAACTGTTTATTAGTAACTTATCTGGCACAGAACATAGTAGAAAAGGTCATGAAGGTTCAAAGAAGACCTCCAATAATAGGAAAAATTGCTAAACGAAATTGGGGAAGGATTTTGCATAAAAAGTGTACCCCGCGGAGAATCAAAGGCGCGAAATAAAAACACTATAATATGAAAGCGGGAGACGTTTACTATGAAAAATATTACGGGTTTGTCGCCTCATACAGCTTAGTTTTCTGGTACGATTCAGTATCTTTCGATTTTGAAAACGGGGTGAAGTTCAGTTTCGACGTATGAAACGACGTAATAAAACTAGAAAAAACAAATCATGTCGAAATATAAGACTTGAGGTATAAAGTTGTTTTTTTGTTTGAATAAAAAAAATCCTCAATAATACTTCAAACATTTTGTATTTTGGATAGATTTGAAATTGTTTGCTT
This sequence comes from Yponomeuta malinellus, assembly GCA_947308005.1. NCBI lineage: Eukaryota > Metazoa > Arthropoda > Insecta > Lepidoptera > Yponomeutidae > Yponomeuta > Yponomeuta malinellus. The sequence continues at coordinate 539,461 of OX371020.1, read as the reverse complement.
TAATAAAATTAATGTGGTGACTATTTGACTAATGACCAAGTAATATATTGCTGATTTGCAGCACAAAATCAATGAATTAGATTGATTAGTGAGAAGATTTGTTTTAATTTTCGCAATTCCACAAATTTCTATGAAAATCATACTGAAATTGTAGTACAACTTTTAATTTTTCACTCTGAAACCTATTTTGAAATTTGTATTTGCCGCCTTTTCTACGGGTCTTTGTTGGGCTTTGGTCCAATAGTGGGACACAGTCTATTAGACAATCTAGTACTCATTACTTAAAAAAAGTGATGACTTATACTTTTGAAATAAAATTAAAAGTCATGCTGTCTAGGCTGTACTAAAACAATATTACGGTGACTTGTGTTTTCCACACTCAAATTTGTAAAAAATAATAATACCGCTTTTCCTATAGCAACGCGAAAGCATGGATAGCCTATTTGATAACGTGTTGAGAAGGACGTAAGTACTAGGCTTCGGCACTGAATCAGGGCCGAAAGGGTAAAGGGCAAGGCTGGTGGTAATAGACAATCTTCTATGCGATATATCAGGGCCTCGCTTTGTCCCTGTAACTTGAGATAGGGCGCTTTATATTGTGATTTTTTATTCTGACCCTCTCTATTCTTGTATTATTCTGGATCTGTCTGTTTTGGTTGAGATTATGCCTCGTTACGGTGTAGTCTGCAAGCAATATTTGTAATGGTGGTTGGGTCGACAAACTTAACATGATAGTCAGGTTTGATGCTCGTCTTATACCTACGTGGACAGTTTTATTTATTTATTTACATAACATCACCATTAAAGGCTTACCTAATTCAACAGTGCAGGAACATGAGATCACAATAGGTTACTTCATCTAGCTATTACGAAGATTAAACTTAACACTGCATCATGCAACTTACCAGCAACCAAAAATATTATTATAAATATTTTAATTTAAAAAAAAAATTCAGGCGTGAGTTTTTTTTTTAAATTAAAGAAGAGGAGGGAGTGAGGCAGAGACCAGGGACTGCCACTTAACGCTATCCTGATAGATCACTTTCGCTTCCTCAACATTCAACAATAGTCGTTACTTGCACGCACGCAGGTTTCGGGTACTTTTATCTTGGCCTTTGCTAATAAATCCCCTATTTGGTCGAAGTATGTCCGCCTGGGACTTCCCTTACGGTTTAAATATTTTAATATAAAATCAACAAAATATTGAAAAAACCATACCATTAAGCATAACATAACACCCTAAGGCAGACATGAATGAATGAGTATGGGCTTAATCGCCACGCGTGCCCACGGACTTGCACCATTTTCTTTAAAGTGGCTTAAACAGCATTTAACTGAATTTCTTCATACGAAAGGCGATTTAAATGGCGACTTAAGTGACATTCAAGAAGTCTTGTAAGTCGGCGTAAGTGTGGCATCTGTAAACCCTATCAGGGAGCAGTTAAAGATATCAATATGAGTGGCAAATACAAATACATTTATTTACTTGAAGAAGAATGGTTATCATTGGCCGATTTCAAAGCAGGAAATCGATACCTGGAATTAATGATTTTAAAATAAATAAGCCGTAAAAGCGAGCGAATGTGGGTGGAAGGGCAGGTAAGGGACGACCCAAACGGACATACTTCAACAAAATAGGGGATGTATTAGCAAAGGGCAAGATAAAAAGTACCCGAAACCGGCGTGCGTGCATGCAACGACTAATGAATCTTGAGGAAGCGAAAGTGATCTGTCAGGACCGTAGCAAGTGGCAGTCCCTTGTCTCTGCCTACCCCTCTGGGATACAGGAGTGAGTTTATGTTATGTTATGTAAAACGTTAAATAAATTACTTCCACACAACACAATCACTAGTTATCCCAAGCTAAGATAACAAGCTAAAATAATCTAAAATTATTCCGTACATTATCCAATTCTGGCAATGAAGCTTATAGGTATATGGACATTTGGACATGCGTAATCCTCCCAACCAATTACGCCCATTATTCTGTTCAATAGTGGCTATTTTCCCAAGATGAGATTGCAAAGGATAGTTAATAACTGGGATGGAATACGGGATATATGAGACGCGATTCTGATTCGTAGGGTTTTAGTAATGGGGTTATTTGGGGATTCAATGAGAGTAGTTACGAGCGAGAGTATTTGATAGGCTGTAATTTGATATGACAAATACCGGTTATCACAAAAATGCGTCATCCTAGACTTTTGGTCAAAATCGAAAATGGAAACGAAATGCTGACAGACCACTGAGGCTCTACCAACAATCTCGAAACTCTCTCACGTTACGTCTGTTCACTAAAGAGATTATATAAACTCACGCGTGTACCCCCGAGGGATAAACAGAGAGGAGGATTTCTCACGATTCTAACAAAGCGGTTTAATTTCATCGACATCATCTTTTTCAATTAATTCTTTTGCATGCACGCAGGCCGCTTACGGGAACTTTTTATCATGCCCTCCGCTATTCCATTTCCTACTTGTTTGGGGTATATCCGCCTGAGATGTCAAGACATCACCCTCCTTTTAGGCGCCGCCACAGTCGGGTAACGACACATTAACCTCCTATTGGGCGCCACCACAATCGGGTAATGACACATTACCCTCCTTTTGGGCACCGGCACAGTCGGGTAAAGACACATTACCCTCCTTTTGGGGGCCGGCACAGTCGGTTAAAGACACATTACCCTCCTTTTGAGGGCCGGCACAGTCGGGTAAAGACACATTACCCTCCTTTTGGGGGCCGGCACAGTCGGGTAAAGACACATTACCCTCCTTTTGGGTGCCGCTACAGTCGGGTAAAAAGAAATGGAGTCTTGCAGGCATTGCGCATTTTAGAGAAAGGCCTGTATATACATTCAAAATCTCTCTGATCCGATTTATCCTTCCTCAAAGATAAATGTGTTGGCAAAACTCCATGGAAGTCCCATCATAATGTAATATTTATATTCTTGGGCCTTCAGGTCTAAGATCCACACAATACAACAACTTGTCCCGGTCCTAAACTAGGATACCATGTGCTATGGTAACTAGGCTAGGACTTCACAAACATGGAAATACACCCAGACTGAGCCATTTGTACAAATGTACGCTAGTCCCCACTGGGAATCGAATGAGGCCATGTAGAGTAGAGTAGCAGAGTAGAAAATCTTTATTTGGTACTCATACAGTTATTAAAAATTATTTAAGCCGTTTCGGATGAGTTCGATAACAAATGTGATACGAGATTTTAATATATTACTCGTAGAATATTAAAAAATACTTGGATTGACGAAATTAAATAGCATTCTTCTGATAATAACATATATCTATCTAGGTATCTATTTTTATAAAACGTTGTTTTATCCGTGTTTTCAGCCAATGAAAAGAAAAACTGCTACAATATTATTGTCATCATTACAATACGAAGGTAAATTTCGCCACGATCTACAAAGTTGTAATAGCGCAGGCGGGAAGAAAGGCGGTCACGAAATCAGAGGACCCCGGTTCGAGTCCCGGTGTCTCCAGTTAAATAATTTTTTACCCTTTTTTTCGTCGTATCTAAATATAATTTCAAAAAAACACGATTAACAAGAAAAAATCCGAGCAAAGCTCATACAGGTACTTAATATAAAGGTGCCAAAAAGGCGGAAGTCATTAGATTAGTAATTGAGATTACTTTAATCATTATCAACATTAAAGATGCTCACGCCTGTACCCCGGAGGGGTAAACACAGATCAAGGATTGTTTCTTGCCATTATTATGAACCACTTTCGCTTCATTATCATTGAATCACAATTGAATTAATTACTATTGAACAGAGTCGGTAGTCTATTTGATCATGCTTAACCGAGGTAACTGTAAGTAAATTGTCTACGGTTAGTTGGAATTGAGTTCGGCCCAAAATTATAATTTAAGTCAATTGTGACATTAACATAATTTAAGTTTGCTATCTCTGGCGAACTATTCAAATCAAATATATATTTTTTTATAAGCAGTCTATAGATGTCCCACTGTAGGGCACAGGGATTCTCTGGTGACAAACAGCCAGACAGACAGACAGACAAACAGACAGACAGCCGGACAGTGAAGTCTTAGTAATAGGGCCCCGTTAGGCACCCTTCGGATACGGAACCCTAAAAAAAATCTATCGTACTTGATAGCTATTGTTTAGACACGTTCAATTTGCTATGGCTTTCAAACCACCCACAATTCATGGTGTATAGTTTGGTTAATAATGTTAAGTGTTAGGGGCACACCCATGTTTTACTATGTTTGACTATGGAAATAGTGGCAGAGGTCCCTATTTGAAATAAAATACTCACATTCACAAAATACACAAACATACTCACATTTACATTTATACTTGTCACATTGTCAATTAGTTAGCATTATTAATTTATTACAGTAATATTCCGCAGAAGATACTAAAATTATTACTCGGATAATTTACTTTACAAAATTACTACTAAGTCCTTCCCGCCAAAAAAACGACGAGCCAAGATGGCGCGTCCCTTACTTTCTTTACAGTGACGTTATCACATGAAGGTTTCATACCTTCATGTTTATCTAGATGGCCAAGTAAATTTCAGAACTCGTAAATTAGTCAAATTGAATACTCTTAAGTTGTTATATGAATACAGTAAAGTTTAACCAATATTAATAGGTAGGTATTTATGTCCTAAAGCGTCGCTGACATAAGTTTAAAAAATAAAATTTCCTTTTCTTATTTTGTTTATGCTTGGCTGTATAATTTCTAACTGTGCTTTGTTACTAAGATAAATTTAAAAAATACTAGTCCGTAATTGGCCTATATTTGGTCTACATTAATTGCCTATCTTTTTTAACTTTGTGCTGTGGACTTTGTAAAATGAATAAAATAAAATGAATAAAAAAAATAAAATAAAATAAACTTCTGGAAAATATCGCATTCTATTTGAAACTGCTATTACTAATATCCATGAGTTGTGGCAGCAATGTTCTCGTGTGTGGAAAATAAACCAATTACCCAGGAATTAAATAATTAAACCGTTAGAAAAACAGAACACTTACCGATTTCAAAACCCATTCAATTCACAACCTATTGACACGAACTCAAGAGTACTCACACTGATTGCGTACAGGCTTAAAGCCAACTTAATTTCCCTACCAATCCCGCCCTTAAGGCTAAGCAACAAGGTCTAAATTACCTTGTCTGGAGTGAATATAGAAGATTGTCATCCTAAAGCCTTTTTACGCTACGCAAAAAAGAGGTTTATGTTTTGCGCACGTACGTATGTACCATGCATGTATGTATATTTCTTTATGACCACATGGAGGCTAAGCAGCTGGAGTGATTGTTTAAAATGAGGTGTCGAATTAAAGACCTTAACGGCGCAAAAGCCTTTAGGCAAATGTGGTTACAAAAATATTAAAACGGCGGACCTAGCTGTCATGTCAATATTTGAAAACCCAGTAGGAATGATCTGTTACCCAATTTCTTGTAAGTTCATTAGTTTTGTTTCACTTGCTGTGGTTGAAAAATCACCAAATAGTACCTATAAAATAAAAAATCTTATTAATAAACAAAAAATGTAACTGATAGAAAGTCTTAATCAAACGAGGCCTTGATGAATCCTTTAAGTTTTATGTCCTATTTAAGTCATAAGTGGATTGTATTGCAGCCCTTGCAAAGTCTTCTAGTTTTTTTTATATTTCTTTAAATTGCTCAGGTCATTCAAAAAAATTCAGAAAAAAAATCATAGCTCGAAAACTATTAAAAGTCGCAGACATTTGGGTGATTCGGGTACCCCACAACACGAGGGACCTTAATTTACGCCAATGTTCCGGCCACCCTGTATAGTGTGGGGTAATCAAGTACAAATTAGTGTAGGGTAATCAATAGTTTAGTACTCACAGATTGGCCAAACCTGGTCGCTATCTACCTCTCTGGTCCATGAGTTAATGTATTTTTATTTTTTACACACCAAGCTATTTATCTATCTAATTAGCCCATTAACAGAGCCCACTGTTGAGCATAGCCTCTTCTCTTTCACGCCATCCAATCCGGTCCCTTGTTAGTCTCATGAAAATATTATGTACGTTAGAAAAAATATCAAAGACTTCGAAAATGTTGGTGGCCACCATAATGTTATACTAGAAATAAACATAAATTGTCATTTCCACTATTTAGACTTGCAAAAGTTAACACATCCTGTATGGGGCACTGTATAAGGTTCTACAACAAAATTCCTCAAGATATATTAGAGTTAACTCCAACGCGATTTAAAAAATGTGTTAAGCACATGCTGTGCAAAAAGGCTTACTATAACATCAAGGATTATTTAGAAGACAAAGATGTTTGGCATTAAACAGTAGATTAATATTATTATTATTATTATTTATTATTATTATACTTTATTGCACACACAAGAATAGATTTAAAGGACGATTGTGACTAGTGTTCAACACATTCATGACTAATATTTTAAGTTGAAAACTCTGTTAATTAAGTTAAAACGTGTTTTGAAAAGAATAAATGTGGAGTTTCTTTGTTAGTTTCTTCTCCACATAATCCATTAATTGTGAAACTAACAACTTTGACGTTCATTAAGTAAACATTCTGTTTTTACAATGAATAAAAATATTTGAATTGAATTGAATTGAATTCTCATCCAGTGTTTACGAGCCGCTTTCAAAATGCTGCGAGCAATCAAATAAGAGATACTACTCAAGTAAAAATTTCTACGGATTTTTATAGGCCTTGTTTAAGACTTTTTTTCAGTCGGGTTTTTTGCTTATCTATTAAGTTTTTTCAAAGTGCCATGCTGTGGTGGTGACAGGAGTACAGGGCGGGTTTAATTTGCCCCGTGCGTAAGTGCCCTTAGATGGGGCCCGATATTTGTAAAAGCTTTTGTATGGACGCGCAGAGAGACACGGATTTCTATTGTGTTCTCATTTCACAAGGACGTGGTTTGCTGAATTTAAAATAGAAATTGTTTTGGTAGTTGGTGCCATGCTCTGTACTGCTGAATAACTAACGTTAGATTACACTTTTTTACAGATTTAAATTGTTAAAGTATGTATATATAACACTAGCTGACTCGGCAAACGTTCTTTTGCCATATTAATTAGCCGACGACCTATTCTCAGACCTACCAAATACGGGGGATGTTCAATACGTAGTGAGAATGAGGTATAAACTCCTTGGATGGAGAAAAAAAAATACTGGCAGGCATAGCCCACTTATTTGTCGACATAACAAAATAAAAAAAGTTTGATGCTCTTTTGTTTTTTCGATCATAGATGGTTCTTCCTTGTGTTCTGGCGCAACGATTAATGGAAAATGGAGAAAATTGAAGTTCGCGCGGTAATTAAATATCTATGTTTGAAAAATTTTACTACCGAACAAGTAAATCAAGACTTGCAAGATACGTTACAGATTCATGCTCTCCTTATTTTACGGTTGGTGTGCTGAGTTTAAGAGGTGAAGAACATCCACTAATGACGACTCGCGCTCAGGGCGCCCTACGACTGCAGTAACCAAAGAAACCATCCGCCGGCAAGATCATGAGCTCTCTTTTTTGGGACAGCCAAAGGGTGGCGATGATTGAATACATCAGTCATGGAGGCATTATTATACGGGGAATACGTACGCAGAACAAATAAAAAAGTTGCATGACGAAATACGCGAAAAACGGCGTGGCAAACTCGCTGAAGTTGTTTCGTTTCATCAAGTATACGCCCTAGCGTAAAAGTCCAAAGTTGCGATGACTGCCGTCAATGATGTTAGCTTCGAATTGTTAAAAAATCCTCCATATTCTCCAGACCTTGCTTCTAGTGACATTTAATAAGAAAGGAATTTTAGGTTTAGAAAAAAGATATGCTAAGTGAAAAAAGCTATACGTACAAAAGTACCGAAACGTCGGAAAATTGTAAAATGGAAAAGTAAACGAGTACATATCCGTTAAAACTCAGTTTTATCAGTTAATTGCATCTTATTCATTCTCAATACTTATTGAACCCCCCCCCCCTATCAGACAAAAAAAGAAATCATAAAAATCGTAAAATTCGGAGGAGTTCGATAGCAAACACTGTAACAAACATTAATTTGTATATAAGATTTAACTGCAACTAAAATATAAAGTTCTTAACCTGCTGTCGACTGTAGAACTTGTAATGATTTTAAAAGTGAAGACTTGTAATTAGCCTTAAATTTTTTTTTTAATTTTGGTTGCTATTCAACAACTAAGTGCTATTAGTTTTCCTAATATTAAATAAATATAATGAAAAATCGTGTTCAAAGTATGTAAAATAAGTTCAGACAGTAGAAAGCAATTAGACCCTCTTACAAGGTAGACGATTAGGGCTTGACGTCACAAAGAGGCTCGGGCTGCCAAACTACCCGGCTCTCGTTTCATTAGACTCGCGAATGGAGCCAGTGGTCATATAAAATAGGGATGTTACGGTGGTGGTTTTATCGGAACCGAATTCGAAATCGGAGTTTTTACATTTGACTTGTCGGAACCCAAATAGGAACCTGAATTGGAAACAGAATGGGAACCGGAATCAGCCTACTAAAGCGGAGGCAGAAGAACTATGTGTTAAGGGCAAGTCTATTAAAATTATTCAGTCTCCTCATGTTCAGTTAAAAAAATACACTTGATTTTAGCTTCATTGTCCGATTCAAATACATTTTTCGCACGTCAAATGAAACACTATTACTAATCTAAAATTAAAAGAAGCGCAAACTTACAAAAAAAAACAGACGAAAAGATCCTAAATCGTCGTTCGGCATCCAAAAATGATGTTAGTCTAAAAACCATTATCTCGAAATTTTTGTATGTGTACGACGGTATGATTTGTAAAGTTTTTAGAGTCTCCTGTAAAGTTTGATAAAAGTCACGTTCGCGGTTTTGGATGCCGAACGACGAAATGCTAAATTAAACAAGTGAAAGAGTATTTTTTAAAAACCTATTTAGAGGCTAAAAATTCCACCCATGCCTGAGTGGAATTTTTGGCCTCTAAATAGGTTTTTAAAAAATTGTCCTCAGCAAGGGTTAGTGCAACAAAAAGAATATAAGTGAAAGAGTAATCGACAGAAGGCACGGGGGGAGGGGAAAGTATAAACTTGTACGCGCTGACCGCGCCTGCCACCGCCGCCATCCTTCGACCTTCGATTCAAATTCTGAAATTAAATCGAGAGTGCAGAATCAATCGGAAGTTCCTACCTTACGGAATCGAAGACAACGCTTCGTAACATCCCTAGTATAAAGCAAGCAAGCGGCGGCGCATGCTAAAAATACATGTTGGAATTTTAGGACTTACTAGCACGCGTGGTGGTTAATCCCACACTGTCTCTCTGGTGTGGGCTACATTGAATACAAACGCCAATAATTGTCGCCATCTTGCACATTAAACATGGCCGGTGGCCGGCCATAGCGGGCTCCATAAGTTTCTTCACTAGCGCCCGTACTGAAAAATACTAATACCTTCTTTTACAGAACATTTTTAGTAAAAAGAGGCTTTAAAATCCTTAAAACTTGTAAAAATAGATTTTCAGGACCTACGACTGAGAGACAAAAGGGTCACCAAAAATGTATCAAGCGAATGTGGGTAGAAGGGCTATTAAGGGACGCTGTCGGCTGACGATGTCGACCAAATATAGGAGGTGGTGCGGTGCCAATCTTGTAGAAAATCCGCTTTGTACATCTGCATATAGGTATGTAATTTATTTTTATTTTTTTCAATAAAGCGTTACATGCATACATTTCATACAAAAAAAAGCTCACAGCACCGACTCTCAGCTAGAACGTAACATCTTGGAATAAAGTCAATGCGCCAGTTTACGACCGCCGAGAAAGAAATAAAGTTTATGTAAAGCGCTCTGGGGCGGCGAATGATGCCGTTACCTCACCTGACGCCGAGGAATGTCCCGATTAATGGGTTCGGACCTTCCCACGCCGGTTTGAATAAAAAATAACAGAAACTGGATTGGATTTGTAGGAAAATCGCAAATACTGAGCGTTAATTCTTTTAATGCGTTTTAGAAAAGGGCAAGATAAAAAGTACCCGAAACCGCCGTGCGTGCATGCAACGATTAATGAATGTTGAGGAAGCGAAAGTGATCTGTCAGGATCGTGGCAAGTCGCAGTCCCTGGTCTCCGTCTACCCCTCTGGGAAACAGGCATGAGTTTATGCATGTATCGATATTAAGAAGTCTATTGAAAGGGTTGTTGAAAGAAAAAGAAAGAGTTTTATTAGAGTTCGTATTTGGCAATAACTTTTGTACTATTAGGTTTGTTTTTTCATTCATTAGTCGTTGCATGCACGTACACCGGTATCGATATCGATCATTGTAATACATATAGTCACCAGTGTTTGGCTTTCCATTCCAAACCCTGGTAATGATATTAAAGTAAGAGGTAACTTGCAGGCCAATTTGGTCCAAAACCGGCCACGTGACGTCACACATGGCTCGCTTGCAGGGTTAAGTACTACAGGCGAGAACACTTGAGTTTACTTCAGCTTTAGTTTAAGCCTCAAGCCGTGCTCGGATTTTAATGACGGTTGAAGAGTTAAGTTTCGGTTAAAGTTAATATTACGTCTGGCATCTGTCTCGCTCGCAAATTCTAACATTTTTAGGGTTCCGTACGCAAAGGGTAAGAGACCCTATTACTAATACTCCGCTGTCCGTCCGTCTGTCACCAGGCTGTATCTCATGAACCGTGATAGTTAGACAGTTGAAAATTTCACAGATTATGAATTTTTGTTGCCGCTATAACAACAAATACTAAAAAAAAAGAATAGAATACATATTTAAGGGTGGCTCCCATACAGCAAACGTATTTTTTTGCCGTTTTTCGCTCGATATTAATAACGGCAACAGGTAGACGCTTGAAATATTCAAATGTTGTATAGATAACGGAACCCTTCGCGCGTGAGTCCGAAGCGCACGTGACCGGTTTATAATAATTTATCGTCTCTAAAGAACGCCCCAAGCGGACATACTTCTACCGAATAGGGGATGTATTAGCAAAGGGCAGGATAAAAAGTACCTAAAACGTGCGTGAATGAAGCGACTAACTGTATATTCACACTAGTCCTTTGATGAATATATAGATGGCGATGTTTGTTTTAATTACAATTACATGCAACATTACATGCAACAGAATTACATGCAACATGCAATATGTTGTAAGTTTTATGAAATAAATAATAATAATAAATAACAGAATAAATGTGGAGTTACTTTGTTAGCTTTTTCTCCACATAATCTATTAATTCTGAAACTAACAGGTTTGAATTTCACCAGGTAAGATACTAGTGAGTAAAATATTTAAGTTTGTATTTCGTCGGCTTACTGCAAGAAGTCATTTACTGCAAAAGCTCTCTAACCGCTTTTTTTAAAGGTATGGACATATAGATGTATTGAACAATGATACAATAGTGGTGTTTTAATATCAGACATTATTTTAACGATGTTTTAAGGAAGAGGAAATACAACCATTAACTAACACGAACTAAAAAGTCGTTTTTCTCCCAATAGTGAATAATATGTCGGTTAATGAGTTCTTGCAATAAGCCGACGATTTATTAAATTCTGTACAGCAATCATATCAACTATCAAACAAAACTATTCGACTGTGAACAAAAGGTAGGTAAGTATCGTAAATTTTATAATAAACCCGGCGAACTTCGTACCGCTACAGAATTTGTTTATACGATTTTTGCACAACGCCATCTATTTTTAAAACACAACACTCGCTCGCACAACGCCACCTATATGAAACTTAAAATATATATTATCCCACGGGAATGCATTACCGGGATATCATGCTATGTCTCGATTCAGGTCTTTGTCTGTACGCCAAGTTTCATTTAAATCCGTTACAACACACACACACACACACACACACACACACACACACACACACACACACACACACACACACACACACACACACACACACACACACACACACACACACACACACACACACACACACACACATACACACACACACACATACGATTATGTTCTACCTAAAGATATAAAACACTCACCTGGCTGAGCTTTACACTTTTATCTTTTTAATAATTTTGTCATAACAGTAATCTTTAAAATAAGTAAAATATCAAATTAAACTAAGTTTTTAAGCTATGGAAGCGCGGTGTCACCTAGTACAGGCATTCTACATGCTTAAAAGGTGGCTCCAGATACTATGTACCGTTAAATTAAGCAGTTCACGAAAATAAAGATTTTGTATTTTGTATTTTTTTAATAAACTATCGAAAAAAACTTTTCAACTGTCAACAAAGTAATGTGACATAAATTTCGAGACGATCTTCATTACATAATAGAGTATCCAAACATAGCTCTCTCTTTAAACACCGACCTAATTATATTTAGAACCATGTGAGAGCATATCAAAGCCCTCACTTAATCATGTAAAAACTAATAATAGCAAGTGCTTAGATTTTTGCTGAGAAACAAGCTTTTCACACTCCGTATCAGTAATTGCATATGATTTCTCTATAAGCAGGCAAACCGTTGATAGAAGCCTGTAAAATATGCAAAAAATATGTCCGGCTATAAATATTTGTACTTGATTCAAGAAAAGGGTAAGATAAGAAGATAAGAATATTCTTTATTGCACACCAGAAGCGAGACATAAAATATGACAGTTACAATAAAAAAGTACAATGGGTGGCCTTATTGCTAAAAGCAATTTCTTTCAGATAACCTTGTGACGGAAAGGTTTCCGAAGGAGAAAGAGATTTTATAGCTCTAAATGCGACACTAGCGGCATGGATCAAGAGGTTTTGAGTAATGGCTTCTTTGTTTTACTTAACGACGTTTAAATCAATTGCACACGACACGTAGTTACAAAGATGGAGCCCTCGCCGTGGCGACATGTTTTTGTTGCATGCGGCTTTATAAAGTGACCCCCTACTAGCTAGTTAGGCCTGAGATTTCCGCACTTAGCCTCATGGTTGGGCCATTGTACGAAGCAAAGCTGTGAGCTCACTCCAGCCAGCCTATCTCTTTCCAGAAGGCCAGCAGTGCTCTGATGTCACTACAGGCCTCCTGGTGACCCCCTACTACCGAACTGAAAGACGTTTCACGTCAAAAGCCAAAGCGGTCTACTCGGCAAAGCATCTGTACTATACGGAGATGGGCTTAGTCGCTTTCACTGTAAGCAGACGAAATTTAATAAACTTGATAAAGACGGTGGCTAATCTCGTCGCTTTTCTATTAAAATTCGTCGCAAAATTTTAATCCCACGTTGTTTGAGTGTCGTTATAACTTTGCGAGATTGGGGCATGTTTCTAGCACGGTGCTGGAGTAAAGCGGACTGGTCTATAATCGTCAAAAGGTTATATTCGATAGATTTACGTTAGCTCAATAAAGTGAAAATAACCATTGTTTTTTTTTTTCTTTCAGTCTTGTTACTGGTGCTGCTTTTTTGTGAATATTGTATTAAATCGCTGTATTTGCTGTATTCGCTGTATTCATTCCGTATGATGCTGGATTAAGAATAGCGTCACTCTTTTTTTTTCCGTGGATGTCGTAGAAAGCGACTAAGGAAATCAATTACCAGGAGACGGGCAGCAGCGCATACCTGAGATTCCAACCGCATACTGCGATCGCCAATCCACCTGCCAAGCGTGGCGATTATGGCAAAACCCTTCATGGTTAGGAATACCATGAGGGAGGCCTACGTCCTGCAGTGGGCGTCGGATGGCTGATGACGATGATGATCAGTAAAATTATAAAATAGCAACACTACAACATATTACTAATAAGTTGACATCGAATCCTACAGAAACTCACAACGTAGATAAAACTCTCCATGATTATAGCAAGACTTAACTTTTTGCGATTTATTGCGGCTGTTTAAAAAAAAACACGTTGTTAGCGGCTTTCGACACATTTTTGACAGGGTATAACTAGATCCCCATGTTTATCTGCAAAGAGGGAATTTTTCTTACCAACACAAATAACTTTTATTAAGGTAGCAAATAACCACGGAAAATCCTTTCTTTTTAGGCAGTCACTATTTTGTCCAGCCAAGCAAAGCGGAAGGGCTGGCCCAAGTGGGACTCGGTTGTTAACTTTTCACTCCTTTCTATTCGTAACCATCTCTTGCCAAGCCGGTAGAGAGGTCGTGAGGAAGTAACCTACGGTATTGAAATAGAACAGCTGATAATTTTTTCGCATGTTTTGATGTAAAGGCTAATCTTTTTAACAAGAAGAGCCTCCGATTTTCGAATAGACACATAGGAATTTTGTGACAACATCTATAAATTTTGGTCCCCTCCTATGTCGAGTATAGTTGCACCCGCGCGTGTAAGCAGCGCTAACGCGCGCGCACACACTCTTAATCCCCAACCGCCGGATCACCTAGTTCTGATCCTCGCTCGCTTGGCGACGAGCGTTGCCAGTATTAATATGCTTTTACTTTGTAAGTGTAGAGTCACCGATACGAAGTTATTGCGCGTCGGGAAAGCTCTTGGCTCATCGAGAGGTCCTTGGTTCGAACCCTCAGCACGTTTCTTTTATTTTTTACTAAGATATATCATTATCATCATCAGCCATTTGACGCCCACTGCAGGACATAGGCCTCCTTCGTGGGTTTCATAACCATGAGGGGTTTTCAGGAAGACGCTGCTGCCCGTCTCCTGGTAATTGACATCCTTAGTCGCCTTCTACGACATCCACGCGATTCTTAATCCGGCGCCACACGCAATAGAATAGAACGAGGAAAAGACAATAAAATAATATTCCGCGATGGGCACGCATGGTGATTATGCTTATATTCTTTCTCTGAGAGAAGGCCTGTGCTCTGCAGTTGGACGAATATAGGCTTCATAAAAAAAGCCAAGTGCGAGTCGGAGTCGGAGTCTATACAAGATGTAAATATTTCAAGCGTCGACCTGATGCCGTTATTAGTATCGAGCAAAAAACCGCAAAAAATCACGTTTGTTTTATGGAAGCATAATGTTATTTTAGCATTTAATTTCATAAATAAATTGTAATTATATATTTGCATGTTAGAATACATCTAAAAGAATGTGAGATCATATTTAATAAGATATCATCATGATGTACCACGCCGGGCACGGGCCGTCTCTCAGAGAGAAAGAGAGAGAGAGAGAGAGTATGGGCTTAATTACCACGCGTGCCCACCGCGGATTGGCAATTTCAAGCGCTGAAGTATGTGAACACCACAGACACTTAGGTTTCCTTACGATATTTTCCTTCACTGTTAGCGAGTGGTATTGCTACTATAACTTAGAAAACAAAGTCATATTCGAACCCACGACCTCCCGAATGAGAAGCCGGCATTCTACCGCTCCGCTAGCACTACTTTAGCAACACTTAGACGACTGCCTCGTTGGTCTAGCGGTATCGTGACTGATTACCACGCCGAAGGTCATGGGTTCGATTTCTACAGGGGGCCGCCGTACATTTGTACAAATGGCCTGATTGGGTCCATTTCCATGATTGTGAAGTCCTCGCCTGGTTACCATAGTGACCATTTGGGAACAGGACAAGGATTATGTTGTGTGGGAATTATTATTAATATTATTAGAATTAGAAGTGTAAGTAATTGTTTTATCTATACTGCCCGTAGCTTAGCGTGTCTCAACCATACGACACACGCGGAATGGCTAAAAAACAATCACTCGTTCGACATTAAAAACCCATTGCAGTGGCACTTAGGCGCGATCGCGTTAAAAACTGGAATTAGCCGGATAAAAACCGGTATTAGCCGGTTGGAACAGCGTCACGTCACGTCGTGTCACGCCGCGTTAAGACGTGTGTACACAAGGGCTTAAATTGAGGCAATTTTGGCTTTTTTTTTTAAAGTAATGGCTTTGCCTTTGGATTTTTCGGGTATCTGTTACAGGCTGGCTTGTTGGAAGGGATTTCGTTCTAATTTTGACTGCTCTTTTGGTTGGGCGGTAAACCAGTGACACCGTGTATGTACAGGGTATAGTATATCAAAATAAATTTCACTATCAATGTCATTATCATATTTAAAGGTCCCCCCGTAACAGTAGTGGTGACATTCAGCAGTGGGCGTCAGCGTTGGCTTTCCGCATTTCACTAGTGGTATTATACGATACGTGGTACCACGGTACTTATACTATAATTCAGATGTTTGTACCAAGAACTATAATACTTACACTATACTATAACGCCAAAGTACCATAAGTTCATCAGTAAGTGTTGTTTGTCTGCATTTTTGTACGTAATAATGCAGTTTTTATACCTTCCACTGAAGGGAACATATTTTCTCTTAAAGATAGTAATGATTATAGGCTTAATCACCACGGGTGCCCAACACGGATTGGCAGATTTGGATCATTTTACGTAGCAAGCGCGAAGTATGTGGACACCTCTGATACTCCGGTTTCTTCACGATGTTTTCCTTCACGGTCATAGAGTGGTATAAAAATGAAGACTTAATGCCTCCCACTTCAGAGACAGACAACTCCTGTGCCGTATACTTGGAAAGATAGATATAGAATAGAATAGAACAGAATAGATTTTATTTAATAATTTACATGCATAATAACAAAACCGGCCGAGTGCGAGTCGGACTCGTACACGAAGGGTTCCGTACCATTATCTATGCAACATTAGACACAAAAATCGAGAAAAAAGGCAATAAATCACGTTTTATCATAGTTTATTTTGGAAGCGAATATAGAACTAAATATTCTGTGAATATTTCAAGCGTCTACCTGTTGCCGTTATTAATATCGAGCAAATGACGGCAAAAATATACGTTTGTTGGATGGGACCCCCCTTAAATATATGTTTTATCCTGTTTTTAGTATTTTTTGTTATAGCGGCAACAAAAATGCATCATCTGTGAAAATTTCAACTGCCTAACTATCACAGTTCATGAGATACAGCCTGGTGGCAGACAGACTGACGGACAGACAGACAGACGGATAGTGAAGTTTTAGTAATAGGGTCCCGTTTGGCACCCTTCGGGTACGGTACCCTAAAAAGGTAGATGTACCACACATTGCAAAGTTACTCGATTTTAACGTTAACATTACAGTAATTCCCAAACCAGGCCTAGCCTGTATCGTGGGGATCAGTAGAGTGATTTCCAATTAACATACCCGTTGACAAATTGCTTTGACAAATTACTTATGATATAAACTTTAATTCTGTATGACTGTTTCTGATTCCCACGACACAGGGTATCTTAGTGTGGGGCCTGAAGCAATGTATGTGCCTGTATGAAATTTTTATGTTTAATTACCAGTGTGTACGCACCTTAGCACTGACTGAAAGCAGTCTGTGAACTTTACAACTTTTCGGCAGTAGGCATCTATTTAAAACGTTGTTACGTGAAAAGCGATTTTTGTAGATGAGATAGCGGCTGGTTTTATAAACTTTTAATGGGCCAAAAAACGACGGACAGGAATACCTCCAACAAAGCTAACAACAAATTTCACTCGCAGTCACTCAAAAATAAAAATCCGAACCCTATACATTACCTCGTATGCAAAAATTAATAGCAAATACTATTACTAAACTAAAAACAACAATAATTCCCCAAATATCACTATTAAATCTTAAATTTTAATTATATAATGTAAAAGGGCTTAAATGTAAAGGACCAATACAAACACGTACAATAACACAACCCCCCACACACACACACACACACACGCAAACGCGCACGCACGCACGGTTTTTGGTTAATTTATTTTAGTTTTTATTGTTGTGTTTCAGTAATGTTTTTACATAAAACATAACATAAACAATTACAGACAGGCACATACATTGCTTCTGGCCCCACCCTGTGTCGTGGGAACCAGAAACAACGACATCACAAACATGTAAACATCCAAGAACTGGGGGTTTTTTTTGTCCCCAGCCGGGATTCGAACCCGGGACCTCTTGCATGGTATGCAGGTGCACTACCGCTGCGCCACGAGGTCGTCATATTTTTGTTGGATTTCAACTAACTTTGTATAGCTCATGACCCATGCGCAAACGCGTCTTATTTGTCGAAATCTGACCATTGGTTAAGTAGTCATGACGGATCATATAACAGGATATACTTACATACGTACGAGCCAAGCACATTACCCTCTTTTTGTGCTGCTCCGCAGTCGGGTAATAATGACCTAAGTTTACACTGTTACAGTACAGGCTGTGTTTCTACTACACTGTACGCTGCATCGGATAGTTGGCCCGTAACAAATATACGGCGTCTTTATTTATTTAAGGCCTGAATACGGACCCGACCCCGTTTCCCTCCTTGACCTTTGAGATAGATACCTCTTGGTATAGAGGAGTTACAGTTTGTTGACAGCAGTTTCGGTTCTTAAGATCTAGGTACTATGTCGCAGGCGTTTTTTTGAAGAAATCAGTACGAAGTCAATACTTTTATGAAAATATTAGCTGACGCGGCGAACTTGCAAACTTGTTTTTGCCATATAAATAAGCCTACGACCTATTCTTAGACCTACTAAATACCAAAAAAAAAATAAAAGTCGGTGAAGACGTTTCAGAGCAGTTCGATATAACATAAGCCAGTCATTAAGTCAATCATAATATCAAAAATGACTCTAAAATTACAGAAAAATTCTACAATTTATGATAAAAAAGAGTACTCTCCAAAAAAAGTCTTTCATGAAGGTTGAAGTATTGAAAAAAAAAATGTCTTTCCTTCCTCGTTAAATATAATGTCACCAAAAATTTGCTATAGGCAATTCATGGCAAAATAATCTGTCAAACTATACTACAATGACGGGCTTACGTGTAGTTAATCAGATAATACATAATTTCTATTTTTATGTACAATAAAGTGTTCGCTATCTCTATCTATCTAAGACATAGAGAACACTTTATTGTACATAAAAATGGAAATTACACAGACATTTCTTAACCTAAGAGTACACATGGCGGCCTTATAACTAAAAGTAATCTCTTCCAGACAACCTTTGGATGGACTGGACTAATACATTTGAGAAGGAAGTAGATGTACAAACATACAAAATGATAGTTTCAGAGGTATTATAAATTCAAGATTTGTCTCATACATCATTATAACCTCACATGAGACATCACATGAGATAAAGTCTTACTTACGGTCTTATTTGTGAAAACACGATTATTTAAAACACTCGATAAACACCGATTATAATAATCCGTGGTGGAGATTTTACAAGGAAAATACGTAACCACAGATTAAATAAACTGCCTCTGAGGAGTACTTTGGAGGTATCATGATTTATAAATAAGGCCGTTGACATGTTAGAGAAATAAAGGAGTTGCCTAATAGAGACTACTGAACCTTCACTACACTACGTACAAATATCATTGCATCTCGGTAGTGTATGAAATATTATTGCGAACTGGCTTCTTGTATGAATTACTTCCCTTTACCGTTGGTATACTGGACCAACGGCTATCATTTGTATACAAAACTCGTACTTATTTCGTAAGCTAATAGGGCTAAAATTGAGTAGCCTACTTCGGTCGACTGTACCTATGCTATGAATAACAATACCTACAATGTGTCCCGGGCACTGAAACGTCTGGGTGGTCACCTAAGTCACCACCAGACGCTATATAAATCAAGCAACAAAGCTGAACCTTGCCTTTATTTGTAGTACAATTTGTCCTTTTATCTACAGAAGAAATTGACCACTTTAGTCTATGTGAAACGAAATTTCACTGCCATCCACACTGCCGTGTATCGAGTTGAAGTTGAAACCATAAATATAGGGTCTATAGTCCCTTGAAGCTGTGAAAAAATCAAACTTCAAAGTCTGTACGACTGTATAAGCCGCAAAAAACGTATACTTTATACTTTATTGTACACAAGAAAGAAATATGTTACACATAAAACAAAGCAATAAGAACGGGTACATAGGCGACCTTATTTCTATAGAAATTTCTTCCAGCCAACCACATCAGTTGTGAGACGATGATTTTAAAGAGGTAGGGAAATAATGTGTGCACATTAAACGAATTAAAAAAAATTTAGTATAAAAGGGAATCAAAATTTATGGAGCACTTTCCGTTGATCTGGAGTTCTAGACTATGAAATTTGGCAAGTAAAATGGTCTTACGCTACAAATATAGGGAAAAATCTGAAAAGTGAAGTAAAGTAAAAGTAAAAAATTGTTTATTGCACTAAGAGTATAAGCAGTAGGGTGTAAATTAGGTGTTGAATAGTGTGTACATAACTTGGAGTTTAAATAAGGAACATTGTTTCCAGGGGTCCTTAAACTAGGCTGGGCCTCTATCTTAAGGAACAAGTTACGTGAGTATACAGTGAAATTGCAATTTGTAAACCCAGTTGCTTAAACTAGGAAATAAAAAAAAGATAGAAATTAAATCGAGTTTAAATTAGAGTGACTTGTGTAACTAAAACAGTTCATTGCTGCATTATTAGATTTTCGGTGCTCTGGTAGTCCAGTTCAAGTAAGAAGTGGGTAATCTCATACTTGGCTCTTGTCACAGTGTTAAGTTTTATATCGCAGTGTTTAACTACTCTATTATAAATGCGTGAGCCTATATATTTGTAATGAAATAAAAAAAAATTGTTTTAAAGTTCGGAAAACGCTCGGAATAAACTGGGAGACTCGATTCCTGAACTGTTTATAATATTATGTAGCGTAAAGTACCTACAAATTTGTGTAAGGCAGGAAGAGATATCACGTACCTGTTATCCACAGAAGTGGATAGATCGATACACCTCGCGGCTGACCCAGTAACCTCCGTCAGCTTACCAAAGAGCCAATTACCAGAAGTTAATGGGATGAGATAGAGATCTCGCTAAGAAGGTTCCTTGAGCTTTATACAAGGTGTAATTAAATCCCCATACACATGCCCAAATTTGGGGGTACTATATCCCTATCCACATACCTCAGCGCTTGAAATCGCCAGTCCGCGGTGGGCACGCGTGGTGATTAAGCCCATTCTCTCTCTCTCTGACCTAGGACCTTTACAAGCTACTTAAAATAAAATTTGCCTAGTAAATAATTGCTATAGATAGATAGAGGCCCGTTAAATATTGAACAAAGTAACTATTTTCAAAAAAATTACGACCTCGTGGCGCAGCGGCAGTGCATCTGCATACCATGCGAGAGGTCCCGGGTTCGAATCCCGGCTGAGGACAAAAAAACCCCGGTCTTGGATGTTTACATGTTTGTGATGTCGTTGTTTCTGGTTCCCACGACACAGGGTATCCTAGTGTGGGGCCAGAAGCAATGTATGCGCCTGTATGTAAATGTTTATGTTTAATTTGCAACAGACTGCCTCGACGTCCGATTACCATGCCGGTGGTGGTGGGTTCGTTCCCACTGGGTCCGCCGCACATTTGTACAAATGGGCTCAGTCTGGGTGCATTTCCATGTGTGTGATGTCGTTGCCTGGTTAACATAGCGCAGGGTATCCTGATTTGGGACCAGGGCAAGTAATTGTATTGTGTGGCAGTTATTTTTCATATTATGTTACGCAAATACGAGTCGTTATGTGCAACAAGCTAGTATTAAATTTACTCCGTATTTTTCCGCAGCAGCTCAAGTTTTGATCCGTATGCTACCTCACTAATTGTAAGGTTGGCCCTATTAAAAATATCCCTCGAGAGGCGTTTGTACGCCTGAAACTGAAGCTCGCACTTAGTCAACTCAAAAGCACGGTGGCACGTTGTGAGGAGGCACGGTGCGTTTACTCCAAGATATTTCTTTAGTGACACTTAGCATAAGCAGCCTATATACGTCCCACTGTAGGGCACAGGCCTTCTCTCAGGGAGAGAGTATGGGCTTAATCACCACACGTGCCCACCGCGGATTGGCGATTTCAAGCGCTAAGGTATATGAATAGCTCAGACACTCAGGTTTCCTCACGATGTTTTCCTTCACCGTTAGCGAGTGGTATTGCTACTATAACTTCACAAATGTACATAACTTAGAAAACAAAGTCATAGGTACACGCCCGCACTGGGAATCGAACCTGGGTCTCCCGCTTCCGAGTCCAATGTTCTACCCACTAGGCTACCACTGCTCCGTTAGTGACCATTAGTGACACTTACCAACTGTTAACATTTTTAAATCTGTTAACGAAGACGAGGTCTAATATGTTACGTGTTTACCTGTTAAATAAATGATTTAAACCGGTACTAGATCGAAATCAAGTGCCTAATTTTTTTCCGAATTAAGAATTCACTAAGTACGTAAAATTCTGATGGTCATAATTCCGTTCTTACTCATGCTTGGTGTAAAAACGGAATTTACCAGAATTGCAGAGCTGAAAACTAGTGAAATATCTCCTCAACCATCCGATCCAACAACCATTTTATAATTAGGAATGTAATTTGAGTGTTTTATCAATTGTGATGCGTTTCCCCAAGAGGTTTTTCTTAATGTTGCCGAGTGGTATTGCTACAATTCACAAATGTACGTAACCTAGTAAACAAAACTTTGTTAAATACCGTGATTCAAACCCAGGACGTCTCGAATTTGATTTAAACGTTTCATAATTTAAACGTTTATTTAAATTAATAAAATAAAATACACGCAACATATGCCTCCCTTCCGCCGAAAGCGAAAACCTACCTTCCGTATTGCGCCGCCCACATCCAGCGACTGCGGCAGTTATCTATATATTTATTTGATAAAATTACATACAGTCAGACTAAAGAGGCGATTTTTGGTACTTCCGGAAGAGAATACCCGTGCCCCCTCCTCACTTCAACTCAAAAGGGTTATCTTTTTCTGCTTATTTATTTCCCCGCCAAAAGCCGGGCACTTTGTCTTTGCATAATACGGAATGCATTTATGCACTGCATTAGCATAACCTTAGGAGTTTTCCTTGGGACGGCACATTTCGTTGCAGTTGCTGTGTAAGAACGATGCAATGGCTTGTGTTGATAAAATTCACTATAACAAGCCAAACGAAAAGGGTAGAAAACATTTCCATTAAGAAAGAAATATTAAACTGTAATTTATTTCACACTTTCTTAATAATTTCCGATCAAGGTGAGATTTTTTTGTTTGTTATTGGACGTTAGATTGATACAGAAGAAATATAATATAAACCCATGCCTGCACGCCAGGGTTTGCCACTTGCTACGATCCCTAAACGTTTAAGTGAATATCATAAAATTGACCACTCGCACGCTGCAGTGCCTGGGGCATTGTTTTTTAAATGGAGTAGGCTTGCCCAGCACCTATACCATCCTGACAGCTTAGTCGGCCTAGCCCACAGGAAAGACAAGTCAATACGTGCGGAGCCAACCAAGACGCGGTTCTTTATTTTAATCAATACAATGCAATACAAGACTAGGTATTAATTTGAGATGGAGCAGAAAAAAAAACTACCTGAATAAGGTCCAATAACATCTTGCACTAAGTGCATTGCGGGGTCGACTAACCAACAGACTAACCAACAGACTAACGAGCAGGAAGAAGCGGCTACGCAGTGTACGCCGGGCTGTCGTGGTGAGCTAGGGATTGTAGTGTATTTTTATGAAACTCGGCCCAGCAAGTGGCATAATATGTTTAATGTCTAATTTCGTTCGGCTTTTGTCTTAATGTAAACAATGAAGCGACTTGATCGACGGTGTTGCGTTGGTATATTCGCGATTTCTGTCAACGGTTTTTTTGCCTATGGACTGAAGCCGAATGAATTTAAATATGCGTCGTTTATCTATATGAATAATATGTTAAGTAATATTTAGAGATAGGGCACTTCGCCAACAAACTGCTTTTCAGTTAGGCGAAATTGTGCACTTAATATTAAGTTTTTTTTAATTCCAATACGTATATTTGCAGAGCTATACATACATGTACGTATTTTTGTTGTTATTTACTTATTTATTTACTTTCATTTATGTATGTTTATAATAATTTCTATTAATCGCCCCCTCCCCTAAGCCTAAGTTAATAGATTTTCCTAGGTTTATGTAAGTTTATTATTGTATTTCATCTTTTTCTTGAACTATCCGTCGCCAGTCTCTTCAATACCAAAGGTTTGCTGGAAGGGAATGCTTCTTGCATTAAGCACGCCCTTGTATATTTACAATGTAATTAGTGCAATAAAGAATTAATATAATAATAATGATAAGAACTATAACTCACAACCTTGTCAATCAACTATTTGTTCGTTTATCTCTGGATAGTTGTTGAATTGTTTAACCTAGTTACTATTTCAATGACTTGGCGCAAGTCACTTTTAGAACATTTTCTGCACACACTTTTTCTCAAGGAGAGACCGAGACATAAGAACGGCTGGGCTTAATCACTTCGCGTGCACACCGCGGCTTGTCGATTTCCAGTGCTGAGGTACCTCGAAACCTCAGTAAATAAATATGAATGAACGTGTATACAATACCTTCCTTCGTGTTTACTTTACCATTGCAGTATTGGAATTAAAGATGCGAATAGGGTATTTACCTGAAACAAGAAAGTGATTATTTATTAAAGTGTCCGTCGCAATACCTTTATTATGCTTTATTACTTTTCAAAAACCAGACAAGTGCGAGTTGGACTCACGCACATTATGGTTCTGTACCATTATTTCTACAAAGTTGTAATATTTCAAGCGTATCCCTGTTGCCGTTACGTATATCGAGCAAAAATCACGTCACGTTTGTTGTAACGAAGCCCATTTTAAAAATTTATTTTATTCTATTGTTAGTATTTTTTGTTATAGCGGCAACAGAAATACACCATCTGTGAAAATTTCAAATGTCTAACTATCACTGTTCATGAGATAAAGCCTGGTGACAGAAGGACGGACGGACGTACGGACAGCGGAGTTTTGGTACCCTTTAACCAATACCCTTAAGGTACGGAACCCTAAAAACAAATTACAACCACAAACTAAAATTAACAACTGTTTTAAAAAGAGTGGGGTAGATGTGAAACTGAGATCCCCTACACTACGCAAGCCTATATCGCGGGGACCGGATAAAGTTGTGGCCTTAGAAACAGAATTTTATACTTGCTCTAGGGGTTGAATCTATAGGAAAGACGTGGGAAGAGGGCGCGGAAAAGACGCGGCATCCTTTCAATTTACCTTCATACGAGATGTACTGAAGCGATTGTACGTAGCCCACACAGATAAGACGGGTCGAGGACGTGAACTCCGCTTCTTACGTCGTTCCTATGTGCTCCACCCATTAGACCTCGTCGTCACTTAACCCTTTATTGAACACCAGCTATCAAATAAATCATCATCAGCCATTTGACGCCCACTGAAGGACATAGGCCTCCCTCATGAGTTTCCAAGCTTCCCGGTCTTGTGGCCCCCGCATCCAGCGACTCCTTGCCACCGTAATCAGGTCGTCAGACCATCTGGTGGGGGGCCTGCCCACGCTGCGTCGCCCGGTCCGCGGTCGCCAGGTCAGAACTTTTCCGCCCCAACGGCCATCAGTTCTCCGAGCTATGTGCCCCGCCCACTGCCACCTCAACTGAGCAATTCTTCAAGCTATATCAGTAACTCGGGCTCATTCCTGATTCGATCACGCAGTGAAACTGCTCATAAATGATACGATGTATTTGATCCACTAGGCATAATTTAGAAACTTTTTTTGTTCACAACTATACCAGTATGTAACGGATTGGTGACCAAGAACCGGATGGCGCTAATTGGGTAGAACAATACCCGATGGTCGAAAGATGTGGCTAAGTTGGCAGAGGGCCAGTGGATGGGGATGGATGGCGTGATGGGGGTGGCAGCAGTAGGCAGTGGTGAGCTGGTGATGATGTTGATGATACAAGTACAGTCTGGGTGTATTTTCATGTTTGTTATATATATCGTTGCCTGGTTACCATGGTACAGCGTATTATAGTTTGGGATCAGGTCAAATGATTGTGTTATGTGAAAGTTATTATTATTATTTAATATGTGTTCATGACGGCCTCGTCGGTCTAGCTAGAGGTAACCGGGGGCCGCCGTACATTTGTACACCTACCCTCAGTCTGGGTGTATTTTCATGTTTGTGACATCCTTGCTTGGTTACCAAAGTACAGCGCGTCCTAGTTTGGGATCAGGTCGAATGATTGTGTTATGTGAAATTATGATTATGAAAATGTGATTATTATTGTTTAATATGTGTTCATGACTGCCTCGTTGGTCTAGAGGTAACTCGGGGCCGATTTACATTTGTACACAAGGCTTCAGCCTGGGTGTATTTCCATGCTTGTGATGTCTTTGCCTGGTTACCAAAGCACAGGGTATCCTAGTTTAGGGCCTGGACAAGTGATTGAGTGGAAGTTATTATTGAACAAAAGCCTACTTAAATAGAAAAGATGTGTCTCTTTCCATGCTGTCAAGTGTCTCAGCGCTTCATTTTTTAATAAAAACTTTGTCTCCGTATTACAACGTTCTGAAAATGGAATGAATGGCGAGTTACGAAGTCCTCTTGCATCCGTTCAGAAACTTCAAACTGTATATATTCAGTACAGATGTTCGAATAGCGCAAATGTTGTTACGAGGTGTTAATCACGCATTGAGAAGTCCTCAAAGTTGCCAGTCAAAATCACGGAATTGGAGATCTTTTATAAAGACCCTATACCCCTGATGGAGGCCATAGAGAATAAAAAAGAGCTAAAAACATGAAAATGTATATGTAGAATGAGACAGTGGTCTCATTTCCCGAAAGCCTACCTATTGCTAAATGTCCTGGATGACAGTTGCAATAAAATGAGGAATATAAAAAAAACTATAAGCGCAGACGGTGCGCTTTAAAGGGTAGGTTCACTTAATGCAGTGCCTAATGAAGGTGACCTGCATTAACCAACAGGCTCACATGGACGATATTCTTTGGGAGCTCGTTTCGTGGAATGGAGTATAAGGCTGGTTTGCGAAAACGCTGCCTGACAGTACTATCTATCTGTTTATTTGCAGGTAAGCTCTACCCAGTGAACAAGTCCAAAAACGTCTTTCACCATGACTTTTGCACAGCTGTCCGTGGATAATTTGTATGACTGACAACCCCGTCAATCAGCTATTTATTAGATATTGTATGGAATCAGGCGTTACTTTGCGGAAATGCATAATAGCATTAAAACATGACTTGTCAGTCGACCATCGGAGCCTGAGGATGCCTCGTGTTAGAGGCGAAACGCGTCGCAACGCATTTCTTCACACAAGTGTTGGTGTCGGTGGTGGCGTGTTTGTGTCTTGCTTCTGCTTGAAAAAGTGGGAGGGAGGGCGGTGCATTAACTAACCGCATGGTGCTTGTGGGACTTTGGCGGAATTAAGCAAAGTAATTTTCACATTTTAAGCTATTTATTAGTTAATCCTTGGATACGTTTTTGTGTATTTACATACTTATCCAGTGGCTTGGCGCAAGTCACCCATAGTAGTATTGGGTTAACCTTCTGCGATTACAATAAATTTCCGCTTCAAAGTTTAAAAACTCAATTCGTCCGCCCCCGCTGCGCAAGTGTTGCAACTTGCTATTTTGAATAAGGAAGTTGTATTTCTGCATTATATTTTATTAGTATATTCTGCTTATTAAGGTATTATGTACTCGGTATTGGAGAAGAGAACTTTAACAATTTTCGTGTCTCGAAAGTTTAGCTGCACGATGAGCGCTTACTGTGACGGTATTGTAATGACGGTTATGTTTTATGTCTAAACTTTATTTAAGAACGGCCATTCGGTATGATTACTTATATTATTACTTTTAGTAATAAGTCAGCCATTTGTACTGTACTATACATAAGCAGCCTATATACGTCCCACTGTAGGGCCCGGGCCTTCTCTCAGGGAGAGAGTATGGGCTTAAGAACCACGCATGCCCACCGCGGATTGGCGATTTCAAGCTTTGAGTTATGTGAATAGCTCAGACACTCAGGTTTCCTTACGATGTTTTCTTTCACCGTTAGCGAGTGGTATAGCTGCTATAACTTCACAAATGTACATAACTTAGGAAACAAAGGCATAGGTGCAAGGGGAACCGAACCTGGGTCTATCGCTTCCGTGTCCAATGTTCTACCCACTTGGCTACCACCGCTGTACTATATATTATTTAATTCTCATATGTAATTCCTGGTGTACATACAGTAAAAAATATTCTATCATTCTATCATCAAACATAGGCATAATACTCGACAAATAACTTGAATAAAACACTTTCACTTGGCATGGATGTATTTCGGGTTTCATTGGCAGGGACGCGGGATTTGAGCCAGAAACCCTCGGAATTTCATCCGTTCGTTCCAATTAACCAATATTTATCGGTCAAATTAACAAATAATTGTTCAGTCAAATGAACAAATATTTTTTCAGTCAAATTAATAATTTTTTGCTCTTACGTACCCAACGCAAAGGTATTCAAACTTTCCGGATTTTCGTTCAAGTTATCCGTTGGGCACTATACAAACTTAAAAAAAGTAAGTATTCGGTTATTTTAAAAAACAATTTAAAAATTCCACCCATACCGGAACTTGAACCCGCGACCTCTGGCTAACCCTGCCAGCGCTCTCCCAACTGAGCTAATGGGCAAGTGCAAGCATCGGCGAAATTTCGAGTCTCCTTACAAACTTCTCTGTATTAGCCTCTGATTCTTAAAATTGTCCTCAGCAAGAGTTCGTGCAACAAAAACAATATATTCGGTTATTGTTAATACGATTTTTCAAAAATACAAATACAATACAAAATACAAAATCTTTATTTTCGTGAACTGCTTAATTTAACGGTACATAGTATCTGGAGCCACCTTTTAAGCATGTAGAATGCCTGTACTAGGTGACACCGCGCTTCCATAGCTTATTTTAACGATTACTGTTATGACAAAATTATTAAAAAGATAAAAGTGTAAAGCTCAGCCAGATGAGTGTTTTATGTGTTTAGGTAGAACATAATCGTACGTGTGTATGTGCGTTGTGTTAATTGTGAGACTCAAACTTATTTAGAATATCTCTTGGGCCCTATTTCATAGGACTACATACGTGGTTTACTTTGACAATTCAATACACATTGCAAAATCTTTTGAT
This sequence comes from Yponomeuta malinellus, assembly GCA_947308005.1. Taxonomy (NCBI): domain Eukaryota; kingdom Metazoa; phylum Arthropoda; class Insecta; order Lepidoptera; family Yponomeutidae; genus Yponomeuta; species Yponomeuta malinellus. The sequence goes on along the minus strand of OX371020.1, from coordinate 510,506 downwards.
GATTGTTCCGACCGGTTTCGACCATGGCGACCACTTTGACCCCTAATCAGAGATGTGGTGCTGGTGCGCTCGAAGATGGTTTATGTAGCCTATCTTCACAGCGAAACTCCGTGCATACTGAGGGCACGTGAGAATGCCGTTCTCATAATTATATGGTATGGCAGCAGGTGGGCGAGCCTTTATGGCGCAGGATGGTGAACAGCCAAGTACGCGAGTTCGAGGTCCAGCGTAAAGCTGACCTGGATACCAAAATCTATTAACAAACAATTGAACAAGTACGAAGACTCGGCTACCAATGTACATCGAACATTCATAATGAATTGTGAATCAAAAAATCCGCCCCTGTAGTATGTAGATAGTAGATCACAATACCGTTCGATTGTTATACCGATTTATCAACTTGTATATCCACCTAAATTCCACAAATAAACGATTTTGTACTTGAATTACAAAAATACCCCTTCATAAAATACTCGACAGACTAAATACAGACCTGATGACGTATATTCTATTGACGTCAATGCAATAAACTCTTTATAATCGAATGCTAGTCAAAATACGGGTTTTTTATAAATTCTAAGCTCACACTTCAACCTAACTACCTGCCTCGTTGGTCTAGCGGTTAAGTTGCTTGACTTCGAAGGCAGAGGTCGTAGGTTCAACTTCCACTGGAGACAGCTGCACCTGATTTGTATAAATGGCCCAAGTGTAGGTGTAAGTCTATGTTGGTGATGTTTTTGCCTGGATACCATAGCGCAGAGTATCCTAGTTTGGGAGTGGGACAGGTTGTGCGGAAGTTACGATTAGTATTAAAAATTTTTTGAAAAGACGCCAGAGACGGAATGAAACTAAAACAAACATAAATACTGCATGAAATAAGTTAACATTAACAAATTGTTTGTATTTTATTACCTCTAATGGTTTCCTAATAAATAAAAAGTTACAGAAACCGAGCACCGCAGTAAGTCTCTTGCGTGACGCACTTGAAAACTTCGGTTTGGTGACGTCATAAGCCGGTTACGTATATATTTATGACAAAAGGTCTACCCGAGGTAAACAAGACCCTTGACAACGTAAACAAGACAATAGGAGGCTTTAGTAAAGGAAAATATAAAAAGTTATAACATTTACATTTGCACCATGTTTTGTACAAATCTAACCGTACACAAATTTGGACACCCCCTTTCACCCCTTTAAGGGTTGAATTTTTAAAATCAGTTCTTATATCGTGTGTCCATTACTAAAGGACTCGGTGCAAAATTTCAGCTTTCTAAGTCCAACGGTTTGGGCTGGGCGTTGATAGGTGAGTGTGTTTTATATATTAACCCTTAAACGGCCATAGGTAGTATAAATTTTTCATTGGTTTTGGACTTTATCTCAAGGAGGTAAGGTTCAATTTAAAGTGGGAACTGTTATCCCTATGGTCGAATAAGGGATAAAGGAAGATAAATTGAGAAAAGACCTCAAAATTTTTTTTTTTTTTTTAACCTTTAAGTATGGACGTGGAGTCACACAGGCTACTTGATGTTTTCATTTTCGTAGTTCCACCTATTTCCCCCCACTCCCCGCGATTGAGCGGCTCAGTAGCTTTTGTTTTAGTTGCAAAACTACCAACGAGGGAGGAGGTTGCGTCTTCCGCTGAATATCACGTAAGTAATGATCATCAAAATATTCACCGGAGCCTGTCAGACTACACGTCCATTGTTGCCCTATGATATATTTTATAAGAGCAATTATGTTTGTTTCAGATTTTATAGTACAAAATGTCACAAAATAATAAAACCGGTAGTTCCAAATCAAAACGACCGTCTACAAATTCTGTTCAGGGCCCTCCGAGAAAAACTTTGCGTGTAGGAGACCCTTCTTTCGAACAAGAAGTGAATGAGTTGTTGTTGAGAATGAGGAGATGGCCAATGGTGTTGCTATATCATGCACCAAACAAAAGATGTGGAGAGAGATTTCCTAAAAAACTTAGCACGTGTGCTTGTGGTGCCTCATGTGCAAAAACGTTTTATAAATAGACGATTGCCAAGAGAGCTGAGGTTGACCATGACTCGAGTTTTAGGTAATGATGTGGTTACAGAAGATGTCCAAGATCACGAAACCAGTCAAGGAACTAGGAGAGCATGTAGAATCTGTCCCGCGAAGAAACATAGGATGACTACCCATGTTTGTGTTCAGTGCAACAAACCTGTGTGCCTCCAATGTTCTAGACCTTTGTGCACTGACTGCCAATAAATTTACGGTATTAGACTGCTGTCAATTTTTTTTATATTTGTTGCCTGAAGTAGGTGTTTTGTGTTTTTGGTTTCTTATATATTATATTTTGAGGAAAAAAGACTTAATTTGTTGTATTAATAAGTTTAGCTGCTTTTAATACCTAAAAGTGTAACCTAAGTAAATTTAAACTGAAAAGTGCCATAATTTTTGTTTCCTTTAATTTCTAAAATTTTAGAAATAAAAGCTGATTATATAAGCATGTTATTTTATTGCTAAATCACATAACTTTTATATACAATAAGTTTTAAAGCGATTTTATATCATATACCCAAAAAAAAATGTGAGCGCATATAGGAGCCTGTGAGACTCCACGTCCATAGTTGTGTTAAGAAAAAATGACGTCCATACTTAAAGGTTAAGACAAACTAATTGGCATGTTTTAGGATTTCTACATTTTTGGTCCGTCCGTCCATCCGTCTGTCTGTCAAGACCCTTTAAAAAAACTTCTAAGTTAACGTAAAAAATTTTGACACTCAAGGGAATCTAAATTTATAGGGCAGTTTCCGTTGACAATTTTTCATCGACAAAGGAAAATGATCAAGTGATTAAGACACTTAGTATCGCTATCAACAAAGTTGTGCCACAATGAAATAATACCTTAATTTGAAGTACTGGCTTAGAATTTTAAAATACTATTGTTAGCATTAAAGTAATTCTCCGGACGAGGATGTAATTAGGTCATTAATACTACCGCATTTTTCTTGTCCTATACCATGTCATGACATGAAACTGTCATTCTCACACGTCGTGTGTATACTCTCCGCGTAACTCAGGTGAATTCAGCTAGCGAAGAGGTTGCACCGGGACTAAACTGTTCGTCCAGACTAAATTCTTTCACTCATTCTTCTCCAACCGCTCTTGAGTTGAAATAATAATAAGCCATAACCCACACAAAATGCATGGAAGCTGTTTTATTTAAGCTGTAGTACTATTTATGCCCGGTTCCTATATTCAAGAACGACTCGTTTTGCTTACGGAGAGTTAAAATGTCTACTCAAGTATTCCTCTTAAAAACGGTTTCGAATAACGTACCAAGCGATAAATGTATGGAGATAACAATTTGTAAAGTTCCTAACAATTTTTTAAACATCAACCAGCTATTCAAGTTACGGGACGCTTGTTAATGATAAGTTACCGATTACCAATAACGATTCATTAAATATAGGAACCGGGTATTAGAGAAGAAAATGGAAGTTGACGAGTGTTGACGATGGATTTGAGGCGACAATGTTCGTTTGTTACTAACACTTGTTGCAGCGACGATGACTGAGACGTAGGAGAATTCTAAGGGTATTCTTATAGTATAACAGGCCAGCGCAAATTCAGTGTATCATCCATAATGATGGAGTGTGTATTTTACGATAGAATACACACCAATATGGAGACTTACAAAAACACAAGAACTCATTCACTCCGTCACACTCCGTCTCACAAAAATACTAACATTCATGCGAAATAGTTCATAAACAAATATACATTCTGATCATGAAGAAAACAATCGCAAAACTGTTATAATGATAGGTGACAGGGCATAGCACAGATTATGAACGATGACGTTCAGTGCTGCAAAATGTAATTTATATCGATCATCAATTCGATTCCATCAGTCACCATTTCATAAAATATAACTGAAATGTAATATAATTGATTAACGTGATGCGAGTAGAAAGCCCGGTGATTATGCCTCATATCACCTTTACATAATAACATATATAATGTGCAGTCTATGTACATAAACCATGACATTTTAGTTGCAAAGTCACCCATGCGTAGGTACTGATTACGTTATGTGCCCACTTTAGGGCACGAATCGTCTCGCACGCGAGCTCGATGACTTTCAGCTCCCCGAACAAGTCGGTTTCCGATAAGGCTTTACATACGTTGGACCAAATACATACGCTGCGGCAGAATGTACAAAATACCGAGGAGTATAATCTGCCACTATTTTTAGCTTTTTTGGAGTAAGGTGAGGTATGGGGACATGGGGTGTACCTCATACACATGTTTCCTCTCGATGTTTTCTGTAAACGTTGGACAGTCGTACTGCTATAAAAAGATCACATACAATGTCCGATTCGAACCCAACACCTTGGAATGTGATGCAAGCGTTCTGTTAATACATAACCACCGCTTTCCTGATTTATTTAAAGATCAGCATCCGAGCGATTCCGTCAAATTAAGGTCCACAAGATCCACGGATCCGTATGGCACCGGATTAAGAATAGCGTCACTCCATTTCCTTCCGTGGATGTCGTAGAAGGCGACTAAGGAAATAAATTACCAGGAGACGGGCAGCAGCGTCTTCCTGAGATTTCAACCGAGTACTGCGATGGCCAACCCGCCTGCCAAGCGTGGCGATTATGGCAAAACCCCTCATGGTTATGAAAACCACGAAGGAGGCCTATGTCCTGCAGTGGCCTTTAAATGGCTGATGATGATGATGATGAAGGTCCACACTGTTGAATCTGTTATCTAGTGTTAGTACCTAATATATAATGTAAACCACAAATAATCTTAATGAACAGGTGGATAAAGAAATATGCAAATGAAGTAGGTATTATCAAACGAAATAACAAAAGTTGTTAGGTATGCAATTTTTTTCAGCTAAATATGCCTATTTCTTCCCTGTATCGATTCATTCGATTTGAAAAGTAGCGGTCGGTTGGATGGCAACACTACATTATTGAATGCACAGATTGCGATTTAAACAGGTCTGTGAATGGATCAGTAGACTTGTATCAAGATGACAGCGGTCGTTAAACCGGAAGCATTAATTATTGTATAACTTTATTAATTTAGAATTACGGAGAAGTCATGGTTTAATAAGAAAACCCCTATTTTTTATAATTTAAAACATGAATTATGGACACTGAAAACTGGTGACACTATTTAGATTTTAGCGATACTGCTAATGGTCGAGATCCTTTGGCAAGTAATATCGTTGTATACTAGAAATTCGCGGGAAATCAGAAAACTATACATTTGTAATTAAATTACAAAATAAATAGTCTTTGAATTTCGGGAGGAGCTCGGAAAAACTGCGAGACTACAAATTTGTACGGAACCTTCGGTGGGCGAGGCCGACTCGTTCGGTTTTTCGGCAACTTTGTTTCTTTTGCAATAGACGTTCTGTGCATTAATGTCCAGACGAGACGAAGTTTCCCGCGGAGTTACAAAGTTACCTCGTTTCGAGTACATTTTGTTATTTACGTTTTCGGAAAAGCCGAAAATAAATAAGTGGCTCTGTTCTCCTTCAGGCAGTTTTGTACGTATGTGAATTATGGCGTCGTGCATCGTATGGGAAATAAAGTTTCGTGTTGAGTTCTGAAAAGTTATGCGATAAGTCGAACGTTTTCACAATTGTAATGAGGAGGTTTTGTGCAAATATTCGCCGTCTCTTTTTCCGTTGACAAGTTATAACCTGACTATCTCGAAAAAAAAACACTACATTTTTGTGACTGATTTAAGGAAATACAAAGTTGCCTTATCATCATCATCATTCAGCCACAAGAAGTCCACTGCTGGACATAGGCCTCCTCCATGGATTTCCAAAAAGACCGGTTGGAAGCGGCCTGCATCCAGCGTCTTCCTGCCACTTGGATGAGGTCATCTGTCCATCTTGTGGCTGGTCGTCCTACGCTGCGCTTGCCGATATGTGGTCTCCATTCGAGAACTTTTCGGCCCCATCGGCCATCAGTTCTGCGTGCTATGTGCCCCGCCCACTGCCACTTCAACTTACTAATCCGCTGGGCTATGTCGACGACTTTCGTTCGTCTACGAATCTCATCATTTCTGATTCGATCTCGTAGAGAAATTCCGAGCATAGCCCTTTCCATAGCTCGTTGCGTGACCTTGAGCTTTCTTATGAGGCCCATAGTTAGAGACCACGTTTCAGTGCCATAAGTCATCACTGGTAACACACACTGGTTGTATAATTTTGTCTTGAGCGATTGAGGTATGTTAGACGAAAAGACTTTTCTAAGTTTCCCGAATGCTGCCCAGCCGAGTTGGATTCGACGATTGACCTCTTTCACGAAGTTGGACCGGCCTAGTTGGACTGTTTGTCCTAAGTAGTTATTGCAATGTAATCTTACTATATTTCATAAATGCGAAATTTTTGGTGCCTGAATGTATGTTACTCAATCACACCATAACAGCTATAATAGATAATTGTCTGTAATATATAGTTTGTTAACGGATTGTTAGTGAATGACAAAAAAAAGAATATGAAATGGAAACAGCGCGTAAGGAAATTTGAGATAAATTCTCGCTGAACATACATAAAAAAATATACGGACGAATTGAGAACCTCCTCCTATATTTGGAAGTTGGTAAATAAAGCATATTATTACTTAAAGAGTAGATTAAACAATATAACTGATTTTAACCCAACAAGTGCTTAACGGACACCATTTGGCCGTAAAGATTATGACGCTAGGGCGATTAGCGGACACTATGTGTCCTTAAGCAAAGTAGTTGACGATCTTCACTATTCCGATTTGAGCTAACCCAAAAATCACTACATCACTGTTATCTTAAACATTTAGTACTGCAGTGATGCGTTTTGTTTGATGACATTGTCAAATCGGAACGCGCCCGAACGAGGAATTACAACATAATGTGCGCCCGCTCAACATTTTTGCTATCGCAAAGTACTTTGGTGTCTTTTAGTGCTAAGGATATAAAAATGATACTCTTTAGTGTAAAAGCAATAGAATTGGTGTTTGTGTAGTGTAAGAGGAGAAAATGTGGAAGAGAAATATGACCCCTGTAAAAAAAAATTGAACAAAAGAAATCACATGACATCTATGGAATAACAGATACTATCAATGTCTTATTTTATAAAACATAAGCGTAGGAAATTTAATCTAGTTTTCAACGGTATATAATTTATGCTACGATGAATAACTTTTTCCAAGCTTCCCGGTCTTGTGCTGCCCGCATCCAGCGACTCCTCGCCGCCGTAACCAGGTCGTCAGACCGTCTGGTGGGGGCTTTCCACGCTCTACATCACCGTGAGGGAAGCCTATGTCCTGCAGTGGGCGTCAAATGGCTGATGATGATGATGATGATGACGAATAATTTTTGACTGCTTAATTACGGTTTTTCTACGAGCGGGTCGTAAGAAAATAGTTTCCCGATTTTTGTGGAGCGCTCTAGGGGGTGCTGTAGAGCGCTGGAGCTCCTTGGTTCGCGCTATTGTTTTTTGTAGGCGTTAAGGAAAGGCACCATAGTAGTTTGTGAGAACTAAAATAAGCGTGATGCAGCGAGTTAGCGGCCACTCACTTAGTTAACAACAGCAAACTATTGCTAACGTAGTGAACAGAGCTCTTGTACTCAAAACAGAGCACTCCATCACCGCCCGAACCAAAAACAACCGTGTTAAGGCACAATTAAGATCCAAACTCCATTAAAGCAAGCCTAGGCGGAAACGAACGGCTACAAACGGCGGGCAAATCCGAAGTTAACGCGATTTATTGCTTCGTACGATGCAGATAACCGTAGTGGTGTCTTTATTTCGTGTGGAGATTTACAACGTAAGGGATAGGCAGATGGTGCCATTTTGATGCGACTGAGAGTCGGTCACATAATATGCCAAGTATCGATGGTCAATGTGGTGCAAAGGTTCTCGAGTGAAGACCACGTACCGACTCGCTGGACCGGTGATCTGAGGCAGATTGCTGGCAGAGGCTGGATGAAGATGGCCGATGACAGAAAGAAGTGGCTTGCCTTGGGGGAGGCCTATGTCCAGCAGTGGGCTGATTGATTTAAGATTCGGTAATTCAGTATTTTTTTGGTTTATTAAGGCTCCTATCACGTCTGACATCTATCTCGCTTGCTGAATGTCAAGTTACAATCTTACTTAATACATAAAAATCTCGTGTCACAGTGTTTGTTATCGAACTCTTCCGAAACGGCTTCACCGACTTCTATGAATTTTTTGTGTATATTTGGTAGGTCTGAGAACAGGTCGTAGGCTAATTTAATATGGCAAAGCAATGTTTGCTGAGTCAGCTAGTCATCATCATCATCATTCAGCCACAAAAAGTCCACTGCTGGTCATAGGCCGCCTCTATGGATTTCCAAAAAGACCGGTTGGAAGCGGCCTGCATCCAGCGCCTTCCTGCCACTTGGATGAGGACATCTGTCCATCTTGTGGCTGGTCGTCCTAGTCAGCTAGTATTTATATATAAAACCAAGTGTTGGTCACATCATTTACAACTCAAGAACGGATGACCGATCACTATGATAATTGAATTTGTCTCCGCACGGAATATCAGCATAATTGCAATATAGAGGTATGGGAAAAAATACGAAGAATATACATTTCTCATACATTTTGCTCGGAACGGCTCGAGAAAGAAACATTTATTGGTTCTGAAGCGGTACGAAGATCTCCGGGATAGCTAGCAAGGACAAAAATCGATATTAAATGGATAGAAACATTTTATTTTATTTTATTTTATTTCCACTTATACCTATCTTTACAGGCTTAGCCTAATTCGATTGGTATGAAACATACAATTTCCAAAATATCCTATGTCTAACAACTTACTAACTATTTAATTTAATTAACTTTTTATCCCTATAATTCACATACTACCAATCAACATAAGTGTTCCCTATAGCACAGCACAAACAACGCTGCTCTCTTGAAGTCACTCAGAGCAACATTGAAGAGGTCCGTTTGATCCGAGATGACATTCAAAGTGCGGAGCGCGCGCGTCAGCGGCGCCTGCGCCAGCAGGTTAGTGCGCGCGCGCGGCACTAGCAGCAGCGGCGGGCGACGGCGGCGCCCCACGTACTCGTCCGGCACACACAGACTCATCGCCCCCAACGCAACCGGATTGCACATCCTACCCACTACCACTTTGTGCATATATGATACCAGTGCGAGGTCCCTCCTAACCCTAAGTTCGTTGTACCCTACCATTCCCAAAATGTACCCGCAGGAAGTAGGGTCCCCGCGTACAGACTCCTGTAGATTAGAATAATCGAGCTAGAAAGATCAAGTAAGGGATGGGAGGGGCGCTGGGCAAGTCTTCTTAGCCTAACAAATCTGTTCCAGGTCATCGAACGTCTGAGAAGTCACTTAACCTACTTAAGCACAGTGTGAGTAAACAGTGCTGGTCGGATTTAGATGAATATTAATGTATTGTGGTGAATATAACTACAGATGGTGAGACACCCTAACATGGAGTTGTTAAAACTACCAAATGTAGTTTAAAAATTAGCATCTTTTCGTGCATTTTCATTCGTTTACATAGTTACTCTGCTCTCTTGAGGGCAGAGAACAAAGCCAACAAACCAAACATATTTAAAATTGGTCCATCCGTTCTTGAGTTATGATTATCATCATGATCATCATTCAGCCACAAGAAGTCCACTGCTGAACATAGACCTCCTCCATGGATTTCCAAAAAGATCGGTTGGAAGCGGCTCGCATCCAGCGTCATCCTGCCACTTGGATAAGGTCATCTGTCCACCTTTTGGCTGGTCGTCCTAAGCTGCGCTTGCCGATATTTGGTCTCCATTCGAGAACTTTTCGGCCCCATCGGCCATCAGTTCTGCGTGCTATGTGCCCCGCCCACTGCCACTTCAACATGTCGACGACTTTCGTTCGTCAACGGATCTCATCATTTCTGATTCGATCTCGTAGAGAAATTCCGAGCATAGCCCTTTCCATAGCTTGTTGCGTGACCTTGAGCTTTCTTATGCGGCCCATAGTGAGAGACCACGTTTCAGTGCCATAAGTTATGATTATGTTGAGCTATAATGTTATAAAATTAACCCGACTTTGGTTTATAGAAGAAACAATATAAATATATTGCTTTTGAATCCCGAAATCACGAGAACCTGCTTAATTGCATAACCGTATACCGTTAATGTTTTAATTTAATTTTCACGCGAGTTCCACGTCAGGTGGTATGAACTAAAGCGCGCTAGCCAAACATGCATTTCACGATAAAACAAATCAGATTTATCTACTTGCTCCGCTATGAAATTTAGGTTTTGGGAGAATATTATTGTAGGTAATATTCACGTGAATCCGATGACTGAAATCTTTTAGCCTAATGTTGTATAAAAAATACGTGACATGGTAGCTTTTCGGATCGATTACGATAGTTGGGATAAACGTGCTGTGGACAGTGACGCCTGGAGAGAGGAAGTTCGGGAGGGCCGCAAGACCTGCGACGAAGTATGGTGCTCGGCACTGCCGGACAAGAGAGCCAAGAGGCACCAAATCCGTGCCGACCCGACTCCGGATCTTCTTTTATATGGCCTACATGCAGCAGGGCTTGCCGCTCTCGAATCGGACTTTTTAGTCATTCCAAAAAGGGTCAAACTCTTAGGCGGTGCTTAAATCGTCCGTAACGGACGCAAACGCCTGTGATGATGATGATGATATTGAAAAATGTAAGGCAAAAGAAAATAATGCCTAACCCTACGACAGAAATGTACCCCATGCAAAGTATCTTCTACACATAAAATATGAGGTGATCTAAGGTTGGTGTCACAACTGACATGTCACTGTCTCGCTCGCACATTTTAAAGTTTTTTTATGATTGTAAAAAAAAATGTATACTTTTGATATATTTGGTCCAAGGATTTGATAGATAATAAAATTACGGACCTTCAGGACATATTTTTTTTATTCTGTACCTAGTTTTTTATTGAGAAAAATTTACACCAAAATTAATCACTTTCGAAAACAAGTTTTTTTTATTAAAACTTAGGTAAAGGATAGGAAAACAAAAATATAGTAATTTTTTTATCTATCTAACCCTCAAAGGTACTTTTTGTTTCACAATCACTACAAATATTGAATTGTGCGAGCGATGTAGCACGAGGGAAGTAATAATGACCTTAACACTTTAGGTTAAGGCTTATCTTTATGATACGAACAAAAAAATGAGTGAAAACCGGCCAAGTGCGAGTCGGACTCGCGCTCGAAGGGTTCCGTACCATTATCTTTACAACGTTTTAATATTTCAAGCGTCTACCTGTTGCCGTTATTAATATCGAGCAAAAAATGGCAAAAAAATCACGTTTATTGTATGAGAGCCCCCTTAAATATTAATTTAATTCTGTTTTAAGTATGTATGAAAATTTCAACTATCTAACTATCACGGTTCATGAGATACAGGCTGGTGACAGACGGACGGATGGATGGACAGCGGAGTCTTAGTAATACCTTACCCTTACCCTTTGGGGACGGAACCCTAATAAAGATGATAGTGAAAGTAAGTGAAAACTCGGGCAAAAAATTGATTTACGAAAAAGCTACAAGATAAAAATAAAATATAAAACAAGAATGTTTTTAAGTTAGTATATAATATATTATGAAGCGTTACTTATATGATCACTAATTCTTTATTAAAAGATATTTTTTTTTATCGAGGGATTGAGATTATAATGTTTTTCGGAGACAAAGATCTTTTCGAGACAATTTTATTCTTTGATTTTAGCGAGATTTTGAAACGGACTCCTAGTTTTACTTGTAACGTTTAATTACAAGTTTGTGTGTTACTTTGAATAAAAATTTGTTCAATTTGAATTTTTTGAATTTCAGAAAAAAAAAATTCTCTATGACACACTATGATGATATTTTTGCCTTTCCTGTACCGGATTGACTGGTAGAAAATACCATTAGTATTAAGTCCGCCTTTTGTACACTATCTTTGTGCAATAATTAATAATAATAATACACTACCCAGTTTACGCTAAAAATAATGTTTAAATAATGCACAATTAGCTCAATCGAGGCTTTGGATGAGGCGAGAATCTTGCCTCATCCGAAGACTCCGCATATGTGTTACGTACAACCTTATTGCGCGTCGGAAGTGGCGGCGTGAGGTGATGTGGAACGGGCTTAATTTGCGCGGCCACTGAACCTGTCTTGCTCGGTAAAGTCATTTGCTCGGTTAGCAAATGAGCGCTAATTTTCTATTAATAGTACGGTCAGATTTCTCAAGATAGAGGTATTGAACTTACCAGACAAGGGTTAAGATAAATAAATGCTAGTTACAAAATCAAAAATTTACGCTACTGAAATTATTTACTACTTTTACTACTGTACCACCGACGCGATTTTAGGGGCCGGCCGGACTTAAAGACTATACAGGTACGCGTCAAGTCCCTTATCGATCTAAAAACATCAGCTTAGGCAGCACGACGACAAGAGTCGCGCATTTTAACGTCAAAAGCCGCGACTCTCCATTACATTAATTGTCAAATTTTGACATTTTAGCGCCATAGTGATTTTAGTTGAAATACAGTCCTTAGGAGCCCCACCAGCTACATTATTTGAACGAGAAACAAACAGGTTTTCTCTTTCTTCAAGTTAATGTGGGATTTACATGTTATGGACAAGTCTCGCAACAACGTTGTAGGTATACACGTTGAAGCACTAACAAGTTTCCCAGTTTACTTTAGACACACCTTAATATATGCAAACAAGAAACGGAAGCAAGTTTTCAACGACCAGCGCCAGAATCGCCTTTGCCAGCAAAACCGAGCTCTATTGCTCTGGAATAAGGCATGGAAAATTAGCGGAACGATGAAAAATTTTGCTGGATTTATCGCGAAAGTGCGCTTCAGTAGAAATGTACAAGATGAATGGATTTTTCCCGGTTGAATTTGCGATGTAAGTGTGACGCTAGTTGATTCATATCAAAAATCATTAAAACAATATTTATGCAGTATTTAGTGTAACAAACTAAAATGTATAGATTTTAATAAATACCAACGCAAAAATTACTACAGAAATAAAAGTTTTCTGAGTAAAAGTCTTGATTTTCACCGATTATGACACCTAAAACGCTATTCACCAAGGACTTGACGTTACGCAATTAGTAAAATTAAAGCCATTGTAACGTGAGGTCTTTTTTTGCTGATCTCACCAATATTCATAATGCCATTGAGATATGGCAATATTTAGTAATTTAGAAAAAAATGTCAAACACAGTCGTCGAATACAAATTTGGCTTCTCTCGGAAAAAGTGTATGTTGAGAAGTTATCATATCAAATGATGTAAATTACTTCAGCCAGATGTCGCTGCCTGTAAATAATACAGAGAAGTTTGTAAAGAGGTTCGAAATTTCGCCGATGCCTGCACTTGCCCATTAGCTCAGTTGGGAGAGAGCTAGCACGGTTAGCCAGAGGTCGCGGGCTCAAGTCCCGGCAGAAGTAGAATTTTTAGCTTTTAAATAGACTGGAGCAAACGAAACACATTTCCAATGTCCACCATACTCAACAGTAGGCTCTATTTAAATAACGAAGCCTGTTTTCGTTATTTAAATAGAGCCCACTGTTGGGTATAGGCTTCTTTTACCCATCGAGTCTTTTTGCTGTCCAATATTTCCCAGCCACCTTCAAAATGTCGTCGACCCACCGACCGTCAACCTGGGCCTAGGTTCATTGTATTATGCCGACAACTACTTGAATGCCTCGATTCCATTTCACTGCCACTTCAAATCTGCGTGCGAATAAATTTCAAACGTCAACGGAACGAAAAAAAAAATCACGTGTCTCGACTGTGTAAACGTCATTGCACTATAATGCAGTAAAAGAACCGAGGCGCTGTTTCTGTCCACCATTTTTACCAAACGCGTTCTTCGGGCCTAACCAAATTCCCCTAATATCTTCACCTTTCTCTCCACCTTAAGGGGATCCAATGGCCTAACTAACGCCACCCATGAAAAAAAAAATCTTCTTTACAGATCTTATTAGCAAAAAGTGTCCGTGCGTACAAATTATCTAGGACCACGCACCTGGGACTAGATAGCATTTGTGACAAAAACGGCCGTTTTTGGCGTTAATGCTAGCTATCTATTCCTAGGTCTATTGCCTTAAGTTCACGGCCATGGGTTCGAAAAATCACTATTAACATGATTGAGAGATTGCACAGACACTTTTTGCAAATTCGGCCTGCAAATAAGATATGATTTTTTCCCCTTTTTTCCAAGATATCGCGAGGGACAGTTAAGGCTGCTCGCACAAACCAATATTTTATTTTTAGTGAGTCTTAAAAGAATTGTATACTTTTGATAAATGTTGTCTGAGATTTTGATAGATAATAAGATTACAGACACTTTGAATAGGTTTTAATCATCATCATCAGCCATTTGACGCCCACTGCAGGACACAGGCCTCCTTCGTGGTTTTCATAACCATGAGGGGGTTTGCAGTATGCGGTTGGACACTCAGGAAGACGCTGCTGCCCGTCTCCTGGTGATTGATTTCCTTAGTCGCCTTCTACGCCTTCCGCGGAAGGAAATAGAGTGAAGTTATTCTTAATCGGGCGCCACACGGAACGGTAATAGGTTTTAATAAAAAAGGTCATTCCAAAATTTTAAATTTTGGTACAAAATGTAATCCATTAAAATCTTTGTAAACGTAAACGATAAGAAGGAATATATCTTTTGAGTCTGTAATTTTATTAAATATCAAACCCTCACACTGTATTTATCAAAGTTTACTCATTTTACTCCATTAATTAAAAATGATAGAATGTGCAATCTTACAGCAATCTTGTGTGAAAAATTCAGATCCACGAGCTGGAAAGGCGAAAAAATTAAGCTGAAAAAATAGAGCTATTTTTCCACGGAGCAATCATGCAGCAGACTCAAATTACAATAACATTAGACTAACACAGTCCTGGCAGAGTCTGAGCTCGTAAATCACTCTGAGAAACCGAACAAATCACGTCATTATCGCGCCGTTATTCGGCGATTCCCATCCGACGTGATAAAAGGGTTTGGGTTTGATTCCGAGGTCGATTGGCTGCCAAACTAATGTTAATGTATCATTATTTTCACCCCACATCCGCCTGCGAAAGTAGGGGAGGGTTAGTTTTTCGCGTGCGTATTTTTGGGTCTATTACACTGCAGGTTGTTGATTTTACTCATGGGATCTTGTTAGGTAGGTACTCTTACCAACTTATCATCATAAGCAGCCTATATACGTCCTACTGTAGGGTACAAGCCTTCTCTCAGAGATAGAGAGAGAGTATGGGCCTTATCACCACGCATGCCCACCGCGGATTGGCGATATCAAGCGCTGAGGTATGTGCATAGCTCAGACACCCAGGTTTCCTCACGATGTTTTCCTTCACCATTAGCGAGTGGTATTGCTACTATATCTTCACAAACGTACATAACTTAGAAAGAAAAGTCATAGGTACATGCCCGCACTGGGAATCGAACCTGGGTCTTCCGCTTCCGAGTCCAATGTTCTACCCACTAGGCTACCACTGCATTACCAATTTATGTATTAGGCGCTTATCAGACTAATTTCTGTCAAATTGCGCGAAAGCGAAAAAAGATCGGTTTATAGATCTCGATCGTAAATAGAGATGTAGGTAGGTATCTAAAATCTTCTATGGACAGGGCGTCTCCTAATTCGAATACACAAAAAACATATTGATAATATTCTACTAACATTATAGATGTGAAAATTTGTGACGATATTTGGATGTTTGTTACTCAATCACGCACCAACGGCTGAACGGATTTACATGGAACTTGGAGTGCAGATAGACAAAGACCTAAATTGTGACATAGCATACTTGATATCCCGGTAATGCGTTCCCGTGGGATAATATTTATTTTAAGTTTAAAATAGATGGCGTTGTGCAAGAATCGTATGAACGGATTCTGTGGCGGTACGAAGTTCGCCGGGACAGCTAGTAACTTGTAACTGCAGCATCATGAATTCAATGACGGTCGAGTGCGGGACGGGGAAGGAGATCCAACCGCCAGGTGACGCAGATCTGCGCCTGCGTCGGTCACCGCGCGCGTGATCTGCCACTCCGCGCACCACGGCGGGACGCGTTGCTAGTGGGAGAATCGCCTTAGATTTAAGATTTCTTGAGAAAACAAGGTCAGAGTGGAGGTTTTTTTCGCTGTTTTTTTTTCTTTACTACTACTTGACCCGAAGACAGTGGCTAACATTGTACCTGGACATTGAACAAACAGAATGTGAATGCTTTATTCATTTATTGATACTTTTATTGCAGACAGAAATAAACGTAAATTTACGTACAAATAAATTTTGGATTTCCAATTTGTATGGAATGTTACTTTGCGGAAATCAAAAATAGCATTAAAATGTGATAATTAAATTAACGGTCGACTGACTATCGGAGCCTGAGGTTGCTTCGTATCGTAACGCATTTTTTCACACAAGTATTGGTGTCGGTGGTGGTGTGTTTGTGTCTTGCTTCTGCTTGAAACAGTGGGAGGGAGGGCGGTGCATTAACTAACCGCATGGTGCTTGTGGGATTTTGGCGGAATTTAGCAAAGTAATTTTCACATTATATTCTTTTTGTTGCACTAACCCGTGCCGGTTTAGAATATGATTTTAATTTTTACATATTAATGATTTCAAATTTCTGTATTAATATTAATAATGATTATTAAATTTGTTTACATACATACATACACAGCCTATATACGTCCCACTGTAGGGCACAGGCCTTCTCTCAGGGAGAGAGTATGGGCTTAATCACCACGCGTGCCCACCGCGGATTGGCAATTTGTTTATGGTATTATATTCTTTTTGTTACACTAACCCATGCTGAGGAGAATTTAAACCTATTTAGGGGCTAAAAACTCTACCCATGTACGTAATACAGAGAAGTTTGAAAATACGTTCGAAATTTTGCCGATGCTTGCACTTGCCCATTAGCTCAGTTGGGAGAGCGCTGGCACGGTTAGCCAGAGGTCGCGGGTTGAAGTCCCGGCACGGGTGGAATTTTTAGCTCCTGAATAGGTTTTTAAAATTGTTTATTGCACTTATAAAAATAAAATTACAAAGAAGCACTTAATGCTATGATCATTGCCTTGCGATTAATTTCATTTCATTTAAAATCAAAATCAATTTTTTTTATTAAAAGTAGCACAGAACTGCGACTTAATGAACGTTACAAGTTAAACTAGGTGTCCATTTCAAAATCTAGATCATTTTGGAGAAAAAATGGACAAAAAAACTCCAAACTTAGTCTTTTCAAGTCCGTAATTTACAGGATTTATATAAATGTTCTAAAACTCATGCATTGAACTGGCTTTAATTCCAGAATTCATTGTCATCTAAATAATCTTTAATGTTATAGTAGCTTTTTTGGCACAAAGTGCGCTTCACACATTTTTTGAACCGCGTTTCTGGCAAGTTTATTATATCCTCAGGGATCTTATTGTAGAAACGTATACAATGCCCCATAAAGGATGTATTAACCTTTGACAGCCTAAATTTTGGGAACGAAAGTTTATGTCTATTTCTAGTATTTACATTGTGTTGGCTACCTACAGTTTTAAAGTCACTGATATTTTTCCTAACATACATAATATTTTCATAGATATACTGACTAGCAACTGTTAGAATGTTAGTTTCTTTAAAGAAATCTCTTAACGAATCTCTATTGCCTAGCTTATATATGAATCTGATCGCTCTCTTCTGCAGGACAAAATGTCTCAATGGTCTCAATGTCTGCTGCCCGACCCCACAGTAGTATACCATAGGACATAATACTATGGAAGTAACTAAAATAAACAAGCCTAGCAGTTGCGACATCAGTTAGTTCCCGGATTCTTTTAACTGCGTCTGCTGTAGAACTGCGCCTATTTGCCAATTTTCCTATATGAGGACCCCATTGAAGCTTTGCATCAATTGTGATACCCAGACATACAGTTTCTTCTACAAGGTCTAGTTTATCATTCCCCAATATAACATTGCTGTCAACCATTTTGACATTTGGTAGTGTGAATTTTATACATTTTGTCTTTTTTGAATTTAATAATAAGTTATTAGAAGTAAACCAATATAGTACCTTAGAGAGAGCATTATTTGTATCCGCAAGGTCATTTTCTTGTCTCTTAATCTTAAAAATAAGTGACGTGTCATCTGCAAACAATACTATCTCTGACATATTTTGAACCATGAACGGCAAATCATTTACATATACGAGGAAAAGGAACGGGCCCAAAATAGATCGCTGTGGCACTCCCATCTTATTTATTCAGAAACAGTAAGCATTGCATTATAAATATAACTTTTGAATATTTTATGACTCACACGTATTTAAGTTATAGTAATAAATAATTTTATTACACAGTTTATGTAATTCTTAAGGTCACTAACACTTTCACTTTCGACTTCAACTTAAGTCAGCTGGAAGAAAATACTATCCAGCATTAAGCTCGCCCTTGTACAATTTTTTTTTTTTGCAATAAAGAACTTTTCAATTCAAAATTAATGTGTTCCATTCAATTAGCAAAAATTTTAAACTCTCTACTTTATTAAACTCTCGCTTTCCCTGCGTCACCTCACACGATGAGCTACGAACCTTTGAGTATCAAATGGTCAATTTTATGGAGAATATCATTAAGTACATAGTAGCCAGCTATGTCCGACCTATCAAAGAGAATACGAGCTCATAGTGGTGTAACTTTGCAGAATTTGACGTTATTTATTTACACTCTAGTGGCAACTCGAGTCTCGTCCGAGCAGAATGCTTTTATTGGGCGTTGTAAAACAAAATGTTGCAACAATATACAGCTGTACTGTTGACATAGTATTCTACTTAGATACTTTACATGCAAATATGCATTAACGTTCAGAAGTACAGTCTTCAGCTGATGCTGGTGAGTATGTATATTTCTGACAAGGCATTGTATATAAGACGACGTATTGTCTTATTTCATATCTACTAACAAAGTATAAGCTTTACTAATAATTGCGAGTAATTGGTCTGAAATGAACTTATATTACGAGTATTTATTGATGTAGCCCGTGTCACTCAAAGCATTTATGACGAATAGATTTAGATATTATTTGTCAAAATCGGACGATTGGTTGAGGTGTTATAAGGGAATATACATACATACATACGAGGTAAACACATTACCCTCCTTTTGATCTCCGCCGAAGTCGGGCAAAAGCATAACTATAGTCTTCCACAGCTTCTCCATTTACATAGGAGCTGTGTCAGTATAGACCCACCTATATAGGAATATATAATTAAATAAATAAATAAATTATTCTCATTTCAAATTAGTGTCCCTGCTCACCCTTATCTTCTCAGGTGCTAGCATCACAGTGACACTCCAAGATTATACGAGAAATGCTTAATAAACATAATAGCGAGCCATCAGCGCGCGCCATTTCAATTCCATTTCACTAAAGCATCGCCGTGCAAAGGGATGTAATGATAGACGGGATCACGGGACTGAGGTACTCTCTTTCGATAGTAATTATTATTATATCTGACACTAAAAAGTAGATAAACAAAAAAAAAATATCTAAAAAAAATATTTATTTCAAAAAGGGTGATTGGCAATATACAATGTCTGGTGAGCCCTTTCTTGAATCCTTTACCTGTTTGCGGGTTTCTAGTTACAGTAGTTTCCACTAGGCCAGATGGGGTATTTGCTAAGAAAATAACAAAGCTAAGATTTAGTTAAACTAAGGCAAAAAACAAAAAAAAAATACATATCACATGCAGCCTCGTAATTGAAGAAAAGCGAGTAAATTGAAAACAAATTCATAAATAACTACGATAGAAATAGATAAATATAGGTAAGTGCATAAAGAAACAAAATAATATATAGGTATAGCACTGTATGTACAAGAAAGGGAACACCATTTAGTTATACATGTAACGGATCCAATCGCTATTATTTATAAGGAAATGTATGATTGTTATTATTAAATAACTGTTTGTCTCTTTCTCTGACAAAGTTTTATTGTTAAAGCGAGCGAGAATCCAGTAGCTATCAGGTAACCATCGAAAACAGATATCGGTTGTTAATTTTTGTATGCTTTTCCCGAAACTTTCGTATTATATGCATTAAGTTACTTTTAACGAAACAATACCTGAGAAATTAAATAAATCAAGGAATTCTCGAAAAAAAGTATAATCTTGAAGATTTT
This sequence comes from Yponomeuta malinellus, assembly GCA_947308005.1. Classification (NCBI taxonomy): domain Eukaryota; kingdom Metazoa; phylum Arthropoda; class Insecta; order Lepidoptera; family Yponomeutidae; genus Yponomeuta; species Yponomeuta malinellus. The sequence goes on along the minus strand of OX371020.1, from coordinate 490,294 downwards.
TTTTTAGTAAAAAAAGTTAGAATTTCAACGTCAGAACGTCGGAATTTAAATCAATTGAGAAGTTAAGCTGTGACGAGGTAGAATTTTTGGTGAAATTTGTTATTTAGGCAGCAGCTTTTAAACTATAAATCATGAAAAATACACACTCACATACACACACTTTGTTAAATATACATAAGATAAGATAACAATATTCTTTATTGTATACCGCAAAAAATTATACGGAAATAGCAATGACAAAAGAAAAGATACAATACACACTCTGGCAAATATTAAACATTCATTGCAGGATTTTCTGACGAATCTTAAGCATTTTGTAAAACCTACAATCAATTATTGTGTGTTTTTCTGCAAAACGAAAATAATATTTTATTTAAAAACAAAAGCGTTTTCAATATAGACAGGATCTAATAAAAATGGATATTCTGAACATTATTTACAAATCGTCGGCAAATACACGTCAGGAATAGCCCAGTCAAGCGCCAAAATATGAATTAACGTATAACGTACCATGGCAGCTTGGCCCCCATGAAAAATTTTAATCCTGAGCGTTAGCGAGAGAATCAAAAGAGCACGAAGTGAAAAATCTTTGCACTCGAGTACAACACGTAACTTTTCATCCCACCTCAGCGAGGAAATGACTAAATGCAAAAAAAAAGCACAAAAGAGGTTCCGAGTCTGAGTTTTTAACAAAATAAAAAAAATTGTATGGTGAATTCGGCACCATGGAGGTAGCAGTAAATAGGTTTAATGATGTTTTGAATTTACAAACTTGGTACACACGATATTCTAAATTCAATTTACTTTATGCTCTAGAGGCTAACAACGGCTGTTGCACTCAGATATCGAAGAGCAAAAATTATCTTTCCAAGAGAATTGAAAAGAAAAGAATGTACTGAGCCTATCCTATCTTAACTTCAGTGTCACTTCAGGAAAGTAATCATACTGTTATTACGTACCGTTTGGATTATAAATGCTTGCTTTTAAACCACACGAACTTAAGTCCACGCTTCATTTGAGCTCGATTCAGGAGAGAAATGTACGCAAGTGCATGTTTAATAACGTTTTCGGAAGAGTTGAGTGTATTTACATGATTCGCACAGGGTTATTGTGAAGAAAATCACTCAGTCCCTTAAAACATAGATTTGTACAGATATGTTTTAATAGACTGGGTGAGACAATTACACTAAATTATTATGGCCTCATTTATAAAAACACGATTCCTTAAGACACTCTATAAACGCATATTAAAATAGTATGTGGTGGACATTTTAGAAGGAAAGGACGTAATCAAGATTAAATAAACTGTCTCCGAAGAGTCCTTTAGAGGAATCGTGTTGAATAAATAAAGCCGTTAGTTGTTATGTTTAAAAGAAGAATATTGCTTTAATTACTAAGTGGTTGCTTTAATTTATATCTCTACAAATATTGTGGATTCCCCTTACTGGGACGCATATCAGAAATTTGGACGTCTTAGAATTTGTTACTAGTCTATTGGTTGATATGAGATACAGATTTAGATTTGGCTTTTTTCTACGTTTGTACTAGATATTAAGGCCACTATTGCGTCTAGCATCCGTCTCACGCGCACATTCTAAAAATTTTAATCGTACAACGACATAAGAAAAATATATAATTTTGATAATTGTGATCTAAGGCTTTGCTTGATGATAAAATTACAGTCATTTAAAAATACACTCAGCGTGCTCAGTTGCGTGCAATAGGAGAGGCCTATGTCCAGCAGTGGACAAACCTAGGCCGATGATGATGGTGAAAACTAAGCTTTAGAGTTCCTATCCTTACTTTTCGATAGACAAAAATGACTAGCAAAATTAATAATTACGTTAGTAACTGTTAATAACCAAAAACTAAGAATAGGAAAACAAAAATATAAATTAAATATCAGTAACTTTTTTATCTAGCAAAGCCTTAGACTACATTTATTAAAAACTATATATAATAGTTATTTATAATTATGTATTCATAAAGTATGTGAAAATGTGCTGCGAGACGCGTAGCCAGACGTATTATCCATGATAACATTAGTTTCACTTAGAACAAGCACACTCCACAAAATTGTCCTGAATGGACTAAAATTTTCCAAACGGGCCATCTGTATTACACGCTCTTTATTTAGCAGCGCCATTTTTTTAAGATGGCGTCGTTTACGCGCGTAAATTATTGTTTATTCTTTGCGCTCGTGTCAAATGTCGGATGGCGGGGATTTGTCTCCGGGATAGGGTTTAAATGTTCGTTTTTACTGTTCTGTTTCGGTGTCTGCTTGTTGCTTATCTTTTTACGTGTTATGTTAATGTTATGTTGTGTGATCTACTTGGAGGGAGTTTTTAAAAGGATTATCAGGGTACGAATTCGAAGTTTCGCAGATTTTTTGTAGTTTAATACGGGGAATAAGTTGTGACAAACTTGAGTGTCTGAAGAGTTCAATTTTAAAAGTTTTACAACTCAAGTTTTAGGCAACTTTGTAACAAAAATGTAAGTTTACCTCGGTCGAATAAATTTAGAATTAATTTGGGGTTTCTTTGTTAGCTTCCTATCCACACAATTTAGTAATTCTTAAACTAACATCTATGACGTTCGTTAAGTACTCATACATTGTTTTTTTATTTAAATTTTAGTGTGAACCTGGGACCCGGAAGTGGGAGACCTAGGTTCGATCCCCGGTGCGGGCATGTACCTATGACTTGGTTTTCTAAGTTATGTACATTTGTGAAGTTATAGTAGCAATATCACTCGCTAACTGTGAAGGAAAACATCGTGAAGAAACCTGAGTGTCTGAGCTATTCACATACCTCAGCGCTTGAAATCGCCAATCCGCGGTGGGCACGCGTGGTGATTAAGCCCATACTCTCTCTCTGAGAGAAGGCCTGTGCCCTACAGTGGGACGTGTATAGGCTGCTTATGTATGTAGGTGCCAATAAGCAAAATTTAGCGGTGAAAATTTCTGTTGTGAAGTCATTAACGAACCCCAAATTACATTACCGAACAAAACCAGAAACCGAACAAAAGAAAAATCATAAACTCTTGAAAGAGAATGAAAGGTTCTTTATGCAACCCACAAGGCGTTATTAAAAGACATCGTTCCAAACTGCGCACAATAAACAACCCATTTGCGGCCCCACCGAAGATTTAGGGCGCAATGGAGCGTATCTAACTCTCTCTTTCTCGCTTAAGCGAATCGCGTTATTGCTATCTTAGACAATTTGAAATCTTATTTGCGTAAGTGCAACGATTTGTGAAGTTTCGAGGTTATATTTTACAGGAGTTTTGGGGAAATTTGCTTTGGATTCGTTTTATTGCTATCAACGTTTGAGGTTGTGGGTTCGACTCCCGTAGGAGGCCGTCGTTCTTGATTTGTGCAAATGGCCTCAATCTGGGTGTACTTCTATGTTTGTGACTTTCTTGCCACTTTACCACACCACAGAGTATCTTAGTTTATGACCTGGACTATACTCCATTCCAAGAAACGAGCTCCCAAAGAAAATCATCCAGGCACCCGTTGGTTCATTCGCGTAACCTTCAATAGCCACTGCATTAAGTAAACCTACCATATGAAGCGGACCGTCTTCGCTTATTGTTTCGTCGCGCGCAGTGACCAATGAGATCCAAGTATTTAGTTCCATAGGAAATCGACTCGTGGAACTGTTTTGTGAATAAACTATGATAATAATAGTAAGTTTCACACGTTTTGTGTCAACCTTACTATCATTATCAGAGTTCACTTTTTCATTCGTAGGTTAACTTTACTAAACTGTGTGTTACTAGTTAGGTGTTGGAAACTGTCTTTTTTTTATGCACTAGCTGTGAAAAAAAGGCCGCTACGAGGCAGAGAAACTGTGAAACTACATTGAGAAAATTAAACAAAATAAATTAAGAAACCGGCCAATTGCGAGTCGGACTCACGCACGAAAGGTTCCGTACCATTATCAATACAACATTAGACGAAGATCGAAATTGAGAATAGCGCCATCTATAGAAACCAACAAGAAGCGTTTAACATTTACATTTAAGGTTACATAGATGGCCGCTAGATGGCGAGCGCTGTCTTTAGACAACGTTTGTTGTATGGAAGCCCTCTTAAAGCTTCTCGCCCGGTTTTTTTCAGGTAACAGTAGCATGCTGACCCGAAGCAAGATGACTGCACGCGATATGGAGCTGAGGCTAAAGGCGACCCTGCTCGAGCTCAAAAAGAGCAAGGAGCTGTGTGACTCGCTTCTTCAAGAACGAGAGGAAAGTGAAGAGGAGATCCATAAACAAAATAAAACCAACTCAGCACTGAAAGAAGAGCTCAATGAATTGGACATCCAGTGCCAGGACTTAATTGCCCAGCGGGATGAGTTGCAACATCAAGTGAAATCATTTAACAAATGCCATGATGTCCACGATGTAGCGCTACAGCGCATACGCTCGCTTGAACACCAGCTTGCTGAGGCACATCACGAGCTTCAGCAAATAAGTGAGCAGGAACAACACAAAGAGAGCGCTAGAACTATGGCTCTATATAATGAAGTTATGAGTGACACAGGGATACCAACTGTCGACCTTACCACAGCCAGTGATAAGTCTTGCACTATGCAGAATAGCAGTAGCATGAAAATGAACAGTGTAAACAAAATCAAGAAGTATATTAAAACAAAAAAGTACATTCAGAAGGTACAGAAACTAATTAAACGAAGCCGAAGGAGTTTAGAAAGTGTACCAATTCACCGTCAAAAACTACAGTTAGAAACGGAAATGGCTGAATGTCAGAAGGAGCTATTCACCAGCAACGTGGACCACGAGCTAGCGATGGCTGAACTACAACTACAAGTCGAAGATCTGCAGTATCAATTACTGGACATCACCTGCAAGTACTCGGCTACGCAAACTCAGTATAATGACAGCATTTCAGCGATGAATGGGTTGATTGCACTCAGCAAAAGCAATCTGGAACGTGTCGAGTCCAACTCTATCCAGGATTTGGAAGACTCAGAAGACAGACCAAGTTTGTTACCACTGCCACTAACATCGAATGTGCTTACACACTCAGCCCCTATACAGCTGAGCTCCATGCAGCCTCGGAGCAATGGAACGGGCAGTCAGAAGCCATGCTTGTCTCCACTATGCCCAGTGCCCGACACACTGGCCCCTTTACTGCTGGATCTGGCACAACAGCATGGAGGTGAGCAAAATGGACCGCCTGCACCAACAAATGCGACAGTGGAGACCAATGTGCCATCAACCTGTGATGCAAAACTTGATGGACAAGCCACGACTAGATTGACCAGCAGTGATGATGCCTCTTACAAGACGATAATTTTTTCAGATAAGATAGGTGTAGGTTTAGGTAGCAGGCTGCAGTTCAATTTAAAGCAGCATGTAGAAAACATATGTATGCCTAATGCCTCTTATATGCAATTAGTCAACGCTTTGCTCAGCAAACAATATGATAGAAATACTACTATTGTATTATTAATGGGGAACAGCACAGGGATTCAAGAAAGTGACTTGATAAATTACTTTGAGTCCATATTAGTTTTGAATGTAAGGAAAATCATTATCTGTGCTTTTCCCTATTCAAAAACGTTGTCTGAGACACAGAATGCCCGGATAGGTAAACTTAACCGGCTATTGTATAACATGACCTTTGGTCATAGAGACCAAGTACTTTATTTTGATACGAATAACTTTATTCGAAATTTTATATTGACTAGGGACACAATGCATGTGCCCCTTTCTTCAAAGAGACAGATTGCCAAATTGTTGGCATTCAATATTTACGACCCAATTATTGTTAAGACAATAAAACAGGTACCTGTAGTCAATACAAACTGTAGAAAAAGTTCTACTAGTAAACCTCTGTATTCGGAGGCTTTAAAAAAACATAGCATAAATAAGTTAAGCTTGACTGCTGATTTAAACTGTCAGCGCAGACCACAGAAAAGCCCCCCCTAAAGAAATTAATTTTAGCTAATCAGAACATACAGGGTGGCTTTTCTGGAAAGTTACTAGAGTTAGAATTATTTTTAGAACAACATGAAGTTGACATACTTTGTGTCACAGAGCACTGGCTACTAGAGACTCAAATGAATTTTACTGTACATAACTATCAAATAGCCAGTTGCTACAATAGAAAGTCTTTACTGCATGGGGGATCTTTAATACTAGTAAAAGATAGTTTAAAATTTAAACAAAGGAAAGACATTTGTAGGCTTTCTGTTGAAAAAGTAATTGAGCTGTCATGTGTTGAATTGTCTAAACACATTGTAGTAAGCTTATACAGGCCCCCTACCAGCGATTACAGTATATTCGAATCGGTATTAGAGGATGTATTAAAAGTAGCTTCCAGTAGTAATAAGAAAGTTATAGTGTGTGGTGATTTTAATATCGACCTGCTAATAGATTCCCCTTTGACAACTAAATTACAAATTATTTTTAAATCATTCAATTTAGTCCATATTTTTTTAGAGCCCACCAGGATTACTGAAACTACTGCTACTTGTCTCGATAACGTCTATTGCGATTGCAATTTTTTTGATTACTCCACAGTGAATTGCTTAAAGTCAGATCACAGTGGTCAAATTGTAAATTTTGAAATAGATTCAGAAAAATCTAAGCAAGTTATTCTATGCAGGCCCATTACAAGTAAAAAACTAGAATCATTTAAATTACATCTTCAAAGTAGCTTAACTGCTCATAAAGGTAAAACCCTAAATGCTAACGCCCATTACGAAGACTTCTTTAGAGTCGTTTCAGTTCATTTTGAAAATGTTTTTAAATTAAGAGAATTACCTAGCAATGAAAATAAAGTAGGGTTTAATGAATGGGCCACTGCGGGCATCCGAAAAAGTAGAAACACACTGTATGCATTGTATGAGAAAAAAACATACACATATGACCACAGTTTTATAGAGTATGTTAAACTATATTCTAAATTATTCAGGGCCGTCTGCCACAAAGCTAAATGCGAACATATAAAGAAACAAATCCTCCAGTCTTCAAATAAATCTAAAACAATCTGGACTATTATAAATAGGGAAACTGGTAAAGCCAAATCAGGAGATCGCGAATTTTCTCTAAAGATAGATGATAAAGTAATAACATCAAATGAGGACATTGCTGCGGCCTTTGAACAATTCTTTACAAATGTTCCAATTGAAACTACGGCTCCTTTAGATTCGTCTCCTGATCTTGCTGCAAGTTTATTAAAAGTCAATGTCCCCTCGTGCGGTTACGAGTTTTCGTTCGACTTCATTAATCCCCATAGCGTAATTAAAGCGTTTAAACTATTAAATCTTAAAAAAACGGAAGATTTGTGGGGAATGTCAGTAATCATAGTTAGTTCAGTAATAGATGTCCTCGCTTCTCATTTAGCAAAAATTTTTAACAAATGTGTAGGTGAGGGTTCATTCCCTGACCTAATGAAATACAGTAGGCTCGTTCCGTTGTTTAAAAGTGGCGATAGGCATGATCCCACAAATTTCAGACCAGTCTCGATCCTACCCGTATTGAGCAAAATATTCGAAAAGATTGTTTTAGTTCAACTACTTACGCACTTTAATAATTATCAACTTCTCCATAACCAGCAGTTCGGCTTCACGCAGGGACGGTCGACGACGGACGCTGGTGTCTTGCTAGTTAAACATATTTATAGTGCATGGGAGGATCGTAGGGATGCTATAGGTGTTTTTTGTGACTTGTCAAAGGCATTTGATTGCGTGGACCACGAGACACTTTTGGTAAAACTAGAGCATTACGGAGTAAAGGGGAAAGGTTTAGAACTGATGAGATCTTATCTAAAAGGAAGGGTTCAAAAAGCGGACATAAATCGTATAAAATCCACAGGTTCACAAATAAAAATGGGAGTACCACAGGGATCAATTTTGGGGCCGTTCCTTTTCCTTGTATACGTAAATGATTTGCCGTTTATGGTACAAAACATGTCCGAGATAGTATTATTTGCAGATGACACGTCACTTATTTTTAAAATTAAGAGACAAGAAAATAATCTTGACGATGCAAATGATGCTCTCTCGCGTGTGTTGGATTGGTTCACGGCAAATAATCTGCTTCTAAATTCCAAAAAGACAAAATGTATAAAGTTTACCTTACCAAACGTAAGATTAGTTGAAAACAACATTGTACTCGGAAAAGAAAAACTAGAATTTGTAGAAGATACCGTTTTTCTAGGCATCACAATCGATTCAAAATTGCAATGGGGTCCTCATATTGTAAAACTAGCACACAGGCTTAGTTCTGCAGCATATGCAGTAAAAAGAATTAGAGAGCTCACTGACGTTGCAACTGCTAGGCTTGTTTATTTTAGTTACTTCCACAGTATTATGTCCTACGGCATACTACTGTGGGGTCGGGCAGCAGACATTGAGACGATCTTCATCTTACAGAAGAGAGCCATCCGATTTATTTACAAGTTAGGTAGTAGGGATTCGCTAAGAGATTTCTTCAAAGAAACCAACATCTTAACAGTTGCATGTCAATACATTTATGAAAATATTATGTACGTTAGAAAAAATATCAAAGACTTCGAAAATGTTGGTGGCCACCATAATTTTAATACTAGAAATAAACATAAATTGTCATTTCCACTATTTAGACTTGCAAAAGTTAACACATCCTTTATGGGGCACTGTATAAGGTTCTACAACAAAATTCCTCAAGATATATTAGAGTTACCTCCAACGCGATTTAAAAAATGTGTTAAGCACATTCTGTGCAAAAAGGCTTACTATAACATCAAGGATTACTTAGAAGACAAAGATGTTTGGCATTAAACAGTAGATTAATATTATTTAAAGGACGATTGTGACTAGTGTTCAACACATTCATGACTAATATTTTAAGTTGAAAACTCTGTTAATTAAGTTAAAACGTGTTTTGAAAAGAATAAATGTGGAGTTTCTTTGTTAGTTTCTTCTCCACATAATCCATTAATTGTGAAACTAACAACTTTGACGTTCATTAAGTAAACATTCTGTTTTTACAATGAATAAAAATATTTGAATTTGAATTTGAATTTGAATATTTATTTTATTCTGTGTTTAGTGTTCGTTATTACAGCGGCAACAGAAATACATTATCATACATTATCATATTATTAAGGCATTGGTGAAATCTCACTACCTCACTGTTTGAACTGTGTAAACTGTTGCTTATATATATTTAATTATGTATTTATTTTGTAGGTATTCATGTATATTATATACATGTAAACTGCTGCTTATATATATTTAATGTAGTAGCTATTTTTTAGGTATTCATGTAAGTATATTATTGGTACAATATGTAATTATAAGTACTTATAATTCAATTCAATTCAATTCAAATATTTTTATTCATTGTAAAAACAGAATGTTTACTTAATGAACGTCAAAGTTGTTAGTTTCACAATTAATGGATTATGTGGAGAAGAAGCTAACAAAGAAACTCCACATTTATTCTTTTCAAAACACGTTTTAACTTAATTAACAGAGTTTTCAACTTAAAATATTAGTCATGAATGTGTTGAACACTAGTCACAATCGTCCTTTAAATAATATTAATCTACTGTTTAATGCCAAACATCTTTGTCTTCTAAATAATCCTTGATGTTATAGTAAGCCTTTTTGCACAAAATGTGCTTAACACATTTTTTAAATCGCGTTGGAGGTAACTCTAATATATCTTGAGGAATTTTGTTGTAGAACCTTATACAGTGCCCCATAAAGGATGTGTTAACTTTTGCAAGTCTAAATAGTGGAAATGACAATTTATGTTTATTTCTAGTATTAACATTATGGTGGCCACCAACATTTTCGAAGTCTTTGATATTTTTTCTAACGTACATAATATTTTCATAAATGTATTGACATGCAACTGTTAAGATGTTTGTTTCTTTTAAGAAATCTCTTAGCGAATCCCTACTACCTAACTTGTAAATAAATCGGATGGCTCTCTTCTGCAAGATGAAGATAGTCTCAATGTCTGCTGCCCGGCCCCATAGTAGTATACCGTAGGACATAATACTATGGAAGTAACTAAAATAAACAAGCCTAGCAGTTGCAACGTCAGTGAGTTCCCTAATTCTTTTCACTGCATATGCTGCAGAGCTAAGTCTGTGTGCTAATTTTACAATATGTGGACCCCATTGTAGTTTTGCATCGATTGTGATGCCCAGAAATACAGTATCATCTACAAATTCTAGTTTTTCATGTCCAATTACTATGTTGTTCTCAACTACTCGTACGTTAGGTAAGGAAAACTTTATACATTTTGTCTTTTTAGAATTTAACAGCAGATTATTTGCTGTGAACCAATCTAGTACTTGCGAGAGAGCATTATTTGCATCGTCAAGATTATTTTCTTGTCTCCTTATTTTAAAAATAAGTGACGTGTCATCAGCAAATAACACTATCTCAGACATTTTTTGTACCATAAACGGTAAATCATTTATATAGACTAGGAAAAGGAGCGGCCCTAAAATAGATCCCTGCGGGACTCCTATTTTTACAAGTGAACCCGAGGATTTAATACGATTTACGTCTGCTTTTTGGACCCTTCCTTCTAAATACGATCTTAAAAGATCTAAACCTGCACCCTTTATGCCGTAGTGTTTTAACTTTAGGAGTAGCGTTTCGTGGTCTACACAATCAAATGCTTTTGATAAATCACAAAATATGCCTACTGCATCCTTGCGATCCTCCCACGCGCTGAAAATATGTTTAAGTAACATAACTCCGGCGTCTGTTGTATTCCGCCCTTTAGTAAAACCAAATTGCTGGCTATGAAAGAGTTGGTAATTATTGAAATGCGTAAGTAATTGATCTAAGATGATCTTCTCAAATATTTTACTTAATACTGGTAGTACTGAGACGGGCCTAAAATTGGTTGGGTCGTGTTTATCACCGCTTTTAAATAAGGGTACTAGTCTACTATATTTCATGAGGTCCGGAAATACTCCCTCATCTACACATTTATTGAAAATTTTTGCTAACGGTAAAGCTAGGACATGGATCACTGAACTAACAATTTTTACTGACATACCCCACAAGTCCTCGGTTTTTTTAAGATTCAATAATTTAAATTTTTTAAGAACGTTATGGGGCTCAATGTAATTAAATGAGAAATCGTGTTCGCACGAGGAGACATGGTCTTTTAGTAATGTTGCTGCACGATCAGGTGACGAGTCTAACGGAGCTGTAGTCACGATTGGAACATTAGTGAAGAACTGTTCAAATGCTGCAGCGATATCTTCATTAGTCGTTATTATTTTGTCATCAATCTTAAGCGAAATATCTCGATCTCCTAATTTTGTTTTACCCGTTTCTCTATTTATTATTGTCCAAATTGTATTAATTTTATTCGGTGACTGTAAGATTTTATTCTTTATATGATCGCATTTAGCCTTATGGCAGACGGCCTTAAATAATTTGGAATATTTTTTTACGTGCTGTATGAATTTGGTGTCATATGTATAAGTCTTTTTGTCATACAGTTCATAAAGTGTGTCTCTACTTTTCCGGATACCCGAGGTTGCCCATTCACTAAATCCTACTTTATTCTCATTATTTGTTAGCTGCCGCAATTTAAAAACTTTTTCAAAACTACCCGACACGACTTTGAAAAAGTCTACATAATGAGCATTAGCATTTTGGTAATTTTCTTGAGTTTTTATGCTACTTTCAAGGTCTACTTTAAATGACTCTAATTTTTTACTTGTTACGGGCCGGCAGAGAATAACCTGTTCTGCGTTTTTTCTATCTATTTCAAAATGAACAATTTGACCACTGTGGTCTGACTTCAAACAATTTACTGTAGAATTATCTGAAAAGTCGCAATCGCAGTAAACATTATCTATGCAGGTGGCAGTAGTTTCGGTTATTCTAGAAGGCTCCAAGAAAATATTTACTAAATTAAACGACTTGAAAATTATTGTCAATTTGGTATTTAAAGCCGAGTCTACCAATAAGTCGATATTGAAGTCACCACAGACTATGACTTTCTTATTACTGCTAGAGGCTACCTTCAAAACATCCTCTAATATCGATTCAAATGAACTGTAATCGCTGGTAGGGGGCCTGTATATGGCTACTACAATGTGTCTAGACAGTTCAACACATGATATTTCAATTACTTTTTCAACAGAAAGTCTGCAAATGTCTTTCCGTTCTTTAAATTTCAAACAATTTTTTGCTAGTATCAAGGATCCCCCGTGCCTTGCAGACTTTCTATTGAAGCAACTGGCTATTTGATAGTTATTCACAGATAAATTCATTTGTGTTTCTGGTAGCCAGTGCTCTGTGACGCAAAGTATGTCCACTCTATATTGTTCTAAGAACAACTCTAATTCTAATAACTTTCCAGAAAAGCCACCCTGTATATTCTGATTAGCTAAAATTAATTTATTTAAGGGGGGCTTTTCTTTTGTCTGCGCTGACAGTTTAAATCAGCGGTCAAGTTTAACCTACTTAAACTAGGTTTTTTCACAACCTCAGAGTACAGAGGTTGGGAAGTATCAATTTTCTTACATTTTGTATAGCCTAGAGGTCCCTGTGCATTCTTGTAATCTCTCGCTGTACATCCATCTACCGACTGTATTCTTGGTGCATTCCTCTCCATCCAAAGGTTGTCTGGAAGAGATCGCTCTAAGCGATAAGACCGCCAATTGTATACCACTACTTAGATATAAGAAACTATTTGTAATATCTTTCACCTGGTTGTGCAATAAAGTGTTCTCTATCTATCTATCTATTATCTGTTTCAACTGCCTAGCTATCACGGTTCATGATATACAGGCTAGTGTCGGACAGACAGACAGACAGACAGACAGACATACAGACAGACGGACAGACAGACAGACGGACAGACAAACAGACAGACGGACAGTGAAGTCTTAGTGATAGGGTCCCGTTTGGCACCCTAAAAATGGCAGGTTCAGGAATTGCAAATATAAGCGTCAGCTCCTTTAAAAAAAAACCGTGTAATGTAAGTAAAATGTAACCGAGAAGAGAGCACGCATATGGGTTTATATGCTGTCGACTACACAAAGAAAGTGAAAGTCAAGGGAAAATATTGTATTTACCATAAAATCAATGATTCATCATAAGCAGCCTATATTCGTCCCACTGTAGGGCAGCCTTCTCTCAGAGAGCGTGCCCACCGCGGATTGGCGATTGCAAGCGCTGAGGTATGTGAATAGCTTAGACACTCTTATCTTATCTTTTCTCACGATGTTTTCCTTCACAGTTAGCGAGTGGTATCGCTACTATAACTTCACAAATGTACATAACTTAGAAAACCGAGTCATATAGGTACATGCCCGCACTAGGAATTGAACCTGGGTCTCTCGCTTCCGATTCCAATGTCCTACCCACTAGGCTACTATCGCTAATCAATGTTTGCAGCACACAAATAAATAAATATGTATTATTTTTATGGTAAAAAGGAGTCCTATGTCCTGCAGTGGGCGTCAAATGGCTGACGATGAAAAAGGAAGGGGTTCAGCTTATGGTTGTGACTGCATGCGTAGTCAGTAGCGCTGGTTTTTAGCCCTTCCCCTTTATTCGCATTTTAAAGAAATCTCTAATGGCACAAAATAAATTAAGGTGCATTATATTTTAGTCGCACAACAAAAACAGAAAAGTGGATCTTGCAAGTTTACATTTAGTTAAAAACTCCAACTACCCACATATTTTAACCACTTTCCCAGAGCTCTTTGCTTTTCCTCGCAAAACTTTCGCCTTTCGACTAACAAAGAGTTTGGTTCAAAGTTTTCACATTGTTTTTGTGTTCTGTCAGGTTGCCTTCCGATAAGAAAGTGTACAGGCGACACGAGTGTAAAATATGGATGGTATTTACCCGACTACGACCGAGCTAAAAAAACTGAAATAAAAAGTAACTAACAACCCGACTGCTGAGTATTAACTACTAAAGAGGCGAAACCAACCTAGACTCCTCGTAAAAAACAACCTCGTAAAAAGTTACATTGTTGAATTTGGGTTCGTCTCATCATCAGCCATTTTTACGCCCACTTCAGGACGTAGGCCTCCCTCACGGTTTTCCCGAACCAAAAAGGGTTATGCCATAATCGCCACGCTTGGCAGGCGGTTTGGCGATCGCAGTTTGCAGTTGGAATCTCAGGAAGACGCTGCTGCCCGTCTCCTGGTAACTTATTTCCTTAGTCACCTTCTACGGAATGAAATGGAGTGACGCTATTCTTAATCCGGCACCACACGGTTGGGTCCGTCTGCTTGATACTTAATGCTCAGCCGTGTCGCGCTTGAAAAGTATCACGGTGGGTAGATAAATGAATAGACGCGGCAACGGTTAAAAGACGACACGAATTTATTTAACGTGGGTTCACAGAAATACCTGCACACAGTCATTCACTTTCCGGTTGGCACGGAGACGCACTCCCCTAAAGTCGGCAGGCACGTAGAGTGACCCTCGATAGTGCGACTCGCAGGCCAGGGAGTCTTCCACTGAACAGAAAATGTTCTGTGGAGTCTTCCCTTCCGTCCGGTATTTGATGTCCCGAGGGGAAACTGCAGAACCAGGGTAGAGGTCTGCAGCTCCAGTTAGGCCGGTCCAGATTAGACCGGGAGTTTAGCGCCCGGTGTCTGGGCCCCAATAGTGGGAATAAAGACAGCTTGAGTTGTCTTAGTCGAAATTCGACTGTTTAATAGTCGATCGACCGTTCAGTGCGGTCCTCGTAAAATAAAGAGCACGGCAGAGGCGCGTACGCGTAGCCGAACTACTTGACGGCTCGCTGTAAGACCGTTGGCGATCGGTTGTCAGGTCAGTTTTTAGGACAATACCGCTTCGAGTGGCTAGTGATGTAGACGCAGTCGATAAATGTAGTTTATCGATAGTTGTAAATTTCTTAACGATATATCGGAAATTAATTATCGATACTCGTTATTTCAATAGCTTTATAATAGGGGTTAAAGTATGAAATTGCCGTTTTATTGCAATAGGTTCTTTGAATTGACATAGAATCTTCATGGTTTGAGGTTTTCGAATGAAACTTTTTTCAAATGGTTTCTATGATGTTCTTTTTTTAAAAAATGTGAAACATTTGAATATCGACTTTCAATTGTTTTTGTTATTCAATTTAGACAAGAAAGATGGATACTGCGAAAATTCGAGTGATTTTTTAATACGAGTTCCGACGCGGAACTAACGCGGCAGAAACAGCCCGCAATATCAATGCTGCGTTTGGAGAGGGGTCTACTAATGAACGCACCGTGCGATTTTGGTTTAAACGCTTTCGTGATGGAAATTTCGACTTAAAGAACGAGCCACGAGGAAGACCGCCCACACAGGTGAATAACGATGAATTAAGAGAGATAGTGGAAGCCGACCCTAGTCAAACTACCCAGGAATTAGCGGCATGGTTTAACGTTACCTTACCCACAATATTGACTCACTTGCGTCAAATCAATAAAATAAAAAAATACGAAAAATGGGTGCCTCATAATCACTCGAATTTTCGCAGTATCCATCTTTCTTGTCTAAATTGAATAACAAAAACAATTGAAAGTCGATATTCAAATGTTTCACATTTTTTAAAAAAAGAACATCATAGAAACCATTTGAAAAAAGTTTCATTCGAAAACCTCAAACCATGAAGATTCTATGTCAATTCAAAGAACCTATTGCAATAAAACGGCAATTTCATACTTTAACCCCTAATATTTTAATAATTTAGTAGGTTTAAGTATAGATTATTTATCTGTAAGTATTAGGTTAAGTTCAATTTTTGTATGTTTTAATAAAATTGTTTACATAATAAATAACGCTACATCAATCGGGTTCGTAATTGTTTATTTTATTTTATATTTTTTGTATTTTCAGTATATTTTTAATTTGATTTTTAAATTTGTGCTGATATTGTATAGCCTATGATACTTGCGCAACCATGACAAATCGATTGAGATATTATTAGTCATCATCATCATCAAATCTGACAATTGGTTAAGGAGTTATGAGGGAACACAGAATTGGAGATACTTACATACATACATACAAGCTAAACACATTTTGTTACCCTCCTCTAGGTAGAGAAAACTTTATTGTATATAAAAAGGAAAGGTGTGTGTGTGTTTGTGTGTGTTTGTGTAACACATCTAGGACAAAAACTGACCTTATGCTCAGAGTGAACTACTCTTGCGCCGATTCAGTCGTATGTACGCTACATAATAATAATAAGCAGCCTATATACTTCCCACTGTAGGGCACAGGCCTTCTCTCAGAGAGAGAGAGTATGGGCTTAATCACCACTCGTGCCCACCGCGGATTGGCGATTTTAAGCGCTGAGGTATGTGAATAGCTCAGACACCCAGGTTTCCTCACGATGTTTTCCTTCACCGTTAGCGAGTGGTATTGCTACTATAACAAATGTACATAACTTAGAAAGAAAAGTCGTAGGTGCATGCCCGCACTGGTAATCGAACCTGGGTCTCCCGCTTCAGAGTCCAATGTTCTACCCACTAGGCTACCACCGCACCTACTGTACGCTACATAAAATTGTACAAATCTATGACGAAATTATTTCGCTTGTATGATTTGCCATGTAGTTTTCCTCCGCCATTTTTATAGCCAGTATTTTTAATATCCCCGAGTTCCCTTTTACGTGACCGGTGGCAAAGGAGCCGTGCAAAGAGAAACTTTAATCAAATGTACCTAACTGTGCCGCAAAAGTGTTACCAACCTATTGGGGGAGAGTCTAGCTTTGACAGGAAGTGTACAGTCGCCAGGCAGCTACGACTTTACGGTTTAGTTGTGAACTAGTTCGTAACGTAACTGATTACATATGCAGCCTATACACGCAAATAAGAGCAAAAGTGTTTTAACATCCCGGAAGGATCAAAAGTATCTACTGGTCCAACTGAGGTTGGCAAACTGGAAAAGTCAGTGTAAAAAAAATCCTTTTATTACTAATAGAGCTCGAAGAATTGCTCGGTTGAAGTGGCAGTGGGCGGGGCACATAGCTCGGAGAATTGATGGCCGTTGGGGCGGAAAAGTTCTGACCTGGCGACCGCGGGCCGTACGCAGCGAGGGCAGGCCCCCCACCAGATGGTCTGACGACCCGGTTACGGTGGCGGGGAGTCGCTGGATGCGGGCGGCACAAGACCGGAAAGCTTGGAAAACCACGAGGGAGGAGGGAGTCTTATGTCCTGTAGTATGCGTTAATGATGATGATGATGAAATTTGTGATAAGGCCACCTCCTGTAATTTCCATTTTATGAACAATAAAGTGTTTTCTATCTATCTATCTAGCAAATATCTATAATATCTAAATATATATTTACATATTTTTAAATACATATTTACTTTTCTTGCTGACCGTACCATTTTTCCGAAACCTGTAAATGCAGTTTATAACTGATCCAAAAAGTTGGAGGTGGACTGCTAAAGCCAATTTCCAATAGCTGCAGATACACCTTACTTGCCCAGTATTGGACTTTAAATTTCGTCGATCTATGACTTAAAATATGGGCAAGTGGCCCAACTGCACATAAGCTTACTAGAATAACAACGAGGCCCGAGAAACTCGGAGCTCACTTCATAAACCCTTGCGCGGGCTTACCCATGCAACAGTTTTGCTTTGGGATGCGAAAAGAAGGTTCCTTCTTCCCGTAGTTAACCTAATAAGTATGCAAATCTATATTCATATTTACACTACCCGTTCACTTTTCCTTCAGCAACTCTCTGCCGTCGGTTGACTGGAAGAAATTGCTATAAGCAATAAGACCGCCAATTGTACTGTATTTTTGTAAATATTTTATGTTTGTGTTTTTCCTGGTATCATAAAGAATATTCTTATCTTATCTAATACATAAAAAAATTGTGTCAGTGTTTGGTATCGAAATCCTCCGAAGCGGCTTCAAAGATTTTTATACTTTTTTTGTGTGTATTTGGTAGGCCTGAGATTAGCTCGCAGGCTAATTAATATGGGAAAATAACGTTTGCCGAGTCAGCTGGTAACAAATAAAATAAAGAACTTGATCAACACGATCATTTGTCCTGGGGCGCTACTACGTAAGTTCTCCTCTGTATGGAGTGGTCTGCTTTGACCTACTCCAAACTGCCAAATACATACATATTTTGACACTTTAGAATCTCCAAAATGGTTAACCTAATAGAGTGAACAGTTACGTGATAGAAGGGATGGTTGAAAACTAAAAAAAAGGATGGTACTATGGCACTTTATTGTACATACTAGTTACTTACTTAATTATAACCTAGTGTCCCTCATCAGGGACACAAATAGAAAAATTACAGAGATTAAGAGTACAGATGACGGCCTCACTACAAGTGATTTCTACTGTCAACCTTTGAAAAAGTAGAACCAAACCACAGCTCACCTACTAATGAGTGTCTGAGGCGTTCACATACATCGACGCTTACAATCAGCAATAAGCAAAGGGTATACTCTTTTTTCGAGAGATGGCTGTTATGACAAAGTGTCACTGGGAAAAAAATACTAAGTGTGTGCAAGCTAGGCTTTGCCCTGCAGTGAGAGTTGGAGGCTGGTTGTGATATGATAAAGTGTCACTAGGAAGAGAATACCAAGTGTGTGCAAGCCAGTAGTTGATCGAGCCTTCAGTTCAAACTTCAGACATTCTGTAGCCTTTTGAATACCAAGCATGTTTTTGTTTGGCCGACGAGAATCGAGGCTCATGGGTTAAATCTATAACAAATAGGATTTACCTTTTAATATTTTTGGGTTGGGAACTGCTTACCCTGATAAAATCGCCGTATGGACGCCACAATGGCCTTATAGAGCTCTCTAACCGAATGGTGTCAAAGTTGACACTACTAGTCTGGCTACGTGCGACGTCTCTCCCTCTCTCCTTCTGACCTATAAAGGGATGTACCGGTTAAACTGTAACAGGTATTGTAGTAGTTTATTCTGAAGATTCCAACCGCATACTGCGATCGCCAACCCGCCAGCCAAGCGTGGCGATTATGGCAAAACCCCTCATGGTTATGAAAACTACGAAGGAGGCCTATGTCCTGCAGTGGGCGTCAAATGGCTGATGATGAAACGATTCAAACTTATGGAAGATTGCTGGAATCGGCTGGATGAGGAAAGCCGAGGACAGGAAATGGCGTGTCTTGGGGGAGGCCAACGTAACGTTAACGTTTTTTATTGTGCAATAAAGTGTACCAAACAAACAAACAGACAATGTAGGCTTTCGTTCCAGCAGTGGAAAAATGCATGCTAATTGATTGAAATTCACACTCTAGTTCTAATTAATTCAAACCACGTATTGGATTATCAAAAAGGTATGTACATTACTTTTTAGGGTTCCGTACCCAAAGGGTAAGGGTAAGTAACCCTATTACTAAGACTCCGCTGTCCGTCCGTCCGTCTGTCTGTCACCAGGTTGTATCTCATGAACCGTGATAATTATACAGTTGAAATTTTCGTAGATGATTTATTTCTGTCGCCGATATAACCAGAAATACTGAAAATAGTATAAAGTAAATATTGAAGGGGTGCTCCCATACAATAGACATGGTTTTTTGCCATGATTTGCTCGATATTAATAGTTAAAAGTCCGCCTCGTACTTGAACGGTTTTTATATTAAATCAATGCGTGCAGAGATACGGGTATAACTTATAACCATACATGTCGTTGGATCCATTCCATTTCATCAAGTCAAACCGAATATTAATTTCGAAGCCGCCTTTTTAATTACGGCTTAAAGTCGACATAAGTCGACAAATCCGTACATTTCCTGTGTGTAAGTATTTCATTTTGCTCATTCATACGTCTGTCTTTTCAGGATCTGAACAAATAAACCGACGGCGTAGTGACATAGAGTTTAGCGTGTAAGCACTTTTTTGTATGAACTTTTTCCTTATTCATAGTTTAGCTCGGCTTAACTTGTGTTCCTGCTTAGCTATTCTTAGTTTGTAAAATCGGCCAAGTGCGTCTGGCCACGCGCAATGTAGGGTTCCATAGAAGGAAGAGTTTTTTTACCTAATTTTCAGAACTAACAATTTCATCAAAGTAATTTTCAATAGAACTTGTACGAAGTTTTCCCTTTTATAAGTTGGTCACCTTTTACTCGTTAACTTGCAAATCCTACTTAGCCGTGACGCTTTTCCTTTTAATTTCATTAAATGTGCTACTAACCTGAATTTTTTCACGTTTCTACAATCAACCGTTTTGCCGGGACTAGGGGGACGCCCTACTGTAACGAAAATTTGCGCGTTAAAGCTTAATATTTCGCAAACGGATCCCTAAATCGACAACGCAAACGAAACGACCAATCCAACGATACGAATACACAATATCGTGAAAATGAGAAAAAAATTGCATCCCAGGGTGTCTAAAGACAGCTCTCGCCATCTGGCGGCAATGTATAGTAGCACCAATGTCATAATGTCAGTTATCGCTTCGACGCTTCTTACAGATTGCTGTAGATGGCGCTATTTTCAATACTACCAAATCTTGTCTATGGCCTGTACATGTATCGCTCTCTTACGCAACAATGGCTGACGAATAAACTTGTGTTACCTAAGAAAAATCCTTTAAATTATTACGACGCATTCTCCCTGGATTCCTGAAGCGCTTTCGCCAACACAGGGTGTACGGGAGGTACACAAAAAATTTTCTTTTCAAGTTTTGATCTTACTGTTTTGTCGGCGTGATTTAGAGTGCGCGGCAGCGCCAATGTCCTCCTCCAGACCATTGCGGACAAGGTCGATAGCCCCATCCTGGTGCATTGGGTCAAGCTCCATCTCACTACCTAGAGCCTGGGGGGAGCCCGGGTTATGTCTCTAGTGTAAACAAATACTGTACCTATTTTATATATATATATCAATACAATTTTAATTTAGAATTATTTTTCACTGATTTTATAATTATTGTATTATATTTTATATTAATTAATTCTGCTGTGATGTTAACATTTTTATTATTATTGCTGTTATTATTGTCAAATATGGACCCAGGTCTGACATAAATATTTTCATTAATTCATTAATACATATCTATGCAAAATTTAAGCTTTTTAGTACTTGTCCTCTCTGTGCTAAGCCAGGGACAGACGTACAAACGAAAGGAAGTGGCGAAACTATAAAGGTTCCTTGTTGACTACGGAACCCTAAAAATGAGAAGGTTCTCAATTTGACGCGTATGTTTTTTTCTCTCTCCAGTTTCCTTTTCTTTTCTCAGACTTAAGTATGTATAAACCTGGATATTGCCAGCTTTGTATAACAGCTTTCAAACATGGGTAAAGAGGGTTTCAGAAAGGTCCTGTAAAATATAAATGGCTTATTTTACTCAAAAGTAAAAACTCAAAAGAAGCATAAGATTTTCTAAATTCAGATGACATCTGGCCTCACTTTTGTCCACTGAGAGGCCTAATTACGTGCACCAAATCGGATGCACGGAGTCGATGATGCGAATCGATGTTGGAATCGTGACATTGGCAATAGCAATTAATATTAATTTTGTAAATTACGCGATTGGAATCCTTTGGGAAAGTGCGCCTAAAGAAGTTTTCATACAGGCTTTTTCCGAGCGCACGGATTTGTATGGGACTTACGAGTATTGCGCTGCGCGAGCGAAAAGTTCGTGGAAAGTAGGCATTTTTGAAATTATAGAAATGCCAATCTTATTAATAGAATTTTGAGGACCGACGTCACTAACACATTTGGTGATAGTCATTTTAGCATTTTTTTTTTTATCCAAAACTTATTAAACCTCACCTTCTCTCCCTGAGAGAAGGTATGTGCCCTACAGTGGGACGTATAAAGGCTGCTCATACGGTAAACCTCAAATAAAACCATATCTAGTGGTAATTTAGTTCGCGATTTGTTTGATGCTATACTAAAGTCAAATTTTTTTAGATGTTAAATACTAACCTTTAGAGAGTAAAATGTGTTTTAAAACACCTGATTTAGGGGAAGTGTCAAAGAACCCAGCCTTAAATATCTTTTCTAACCTTTCTTATGGCCCGCACTTCAAAACAAGGACCCAAACTGCATCGTTTAATCAGGACAAAAACTTCGCCGTCCAAATGTACCCCATAAGCTGAATCGCACAAACATGCCCCCCCCTAATTCACACCCCGTGTGAAAAGAATGAAATCCGAGCGGGTAATGGCGCCTTTATTGCGGCACTCATTTCACACATGGGGTGCGGGTCGTATTTATGTTTTCACCCTTAAAAATTGTCATTCAGAAAGCCGATTTGACCTTTCGAAACTTTCGATTTGAGATTTTGTTTCGCTGAGGAAAATTGGCAAGAAAATTTATGAACTTCTTACGTGACTGAATTGACGATGTAATCGCATCGTCGTGATGGGTGTGTTTTTGTAATACTGTGTAGCTCATTAATATTTTAGGGTTTTTCTTTCTTCTTGTAGATTTGTGTATAATTTTTTTTAAGGCAACTATTTATTTCGTAGGTACTCATTATTTTTCTTTTTGACTCGCTGTACCGTGCTCAAAAATCAGCGCTGCTGGCTGAGCCAGCTGCCATTTGCAGCACCTGAAATACACCGCAGCTAAAATTGGTATTGGTATTGGTATTTGTATTTTCTATTTTTTTTTTTGTTATGGAGTGTAATATATTTTCAATAAATATATTCACATATTTTTTGCCTGACTGCGGCGAAGCACAAAAGGAGGGTATTTGGCTCGTATATATGTATGTAAGTATGTCCGATTCTATGTTCACTTATAACTTCTTAACCGACTTTCAGATTTTGACAATTAAGATCTCAATCGATTCTTTGTGTTTGCGCGAGTGTCATAGGCTATATGAAATAAGCAAAAATAATTAAAAAAAATCACGAAAAAGACAAAAATAAAAATTTAAATGAGAAATTTCCAACACCTCGACTGCTGAGCATTCATTACTAAGCAGATGGAACCCAAATTCAACAATGTACTTAGTTTGGTCCCGTCTGCTTAGTAGTTGCTCAGCAGTCGGGTTGTTGGCAAATTTTTTATTTTATTTATTTTATACAAGAATAGCTAGGTCAACACATCACTAGGGTCACTTACTCGGTGGCATCGATTAACTTTAAAAGACCTACGGTACAACCAGGGGTATGGCCAGGGGGGATACCGTGGGTCTGAAATGCAAGAATATTCTCTGACAACATTCTCTGCCGCCCATCGCAACATGTAAGAAATGTGATTAGATTTTGATGTTTAATAGGTGACCACACAACATAAGCAGCCTATATACTCGTACGTCCCACTGCAAGGCACAGGCCTTCTTTCAGGGAGAGAGTATGGGCTTAATCACCACGCGTACCCACCGCGGATTGGCGATTCCAAGCGCTGAGGTATGTGAATAGCTCAGACACTCAGGTTTCCTCACGATGTTTTCTTTCACAGTTAGCGAGTGGTATTGCTACTATAACGTCGCAAAATTTACATAACTCAGAAAAAAAAAGTACATGCCCGCACTGGGAATCAAACCTGGGTCTCTCGCTTCCGAGTCCAACGTTTTACCCACTACGCTACCACCGCTCATCCACTCAGTGTGGTCACCACAGGTCACCACATGTGACCACACTGAATGGACAATAGTTTAGGTTGGAACCATATACAGCACATCAATCTCTTCACGTTTACACCCAGCTCAAAATGTTCCGACCGAAATCAAAACAAATTAAGTTATACCTAGAAAATGCCCGTTCGCCCGCAAACTATAATCAAATTATTAATTTTCAATGAACGTGCAACAAAAATATAAATATTTATCAGCCATCATCTGCACCTTCTCTGCGACAGCATTTTGTGACAGTGGCGTCACATTCAAGATGGCGTCCGCGTGCGTTCGCACAAAGTGTTTTTATTATTGCGTTTAATGTCCGCTTTTATGTGTTTTGGCGACGCTATTTGATGGGCCGATGCGATGAGTTACATTTATCCTTTTTATGTCATAAGGAGATAAATATGCCACTTGTGTTATAAAATAATGCCAAGTGCGAGTCGGATTCGCGCAATGACAAAGTAATATTTTTGTGGCATACGTCATTACCAAAAAGATTTAATTAAGAGATTCAAAATTAGTGTCAGTAGCCACACTACTAGGTACAAAGGTATACTTAATTGATATTATTTTTTTGTTTGATTTAATTTAATTTGATTTCATTCAATTCGATTTAATTTGATTTAAGTAATTTGGTTTATTTTAATTTGATTTAATTTTATATGATCTAGCTTTAGTTTGAATTTTTTTTTTAATTTATTTCCTCTGGTGTGCATTAACAATAAATCGGGCAATATCAGCCCTGCACGTCTAAAATGACAAGCCCAAACAGTTTTGGGCTCAGCCTAGCGTGGGGACACGGCCACCACTACCTAATGTTATTTTAATATTATCGTTAATTTTGTTCTAAATTGAAACTAAGATTAATAATTATTAATCCACACGCATGTTACATAATTCATTTGGTAATAAATAATTTTTACTTTTACTTCAGAACTATATTTGTCGCACATTGCATTGGAGGTACCAGTGACCAGATCACCAAGGAAACCTTTAAATATCATCAGGCGGTTCACACAGCGAACGACAGGTCCTGATGGCGACCACTCTACACCCATCCTGGTCATAGAAGCCATGACCCTCAGCATTAAGGGACCGACTGATTGGATTGAACCAGTGATGTAGGTAATGACAAACCGAGTTTGGCTTGTTTAGTGGACTTGGTGCGAAACTTGGTTTGTGTAGCATTATCATGTTTACGGTTTTATTTTATTGCCTTGAATACAGCACAATGTATTCGTCACGATAAAAGCTGCGCTCCGAGTATAAAATGCACTTGTCTGGGCAATTCTGTCTCGATCTGATAAAATGTATTATAACTACTCAGTTTAGGGTTCCGCACCCAAAGGGTAAGGGAGGGTTACTAAGACTCCGTTCTCCTTCCGTCCGTCCGTCCGTCTGTCACCAGGCTGTGTTAGTTAGACAGTTGATATTTTCACAGATGATATAATTTCTGTTGCCGCTAAAACAACAAATACTAAAAAAAGCATAAAATAAATATTAAAAGGGTACGTGATTTTTTTTGCCGTTTTTTGCTCTTTATTAATATCGGCAACAGCTAGACGCTTGGAATATTCAAATTTTGTTTAGATAATGTTACGGATTCCTTCGTGCTCGAGTTCGACTCGCACTTGGCCGGTTTTTACGCAGTTTTTGGCTTTATTTGTACTATGGTTTTGTTTGCATCAGATAAAATGTATTCTACTTCTCTCAGCACCTCTCACTTCTTGCGGTTTATTTCTTGAAGTTTTTTCTAATCGTTGTATTAATAAAGGAAAAAAATAAATAACTCAACTCTCTATAACTTTGAAGGAAAAGGTCAACTCTCGAAACCTTCACATACCTCAGTTCCCTCTCTGAGATAAACCCTGTTCCCTGCAGTGTGACGTGCATACATAGGCTACGTAGAAGAACTCTTTTTATAACTAAGCATGTTAGATGATTTGTTCAGCGTTTAGGTGAAAACTAAACTATATAAGATATGTGACGTGGCCACCAAAGCGCTATAGTGCCTGGAAAATATTGGTAAGACAAATTTATGATAATGAATGAACGTCTGATTTAAAAATGGAATTGATGGAATGAAAACATGGAATAGATAATTGGTAAAAAACTAGATAAGTGCGAGCCAGACTCGCATCCAGAGAGTTTTATTATTGTTGAAGTATTGCCGAACCACCCTTCCAAAGAGCAAAAATTTATTAACGAGCTTCCAAGTTCATATTTTGTAAATTTGTATAAAATAGATCACTTTCGCTTCCTCAACATTCATTAGTCGTTGCATGCACGCACGCCGGTTTAGGGTACTTTTTATCTTGCCCTTTGCTAATACATCCCCTATTTGGTCGAAGTATGTCCGTCTGGGTCGCCCCCGTCCCCTTCTTAGGATCGTAGCAAGTGGCAGTCCCTGGTCTCTGCCTACCCCTCTGCGATACAGGCGTGAGTTTATGTTATGTTATCTTATGTTTGTATAAAATATAAAAATAAAATATTGAGATTGTAAAACTTTTGCTTGGAAGTAGTTTATTGTATTGATGCTAAAGAACTGGTTTTGAAATTTGCGTTGTTTCCATAACACAACGTTTTATAAAATTAAATAATATGTAACGATAATCCATGACAGTTGTCACCGGAAACATAAAAAGGTCAACCCTCGAAACGCCACATCCTAAAATGTAACAGTTACATCGTAATGTTCAGCATTAAAATTCAAATGTAACCCTTTCGCCAGAGATAACAAATGAAGAGAAGGATCGCTTAGACCACCCTAAATAGCATGAAATTTGACTAGTGAAGGATTTGATGTACTTTTATTGTAATGGGTTAAAATTTACTGGCTTAAATAAATAACTTCCACACAACACACAAACTAGGACACGCTGTACTATGGTAACCAGAAAAGTACATCAAAAGCATGGAAACACACCCAGACTGGGGCCATTTGTACAAATGTATGGCGGCCCCTAGTGGGAATCGTACCCACGACCTCTGACACGGTAATAAGACGTTATACCACCAGACCAGCGTGCTTAATACTACTTAGCATTATCTACCAACTTACCCGAGTTTTGAGGTTAGTTAGATTAGCAGTTAGTACAACTTACAAGATTGCATTGAGTTTCAAAAGGATTCAATAGTTAAGCTAATTGAGATTACGTCATTTTCTGGGCTTGGACTGGGCTTTCTTCTAGTAAAGGGCTAAGAGACATCATCATCGTCATCAGCCCACTTCTGCCCACTGCTAGGCATTTCCCCATTCGTCATCTTTCGCGCTCTCTCGCCATTTGCATCCAGGGGCCCATCCATCTGCGAGACATATCCGAAATAAAAGTACCGGTTACACTGGCATCATTACCGCGCGGCCTAGTTTAGCTATTTTTTTTAAATATAGCCTATTTGCGTCCCACTGCAGGCCACAGGCCTTCTCTCAGAGAGAGATTATGGGCTTAACTACCGCGCGTGCCCACCGCGGATTGGCAATTTCAAGCGCTGAGGTATGTGAACACCTCTGACACTTATGTCACGATGTTTTCCTTTACATAAATTTGTTAAGCACAATATTGGTACACGAAAATTACTTCAAATATATGATTAACTTAACACCTTTTTTTTTCGGACTGCATTTGAATTTACCAATATCAACATAATTGACGTAAATATAGCTCGTATGGAAAGTATTTTGTGATAGAGATATATTTTAATGACAAACGATGGTGCTCTCTCTAAATATTTTATAAGTCCCGATGGGCGAAACATGTACAGGACGTATTTCAATGTAACAACCTTATATCTCATGTTTGACAAATAAATAATCTTTATCTTTATCTTTACCGGATAAACTTACTTGCCTTGCGAATCAGAGCGAAACCTGGTCGGACTCTTACGACAAAAAACCAAGTAAGTGGAGATTCCGGTGTTAAGTTAATAATGTGTAGTGCTTACAAAAGTTTTAGTTTGAAAACTTCAAATACATTTGAGAAAACTTGTACAGTCCTTCGGCCGTACTCAGTTTGTGATGGAGGGTCGAATATCTGACAGACCAATTCGGCTATTACATTAATTCGCCTGCTGTTTTGCATAGAAACCGTGTCATTTTCATTGTTAACTCACACAAGTGCGAAGGAAAACAGGGTGAGAAAACCCGCACGGTACGAGTTAATTTAAGCGTTTGAAATAATTTCCACCGGTTTCTGAACTAAGCGGTACTTAAGTATTTACTTAGTGAAGTTAATTAAGTACTGAATACCACCGCTTTACAAACCTGAGGCACATTACAACACAGCGGCGCGGCCCCCAAAAATCAAACCCAAGACCTTTGTGAGCCAAGCATTGGTTAAGCTCGTTGGTCAAGCGTGTTGCCACTAATGTTCCTATATTTAACGAATCGTTATTGGTAATCGGTAACTTATCCTTAACAAGCGTCCCGCAAGTTGAATAGCTGGTGGATATTTAAAAAATTGTATAGGAACTTTACAAATTGTTATCTCCATACATTTATCGTACGGTACGTTATTCGAAACCGTTTTTAAGATAAGGTAAGATAAGAATATTCTTTATTGACAACCTCGTGGCGCAGCGGTAGTGCATCTGCATACTCTGAGTTGATCATATACCTCGCCGCTTGAAATTGCCAATCCGCGGTGGACACGCGTGGTGACTAAGCCCATACTCTCTCTCTCTGAGAGGAGGCCCGTGCTCTACAGTGGGACGTATATAGGCTGAACACAAATGTATTGTGAATCTTACATTCACACATAAACTTATACCGGTTGGATCCTGACTATGAAACCGCTTTTTTTCATCAAAATTAACTAGTAGCTGCATACACGCTCACCTAAATCATAACACTGTTAAAGGTACAACAAAACTGCATTTTAACGGATATTTACTCGTTTACTTTTCCATTTTACAATGTTCCGACGTTTCGGTACTTTTGCAAGTGCCGTGGTCTCGGTAGACTGAGGTGACAGGCGTCTTTTTGAAAGCATTAACTGTTAGTTTACTACCCTCGGCAGAAATTATTAAATTACGTTCCAAAAATATTTTGGCCAATTTTGAAATTTAATTTGGCACTACAATAATTACAAACTCAAAAATACTGATTATTAATTATTGAAGTTAAAATTAAATTCAGTTTTATTATGTCTGGTGATCATGTTAACATTAGAAAATACTGTTAAAGGCTTTTTTACTTTTTTAAGTCATATGATATAAAGTGGAATCTCTGCCTATTCCTCCAGAACATAGGCGTGAATGTAAGTATCAACGTTTTTACTACACTGCGCAGACTTTTGAAAGAAACCGAAACCCTTTTCTGTTAATATCAGACGTTCAATTTTCTGAAGATTCTGCCTTGAAGGGGTTTGGAGTTTTGGACCGCGCAGTAAGTTTTCGTTTTAGATTTATTCAAATTACTTTTAACTTCTGCTTGCCTAAGCGTCTTTGCTAAAAGAAAGTTTCATATTCCCAGTTAGGTCAACTAGTTTGATCCCAGTCAGACTGTCGTATTTTAAAAAGAATATTTTAGCTTGTATTCAGCCCATATACGTCCTATTGTAGGGCGCAGTCCTTCTCTTTGAGAGTATGGGCTTAATCGTCACGCGTGCCCACCGCGGATTGGCAATTTCAAGCGCCGAGGTACGTGAACACTTCAGACACTCAGGTTTCCTCACGATGTTTTCCTTCACCGTTATCTATCTATAATCCTTTGGAATGTTACTATGTTTATTTGTAATTTATAAGTATAATAGTTTTAAATTGTGGGTAACATATAATGAAAACCGGCTAAGTGCGAGTCGGACTCGCGCATGAAGGGTTCCGTACGATTATCTATACAACATTAGACACAAAGATCGAGAAAAAACGGCAAAAAATCGCATGTTTTTGTATGGGAGCCCCCCTTAAATATTTATTTTATTTTAATTTAATTATTTATTTTTGAAGCGAACATACAATTAAATATTCTGTGAATATTTCAAGCGTCTACCTGTTGCCGATATTAATATCGCACGTCGATACAGTAATGCGAAAACAACTTGAAA
This sequence comes from Yponomeuta malinellus, assembly GCA_947308005.1. Classification (NCBI taxonomy): domain Eukaryota; kingdom Metazoa; phylum Arthropoda; class Insecta; order Lepidoptera; family Yponomeutidae; genus Yponomeuta; species Yponomeuta malinellus. The sequence goes on along the minus strand of OX371020.1, from coordinate 460,728 downwards.
CGGGATCAAACTATCCATCGGAGTGGAAGTAACCCTTGTCGGTACCACAGGAAAGACGGTATTTACTTAACAACTGGTAAATAAGCGATGAGATTCTAACAGTGTTTAAAAGATTACGCAGGAAGTTAGCAAATCACCGGGAATTTCCCGAACAATCCGTTTTAATTTGAGGGCAGACGGGGAATAACAATTTTCTGTAATATTCGATAAATCCTGCTTTCTACATAAACACCTAGATGCATATTATGCTCACGCCTGTATGCTATGTCGGAATCATGACACACACACATGCACGCACGCACACACGCACACACGCACGCATAGACACACACACACATATATTTCTGGTTCTGAGTATAATAAGAAATGTTTCTGTCTGAAACTGAAAACGGGTAATATAATTGTCTTATAAAAATACGAACTATTTCATGATACGTGGATCAACAGTCAGTTTATAGAACAATATTGATTTACGTGCTCCGTAAGGGGTAACAAATTGAAGCAATTAAACAGTACTCAGACCGAGAAGGTGGAACATTGTGTGAATAAGTTAGAGTAGCGGTGATTCCAGACTAGGCTTAGTGTGTTCTAAGCGTCACGACTTAATTGGGCGTTATGTTGACATTACAATAAAATGCAAATCGCATCAAAAAGGTTTTATTCAAAGTAGCACAGAAACTGCGACTTAATGAAAGTTACAAGTTAAACTAAGTGTACATTTCAAAATCTAGATCATTTTGTAGAAAAAGTGGACAAAAAAACTCCAAATTTAGACTTTTCTAGTCCAAACAATGTATGTTCTGTATTTCATATGTAAATTATTTTATTGTATCCAGCGACTCTCCACCACCAGAACCAGGTAATCCATTGTATTTTATTGTATTGGGCGATAAAACCGCCATAACTTACATTTATAAGAAGCCACTTGCAATTCTTTTTACTTGTGAAATTAATAATTCTCTATCTTTATTAGTTATGTTAATTGTTAAAGGTACTAATTAATTACTTATTATAGCAGCATGAGACGTCCACTGACTGACGATCTGAAGTGGATTTCTGGCAATGGATGAGGATAGAAACACGTGGTGCATCTTGGGGAGGCCTATATCCAACGGCCGATTAATTGATTGATTGAAATGTTCCAAAAAAATTCATGCTAAAAGTTTTTTTTTTTTTTTTTTTACGTAGCCTCGTTTATGTCCCACTGCTAGGCAAAGGCTAAAAGTTAAAAATGAAAAAAAAAAAAAAAAAACAATAAATCATGTTATGCTTTTGCATAACTATTTTAAAACTATGTTTATATGTTTTTTAACTATTTAATTTAAACATATTTCATCTTTATTTATCAGTAAAACTAGACTCAAAATCTACTGCCAACTGAACAGTAATAAAATGATAGCACATCCATCGAGATTATAAATGCCAACCCATTGCAATGAAAAAAAAATGGCGCCTGTCGAAAACAGGCAGGCGTTAGCTAAATTCCAAATTCAAAAGTCACGTTCGGTGTTCGAAACAACTAACCAATATGAACCGGTATAGGTATGGTAGCATTATAGATCAGAGTAGTATGAAAGTTCGTCCCTGCACATAGAGATTGTAAATAAATGCCTATGCCACTAAAAACATAGCTTATAAAAAACCAAGTTCCTAAGTTTTGAGATCCATGTACCAAATACCAAGTCGGTTAATTTATTCAGTCCCTACTTAAGGGCCCTTCTATCTTAAGTTATTACTTAATTATCTAACCTAACAACATCTTATAGTCACCATATCAATATTAAAAATCTTTTATGTTTTAAATAAATAGATTGACCCGGCCATCGCATGAAAACACAACGCATGTCACATGTTATACATTATTATATTAAATGACATTGTTTAGTTTTGTTAGACTTTATTTACTAAACATGAATTGTATTCTAAATTTGAAGCTTCTATGTTTGCTAGAAGTGCCTTAGAGTTTTGATGATCGGTCAGTCAGTCAGTCAGTCAGTCAGTCAGTCAGTCAGTCAGTCAGTCAGTCAGTCAGTCAGTCAGTCAGTCAGTCAGTCAGTGAGTGAGTGAGTGAGTGAGTGAGTGAGTGACAAAATTAAGAAATTTTGACTCGTTATAATTCTTAAAGTCATGGTTCAAATTGAATGAAATTTGAAACATACCGTATTTATACAAAACCTGTTTGGTTTCTGAAAACTCAAGCTTCTAGTTTTATCCACAACAAAGTTAGGGGGAAGGCGAAAATGGCCTGAACTGCTTCGAAGAAAGGATGGTATGGCCGTGCCACTTGTTTGCTCGACTTGGCGGGGGCACTACCCTGCCTCCAGATACCCGTCAAAATATCCAAATACACTTCATCACGTGCTAAGACGGAGCCCATTTACATTTGCCATACCTACTTTTGCATCGAGGAGGGGTCCACAGCTAATCCTTAGAGCCTAAAGACGACAGTTTTCAACCAGTGCATCCAGATACGGAGCTGAAGCGTCCACGTTTCACGTTGCATTAATGGTGAGACTACTCCACCGATTTAAAGTCGCTCAGCGTGCTATGACGCACAGCGTGCTATGTGCTATGAACAGGCTGCGATCGGAGTCTCTTTAATGGATCGCATCAGGAATGAGAAAATTTGCCAAAGAAAGACAGGTGACTGCCATAGCCTATAAGATAAGCAAGTTTAAGTGGCAGTGAGCTGAAGTGCAAAGGCTCTCGTGTGGAGACCACGAGCTGACAAAGCAGCGTAGGACGCCCACCAGCTCGCTAGTCCGACGATCTGAGGCAGATTGCTGTCAGCGGCTGACTGAGGACAGAAAAAACTTATAGGGGTGTAGGTAATTTTTTTTTTAAACGTTTATTTCAGATATACAAATCCATACAGTTGTTAGTGCGAGCTTAGTCTATGTTAGTAAGATATGTATTTTGTAATAAATTACTTTACATGCACCTTGAGGTGGTGCATGAATATAAATTTATTTATTAATAAATGATAGGTTGTGATAAATTATATACACCCTGGCACGCGTGGTGATTAAGCCCATACTCTCTCCCTGAGAGAAGGCCTGTGCCCTTCAGTGGGACGTATATAGGCTGCTTATATATACACCCTACAAGACATCGGTTTTATTTTGGAATAATAGAAAAATAGTATAAAAACCGGATAAAAGAAAATTTGCAAGTAGGCAGCTCAGTGATAATGTTTCGTCAAAAGTAAAGCAGCAATGAAAATCCAAAAGAAATCTAGAGTAGGTGACGTAACTTAAAATTTTGACTTAAAAATGATAGACAGAATGATAGAAATAAAAAAAACCGGCCAAGTGCGAGTCGGACTCGCACACGAAGGGTTCCATACCATTATCTGCACAACATTGTCTAATCTTTGTGTCTACAAAGATCGAGAAAAAACGGCAAAAAATCAAGTTTGTTGTATGGGAGCCCTACTAAAATATTTATTTTATTGAATATTCTTATCTTATCTTATATAGAACTAAATATTCTGTGAATACTTGAAGTGTCTACCTGTTGCCGTTATTAATATCGAGCGAAAAACGTCACAAAATCGCGTTTTTTATATGGGAGCCCCCCTTAAATATTTATTGTATTCTGTGTTTACTATTTATTGTTATAGCGGCGACAGAAATACATCATCTGTGAAAATTTCAACTGCCTAGCTATCATGTTTCATGAGATACAGCATGGTGACAGACAGACAGACAGACTGCCGGACAGACAGACATACAGACAGACGGACAGTGAAGTCTTAGTAATAGGATCCCTTTTGGCACCCATCGAATACGGAACCCTAAAAAAGGTGTAAAGAGGTCTACACCGTTAAAAACTGGCGTGCCCTGGAGGCTTATGTCGAGCAGTGGATGAGTACAGGCAAATTAATTGAAAGGTTAAAGCGAACCTTCTATTTTCTTCTGTACTCTACTAGATTGTGTTTCTATTTGTTAAAACGTCGACCTTAAATTGATGTTTCATTATCTACCGAAAATGGAACAAAAAAGTAAATCCATTTGACGATTTATAGTCTGTTAGTTTATTCTTTTGTGACAAAGCAAAGTTATAGACCGCTGAGCCGAACGTAAACTAGATTGACTTTTGAAATCGGCGTGGCTTTAAAATAACTCTCGCTGAAGACGGTGCGTTGCAGTTTGATAACAAAATAAAACCGGCCAAGTGCGAGTCAGACTCGCGCACGAAGGGTTCCATACCATCTATACAACATTTGAATATTAGAATATGTACCTGTGCAATAAAATTCGTTTGTTGTATGGGAGCCCCCCTTAAATATTTCATCATCATCAACCCATTATGTCCCCACCGAGGGGCACGGGTCTCCTCCATACTCCATCACGGGGGCCAAGTCCGGATTGGTGGAGGCTTGTAGACTAGTAGCTCGTCTACTGTCAGAAGTTGTCAAGCCGCCCTAAGGCCTCTGACTTGGCTTAACGACTGCCATCTATCGACGGCAGCCGGCACCAACAGCTTAACATGCCTTGCGAAGCACGGAACCGCTTGGAGAAATGCCACTAGCGTTAGGCATAGCCTTCTATGACCCATCCATGCACTGAACGCGCCCTGTGTTGCTTAACCTTCGTGATCGTTTAAGATCACTCAGGCAGCCGGGGCTACGAGCGATTAAATATTTATTTTATTCTATTTTTAGTATTTGTTGTCATAGCGGCAATAGAAATACATCATCTGTGACAATTTCAACTGTCTAACTATCACGGTTCGTGAGATACAGCCTGGTGACAGACGGACGGACAGGGGAGTCTCTTACCCTATGGGGCCGGAACCCTAAAAATAGCACTGTTTTGAAAAAGGAACCATTTTCGTCGTACAATTTCGCGTTGTTAATCCAACCAGGGGCTTAAGGTTGTAAAATAAAAAGTTTTGATTTTATTCATGAAAAAAGACGAAAATTGACCATTCCCCCCTGATCTCCGTAACTAATGAGCCTAAATCTTCTGACAAAAAAATGTTACATATAGTGCATTGCCCGTAGATTACCGGAAAAACTAAGAATTCTATCAATTGAAAATAAAGTGGTAACCTCAATATATTACGTTCACTTAAGGAAAATAGTTAACTAAAACACCACTTGGCATTGTACAGAACCCTCTCCATGCAAGTTCAACTCGCACTTGGCCGGTTTTTGTTGTATTGCATGTTACTTCTACTATGTAAACTATGCAGCCGACATCCGTTACATTTTTTGCGTAAAATTACCTTAGTACACATGTGTAAGAATAAATTCCTCGTATTTCATAAGACGTAAAGTTTATCTGGTTTCCACATAAATAAATAGTTCCTAATATGCTCCACATTGTTAATGACACTCATACATACATACAAACACAAGCAGCCTATATACGTCCCACTGTAGGGCACACGCCTTCTCTCACTGAGAGAGAAGAGCGGTGGTAGCCTAGTGGGTAGAACATTGGACTCGGAAGTGAGAGACCCAAGTTCGATTCCCAATGCGGGCATGTACCTACGACTTTCTTTTTTAAGTTACGTAAAATTTGTGAAGTTATAGTAGCAATAACACTCGCTAAATGTGAAGGAAAACATCGTGGGGAAACCTGAGTGTCTGAGCTATTCACATACCTCAGCGCTTGAAATCTCCAATCCGCGGTGGGCACGCGTGGTGATTAAGCCCATACTCTCTCCCTGAGAGAAGACCTGTGCCCTAATGACGCTCTGGGGCTTGAAATTGCCTGTTACAGCGATGAAATATGGTTGCCGAGTAAAGTTTCAGACAAGATAAGAAAAATTCATTAAATAGAAGTAGAAATTATAAATAGAGATAGAGACAGAGACAGAGACAGAGACAGAGACAGAGACAGAGACAGAGACAGAGACAGAGACAGAGACAGAGACAGAGACAGAGACAGAGACAGAGACAGAGACAGAGACAGAGACAGAGACAGAGACAGAGACAGAGACAGAGACAGAGACAGAGACAGAGACAGAGACAGAGACAGAGACAGAGACAGAGACAGAGACAGAGACAGAGACAGAGACAGAGACAGAGACAGAGACAGAGACAGAGACAGAGACAGAGACAGAGACAGAGACAGAGACAGAGACAGAGACAGAGACAGAGACAGAGACAGAGACAGAGACAGAGACAGAGACAGAGACAGAGACAGAGACAGAGACAGAGACAGAGACAGAGACAGAGACAGAGACAGAGACAGAGACAGAGACAGAGACAGAGACAGAGACAGAGACAGAGACAGAGACAGAGACAGAGACAGAGACAGAGACAGAGACAGAGACAGAGACAGAGACAGAGACAGAGACAGAGACAGAGACAGAGACAGAGACAGAGACAGAGACAGAGACAGAGACAGAGACAGAGACAGAGACAGAGACAGAGACAGAGACAGAGACAGAGACAGAGACAGAGACAGAGACAGAGACAGAGACAGAGACAGAGACAGAGACAGAAAAATTTTATTTGTCTTCAACATAGTAAGGCACAATAATCACTACACTACACTATTAACTTAATGCCGGATTCACTTTACAAAAGTTTTATTTTAATAATCACAGTACATTTCGTAAACTCAAGCTTGTATCCCAGAGGGGTACAGAGAGTCCAGGGTTTGCCACTTGCCATGATTGACGGGCCGACATAAAACCCCAGAACGGTGGTAGCGCAGTGGTAGAACGCTCACACTCGGAAGCATTCCCGATTCCATTCCCGGCACGTACCAACGACATTGTTTTCTAAGTTACGTGCTTTTGTGATGTTTTGTAGTAGCAATACCACTCGTTAACTTGAAGTTAAAGTTCGTGAACTAACCTGAGTGTTCACATAATTCAGATCTGAAATTGCCAATCCGCGGTGGGCACGCGTGGTAATAAGCCCATACTTTCTCTCTGAGGGAAGGGCTGTGCCCTGTAGTGCGATGGACACAGGCTACATAAAAAAAATCTAGTCACACTTGAATAGAAAAATAACGTTACGATTATTGGCAAATGGGATTGAGTCTGAGCACATTGTTACTTGGTTTACGTAACGCGATCGTAAATAAATTATCCATCCAGCAAGAAATCCACTTTATCATTAGGGCGATGTACCTATGTTTCTTCAACAACAAGGTGGGCGAAGATGTTTCGAACTTCCTCGAGGTTTTCTTTTAAGCGCGAGTACAATAAAAGTAGAAGGTTCGCTTTCACCTCACTGCCAGAATAAAGGAGGGCTTTGATGAGAATATTCTGTCTGGATATTCCAGCAATTAACCAATTTTGATCGAGCAAGAGAGGTTTGTCAGAATCGTAGCAAATAGCAAATTGGAAGACATTTTTATCACACTATTAATGAAGTTATTTACGTCCATGCGTGCGGGCATGTAACGACTAATGAATGTTGAGGAAGCGAAAGTGATCTTTCAGGATCCTGGCAAGTAGCAGTCCCTGGTCTCTGCCTACCCCTCTGGGATACATGCGTGAGTTTATGTACGTATGTATACTATTTAAGTCCATAGGTTTTCCTTTGTGACCTGTACCCTTGGATGTAGCATGTATATTATTACACAAAAATATTTTCATCATCATCATTATCAGCCATTTGACGCCTACTGCAGGACATAGGCCTCCTTCGTGGTTTTCATAACCATGAGGGGTTTTGCAATAATCGCCACGCTTGGCAGGCGGGTTGGCGATCGCAGTATGCGGTTGGAATCTCAGGAAGACGCTGCTGCCCGTCTCCTGGTAATTGATTTCCTTAGTCGCCTTCTACGACATCCACTGAAGGAAATGGGGGTATGGCGCTTGATAATAGTGACATACCTATATTATTTCGTCAACGTTCATTGCTACAAACCCTTGCCGATCGTGGGTTCTCTATATCTTATCCATCGCAAACACACAAACGTAAGTTCCTCTCGATAATTTCTTAACGCCCTTCTATTTACATTTGTATCATTTGAAAACCCATATTTCTTGCCAACAACTAGGATTGTTTTGCATGATCTGGCTGAAGCATTGGCGTTTTCCTATTTTTGTTATAATAGACAAATGAATCGTGTGATTTTAAAACGACACATGTCCTTTCATTACAACTTTGCAGGAAATAGAAAAAACTGTTTTATTCAAATACTAATATCTACAACAGCAATATTTTAGCATATTATATTGATTTCTGTATGAATAAACTACATTTTTTTTCTCATGTAAATCAATAGGTAGGTGTAAATAATTTAATTAAAAAAAAATGGGCAAGTGTTATTTTAAAAACACATGTGACTTGTGTTGTTTTAAAATCACACGATTCAAATGTTTACCATTACATATTGGTAACTGCGCTCATGCAATCTTTTAAGGTATCTACTCGTACCATATAAGCAGCTTATATACGTCCCATTGTAGGGCACAGGCCTTCTCTCAGGGAGAGAGTATGGGCTTAATCACCAAGCGTGCCCACCGCGGATGTGAACACCTCAGACACTCAGGTATCCTTACCATATTTTCCTTCACCGTTAGCGAGTGGTATTGCTACTATAACTTCACAAATGCACATAACTTAGAAAACAGAGTCATAGGTACACGCCCGCACTGGGAATCGAACCTGGGTATCTAGCTTCCGAGTCCAATGATCTCCCCACTAGGCTACCACCGCCGTACCGTACTCGTACCAACTAATGTATTATTATTAAGAGGATTTGAGGAAAGATGGTTAGAGAACAGTTTTTTTGCCGCCTTTTTCTGCAATACAACTTACAAGATAACAAAATTATTCACATTTGCACACACACAAACGTACAGGAACAACACAAAAGACAAGCACAGTGTAAATACAGCATACAAAGAAAAACAATATTAATATAAGAGTAATACAGTAATCGCTCGTAGCCCCGGCTGCCTGAGTGATCTTAAACGATCACGAAGGTTAAGCAACACAGGGCGCGTTCAGTGCATGGATGGGTCGCCGTTTATGCCTAACGCTAGTGGCATTTTTCCGAGCGGTTCCGTGCTTCGCAAGGCACGTTAAGCTGTTGGTGCCGGCTGCCGTCGATAGATGGCAGTCGTTAAGCCAAGTCAGAGGCCTTAGGGCGGCTTGACAACTTCTTACAGTAGACGAGCCACTAGTCTACAAGCCTCCACCAATCCGGACTTGGCCCCCGTGGTGGAGTATGGCCTATACCTTCCTCAGGGAAGAGACCCGTGCCCCTCGGTGGGGACATAATGGGTTGATGATGAAATACAGTAAAACAATGCGCAGAAAGAAAAAACATTATACACATGAAAAAAGTAGCGTACAATAAAACAACAGAGAATTGTAGGTGCGGCAAATGTAAAAAGGTTCTGACTTAGCATGTGCTGCAGTGGGCGACCACCTCAGCGCTGTTATTACGTCAGTGGTAATCCAATGCTAAGACAGTGGCGTGCAGGGCTCGGAGAAAAGTACATTGACATTAGAAAAATAGAATATACCCCACTACTTGACGTCGAAATAAATGTTCAATTTCTCATTGATTACAGGCGTGACATATGGTGCCGAAACGTGGACACTCACGGTGGGGCTGGTCCACAAATTTAAATTCGCTCAGCGTGCTATGGAAAGGGCTATGCTCGGGGTTTCTCTGGAAGATCGAATTCGAAACGAGGTGATCCGACAGAGAACCAAAGTCACCGACATAGCCCACCGAATTAGCATGCTGAAGGGGCAGTGGGCCGGTCATATTATCCGAAGAACCGAACGTACACAAACCCGTACACAAACACGATAACCGAACGTACACAAACCCAAAACTGACGTTCCGTTGCGGCTTGAGCTGGCTCCAAACTTTCTACAGGAAACGGTGGGGGTAATTGCCGAAATTTCCCGAAACAACTGCCTGCTTTATTGTTAACAACTTACGTACGCCCTGAGACATTCTTTTAATTATAAGTCTACAAGCTGCGAGGGAAAACATTGCGAGGAAAGCCGAGTACTTGGGGCTTAACCTGTGTTCTCAATAGTACCTGTATCTATTTATTTTATTCTAAGCATGCAAATCTGTGACTGAAGTGGAGTAAGAAAAAGAAATAAACTCACGACTGCATCCCGGAGGGATAGGCAGAAACCAGGGTTCGCCACTTGCCACGTACCTGACATATCTCTTTTGGTTTATCACGGCATTCTTTAGGCACACGCTGGTTTCGGGTTTTTTTTTATCTCGCCCTTTCAAATACATCCCATACTCGGTCGAAGTATCTCCGCCTGGGACGTCCCTTACCGCCCCCCCGTCCACATTCGCTCGATATATTTATATGTTTGTTTCATCAATCTTTCCTCCTTTATCCTCTCCACATGTCCAAAAGAAAAGGAAATCATAAAAACAAACGTTAAAAGAGTGAAGGTCAGAATGGCTCCATAAGTAACATTTTAAGAAAATCCTAGCTTTAAAAGTTTCCAATAAGTGACACACATCAATACACGTTGGTGAGTACACACAACTCTCTCTCTCTCTCTCTCTCTCTCTCTCTATATCTCTCTCTCTTTAGAGCATTTTATTAATAAAAACAAAATGTTTACATAATGAACGTCATAACTGTTAGTTTCACAATTAATAGATTATGCGGAGAAGAAGCTAACAAAAAAACTCCACATTTATTATTTTCAAAACAGAGTTGCTTAATTAACAGAGTTTTCAACTTAAAGTTACACTATTTTTAAACCCTACACTACACTAGTTACAATCGTTCCCGTTAACATTATTTAAATACATCCTTGTCTTCCAAATAATCCTTAATATTATAATAGGCTTTTTTGCACAGGGTATGCATAAAACATTTTTTACGACACGTCGTTGGTAACTCTAATATATCTTGAGGAATCTTATTGTAGAACCGTATACAGTGCCCCATAAAAGATGTATTAACAGCTGAAACTAGCGGTTACTTAGCAAGCGGTTAAATTGCCGCATTTGTAGAATGTATGTAAAAGTACTGAATATCGCGCACTTGCAGCACGAATTGTTAATTTCATTCAAAAGCACTCGTTTGAGGCGATTGAAACGCAATTGACCCGCAAGTGCGTTAAGTCCCTATTTCATTGCTCTTGAGTAAAACAGCATTTTTTTACGAAACCGCGTCTCAGGAAATACGAATTATACGGTAAACCTAAAATAATGAATCAAACGAAAGATTGTAGCCACCACAGCAGCTGCTACGACGTAGTAACTGCTACGTCGTAGCCGTTACTACGCCGTAGACGAGGAGAATTTATATAGGTACCTATGAGAGGATTCCCACCAAAGAACGTCGTAATTAAGTTTGTAAAATTGGACTCAGTTTATGTTTGTGATGTCGTTATATGCTTGGCATGGAACAGTTGTTCCTAAATTAGACAAAAAGTTATTGTATTATTTAGACACACAAATACACCTGTATCCTGGAGGGGTAGGCAGAGACCAGGTATTGCCACTTGCCACGAGCCAGAACAACCACTTTTTCTTCCCCCACATTCATTCATCATCATCAGCCACTTGACGCCCACTGCAGGGTACAGGCCTCCCTCGTGGTTTTCATAATCATGAGGGGTTTTGCCATAATCGCCACGCAATCGCAGTATGCACTTGGAATCTCAGGAAGACGCTGCTGCCCGTCTCCTGGTAATTTATTACCTTAGTTGCCTTTTACGACATCCACGGAAGGAAATGGAGTGACGCTATTCTAATCCGGCGCCACACATTCATTGGCCGTTGCATAAATTCCACGTAATACTTTTTATCTTGCTCTTCTCTAATAAAAAAAGAAAAGATATATATCACCGTGCACGGTTACAATGTTTATAATATAAAGACAAATCTTGACTAAGACAAGAACCTTTCAGTTGGAACCACAAAAATTGGGCACGCAGCGTAAAGCTGTTCTATAAATCTATCCTAAAAGCACTGGTTTTCGGCGCATGTTATTAATAATTAAGTAAAATAAACTAGTTTTAATAGGCCAAATTATAGTGTCGTTTATTCATCTGAATAAGTAGGTTGGTGCAGAATATAAACATGTAAAATAAGGGGTTAATTATTACAGTTGTTTCCAAGCATTGTTTGTAATAGTTTAGCATACTTAAGATTTTTACACAAGTGATGAGGAGAACACACATTCTGCAAGTCAGGAGAGCTAGTAATTTATTATTAATTAATATTATAAGGATTCATAAAATTAAAGCAAAACAATCAGACCGACATGATACATGAAATCCTTCAGAAACGAGACACGTCGCCGCGGTATCTTCCATAAAACAATAATATTATTTTGCTGGAGGAAAGGCAAACCGACGGCGGATCTCACCGGAAGCGTAAATTCAATTTCGGTGCTTAGGAGTGCGTGAATACCCCGTCATGCAAAATAAGATGGTAACGCAAAACCTATATCATTTCGAACCACGTTACTAAAGGTCGGGCCATACGCGGTTGCTTTGCGACGTGAACAGTTCTTTAATTGCATTTTTTTAGCGGAACTGAATTAATTCAATGTTTTTTTATTAATAAAAACTGAATTTGCACGTTTTTTAGTCGTTTATTTTTTCATTTTGCTGTGGTAGCGCTGTGGTCTTTTTTGAAAGCATTAACTGTAAGTTTACTACCCCCACTACCGCAAAAATTAATTAACTATGTCTAGTGCTCGTGTTACCCTTAGAAAAATACAGTGATTTTTTTTTATTTTTATGTTTTAGAAAGATTGACAAAACAAACATATCGAGCGAATGTGGGTGGAAGGGCCGAAAAAAGACGTCCCAGGTGGACATACTTCCACCAAATAGGGGATGTAGTAGCAAAGGGCAAGATAAAAAGTACTCAAAACCGGCGTGCGTGCATGCAACTGCATGCATAAATGTCGAGGTAGCGAAAGTGATCTGTCAGGATCGTGGCAAGTGGCAGTTCCTGGTCTCTGCCTGCCCCTTTGGGATACAGGCCTGAGTTTATGTCTATGTATGGTTTTTTTTCAATTCAACTCATTGCGTTAATTTACAGTAAAAAGGTCTTAAGTAGTTACTATTCATACAAAATACACGCGTTATTTTACCGAGCGCGGAATGGCAATATCATTATGATATTATTATTATTATAGAAACTAAAAGTAAAAATCAAATTAGCATTTCGATATATCGCTATAATCCTACGTAATACAACAGTTCAATAAAGTGAAAAACAACAAAAAATTAATTGTTATTTTTGAGTTAAGTATGTGGACAAAACGATAAAGCGCCTTTTTTTTCAACTAACGCTCGCGTGCAACCTATCAACTGTTAAACTGTCACGCTGGGAATCAGGTATAATCGACTCCAATCGAACGCTTAAGTTTTCAATTCCATCGTATGGTTGGTCTGAAATACCCCCCTCTTCTTTGTATAATGTCCATGTTAGAGATTTGGTTAATTCATTTCTTGGGCGAGTTATGTTAGCAAAGTAACGCAGAATCTGTGACTTAGGAGCGCTCGAAGTTAAACTAGGTGTCAATTTCTAAATCAAGATCATTTTAGAGAAAAAATGGACAAAAAAACTCAAACTCCGTTAAAATCACATCCAAACATAATATGATATTTTTAATAGGAAACGACCAAAATGGTATACTTGCAAGTTTATAAAATTTATTTTGAGTTTATAAACATGTCAGTCAGTATATTTGAAAATACGGGAGTTCTGTTTAGTTAACACGAATATTATTGAAAGAATATTGTTATATACATTTTGTCATCATCAATATCATCAGGGAAGAGACCCGTGCCCCTCGGTGGGGACATAATGGGTTGATGATGATGAATATCATCAGCCATTTGACGCCTACTGCAAGACATAGGCCTCCCTCATGGTTTTCATAACCATGAGGGGTTTTGCCATAATCGCCACGCTTGGCAGGCGGGTTGGCGATCGCAGTATGCGGTTGGAATCTCAGGAAGACGCTGCTGCCCGTCTCCTGGTAATTGATTTTGTATTTTGTATTTTTATGTAATACAAGCTCCCGGTCAGAAACGTTGTTTCGCCATATTAATAAGCCTGCGAACTATTCTCAGACCTACCAAATATACACAAAATATTTCGTAAAAATCAGTGAAGCCGGTTCAGAGGAGTTCGATAATAAATACTGTGACACGAGATTTTTTGTATATTTGATAATATTAAAAAGTCAACTTTTTATTTTGAAACATTTAACTTCATTTGAATGTGATAGGTAAAATATGTTTTGAAAAGCACACTAATACGCTTAGGAAAAGTAAGCCGCATGTTACGCGCATGGCTGCCAAATCCGCTTTTTACCCGACTGCAAATGCCATAAGTTTTATGTTTTTACACGTACGTGTGAAATGTAGTCCATAGACATATACAAAGTGGTTGATGTCAGCTGGAATTTAATTTAAAAATATCCAGAAACTTACATATTTATGTAAAAACTTATTTTAATCTCTCAGATATGGTCGACTATGATTCGGTTGAATTTTCAAACTAAGAAATTATAAAAACATACAGCTAAACTTAAAGCGTATGCTTGTATATATTTAGTCAGTTCATTGTTCTACTTTAACTTTAAATACTTTAATCGATACAAATGTAGTAATATTAATAAAATCCACGTTACCGTCCTTGATAACGTATCAACAAACGAAAATATATATTTTTTTTAATATATATAATTCGATAAAATACGTGGAAAATTCAACCCAACCATCTTGACCGTACCTAAAACTTTTTAGCAGTCGGTGTTTGTTTTTATAATATTTTTTTATTGTAAGTCCCGTCGCGGATAACATGACCAAACCGTTAATCAGCTTAGTGTAAACCAAGCCTTATATCATTTGAAGCCTCACAAGTTATTCTAATTTCCTTTGTCGCTCTTCTGGGAATGTCGACAGGGATTTTCGGAATGAATTCGAGTGTAGCGTATGTCAGTGACATTGATAACTTTGACTTAGACAAAGAAATAGTGAAATAATTACACTGAAATGCTGCTACGTCTCGTCATAGGACTTAACCAAGAAGCGGTGGTAGAGGAGCGGAAGAACGCCGGCCTCACATTTCGGAGGTCGTGGGTTCGAATCTCAGCGTTTACCAATGATAAGTTTTCATGACGACAAGACACGATGACAAGTTTTCTGAGTTATATAAGCAATATCACTCGCTAACCGTGAAGGAAAACTTCGCGAGGAAACCCTAGTGTCTGGGGTATTTAGATACCTCAGCACTTGCTATGTACAATGGCCCACCTATGAGGCGGAAATCTTCTCGTAATCGTATCTCATATAAGTATGTTTTAAACTTCTCCCTCTACCTCCTGCAGGTGACTGGCAGAAAATGCTTATGGCATTAAGCCATGTTGTACGTTTTTTTTGTAAGTGAAATAAAATTATTAATAAATAAACAAATTGGGGGTTTAATAATAGTCAATACGAAATATTTTCACCATGAAGATAACTTCGAAATTGTGAAGAAATATCTTTATTAAATAATTTATAAATTAGCTTAATACTATCTGAATAACTAATCACCTGTCCTGGTCCCAAACTAGGATACCCTGTGCTAAGGTAACTAGGCAAGGACGTCACAAACATGGAAATGCACCCAGACTGAGGATCATAAGACTGACTGAGCCTAATTTTATTGTTAAATAACTAAAATTAGAGCTATTTTTTTAATTTAAAAAAATATTCTTAAAATACCTTAGAATTTTAGTGCATCCAAAGGTATTGTGAAATGCTAATAAAAGATATTTGTTTTATGAAAAAATTATGTTTTACTGACACTTAAAGATCAAATTTTATAACCTTTCCAATGAAAAGTGGCATAAACCGTAAATTACTACAGAAAAAATCGTAGTCAAAAACCCCGGTGCGTGAGACCGGGGACACCAACAATGTAAGTCAAATTCACGTCACTAATAGCGGGTTAAAAATATATATTTCCCCCCGAAAAATTACTAAAGAACTCCACAAAACCTACCAACAATGTAAGTCAAATTCACGTCACTAATAGCGGGTTAAAAATATATATTTCCCCCCGAAAAATTACTAAAGAACTCCACAAAACCTATCCCAAATTGTAGGCAGAAGCCCAGTTTCTTCGCGAATCTACGCAACCACCTTCAGTTAATCAACTAATTACATTCGGAGCCACTACAGCCGCCATCTTGGGCATAATTAAGTCCTTTACAATGTCTACCACTAGCCTAGGCAGCTAAACAAAAAATGCTCTGTAAATACATATTTTTTCCACAGTCCCGAGTAATGGGACACTTACTTTGGAGCTTCTAGACGCTTGTGTTATTTTTCTTAGAATTCCGTTGATTAAGATAAGCATATTCTTTAGTGTCCTTCCGAAAACAGTTCCAGAGACAACAGTTACTAAACAAAAGGAGAAATAAGTATGGGTAGTCGGTGCTAGTACGAATATTTATAGACATCATTATAAAAGACTTAAATGTATCATACTTCAATTATTTCTATCCGTACCTTTTTTATCCGAACGCGGCAAAGCCCAAAAGGTGGGGTATGTTTGGCTCGTAAGTATGTCCCATTTTATGTTTTCTCGTAAGTCCTTAACCGTTGGACAGATTTTGTCAAATAATATCTCAATCGATTCATAGGCTATATGAATTCAGCATAAAGAAAAAAAAAACACTATGAAGACAAAAATAAAATATTGAAATAAAAAAATTACTAGCAACCCGACAGCTGAGCATTAACTACTAAACAGGCAGGAACCAAATTCAAGTTAATGATCAGCAGTCGGGCTGTTGTTTTTCCCCCATTTTTTTATATAGTCTATGTGCGTCCTACTGCAGGGCACAGGTCTTCTCTCAGAGAGAGAACATGGGCTTAATTGGCAATTTCAAGCGCTGAGGTAGGTGAACACCTCAGACACTCAGGTTTTCTCACGATGTTTTCCTTCATGTTAGCGACTAGTATATTTCGGTAAAAAAATATTTTCAGCGTAAGCCCCATCCGCAGGACGCCTGGCTATTCAAACCGTCTGGATGGCCACTTTAGCTAAGCAGCACTGCTCATAATAGACCAGTACAGTTAGGTCGCAGCCCGCCTGCCTGCTAAGGTTCATTATGCCTAATATTAAGACCCTGTTTTCCTTTTGCTTATTTTTCGCTAAGATTTTTACTTATTACAAGAGTTAAACCAAGCGAGAAAATGAAATTACGGATATTTTTTCCAATAGAATTTTTATTCCAACAAGCACGCGGTTCTATAGAGTCTTCCTTTTAGAGTGTGTAAAAACCTGGATAGCGCGCAAATATGATAAATTAATACCTTTAATACCATTTAAAGTCAGGTTTAGGTGCAAAAGAAACCCCCGGTTGTTCCATTTCTATCATCATCATCATTCAGCCACAAGAAGTCCACTGCTGGACATAGGCCTCCTCCATGGATTTCCAAAAACACACTTTGGGAGCGGCTTGCATCCAGCGTCTTCCTGCCACGTGGGTGAGGTCATCTGTCCATCTTGTGGCCTTTCATATGCACTTTGGCCAACTGACAGCTGCTTTTTACAGTAGATGTATGAGAATCTGAGAGTAAGGTTGCCCCCGCACGTGAAAGTTTAAACGGCGATGGGTCGCGCAAAATACGATTAAGCGTTTGATTCATTTTAAAAAAAGTTAAAAACTTAGACGTCTAGTAAAAACTTTTGAGGCAGCAGTAGAATAGTTCTGATAAGAATATAAGAAGCTGAAGATAAAGGCTCTATTTCGTAATTATTTTGCATGAAAAATTTACTACCACATCGCGTTTTAGCTTTTGTTAAGTTCTGGGTTAGGTAATCAATATCGACATACCAACAATTAAGTCTTTATAGCGAGCAACACTAATGGAATGCGCCCTCTAAGAGTGAGACGGGGTAAACCTCCGCGTCGCTACTCCCCTCACCCCTCAGTCAGTCGTTAACGCTAGTGCAACTCATGCGCAACGTGCGCTCTGCCAATAGTAATATTGATTGTTTAGTGCCTTTATTTCAATTATTCCGTGCCAGTAAACTTGTGTATTGTGTTTGTGTCATTAAACACTTTTTCCTATGCACACAAACTCTTTAATCAAGACAAACCCACTAAAATTATGTGGCACCTAATGACACATCTTGTATTAAAGGAATAAGATATGTTGAAAACTGTATGGTAATCCTCCTTCGTGCTCTTAAAGCAGTTTAACGTTTTTAAATTGACACGCTGATTCGATCTACACTTTTTTTTTTCAATACATTTTTAGATGATATTTGTCGCAATATAATAATGATTTTTAAAAACATAAAAAAATCGACTTCAGGAAAAACACGCACTAAAGGGAAGACTTTCTTATAGAACTTATCAACAACATTTACACGAGACCAACTTCAACTTACGCCCGTCTTAAAAAAAAGTATTAATGAAATCGGACAATATGATAATGAGTTATCGCTGAACATACAAAAAAAACGGCCGAGTGCGAGTCGGACTCACGCCGAAGGGGTCCGTGCCATTATTTATACAAAATTTGAATATTTCAAGCGTCTACCTATTGCCGTTATAAATATCAAGTAAAAAAAACGGCAAAAAAATCACGTTTGTTGTATGGGAGCCCCCCTGAAATACTCTGTTTTCTGTGAAAATTTCACCTAACTACCACGGTTCATGAGATACAGCCTGGTGACAGACGGACGGACGGACAGCCGAGTCTTAGTTATAGGTTCCCTTACCCTTTGGGTACGGAACTCTAAAAAGTATACGCACGAATTGAACTCCTCCTTTTTTAAAGTCGGTTTAAACTGATGAATCCGAACCATTAGGCCGAATGTACGTAAAGAGAAGGTTAGTTTACAGTTTTCTATGCGTTTTTTAAAACGACAGGGCCTTTTAAAGGGTAAATAGCCGAGAAGAATAGGACTCCTGCAACACATTTTGTAAGCGGTCGGCAGTGCCGCGTTCACATCACGTCCACTGCAGCTGACTTTTGTAAGAAAATAATTTTGATGATAAAAATTTAATTATCAGTTTGATGTACTTGTCTTTTGGAGAATACATGAATAACTTCAATATTTTGATATGGTCTCAATCTAGCACTAATAATAATAATAACTTCCACATAATACGATCACTTGTCCTGGTCCCATACTAGAATACCCTCATCATCAACCCATTATGTCCCCACCGAGGGGCACGGGTCTCTTCCCTGAGGAAGGTATAGGCCATACTCCACCACGGGGGCCAAGTCCGGATTGGTGGAGGCTTGTAGACTAGTGGCTCGTCTACTGTCAGAAGTTGTCAAGCCGCCCTAAGGCCTCTGACTTGGCTTAACGACTGCCATCTATCGACGGCAGCCGGCACCAACAGCTTAACGTGCCTTGCGAAGCACGGAACCGCTCGGAAAAATGCCACTAGCGTTAGGCATAGACGGCGACCCATCCATGCACTGAACGCGCCCTGTGTTGCTTAACATTCGTGATCGTTTAAGATCACTCAGGCAGCCGGGGCTACGAGCGAATACCCTGTGCTATGGTAATCAGGCAAGGTCGTTACAAACAAGGAAATACACCCAGTCTGAGGCCATGAAATTATTGTTTTTGTCTGCGCTATGGTTACCGTAGCACTGACAATCGTCGATTGTTGATTCTTGAAATTCTGGATTCAGGATTGTGGCAAGTGGCAAACCTGGGTCTTTGCCGACCTTTCCGACATAAAGGCGTGAGTAAATATATCTATGTTTTTATGCACTATTTTATTATTGAATGAATTGGAAAGCTGACATAAGTGTTGGTAGTGGGAGGTATGAGTGTAAATGGGAGCTAAAGCGATTTCGAGATGGATTCTATTGTAATGGTCAAGTATAAGGAAAGAATGAATGCATTTGCAGAAAGATTTTAATGGGTTTGGATTTGGAGCCTACGTCCTTGTTTTACAGACGACCTTATAAGGAAACTGTTCAGACCAAAAACAAATTGGCAATGAAATTATTAAAGGACTAGTTAGTAACATGCAAATGTAAGTTTATTCTCTTGTTATCGTTTAATTCGAAATATTCAAAGTGGCTCCGAGACTATACACCAATAGAAGTATCACTTAGCAAAAGGCTCTTTGGCTGGATATCACTGTCACTTTCCAACCCCAAGGTTCTCTACACAAACAATCTGTTCTTCTACCTCTTTCAGTGCCTCTCCAAGTAGTCGTCGGCCAACCTCCAGTAGTGACTGGAGGTTGGATTCTCCTCTTCTCCTTGCCAAGCGAAATAGATCTTCGACGCTGGCAACTCCAGTCCATTCTCTAATGTTACGGAGCCATGGTTTTCTTTTACTACCAGCGCGCCTCTTCCCCTCAAGTTTGCCCATTGTGATAACATGGAGAAGTATGTACCGTTCGCTTCGAAGCACATGTTCCAAGTAACTTATCTTCTTATTTTCGATGGTTAATGTGAGTTCTCGGGATTAATTGACACGCCGTAGTACCCTCTCGTTCGTATCCATCATATTTCGAATGCGTCCAGTTTGTTACAGGTCGTTAGTTGTAACAATCTATTAATCTATTGTTAATTGCTAACACTCTATAACAATATGTTAATATCTGGGAGCACGGCAGTGCCTCCGCCAAGTCGAGCAAAAAAGCGGCACGGCCGTACCATCCTTTTCTCGTAGCAGCTCGGGCCATTTTCGACCTCCCTATAACTTCGTTGTGGATAAAACTAGAAGCCTGAACTAGCCAGTAACCAAGCAGGTATAAACACGATATATTTCAAATTTCATTAAATTTGAAAGAGTGGTTTAAGAATTATAACTAGTCAAAGTTTTTAATTTTGTTTAATTTTGTCACTCACTGACTAACCGGTCATCAAAACTCTAAGGCACTTCTAGCAGACATGTAAGCTTCAAATTTAGAATTCAATTAGTGTTTATTGTAAAAATCAAAGAAAAACAAAGCTATTTTGCGATTTCGGTTTTGTAAATACACCAACTGCATAAATAACTTTGCAATGCCACATACATATATAGGACTACAAAGTTACATTTGCAGTGAATGAATCAGTGTGCCTGTATATTTTTAATATTGATGCGGTCACTCTAAGATGTTGCTACTTAGCTAATTAGGTAATAAATTAAGACGGAAGGACCCTTAAGTCGGAACTGAATAAATGAACCGATTGATATTACATGGATCTCACAACTTTTTACGGTAGAAGAACTGAGTTGCGAAACTTGTTTTTTTTTTCCAAGTTATGTTTTTGATGGCTATTGTAAACTGCTATCAGTTGACCAATGTTCATATGAAACTCAGAAAGAAATTATTTCAATGTAAAGAATTTACATTCTGCTTGTGGAATTTCAATGTACAATGTTATTCCCTGTCTTCAGGTCGAGTTGTAGAGGGAAAAAGACAGCGTAAAAAACTCCACTGACCATCTTTTCTCATCTTAAATCTAAAAAATAAGTTGACTCGTACCTACTAGATTAAACATGATTATATTCTTTTCTTTTTGATGGACTAATCCATGCTGAGGACAACTTTAAAAACCTATTTAGAGGCCAAAAATTCCACCCATGCCGGGACTTGAACCCGCGACCTCTCGCACGGTTAGCCGGATGCCGCGGGTTCAAGTTTTTAGATTAAAATATACTTTGAGACCTACGAAAGGAACAACTGACATCAGTTAACAGTAGATTATCTAATCATTAGTGGACTAAGGCCGGCTTGCACCACCGACTAAAATCCATTTAACTTTAAGTTAAACAGAATTTTGACAAATCCGCCATACACTATCTGACAAAAATCTATTTAACTTAAAGTTAAATGAATTTTAGTCGGTGGTGCAAGCCGGCCTTTATGTCTGAAATAAGTGAGCTGAATTGAGTTAGTGTGCGAGAAACTGGGGATAAGTATCACTAACAGCCAAAAAAAATTATTCATTTAAAGTAGAACATAATTATGTCTGTGTCGGAGACTCGGAGAGTAAAGAGAAGCCATAGATTTAAATAGTATGAGATACTCGTATCATAAGCAGCCTATATAAGTCCCACTGTAGGGCACAGGTCTTTTCTCAGAGAGAGAGAGAGAGAGAGTATGGGCTTAATCACCACGCGTGCCCACCGGGGATTGGCGATTTCAAGCGCTTAACTATGTGAATAGCTCAGACACCCAGGTTTCCTCATGATGTTTTCCTTCACCGTTAGCGAGTCGTATTGCTATTATGAAAAGTCATAGGTACATGCCCGCACTGGGAATCGAACCTGGGTCTCCCGCTTCCGAGTCCACTGTTCTACCCACTAGGCTGCCACCGCTTTCGAGAGAAATGATTTATTGTAAATCCTCCCCTAAGATTTATTGTAAGCCACAAGAAGTCCACTGCTGGACATAGGCCTCCTGCATGGATTTCCAAAAAGACCGGTTGGAAGCGTCCTGCATTCAGCGCCTTCCTGCCACTTGGATGAAATCATCTGTCCATCTTGTGGCTGGTCGTCCTACGCTGCGCTTGCCGATATGTGGTCTCCATTCGAGAACTTTTCGGCCTCATCGGCCACCAGTTCTTCGTGACAGCACGAAGTGATGGCACATAGGTGCCACGCCCACTGCCACTTCAACTTACTAATCTGCTGGGCTATGGGTTGGACTTTCGTTCGTCTACGGATCTCATCATTTCTGATTCGATCTTGTAGAGAAATTCCGAGCATAGCCTTTCCATAGCTCGTTGCGTAACCTTGAGCTCTCTTATTAGGCCCACAGTGAGAGACCACGTTTCAGTGCCATAAGTTATCACTGGTAACACACACTGGTTGTATAATTTTGACTTGAGCGATCGAGATATTGCACGAAAAGACTTTTCTAAGTTTCCAGAATGCTGCCCAGCCCAGTTGGATTCGACGATTGACCTCTTTCACGATATAATTACTCTTGATATAATTTCTCCCTTTAAAGTCACACAATGCCCAAGTCTAGTCTGTACTCAGCATTATGCCTGAGCGTTTGATGTATAGGTAGATATACCCGATTTCATAATTATTTTTTCATATGCTTTATTGCACTAATTACATTGTAAATGTGCAAGGGCGAGCTTAATGCAAGAAGTATTCTCTTCCAGCAAACCTTTGGTATTGAAGAGACTGACGCCGGGTAGTGCAATAACGAATATTCTTATCTTATCTTATAATAAACATACGTAAGCATGTAAGCATGTTGGAACGACAAACAATAGAACATGCCCTCAATTGCCAATTAAAACAAATTTGCCACGAGTGCCTTCGCCACTTCAATTTGAGGACAGCGCCATTTTATATATCAATTTAATAATGTAACATTGCGCGAGAAACGCACTTTTCAAAACAAAAGAGTGTAATGTTTTTTTTCATGTATATCAGTTTGTATGTACGTATTAATTAAAAGAGCAAGCAATGTGACACTTTTTAACGATTTTTTTTCATCACCCACTCAGTTCCTCTTAGTTTTTTTTTATGGAGAGATATGATATAGAAATATTATTTATTGCACACCAGAGAACCGTAAATTATTATATTAAAATAATAACAATGTCCTGATAAAATACATGCAAATTTTCTTTTTCAAAAACCTGTACGAAAATTCAAATATGTCTGAAATGTCCGTAATTTTCTTACATTTGTCGAGAATTTGTTAATTCTTTTGCAATAACGAAAAATACATATTTTTTTTTTGCATATTTGGTGCTAATATTATAATTGCGCCTTTATCCCAAATGGGTAGGCAGAGACCAGTATCAATTATATTATAAATTTAAAGAATACTATGTATCCCAATCCAGCTAAAATAAAGTAAGTACAAAACTCAATTTAGTCGTTAGTCTGTAGTCGGTTAACACGATCAATCCCCCAATCAACGCTCGGGGTATTCTGAAAATCTGCCAACTTTTTACTCATATTTTTCTTAGACTTGAAATTGTAAACCCTCTTCTGAAATAATAGAGGAGGGATGCCGAGTGCCCACTTATAAGGAGAAGGGTCCTACAGACAACGTTGAATGTTAAGTGCCCTCTAAATACGCTATACGTATCGCTGGCAGGGTTAACTCAAAATGGTCGCCGTTTTTTTCAAAATGGCGGCCGATTTATTCGCCGGGATGGAAATTTCGTGCTTCGCAATTTGGTGGAGGGTGAATTGAGTCGTTTTTCTTAATTAATGAAAATGGTTTTTAATTGCACTTGTATAGGGTGTCTATCTTCCAGAAAAATGTGGTGTTCTACTAGTCGATACGAATTTTAGTAGATACAACTTGGAAATAACAAAAAAAAAATCAGCTGTTCCATACAAATGTATGGTGTCTTAAATAAGTCACACTCGCTCCAAAGTAATTGATTGATTTTAGGTTCTTGTTGTTGTTACGATTGTTCTTTACGTTGAAATAATTTTTGGATTTCTAATTTATGATACCCCTTATCCGGAGACAAAAAGAACGGATGTCTAAACTGGAACGTGCTCATTTCATGTTTGGCTTAAAAACACCGGCTAAGTCTGAGTCGGACTCGCACACGAAGGGTTCCGTACCATTATCTACACAACATTTGAATATTTCAAGTATCTACAAGCGTTGCCGTTATTAATATCGAGCAAAAAAATCACGTTTATGTATGGGTGCCCCCCTTTAAATATTATGTTTATTCCTTTTTTAATATTTTTTATTAAAACGGCAACAGAAATACATCATCTGTGAAAATTTCTATCACGGTTCATGACAGCCTGGTGACAGACGGACGGACGGACAACGGAGTCATAGTAATAGGGTACCTTTGGGTACGGAATCCTTTGCTTTTACTTATTATTCATAATCCATAATTATATTCCGTTACTAAATATTTTCTCTCGGTATCCACTATGAGTCAAATAGAGCTTTTTATAGGTCACACAGACAGACAGACGTGTCGTAGGCAGATTATTCCTAGTAGGCATTCCCTTTGAGAGGTGGCGTTCGGAGGAGAAAAAAGGTCTTAGCCAGTCGTGGCCGGCGATGGGCTGATGATGATTATGATGATGATAGGTCAGTCTCTGGGTACGAAACCCTAAATGTTTTTTTTTGTCCCAACTGTGGCGGAGCCCAAAAAGAAGGCTGTAAGTATGTCCGATTGTATATTCTCTCAAAACTCCTTAACCAATGGTCAGCTTTTAACAAATAAAATCTCAAAAGATTCGTCGTTTTTACATGCATACATAAGAGCCAAACACATGACCCTCCTAACCAATAACCAACAGCCCGACTGCTGAGCATTAAGTAGGTACTAAGCAGGCGGACCCCAACTCAACAATATAACGCAATGCGAGGTACCTAGGTTGGTCCCGCCTGCTTGGTTGTTAATGCTCAGCAGTCGGGCTGTTAAATTGCTTTTCATTTCTGTATTTATTTTGTATGAAAACCTCCATACACGGCGACTTTGCCTACAAAAGACACACAATAAATAAATCTACCTTGCTTTCTTTTTTCTCGCTTTCCTTCACTATTCTCTATTTCAGCCTTCAATAGTATTTGTACTGAAGCGTATTGAAGTTGACAACAGAATTTGATTAGTTTTACAGTTCTACGCTGCGATGTGAAATCCCCCGGGGGTTCCGCCGTAACAACCATGTATTGTTAAACTACTTTATGATGTTTCAGTCGAGCGCGCTCCCGGGTGGACTGAATGAATGAATGAACGAATGAACGAACGGATACGAGCAACTTTTAATTCATATGTAAATTTTAAATTTTAGATGAATGCGCGGAATTGTTGGGGCATAGAGGAAAATGGTGGCAGAGGGACGGCGCTGTTGTAATGTCAAAAGTTACCTAAAGACCTGCTATCGCGAATAGCAACAGCTGATATTTCTTCGCGTTATTTGTGAGTTGGTCTTTGGGACAAGAGAGATAAAGAAGACAGAAAGAAGAGAGAGAGAGGAAAGAAAGGAAAGTAAGTACGTAAAAGAGAGTATAAAAGGAAGAGTGTTGCACAGAACAAAACAGAAAGATGAGAGAGAGGGGAGTAAGAGTGAGATAGTGTGAGAGAGAGATTGGGAAGAGAGGCAGAGAATGATAAATAAAGAGAGAGAGAGGATGAGAAAAAGAGATAGAGGGAGTGAGAGAGAGAGAAGAAAGAAAGGAGAGCGAGTACGAGTGATAAAGTAAAAAGAGAGAGATAGTTTGGGTATAGCAGAAGAAAGAGAAAGAGGATAGTTTGAGTGAGAGAGAGAGAAGAGTCATATCTATGGAGAGATAGTGGGAGTATGTGAGAGAGAGCGTGAGAGAGTGAGAGTGTAAGCGAGAGAGCTCAAAAGTGTGTATGAGAGAGATGGAAAATGAGAGTGTGTTTGAGAGAGAAAGATAAAAAAGAGTGTGTAGGGGGTAATAAGATTTTAAGAAAGAGGAGGAGGAGGAAAATTTGCTTATGTCTCCTACTCTGCCTTTCTAAAATGCCAATGAAGTGTTATTGAATGTATAAAAAAAAATGAAACAAATCAAACAAAAGAAAGCATAACAGTGGACAATTGGCTTAAGTTTAACATTGGTAAAAATAATGTAATGGTGCTTGAACTAGGTTAAAAAGGAGTTACTTTTGAACCTAGTTCAAGCACCATTACATTATTTTTACCAGTGTTAAATTAAGGGCTGAAATTGTCAAAAAAAGATCTATAATAGTCAGAATCTATACCTATTCACATTAACGTTCAGTGCAAAGCTTGAACGACTGCCAATTTGGAGTGGTCGTTTTGATCTTCTTTGTATGCGTGAGGCTCATCCATATGGACGCTCGCACAATTATTTAGCTTGTTCTATTATTATGCATGTTATTTATTCACCGTGTGTGTTGCGTTACAAAATAGTAGCACTAGAAGTTTGTTATTGAGAGTTATTGATATGATTTGTTATTGAGTATACACTTTCTTCTTGATGTGCGTTATCACTTGCAATCATTAGGTCCCCCTGAGTGTTAGGGCACGCGGGGCGCGATGAAAGATGGTCCATCGTCTGACACAAACATTTCAAATTGTCGCTGTCCGTGAACCCTCTCGAAGAACTTATATCAAAACCGTTTATTTTCCAAATTTTTCAGAGCAAAAATATCTGCAGTCTGTACTATAATTGAAAAAATATTCGAGCTGTGTGAGAAGTTTCCGCGAAAAGGCTTTTGGGACACATCCCTGAGTCGCATAGGCACATAGTTCGTAGAGATTGTTGTCGTGATAAGATATTGGTATATCCTATGTAAGGATATCATAAACATGGTAATACACGTATACTATCAAAGTCAAGAAATTGATAATTTAAGTCGATATTAACTTTAATTCATGATATAATCGAATGGCGCCGGACTAAGAATAGCGTCACTCCATTTCCTTCCGTGGATGTCGTAAAAGGCGACTAAGGAAATCAATTACCAGGAAACGGGCAGCAGCGTCTTCCTGAGATTCCAACCGCATACTGCGATCGCCAACCCGCCTGCCAGCGTGGCGATTATGGCAAAACCCCTCATGGTTATGAAAACCACGAAGGAAGCCTATGTCCTGCTGTGGGCGTCAAATGGCTGATGATGATGATAATCGAATGACCTAGCAAACAACTTGATAGATATTATTGCTTTCCATATGTTGACGATGATTATCACGGTGTGTTTACTTTCTGGAAAGGATAACAGCGACATACATAGCCTGAATATGCATATCCATCATCTGACATGTCGTCATAGTGACGTATTGTTTTTTGACATTAACAAGTTTGTTAAGAATTACTTCATGACGAGAGATACTGTGTACCTCTCTAAAAACAGTCGACGTAAGTTAGCCAGTCTATTGGCTTATAATATTTTTGACTCAGTTGTTATAGGAATTATAACACAAACCAACGAAAACGACAACCGTGTTACTAGTATTAGTAATAATTTAGGAGCGGGCTTAAACACAGAATCGATGGATTTAAACGGCCATCGCAGACAAAGGAAAACCCTAAGCTAGGTCTAAATTTAGTTGCACAAAACATACAGGGTTTTTCCGGCAAAGACAATTTAATTGAACTATTTTTAAAGGATTTTAATGTAGATATTTTGTGTTTAACAGAGCACTGGCTGAAACAACCTGAAATGTCTTTCACTTTAAAAGACTATTTAGCAGTAAGTACTTTTAACCGACAGCACGCAATAAGAGGAGGTTCAATGATATTTGTAAAAAGTAGTTTAAAAATGAAAGAAAGAAAAGACATTGTCAGTCTATCTGTTGAACGCTTAATTGAGATCTCGTGTGTGGAATTGGATAGGTACATAGTTATGTGTGTTTATAGGCCGCCACAATCGAATTATAATGAATTTGAATTAGTTATGGAAGACGCCTTAAAACGCCTATTTACTAGCAATAAGAGCATAGTAGTATGTGGTGACTTCAATATAGATTTGTTAGTTGATAGTTCACTGAAAACTAAACTCACTAGTCTGTTCAGGTCATTTAATTTACATTATTTATTTACTGAACCCACTAGGACAACAGCTACTAGCGCCACTTGCATAGATAACGTTTTTTGTAATTGTCAATTTATAGAAAAAAAGGTCATACATAATTTACAGTCCGATCATAGCGGGTTATGGGCAGTTCTACCGTCAGTACTAGAAGAGCCTTGTAATGAAATAATTTGTAGACCAATAACAGAAAAAAAAATTGAATTATTTAAAAGAAAATTAGGCACACAGTTAGATTCATTAAATTTTGATAGCACTGATCCGAATACATTATATGAAGTGCTGTTTTCGACCATATCAAAACAATTTGAACAGATATTTAACGTAAAAAAAATTACAGGGTTAAATCGCGGTTTTTCAGAATGGGCAACGCCAGGTTTACATAGAAGTAGGAAAAGGCTTTATGAATTGTATGAAGAGAAACAATTTAATCACGATCCGACGTTCAGAGAGTATGTTAAAAAATATTCAAAAACGTTTAGGCAAACTTGTTTAGCAGCCAAATCCATTAGCATAAGTAAACAAATTATGGCGTCAACTAATAAAATCAAAACAGTCTGGCAAGTAATTAGCAAAGAGACAGGCAAAACGAGACCTAGGGACCAGATATTTGCTTTAAAGGTAGAAGGGAATTTAGTCAATTCAAGGGAAGACATAGCAGAAATATTTGAAAATTTCTTTAAAAACATACCCCTCAAAATAACGGCTAGCTTAAATTCTTCCCCTCAATCAGCCGAAACTTTACTTCTGGAAAGTATAAATACATGCAAAGCTGACTTCCAATTCACCCATATAAGTCCCTTTGCTATTGTCAAAATATTTAAAGAGTTAAATTTTTAAAAATCCGAAGATTTGTGGGTATTATCGGTTAAACTTATATCCACGGTTATCCATATTCTAGCACCTTACCTTGCTACAATTTTCAATAAATGCATTGACCAGGGAACCTTTCCTAATCTATTAAAGTTAAGTAAAAGTACCCTTATTTAAATCTGGCGATAGTGAAGATCCCAATAATTTCAGACCAATAGCAATATTGCCGGTCCTAAGTAAAGTTTTTGAAAAAGTAATTTTGCATCAATTGCAGACTCATTTTAGTATAAATAAGCTATTTCATAAGAAACAGTTTGGATTTACGAAGGGCCGCTCAACGACGGACGAAGGCATAGCATTAATAAAGCACATCTTTGATGCGTGGGAGGAGGCGCAGGATGCCATCGGGGTGTTCTGTGACCTGTCCAAGGCGTTCGATTGCGTCGACCACGAAACGCTCCTTATAAAATTACACCGATATGGTTTAAGTAATAAATCGCTAGCTCTTCTTCGATCTTACTTAACAGACAGAACCCTAAAAGTAGATATCAATAGAGTTAAATCCTCAGGATCTAATGTAAAAGTAGGAGTTCCTCAACTCCTACTTTATATACTAGGACCGTTCCTTTTTTTGGTTTACGTAAATGATTTGCCCTACCTAGTAGAAAAACTATCGCAGATAGTACTGTTTGCTGATGATATTTCCTTAATTTTTAAAGTAAAGAGAGGTTTAGGTAATGTTGACGATGTAAACAATGCTCTATCTATAGTTCTAAACTGGTTCACGGTGAACAATTTGATGTTAAATGCAAAAAAGACAAAATGCGTCAAGTTCTCCTTGCCCAATGTTAAAAATGTTGACACGTGTCTAAAAATATCTGGTGAGAAATTAGAGCTGGTAGAGTCCACACTATTTTTAGGCATAAAAATAGACTCACAACTGCAATGGGGTCCGCATATTGAAAAACTATCGGGTAGGTTGAGTTCAGCTGCATTTGCAGTTAGAAAAATTAGGCAACTTACAGACATATCGACTGCGAGGCTGGTCTATTTTAGTTATTTTCACAGTATTATGTCATATGGGCTGTTATTATGGGGACGGGCAGCAGATATAGAAACAATATTTATTTTGCAAAAAAGAGCAGTAAGAGCAATTTACAACTTAAGCAGTAGGGAATCGCTAAGGAAGCGTTTCAAAGAAATAGGAATTCTTACACTGGCTTGCCAATATATATTCGATAAGATAATGTATGTTCGTAAAAATATAACCATGTTCAAATTAAATAGGGACGTCCATAACGTAAACACTAGAAATAGAAATAAGCTTGCTTATTCTAAATTTCGTTTAGCCAAGGTAAATACATCGTTCGTAGGCTATTGCGTTCGTTTTTACAACAGAATTCCAGAACATGTTCTATCCTTGTCTGAAAATAAATTTAAAACATTCATTAAAAAATCGCTATGTAAAAAAGCCTATTATAGAATAGACGAGTATATGAACGATATAAGCCCTTGGTAGTAAGCCAATTCCACTGCGATTTCATTGTTATTTAATTATTAATATTATAATTTATTTAATTTTAAAAACGTGTACTGACGACGTGATTGCACATTAATAACTATAGCACACATTTTATAGCTGACAAGAACTCAATCTGCAGGTTTGCTAAAGGTCATTCGAATGGTGGCGTGGTGGCCGGGTCACCTATCTCCCTCTAAAATGGTTGAGACTGGTGATGGCTGACCCCTGCGTTATGCTCGTGAACGGGTGCTGTTCGTGTGTCTGGCCGCAGCATTACTGTTTTTCCTACTTTTGTAAGAAGTGTTATTTTGGCTTTTAAAGTTATTAGTGGCTATCACGGAATCATATCATATAGGCTTTGATGTATAAGTTTAAGATGATTTGAGAAAAGATGGTCGGAGTGGACTGCCTTTTTCTCCACTACAAATACGGCCCGAAGGCAGCGGCTAACATAGTAACATAGTACATTGACATTCAGCAAACAGAATGTAAATTCTTTACGTTGAAATAAACTATTGATTTCTGATTTCTGATTTACATGTAGAGCAACACTTTATAAAATTAAATATAAGTACTTACTATTCATATTTGCACCAGCTATCCGTCTCTCTTTCTCCTTTGGAATTTTAATAATCTTATTTTAAATTCGCGAGTAGGACAGTTATATAAACCATGAATTTTACATGTATTTGAAATTCTGTGATTTGAAACCCATAGCGAAATAAACGTGCCTTAACGATAGCCTATCGAATGGGTGAGTTTGTCTTTTCAAAAATATCTCGAAACAAACTCGAATCTATTAGAACCATTAGTAGCCAGAGCGGTGCGTGCGCGCCGCGGCTCGGCGGGTCATTGTTCTGATAGACGGCGAGGCGGTACTAATTGTTCGCGCATTTTTATAAACACGATTTCTCAACTGTATTGTTTTCCGTCCATACTTAAATATAAGTTAGAAGTTTCACTGCGTGATCGTATCAGGAATGAGGAGATCCACAGAAGGACCCGAGTTACTGATATAGCTCGAAGAATTGCTCAGTTGAAGTGGCAGTGGGCGGGGCACATAGCTCGGAGAACTGATGGCCGGTGGCGCAGAAAAGTTCTGACCTGGCGACCGCGGACCGGGCGACGCAGCGTGGGCAGGTCCCCCACCAGATGGTCTGACGACTTGGTGGCAGTGGCGGGGAGTCGCTGGATGCGGGCGGCACAAGACCGGGAAGCTTGGAAAACCATGAGGGCGACCTATGTCCTGCAGTGGGCGTCAAATGGCTGATGATGTAGGTGTATACTAAAAAGTAATAGACTAAATAGATGACATTTTTAATTGCTAGTTACATAACCGCGGCTCCCAAACCACCCAGATTTCAGCGTGAATATTTGGTGATTCTTTTTCCCTTATTTTGTGACTGTATTTGTGCGTAAACATTGCAGGATAAGCTTCGAATAAGCCAGTATCGTTCCACATCAGTTGACCGAGTCGATCTCAATGTTTTGGTTCCATTTTGTCACACTCGAGTTTTTTTGGATTACTTTGTTTTTAGAAAGCCCCATGATCCATTTCAGATTATGCAACAGTTGAGCTCCATGTGTTTTTTTTTGAGGGTCTGTTGAAAGAGCTGTTTGTTGGCCAAGAGACTGAGAATTTTGCTTTGAATATCCTATTGAATATATTTCTTCCGTATGAAAAAAGTTATCAATATGAATTGATCTGATAACATAAGAATATTCTTTACTGCAAACCGGAAAAAACAAACACAAAATATTCATGTCATCTAAAAAGTATGAAAAATCTATTTTGTTTGTCTACCTTGTGTAAAGTTTTTTCCGTTGTTGTTGCTATTATGTTATTTATCTGTTTATAGTTAGTTTGCTTCTGTCATGTATCTTATTGTTATGTCTTTTCTTTCTATCTTATATTTTTTCTTCCAAAATTTAGTCATATTATATTTCTTTTTTTTCAGTAGTTGTTTATGTTTTATTAATAAAGAATTTTCAAAAAAATATATCAAACTAATAAATCTAAGTAATTTATAAACTAATTAATATAATCTAATACTAATAAACATAACCAGCCTATATACATAAGCAAAGCAGCCCACTGTAGGGCATAGGCCTTCACTCAGAGAGAGAGTATGGGCTTAATCACCATGCTTGCTCACCGCGGATTGGCGATTTCAAGCGCTGAAGTTTATGAATAGCTCAGACACTCAGGTTTCCTCACGATGTTTTCCTTCACAGTTAGCGAGTGTTATTGCTAGCCGTGACCTCTGCCTAACCGTGCCCGGTTAGCCAGAGGTCGTGGGTTCAAGTCCCGGCATTGGTGGAATTTTTAGCCTTTAAATAGGTTTTTACGTCAGTATTCTTACGTGTCGTTTTATTTTGAATAACCTGAAGTGATAGAACCGTATTAAGCCTTCACTTATTGAAATTCTCAATTTCAGATTGGTGCAATCTACAACGCACGCAGTGGGAGTCCAACCCGAAGCCTCTGTGTCAGTCACAATTCACCGCCACACCAACAGTGCAAACCACTCCATCAGTGACAGGTCCTAACTAACTATCACAAAATAAACTGTTACCATATTACTTCTCTGTCACTGCGAAATAGGTAACCAGGCAGGTCCTAATAGCGAAACAAGTTGAGTTTATTTCCCTGTTTTGTACAGTTGAGAGTTGATCAAACTTTACATTTTTATTGCAATGTAGTCCGTAACATAACTGAGTAGAGTTCTAGCTTGTGAAGCTTGAAGTGCTGCCGAATATGCTCACCGAAAGCTGAGAGCTCGTCGAAAGCTTTCAGTGTCAAAATTTTGTTAATTAAAACTGCAAAATGGCCTTAGTTTTTCATTGTTACCGAACTGAATTGAATTTTGCTCCAACTCGCTTGTTCGTTGGTTCAGTCGGTGTTTGAAGCGTGTTTTTGCAGATTTAATTTTGTTAAACAACACGCATTATGCGGAGTGGTTTATAAACGGTGCAGACCTGAAGTATGTTAATAACTAGTTTACAAATAAACCACGTTTAGTTCATTTGTAAGCAGCTTATAAGTTAGGTCGTTTGTTTTACCACAGAACCTTTTGATTCATACATGTTTTGTTCAGATAAGCAAAATAACAACACAATTAATAGACATAATTAAATCTTAGAAAAACCATCGACAAAAAATTACAAAATACAAGGCACATTGTACATTATAGTAGCAGAGAGTCCTTAAGAGGTTTTCACTTACAGCGACATTGTAGCTGTTCGTTTCTGCGTTTCTGGCAAGCTTATATCTTTAGAGATCTTGTTGTAGAGTCAAATACAATAAAGGATGTTTTCACCTTTGGCAGCCTAAATTTCAGTTAATGTTTATTAGTAGTGACGGAAGTAAATAAGTAATAACTTCAAGGCAATCACTTGTCCTGGGCCTCGATTCTGTTAGTGTATTGTAGTATAATGACAGATACACTGTCGGGTCACGTGACGTGTTTTTTCACACCATTGACGCCTAGAAGGTTTGACACGCGTGCCCGCGTAGACTTAAAGCAGCCATGGAAATGAAATCGCCATGTCCATGCAGTTGTCATGATACTACAATGCATTAACAGAATCTAGGCCCTGGTCCCAAACTAGTATACCCTGCGCTATGGTCACCAGGTAAGGACATCGCAAACATGGAAATACACCCAGACTGAAGCCATGTGTGCAAATGTACGGCGGTCCCTAGTGGATTACCACTGGTTAGATTACTAACCCACGACCTCTGGCATGGTAATCAGACGTGACACCGCTACGTAATGGTCTTCTGTCAACATTGAAAGAAAATAATCAGCCGAATTTAATTCCGAGAAATCCCGCTTTGCCATTTCCAATTCGAACACTGCTTTCGAAGAACTCTGCTCAAAGCGAAGTTGGCCAAAGTTCCGCCACTTTGGATCAGAATCGGCCATTTTTATCCATCATTGATTCCAAGATTCCGACTTTCCACTCTTCCTTCGAAGTTTAAAATTCGAATGCTAAAAATTGCAACAAAAGTTCGGAGTGGACTCACAGAAATTCGCTTTTACATTGACTCGAAGAAAAGATATTATTTTCTTTGTCGGGATTTCTCGCGGCTCGGTTCATTGGCTAGATCAAAGGTACAGTCAACAGCATAAACCTTTGCATTATTGTTGCTGTTAATGTACGCGTTAATTAACACCCTTCCCGAGAACCATCTATGCATAAACCATGTATATATACGCACGCCGGTTTCGAATACTTTTTATCTTGCCCTTTGCTAATACATCCCCTATTTGGTCGCAGTATGTCATCAATCTTTCTTCCTTCATCCTCTCCACATGTCCAAACCAACGCAACATTCTTTTCTCAATTCTCGTCACTACATCCTCTTTCAGTCCACAACGAATAAATAATAATCTTTGAGAAAATCGTCAGTCAGTCAAACTGCTGTCCTAATCACCTGGTCCTAATCTAGGATACTCTGTGCTATGGTAACCAGGCAAGAACATCCTCTACTCAATTACGTAACTGGCGACTTTGCAGCAAAAGGTTGACCTGCTGTCGATAGTACGTCGGTCTCCAGTGGGAATCGAACCCACGACCTCTGTTTTTGTGGTCAAGTGTGTTAACTGCTAGACCAAAAAAGTAGTCCGCCAGCCTCCACAGTTACAATATTTTTGTAATTACGTTCGCATGCGTTTCTGATCTCCTTTATTTACCTGAAACAAAAATAAGACATCGTTATTGTTAAAGTAAATATTCCACAGCCTTATAATTTTAAGGCAACGGCCTTCCTTTGTAATATTTAAATAAGTACTACCTCCAACCGTGTAATGTTACCCCGCTTTATGAAGTAGGAAAATAACTGGCAAACGTGCACTGAGGGTCCAAGAATATATTTATGGATAGATAGATAGATTCCGTGTGGCGCCGGATTAAGAACAGCGTCACTCCATTTCCTTCTGCGGGTGTCGTAGAAGGCGACTAAGGAAATCAATTACCTTCCTGAGATTCCAACCGCATACTGCGATCGCCAACCCGTGGCGATTATGGCAAAACCCTTCATGGTTAGAAACCATGATGGAGGCCTATGTTCTGCAGTGGGAGTCAAATGGCTGATGATGAAGGTGCTGACTACATTTATTTTACACGAGCTGTCATTAAAAGTGATAGGGAAAGGTAGAGACATAGGCCTCCCTCGTGGTTTTCTAACCATGAGGGGTTTTGCCATAATCGCCACGCTTGGCAGGCGGGTTGGCGATCGCAGTATGCGGTTGGAATCTCAGGAAGACGCTGCTGCCCGTCTCCCGGTAATTTATTTCCTTAGTCGCCTTCCACGTCATCCACGGAAGGAAATGGAGTGACGCTATTCTTATTCCGGCGCCACACGGATAAGTCAGCACCTTCCAAATGTCAAATTGAAAGGGATCGCGACAGACTCGAAAGATAGGCAATTAGGCCTCAGTTCGTAAACTAGGATACCCTGTGATATGGTAATCAGTTATGATCACAAACGTAGAAAAACACCCAGAATTAGACCAATTTTACAAATTAAGCTGGAACGGTCCCCAGTGGGAGTCGAACCCATGACCTCTGGCATGGCAGCCACGTGTTACCGCTATATCAACAAAGCAGTCACACTGTATGTGAAATAGGCATTAAAAATAACTTTACCAATAAAGCTCGTATTTCACAATGACAGCAGTGCTGTAAATTGCGCTTCGTCACATTAAAATCATTGATTTTACCATTCAGCCTTCGCTCTCTTTCACGCTACCTAATAAAACCTTCACCCCTTGGCTGTCGGGACCCGGGCAGCAGTAAAACTGCGCATCAAGATAGACGCGCGTTTACAATAAGCCCCAGTTGGCGATGCGCAATGTGCAATCGTGTGAACGTATTACTTGCGCGTATAAGGCCCTCAATATCGATGAAATATTAAGTTGTAGTGGATGGGTTTGATGCATTTACATAAACTCATGCCTGTATCTTAAAGAGGTAGACAGATGCCAGGGTTTGAAACGTTTTGATTCAGTTGCAAAAAAAAGATGACTTTATGTATTTGCCCATTTCAAATTGGTCAACATTTAGAATAACTTACATTTCACGGTATTTTCATTATATTTGGGACCCACATACGAAATATCGCAATATAATAAATGTGTAAAGTACACTTTGTGCAAAAAAGGCTCAATGAAAATAAAACTATTTAGATGATAAAGACGTCTAGCATTAAATGTAGTTAAATGCACAAGTCAAATACATATTGAGCGCCAAAATTTTTGGACCTGGGTGTGGAGTTTCTTTTTACGACAATATAGATCTTTCTTGAAATATACACCTATGTTGCATATTTTGTAACATTCATTAGGGCACAGTTTCTGCGCTATGACAAAGTTTGTTTTTTCCATTCTTTCCTATGTTCTTTTCCGATTTACTCCTCAACATAGCTTTACGAATAAACATGTCGTAGTACATTAAGTTTTTAAAATAACGTTTTCTATACTATGTATATATAGTTCTTGATTTTATTGCTTTAACACAAAATTACTTCAAGACACGTTTATATGTCCGATCAGACCGCTCTAGGGTTTAAGGTAAACGAGGCACAAAATCTTGACATAAAGATAACGACTCACTATTTCCTCGACACTGGCCCTTTCGATGTAACTTCTGGTCACTGAGCTTAGAAGTAATGGTATGAATGCAAAGGCCACCAGTGGGGGTTCGTGTGATAAGAATACCGTAGTTTTACGGCGCAGAGTGTGAAATGCAGAATAGAGCTGTCATCCAGCAACATGTAGGATCAAATGACGTGCGCATTTTACATAAGCAACCCATTACGTT
The DNA here is from genome assembly GCA_947308005.1 of Yponomeuta malinellus. NCBI lineage: Eukaryota > Metazoa > Arthropoda > Insecta > Lepidoptera > Yponomeutidae > Yponomeuta > Yponomeuta malinellus. Next base: position 423,166 of record OX371020.1, on the reverse strand, counting down.
CTACTGCAGGATATATCATCTCTCTCAGAGAGTGAGAGATAGTTTCGGCTTAATCATCACGCGTCACAGCGGATTTACTATTTTACTGTTATATGAAAACACCTCAAAAACCAGTGATATGTAATAGTCAGGGCGTGACAAGAAATTGGTAATTTTATACGTATATTGATTGACTAACCCCGTAGTCTTTACCATTACAGGATTACTGAAACAAAATCGATAGAAAACAAAATAAAGATGCGGACGTGAAACCGAAAAAAGCGTTTCTTTCTATTGTAACACAAATCAACGTAACACAAAAACAAAAGAAAATTATGGAGAAAAACAAAAATACAGAACTAATAGTGATACAATCGTGCGAACAGAAGTGCTACAAGAGAAAAAGGCCGCTGGATACATTTCTCTTAGAGCTCAGCAATATGCTCGCCACAAGTGACTAGCACTGGTTTGCACCTGATTCCGTAAAGTATGAGCAAATGTACAAATTATGTACAAAGTATGATTACGGTAAGCGGGATTTTATTGAGCATACAATGAACATACAGCGAAGAGGTGGTAGCCTAGGAAGCGATGGTAGCCTAGTGGGTAGAACATTGGACGCGGAAATGGGAGACCCAGGTTCGATTCCCAGTGCCTATGACTTTGTTTTCTAAGTTATGTACATTTGTGAAGTTATAGTAGCAATACCGCTCGCTACCGGTAAAGGAAAACATCGTGAGGAAACCTCGGCGTCTGAGCTATTTACATACCTCAGCGCTTCGCCAATCCGCGGTGGGCACGCGTGGTGATTAAGCCTATACTCTCTCTCTGAGAGAAAGCCTGTGCCCTACAGTGGGACGTATATAGGCTGCTTATGGTACAATGGAGAGAACCGATACCCACCCATCCAAAATTGTCCTGAAATGGTGCCTGGAACGAGAAGGAGATGAGATCTTAAATCTAACTGGAGACAAATGTGGATAAGCCTGAATTGAAGGGCCAAAAGTCCTATTTTAATTTGGTGAAGATCTGATGGAGACTTTCAGAGATGGAGAAAGGAACTCTTCAATGAACAGCAGTAAATAAGCCCTATTGGGGCCCATCCTTTCGTAATATCCGTATGTTTCATAAAATAGCGTAAAAGTAGTCCCAAGTTAATTTGGTGATGTTCTGGTGAAGACTTTCGGAGATGGAAATTTAGAACATCAACTTTTAAAGGAACCAATCATGTACGCTAAATTATGGTTATAAGGGACTTGTTTATTTTTCTCCCGATCCCCCACAAATTTTTAGTGCTGTAGTGTTTCGAAGTCGGATTTTATTTTTTATTTATACTTGTGACGTTCATTAAGTCACAGTTACTGTGCTATTATTTTCTATAAAAATACATTGATTTTAATTATACACGAACTTAGTGAAATGCACCAGCATTCACCGCACGACCTATCGACCCCATAGTAGCCTAGTTGTCTCACCTAGCAACCTGCGACGTAGATATGCGTCACGTGAATATTTCAGACCAAGTGCTAGTTCCCGCCAGTTCTCGGCAAAACTAAGGCATCACCGCCTGGGTTCGGCCTTTCTTGGCCTAGGCTAAAACGTGCCGTTAAAATGGCAAGTTTTGTGGGCGAAAATGCCTGTTCATGCTCCACCGATCATGTTAGTAAGACAGAGGTAGGTTTGATGTAGCTCGCTGTATGTAAAATTTTAAATAGTTGCTCTAAACTGAACACCAATAGAAATAAACATGTGCACAAATTGTATTTTAAATAACACCGGCTTACTGACCTATTATTTCGTCCGCCGATCTTTGTATGTTTAGATAATCCGTGTCAGAGTTAATTTTACATACATAAAAACATACATAAACTCACGCTTGTATCCCAGAGGGGTAGGCGAAGAAAGGAATGTTCCGGTGGTTTGGACATGTGGAGGCAGGAAAAATTGACGAAACAAATATATTGAGCGAATGTGGGTGGAAGGGCCGGTAAGGGACGTTTCAGGAAGACATACTTCGACCAAATAGGGGATGTATTAGCGGGCAAGATAAAAAGTACCTGAAACCGACTAATGAATGTTGAGGGAGCGAAAGGAAGGGTTCTTTCTATATATTCCAAATCCTAATTACTGTCACCGCTGCTAGGTATCTAGATCACAAAGTGTGTCACCAGGTAAGGATATTTTTTGTAGGCGATATTCGTTCCACTGCAGTGCGTCGTGATTATGCTTATGCAGAGAGTATGGGCTTAATCGCCACGCGTGTTCACCGCGGATTGGCACCAGTTAGAATAAGAGAGAGAATAAGAGAGAGAGATATTTGTTAGAATAAGAGAGAGAGAGATATTTGTAATGACTCGCGATACTCATACATAGTTTTACATTCAGCGGGTCTAATCGCGATTGTTAGCGGTCAAAATTAATTACCACGGCAACTACGGTGTTGCCAAAACAACAGGAATTTGGATAATTAAGTTTACATAATAAATAATTGAGATTAGACCCGTTAAAGGTATAACTATGTATTGCACCGTAATTAATCCACGTAACTTACGACACAGGGAATTGGTAAGGATAGTAAGTCAAAGTTTTAACATGATACAAGCTTCTTACCAGACGGATATTAACCTGGCTTGCGACGTGCAAAATCCTAAACTGTGCAGCTAAGCCGTTGTGCTAACGGAAGGAGTGAGCCAGTATCTAATCACCACTCTACAGCCTTGAGCAGTTAGTTAGAATGAAAGCTTCGTGTCAGTATTATACGGAGTTTCGATGTTATACGGGGTATAACATAATCCTCTTCCAGAATTAGGAATATTCTACTCGTTGAATGCCTCGTCGGTCTGGTATTACGTCTGATTAAGTCTGATGCCGAATGTCGTGGGTTCGCTTCCCACTGTGCCGCAGTATATTAGTACACGTGGCCTCAGTCTGGGGTGTACTTCCATGTTGGTGATATCCTTGCCTGGTTACCAGAGGTGATTGTGTTGTGTGAAAGTTATTGTCATTTATTATTAAAACGTACAACTTTTTTTTCTTACTAAAAATTGCGAAAAAGATATCTTCTATTTCATTAGTGATGCGGTGGTAGCGCTGCGGTAGAACTCCGGCCTCAGATCCGCGAGGTCGTGGGTTCGAATCCCGCATGTCCAATGACTTTGTTAGCAGTACCCCTCGCTAACCGTTATGAAAACATCGTGAGGAAACCTGAGTGTCTGAGGTGTTTACATACATTAGCGCTTAAAATTGCCATCGCCATGGCCGGTGGGGCGCGTGATATTTATGCTTATACTCTCTCTCTCTCTCTCTCTCTCTCTAAGAAGGCCTGTGCCCTACTGTGGGCAGATAATAATAATAACTTCCTCACAACACAATCACTTGTCCTGATCTCAAACTAGGAACCAGGCAAGGACACCACAAACGTGGAAATACACCCACACATAGAATACATTAAAACATATGTGTGGTTTTCTATAAGATTAGTGGGTTAAATCCATTTTTCTAGGAAGTCATAGAAGGTAGAGGGTTATTAAAGATTAAAATCAACAAGACTCATGACTGTGTATCTTCCCCTTTACAATTCGTCCATTTGCAACTTAACTCCGGTTGGTCGATGTAAGATTTCTCGCTTAATTAAATCCAAAGTTAAGGCTCTGACAGTCGGAGTAAAATAGCGTACACCGCACTCGATACGGGCCGTTGCCAAATTTACCATTTGCAACAGCACTGGACCTACTATCCTGTTAGTTGTTACCTCTGTAAACTCGAACTGACTTGATGTGACTGCCTCGTCGGTCCAGTGGCGACACGCTGGACCACTGCCAAACCAGAGGCCGTGGGTTCGATTCCCGCTGGAAGCCGCCGCACTTTGACAACGTAATTTAATTCAAACCGCCACTTACCCCAGTTGCTCGTACACCAATAATTTGTTAGTTACTCTTGACAGCTGACAGTTGGCGAAAGTGCGTACAAAAAAACCACAGCAAGAATTTGTTTGTTTGTTTGTTACACTTTATAGCACAAAATACAAAATTTAGCACTTAAAAAAACATGAATGTCTTAGACTATGAGCAAGGGCGGACTTATTTCAAGAGAAATTTCTTCCAGCCAGCCTTGACGTTTAGGTTGTTAAACAGACAGCGGGAAGAGGGCATGTAAAGCACAAACAAAAAATTATTACTACTTAAATGCTACATTATTTTTTAATATGACACTATAATATCTACATACTAATATACATACAATATAAACCAATATCTGCATAAATACAAAATTAATAAAACAAGGAAAATAAATAAAAAAAAAAAATTTGGTGACAGTTAGACGATCGGAATCGCTCAGGATTTTGTGCGCGTAAGTAGGCCCCACATAAAAAAACCTTTGGCCTTTGCATCTACGTAATGAGACTCATCTGAGACACATCACTCTCACTAGATGGGTGAACACTAGCTTGCTCAGCACATATACTATCCTGACAGCTTAGTCGGCCTAGCCCACAGGGAAGACAAGTCAATGGGTGCGGAGCCAACCAAGCCGCGGGTTTCCTCACGATGTTTTTCTTCACAGTTAGCGTATAGTATCGCTACTACAAATTAAAATGAACAACGCTACATGCCCTCACTGGGAATCGAACTTGGGTCTCTCGCATCCGAGTCCATAGTTCTACCCACTGGGCTACCACCGCTTCTTCCCAGATCTTAACAGTTAACTGACTGTTATCGTCAGTTAGTATGTCATGGTTGTGCAACATCAAAGATTAAACCGGTGTTAAAACCCAAAAACCGAAGCTGTTCAGAATCGCTCTGAACAGAGACCGTTGTAAAGAGCAGACTGCCAACCTCCGGTGATGGAGACGCACTTTAAGAAGAGAATATCGTAATAGAAACCGAGGATTGATGACTATCGCTCTACGGGGACCAGGAAGGTCGAGTTCCAGAGGCCGACGGGCCGGTAACAATGCACGGGCCCAACGCGACGGGCGGACGGGTGTGTCCGCGCCATTTTCACTTCACTCCGATATGACTGGCCCGGGAGCCAATTTCACTAAAAGGGGCTCCGGACGTGTGGTAAGACGAAGAAGGACCGTTTAAAGAGAGGATGGTGTCTGGAAGAGAGTGAAAAATAGTGAATAGAAAAGTGAAAAGTGTCGAAAAGTGTCATTCATCTCACAGCAATTCTTTTGGAAACAAAAAATAAAATATTTTACTTTTTTTTTAAAGTTTTTTTCGAGAACAATAGTTTAACTTCATAGAAGGACCACCCGAACGTTTTCTTTAAAATCTTTTATACAAGTACGTACAAGCTGATCCGAAAAACGTGGTTTTGCTGTATTAAATAGCCTACGACCTTTTCTTCGAGTCCTACTAAATTCAAAAAAATTCATAAAAGTCGGTGAAGCCGTTTCGGAGGAGTTCGACAACATTTGATTATCCAAGATCTTCCTTTAATGAACCTGTGTTCGTATCAGGATAACATGCGATTTCGTTTTAATGCAACGGGGCTGATCACAATGTGTTTTTAAAGTACAAATCTTTAAAAACCCATTGAGAAACAAAATACAAAACAAAATAATTTCTTGCGACACCTGTATCATAGTATTCAGTCCACCACATTGCCATTGTATTATTTTTACTAATGTACAATAAACATATAATTAATAATAATAATGAATAGTACTTTTTCTCTGTTACAGTATTTGTCATTTAAAAAAAAGACACAAAAAAAGAAAGAAGATAGAGGGCCTTGGGGGAGACTTATGTCCAGCAGTGGACAAGTATGGGCTGGTTGAATGATTGATTGAGGTACGTTATCATAATTTCACGCTAAAAGTAAAAAAGTAAAATCAATAAAGAATGTTATGTCATGTTAATGAACTTTTTCATGGAAATATATTATTAAGTTATTATTTAACTAAACTGTACTCTGGTCTCTGCCTGCCCTTCCAGGACACAGGCATGAGTTTATGTTATGTTACATTATGTTGTATAACTAAACATTGATTTGATTTCAAATAATTGTATGCTTACACCCAGGGATAAACAACTATACCGATTTCTCCTTTCTCTCGAATTTGCCTTCTGTCCCACTCTAGCGCCCGAGCTCGCCCGAGCGCCAATATTCGGGAGCGGACGCCCGAGGGATGACGTCATAACGCATTATGTAAATTGCTATGTAATATAACGGCGCTGGCTTTCGCTTCCTTATTTATTTTATGTGTACACTCGTTCGTAAGGAGCTTGTAAAGGAATTGTTCGTTTTTGATTCGGCAACCGATTTTGTAGGCTTTTTGGATTATTAGGTATAACCCAGAGAGCCTACAATATTGTTATTAAATTCGGAAACAATATTTTATTATTTATTGCACCAAATACAGATTATACAATAGGCGGGCTTAGTACTTATTCATATTTTATACTAGCGAACCAATGGGTGACCAGAGAAGATGGGAAGAGTGCAAAACAGAGAAATACTGACTTAAATAATATTAGATAAAATAAAATAATAGCATACCTATCGTACAGATATAGGTACACAATTCTACAGAAACATCTGAGAAACATTCTTTTATTGTTTCTTTTGATGGGAGAAACTGTGAAATCCTATACGGATAGACTCAAACACTTTAAAATGATTCCTCTGGCGAAGCATTTAGATATTATTGATTTCGTTTTTTATATGAATTACTAACCCCCAGTTTCTCGTATTTAATCTACTGTTAACAGCTGTCAATTGACCAAAGTGCATACAAAAAAAAAAACCACTGACAGCTGTAAACAGTAGATTAACAGCTTGTTAGTGTACGAGAAACCGGGGGTAAATAAGCCATTTAATTCCCCCTCATTATTATGTAAATTTAACATTGGAGTCCCCCGAAAACTTCCCCGTAAACTAATAACTCCCCAGTGCCATCCGCAACGCAGAACTGTCCTTTAGCCAACTCAGCTATTTCTCGTCTATGCCACCTCCCAAATCATTAATCCGAAATGTACACAAAGACCTCTTACATAAAATTAAATATTTTTTGAGACACAATTCCTAATTTGACGTCCCCCGCGAGTAATATCGATATTTGTATTTATTCTTCTTTTTTTACTCAGTTGCGACTTGCGTATCAGTAACATGATTTTTAGCACGTAAAATTATCTATTTACGAAACTTAGCATGTGATAATGCATCCTGTGTTTCACGATAATTGGTTAAGGTACCTTAATCACCTTAAGTTTGATGTATCTAACTGTTATGGAATCTAATAAATAAAATAAAAATAGAACAAAGTGACCCTTACTCAGATCCTCTTGATTTGTGCCGCTAGATGGCGCCGGGGCCGCGTAACACATTGATAGATAAATAGATAGATAGATAGATAGATAATAATTTTATTTGTACTTTTTGACATTGACATTGCGCAGTTTGAGCTAAATATTGATACTTACAGACGTTTCCCGTTAAACCAACTTTCATGTAACCTGACACAGCCCCACCCGCTTACTACACCAAATCTTTTGCTTTTCTATCGTTTTCTTTGCGAAGCATTTTCCCGAAACCTCAGTTGGCCTGTAGCAAAGCAAAGCAACGTATTCTGAGTGAAACTGGCCACGGCCGGTACTAAACGTAAATAACTGCACAAAACGTCTACTTACCAGACGGAGTAGGTACACGCAGAAGGACCACAAGTTGTGGTTTGACCCTTATTTGTAATAGGATTAAAGGTTGTGGTCCGCACCCCTTATGCCATTAGAAGTAAAGGTCTATGTTTTTGTTTTTTGTATTCGAAATAAGAAATCTATCCATTAGACTACCGACAAACCTGCACTTGTAAAAATATACAGTTAAGACTATAAGACCGATTTGCACCAGTTTCTTAACATACAGACATACATAAACTCACGCCTGTATCCCAGAGGGGTAGGCAGAGACCAGGGTCTGTCACTTGCTATGATCCTGACAGATCACTTTCGCTTTCTCAACGTTCAATAGTCGTTGCATGCACGCACGCCAGTTTCGGGTACTTTTTATTTTACCCTTTGCCAGTTTCATGAATGCAGCTTAAATTGCATTTGACTAATATTTATCACACAATATTCTATTTAAATGACCTCTTGAAATTGGAGCAAGTGATCCTTGACTCAAGTGATATTATGAAACAGAGAAAGGATATAACACTTTATTGTACATAAAATAGAAGTTACAAAGATATTTCAAAGTACAAACTAATGTTACCTTACCTTATCTTTACCTTTATCTTATCTTACCTTTACCTCATCTTATGGAAGGTAAAAATTTTACGAATCTATCGTACCTATTTAGAAATTTGATCAAACGAAGTTTGTGTATTCGTGGCCAAGTTACAAGATACGCCTTTATTTTTGGATCAATAGTGGAGAAGAAGGTTGTCAAGTATATCATAATCATAGCGGAATCGTAACGGAAACATACCGTTTTGATTTTTTTTATTTTTGATTTTGAAACCCTAATGTCCATATCCTGTAAACGATCGGTGAATATATAATCCTACAACCTGTATTTTTTTCCCCACAATTATTGACTGTGGGTAAAGTTACCCTATCGACGGATTAAATATATGAAGCGAACTTTGAATTTTAAAATTTTCCGAATGTGAAATTCCTCTCAAAGTAGAGTGTAGATTTTTCAATGAGTAAAAGATGCACTTAAATTCGCCTCCACGACCGAAGCTTCTATAGATTCCCATTCTACCCATCTCTCGCTAGCAATTCTAGTGACCTCCGGTCTCTCACAAAAGCCAGGTACGTAGGTGTCCAGAAGCCTAGTTGCTAAGGCACCGTGCTGGCCCAGATAAGACACGGGAACAATTTGTTGGTGACAATTTCGTGCCCCATAGTACACAATTGTCACCTGGCTGGGTGCGTTTAGACTGAGCGAGCGGTGGTTATTCTCTAAGATATTATTGTAGATTCTCTACAGTGTCACTGGAGAATTGTAGTAGCTATACTAATCGCTGACTGTGAAGGAAAACGTCGTGAGGAAACCTGAGTGGCTAAGGTGTTCACATACTTCATGGTGCTTGAAATTTTCCATGCTCTCTCTCTCTCTCTCTCTCTCTCTCTCTCAGTTTAGGTATAACTGATTTTTTTTCTCAACAAAGTAATGTACAGCTTATGCATACCCGTACATAATTATCTGATATTAAAAAAAAATAGGCAGATATTTCAGCACGTATTTGATGAAATACTCAGTTCATAAATCGGCGGTAAGTACTTAATATTATTTTATTTTTCTGCCAGTGCGTTCGTAAAACAACCATTCAAGTGCATGTTAGGCCACGCGCTGTGTAGGGTTCCGTAGAAAGAGCGGTTTTTTATCTGCTTTACTGAACTAACAACTTTATCAAAGTAATTTTCAATGGATTTGGTGCGAAGTTTTCCTTTTGTAAGCTGGTAGTCTATTACTCGTTAACTTGTAAAGCCTTCTTAGCCATGATAGTTTTCCTTTTAAGTTCAATATACGTGCTACTGCCCTGATTTTTTTAGTTTAGCCGTTTCAACCGTTTAACAAGAAGAGACGGACAGACACGAAAACGGACGGACATGGCGAAACTATAAGGGTTCCTTGTTGACTACGGAACCCTAAAAAAACAGTCATCCACTGCTGGACTAAGCCTCCCCCAAGTCAAACCACTGTCTCTTCCTCGGCCATCCCCATCCATCAACAAGAAAAATAATATTAATAAAACACACAGCAAAAGAAATACACCTCGGCTGGCTTCCAAGCCATGCTCTATTGGTCTAAACAAACATACTGTACACACACACATACGCAAACACACGTAGCTCTATACGCAGCCACGTCCATGTGTCCCTTACAGGTGTAAGTAACTGCCTGGCCTTATTTACCGAGGCAGTTTAAGTCACATATTAATAGGAGAACAAAAGACATTTAAGTTTCTTTTCCCAAGTTGCGACCAGAGAATAAACTGCGCAGAAATCCGGCCACTTATCCCAGTGGAAGGGTTATAATTTACTAGTAGGTTTACCTAGCGATGTCTTCGCTTGAGAGTCAAATGAAAGGACGCACATAGCATATTTTATATTTATCCTGCTGTAGAGTATAGGCCTTCTCTCAGAGAGAGGGTATGGGCTTAATCAACTCGCGGGCCCTCGATTCAACCGTTGAGGAACTCGAAAACTTCAGATCCTCAGGTTTCGTCACGTACATGTACATCATCATCATCACCATGATGGACGTACCATATACGTATCCTGCTGCAGAGTATATTCCTTCTCTCAGAGAGAGATTATGGGCATAATCCGTGAATTAGCAATTCAAGCGCTGAGGAACGCGAAAACCTCAGATCGATAGGTTTCGTCACGATGTTAGAACAATTATATCATCATCATCATCATCATGATGGCCGTACCATATATGTATCCTACTGCAAAGTATAGGCCTTCTCTCAGAGAGAGAGTATGCAAACTTTATAATTAGATTATTGCCTTTACAAAATCACAAATATACATATTTTCAACCGCAGCTTAAGTGTCAGTATAAATATTCATCATCATCATCATTAACCCATTATGTCCCCACCGAGGGGCACGGGTCTCTTCCCTGAGGAAGGTATAGGCCATACTCCACCACGGGGGCCAAGTCCGGATTGGTGGAGGCTTGTAGACTAGTGGCTCGTCTACTGTCAGAAGTTGTCAAGCCGCCCTAAGGCCTCTGACTTGGCTTAACGACTGCCATCTATCGACGGCAGCCGGCACCAACAGCTTAACGTGCCTTGCGAAGCACGGAACCGCTCGGAAAAATGCCACTAGCGTTAGGCATAGACGGCGACCCATCCATGCATATTCCATATTCATATCAATACATAACACAACTTGAACACACTTAAATACATATGTAATGGTTTATATAGGTATATTGTTATTTATATATGTATGTATGTATTTTGATATTCTCTCTCTATTCATCTCACTTTCCTTCAGAATTTGTCCTTCATACGGTTGTCTGGAAGAAATTGCTATTAGAAATAATATTTTGTATTGTGTTTTTCCTGGTACAGTAAAGAATATTCTTATCTTATCTTGAAATAGCACTACGTAGGGAATATGAGTAAACCTTCTGTTTTTAAGTCGGTTCCAAGATCTAAGCCTTGGTCTAAGTTTCAGTGTAAGTTCTAAGATTCTAAAGTTCATTGCTTTTCCAGTGTACTTAGAGAGTTCTTGCAAATTGCCGTAGGGTAGGTATGTCCGTAGGTACTTAGCGGGAAGCGGAGAAGTGGCTAAGCTCCTCCAAAATTATAGTAGTTTATTTTTACCCAACTGTGATAACAAAGTTCGGTTAAGTGTTTCGTGCATATGTATGTATTATCCATTCAAATGAATATCTTATGAGTAAATAGGTCGCAGATAGTTTCATAATTATATTCGAAATAAAAAAATCGTCATTTTTCGACTGTTGCTCATTAGTTGTGGTTATAATGTGTTATGTAATAAAATAAAACCGGCCAAGTGCGAGTCGGACACGCGCACGAAGGGTTCCGTACCATTATCTATACAACATTAGATACAAAGATTGAAAGAAAATGGCAAAAAATCACGTTTGTTGTATGGGAGCCCCCTTTTAAATATTTTTTTTATTTTAATATAATTATTTATTTTTGAAACGAATACAGAACTAAATATTCTGTGAATATTTCAAGCGTCTACCTGTTGCCGTTATTAATATCGAGCAAAAAACGGCAAAAAATGACGTTTATTGTATGGAAGCCGTTTGGCACCCTTCAGGTACGGAACCCTAATAAAAACAATGCAGCCTATACACGTCCCAGTGGTAGGGCACAGGCCTTCTCTCAGCGAGAGAGAGTATGAACTAGTTCACCACGCGTGCCCACCGCGAATATAGCGTTTACGTATGTGAACACCTCAGGCACTGAAGTTTCCTCATAATGTTTTCCTTCACGATTAGCGAGGTCTTACGTAATTTTGATAACACGTTATATGTACAGATCCATAAAGTTACGGTCAATTTTGCGTAAAATGCAGTTCAAACGAACTTTACCCTTCAGGCTTCCATGCACCCATTAAAAGCTCAACAACTTATCCGATATTATCACATCAAGTAATTAATTTAATTTTAAAACCGTAGTGGCTACCTACGGTTTTAAAATGACTTGGTTTAAAATTACGGTAAATACTAAAAGTAAACACAATGTAAATACTAAAAGTAAACATAAACTTTCTTTCCCAAGATTTAGGCTGGCAAAGGTTAATACATCCTTTATAGGGCATTGTATACGTTTTTACAATAAGATCCCTGAGCTTGCCTGAGGCGCGATTCAAAAAACGTGTAAAGCGCACTTAATGCCAAAAGGATTATCTAGATGACAAAGATGTGTGGAATTAAAGCCAGCTCAATGCATCCTAGTACTGGGTTTTTAGAAGTTAATGACACGTAAACTCTGTTAATTAAGGAATATGTTTGAAAAGACTAATTTTGAAGTTTTTTGTCCGTGTTTTCTTCAAATGATCCAGATTTTGAAACGGACACCTAGTTTTTCTTGTAACGTTCAATAAGTCACAGCTTCTGTGTTACTATGAAAAAAAATTTTTGACTTTGACTTTGACATAAAAGGCCCCCACCCAAGTAGACTTAAGCAAAACCATTATCTAATAACGAAAAACCTAACGTTGCTTAGCAGTTTTCGAACTGAAACTTTGGTAAGCACTTCACATTATTAAATGAATACCGGATAAACTTACTTGGTTTTTTGTGGGAGGAGTCCGGCTAGGTTTCGCTCTCATTCGCACTCTGTTCGAACTGTTCCGACAAAAGACCAAGTAAGTTTATCCGGTATTAAGTTAATAATATTGTTTAACAGTATTAAAAAAAACTGATTACATACGAATTTTAGGACGACAAATTTAAATTATGCCATATAAAAACATATTTTAATGAACGAATGCGTTGGAGATAGTACGGGCTTATAATTCATTCTACTGATGTTATAAACCCATACTCTCTATCTTTTAAGGCTGCTGTTACATAAGGCAAGCTGTCAAGCGTTATTATTTTAGTATCAAAATTTCTCAATCAAAAACTAGATACAGATAAGAAAAAATATGTTTTAAATGTCCGTAATTTTATTATCTATCAAGAAGTCAGACCACATATATCAAAAGTATGCCCATTTTATTACAATCACTAAAAATGTTACATTGTGCGAGCGAGATAGCACATACAACAAATATTATGAAACCAAGATACAAGGCTACAATTATATTTGATGTACGTTGTTTCTTTTTTATTTATACCAACGCTAATGAGAAAAATAGAACGGATTCTAAAAACATGTATTTGTATTCCCCCACGTGCGTGCGTGCGTTTGTGCGTGCGTACGTGCGTGCGTACATGCGTGCCTGCGTGCGAGCGTGTGTGCGTGCGTGCGTGCGTACACGCGTGCGTGCGTCCGTGCGTGAATTTGTATTGGTCAAGGAAAGTGAATGTATGAATGTCAGTGCTCTGCTCAGCCCTACAACCGGAGTCTTGGGATTGCCTTTCAGCCACTAAGCAGAGGGAGTAAATTATTGATATTTCCAAAGAGGGTCGACATTAATTTCGTCCTTTACCTGTTCCCGCCACTACACTCGAGTGCATAACGCGCCTTCCCCAAGCGCGTTCGAGCGCAAATCCGTCCAACCGACTGCCCTGTGTCGGTATTATTAGCCAGAGAGGTCCTTTGGCTTGAGGTAGCCTTTTATAGGGCAGGCAAAGTGCGTAGAATATATTTCGACACGTCTTTTCATCGTTTGAGAGGTTTGTCGGGATACTAAAACATTTTTTTTATATTAATTGTAACGTAATCATGTAATTGTACAATAAACTAACATTTCACGATTTTTTCTACCGCCATGTCTTTGTCGGTCTTTGCTTAATAGCAATTTCTTTTAGGCAATCTCATATTGTAAATTTTGGCAGAGGAAACCTGCCCTCTTTCTCGTTTGGTGAGATAGATAAATCTTTACTGACGCATTACCGTACTCATTCGCACATGTAATGTGACCTCTTAAATATAGTAAAAGCACGCAAATAGTAATTTCAGTCAAAAATCCAATAGAGAGCCAATACCGGAATTGTTAGTACTCACGTAATACGTCCAACCGTTTGAAAAGCAACCACCTTCGCCAGACTATCCGAAGACAACTTTCCCCCCCGGAGTCGAACCCGCAACCGCACAATACAGAGCCGACCTTGAACCCGTCCCGACCGCCCCGGAAACACGCCTCGCCGCGCAATCCTTGCGCGGCGCTTCACATGGTGCGGTACGTTTTTAACGGTCGCATCGTATTTATTTAAGATGCAGTGGAAAAATACAGACACGAGAAACCCAAAAAGGCCGGTAGATCACTATCCTTAAAGAAATGCCCCCGTTTTCTCATACACTAACAATCTGTTTATCTACTGTTAACGGCTGTAAGTAAATAAAACTATCAAACACCAAAATAACCTAATCCAAACCCTCAAAAGCAAGCATAATTTAATGTTGTCAAGTATCTCAGAGCTAAAAAAAATTATCAGCCTCTTAAAATCATCCGCAGGATATACATCTATTTTTAGTCACACTATTTTACATCATCCTAGGGTATCCGTTTACGTTTACGGCGACAGAAAGTGACAAAAAAAGTTTACGACGAAATCGAAATGTGCGCCTTTAAACACAATCACATGTCCTCGTCCCAAACTGGGATACCCTATGCTATTGCAACCTAAAAAGGATCACAACCATGGAAATACACCCAAACTTCGCCAGAGGCTAAGTTATATATTATAAAATCAATTTAACAATTTCTTTAGCATTTTGCCGTAAGCTTGCCTTTGTACATGCTATTTCTTATGTCCTGTTCAATATTTCTTATGCAATAAGTTATATATAAAGACAAGACAACCGTTAAACAAATCGTCGAGTGTAAATTTCCCCAATTTGTCCTCAACTCGAGCAGGTTGCACGGATGAGCGCTCACTGCTTTTTATATAAATTACTACACCGCATCGCGATGTCTCTTTCCATTTCTTAAATGTTATTATGTAGTCCATTATTGAGACGCTCTACAAAGACTTAGAAAGGTTTTATACCGACTGCCTCGTTGGTCTAGCATTATCACGTCCGATTACCATGCCCGGAGTCGTGAGTTCGATGCCCACTAGAGGCCGCCGTACATCTGTGCAAATGGCTTCAGCCTGAGTGTATTTCGTTTGATTTTACTATTATATTCATGTTTGTGATGTCCTTGGCTGGTTACCTGGGTATCCTTCTTTGGGACCAGGATAAGTGATTGAGTAATTTATTTAAAAATTACCCTGTGGGCGTCCCACGCTGCGCTTGTCAGCTCGTGGCCTCGAGAACCTCTACACGCCCACTGTCACATCAGGTTCGTTGTCGGATTGTCCCATTTCTGATGTGATCCATCAGAGACCCCGAGCATAGCCCGTTCCATAGCACGCTGAGCGACTTTAAATCGGTGTATCAAGCTACCTAGTGTATTGAACTATAATAACAATCTACCAATGACGTTGTTTTCAAAGATAAAGTGAAGGAAAACATCGTGAGGAAACGAGTGGCCGAGGTGTTCACATGCCTCGTCGCTTGAAATTCGTAATTCATGGTGGGCACGCGTGGTGATTAAGCCCATACAGGAACTTGGCCAACTCCTTTCCAACTGTAGGTATTTATATTCCTTTAATTAATATTTCGATCATTTTAGGTCTCCATACCCAAAGGGTGAGGGTCCCTATTTCTTAGACTCCACTTTCCGTCTGTCTGTCTGTAACCAGGCTGTATCTCATGAATGTAATAGGTAGACTGTTGAAATCGAAATGTATTTCTGTTGCCGCTATCAAACAGAATAAAATAAAAAATTAAGAGGGGCTCCCATACGCGATTTTTTCTCGATATTAATAACGGCAACAGGTAGACGCTTGAAATATTCAAATGTTGTATATATAATGGTACGGAACCCTTCCTGCGTGAGTCCGACTCGCACTTGGCTACTTTTGATAATTATCACTCTGAAGTAAGGCCGATTTGCACTACGTTTTAAATGTATCTCAACAGCAATTTAAACTTACTTTTGTATGAAGAATTTCAGTGAAAAATACTGTTCAAACCTCACTTGAGAAAATTTTGCAAGCAGCCTAAGACTTAAGCCTAGTATTTTATTAGTCGTGTAGCATTATTAAGAAAAATAAACAAAACACAATATCTTAAGTTCTCCTTCGTCGCGTAAGTTCGCCTTTGAGACACTTCGATATAATAGCAATAACTCAGTCGGCTACGTGGCAGAAGTGAAAATAAAAAATACACACATTTTCACCAAGCCAATTCTAGACAAAGAATAAAAATCACTATTTTTTACTTTTGTAGCAATAAAATACCCATATCTTTCCATTCGGGCCATCAATTTCATACACATTGTGTTAGAAGGCAAAACAATGTAGAAGGACCATTACCGATTATTGAATCACAGTAAAAACTGAATTAGCACGGATATTTACTCGTTTATTTTAAATATCCGTGCAAATTCAGCTTTTATTACGTCCAGTGCTCGAGAAAATACTAGTTACCAAAGGTCATGTTACTCAGGGCCCTATTATTGGAGAGCTCTTACCGCTGAGAATACTCTTGGGTGACCATTCCAAGGTGCTATACGAAACAGAACACCAACTTTACAGCGCAAAAAAGCGACCTCAAGTCAAATTTCACATTAAAAAATTTGTTCATTAAAAAAATAAAATTTTTGCTCAATGAATACTTTACCCAATAAATGTCAAACATGATAGTTCCAGAATTGATAGATTATTGGAGAGAAGAAGCTAACAAAGACACTCCACAATAATATATACTTTATTGCACACGAAACATTGAACAGAATTACATAACATAACATATGAAATAGGATGTACAAAGGCGAGCTCATTATTTAGCATTTATTGTTTTTAAAATACGTCAAAAGTGAGAGCGCGGAAAAGGAGTTTTAACGCTTTTTCCAAATGATCCTCAGAATTTAGTAATTTTATTTTGTTAATTTAGTAAGTGTAACAGGCGACTAAAAAGGACTAATTAACGGTTTTCGACTAAACTGCTGCTAAAACATATTTACAGATCACTTTAGGCGTAATAAAAACAAGACTTACAAGCTTGTGACTAATCTTAAATATTTGAAAACATATCCAGACAGGCCATTTATACGAATCGCGTATGGCGGCCTCCAGCGGGAATCGAACCCACGACTTGTCTTGGTAGTCAAGCGCGTTACTGCAAGATCAAAGAAGCAGTAAAATGATCCTAGTACGTCCTGAAATAACTTGGCTGAAACTTCTGTTCCTACCTGAAATACGTGCTCGTGTTCTAGACACGCACTCAACATAATAAAGTCAATCACTTTTCTAGTTGACTATACAAGTCCCATTCAACACCATTTGTCTATGTAATCGCTGTTTCAGCAGTTGATTCGTCGTTTTATTTGAGCCTACGTGTTTATTCTTTGCCACAAAGTGACTAAGTCTACTTGAAACAGGCCTTGAAGGAACCTTGACTTTCTTCGAGGTCTTTTGCATGAGATTTATCTGAGAATAAAATGTTATCTTAAGTAGCCTTCACGTCCTATTGCACAGCACAGGTCCACTTTCTCTCTCCGCTGAGGATGCGGGCATCTCGAGTGCCTAGGCACGGACACTCGGGTTTCCTCACGATGTTTTACTTAGTCGGCGAGCGGTATTCATCATCATCATAATTTATTTATTACCACTGCAAAGCCTTAACTCTCGCTGCCGGTACGTAATACAGACAAGTTTGTAAAGAGGCGCGAAATTTCGCCGATGCCTGCACTTGCCCATTAGCTCAGTTGGGAGAGCACTGGCACGGTTAGCCAGAGGGCGCGGGTTCAAGTCCCGACATGGGTGGAATTTTTAGCTTCTAAATAGGTTTTTAAATTTGTCCTCAGCACGGGTTAGTACAACAAAAAAAAAAAAGAATATAAAGCCTTAACTATCACAAGGAAGGAAGAAAGAAGTAGAAAGATTGCAAAAATTAGGTTTCGCAGCTTAATAGTGGGTTATGCCACCCTTCTGTAACCGGTTAGCCGTTAGGGAGCGCCTTATGGACCTTAAAAATAAACCTTACTATTAAAGCTGCATATCGCACTATGCAGCGGTTCTGCAACCATTAACGCACAAAATTGGCGCCTTATGAAATCCCGCACTAGTTGGGGTACGTTATAGAGTCATTTGTACAGTCGTCTGTCGGTTATTTATGATACAAAGCCATCTTTAATGTAACTGAGTAGAGTGCGCGGGTGTAACGGTTATATGCCGGTGACTCTACCATCACAACCTTTTTGACCAACATCTCATTTTCCGCACTTTCAAATATCTGCATTACATTACATAAACTCACGCCTGTATCACGTAGCAGTAGGCAGAGACCCGGGCCACTTGCCACGATCCTAACCACTTTTCGCTTCAACAACATTCATCAGTCACTGCACGCCCGTTTCGGGAACTTTCGACCAAAATTACAAGTTGGACGTTGTTGAAGACTTCTAAGTCAACGTAGATAAAGGAAAAAAAACGTATATTTTGAGATTCAAGGGAATCAAAATTTATAGTGTACTTTCCGTTGAACTATGAAATTTGGCAAGTAATATTGCATTATACTACAAGTACAAGGAAAAATCTGAAACTACACATTTGCAATTAAATCATTAAAAAAAATAGTCTGAAGTTCGGGAAAAGCTCGGAAAAAACTGCGAGACTCGATTTTTAAACTATGTATAGTATGTAAGTAGTTGCAAATTTGTACGGAACCCTCGGTGAGTGAGTCCGTTATTATTATTTACTGACATACAGTCTTATTTATAAAATCACGGTTCCTCTAAAACAATCGGCAGAAAACTAACTGCCTCTGTGTTTACATCTTTTTCTTTAGCTGAGACTATTTAAAACGTCTCTGAGGAGTGCTTTAAGGAATCGTGTTTTTATCAATGAGACCGTTCAAGTTTATCCCAGAGTTCTAAATTGCAGCGCTGAAGCGTTTCTTGTGTTATAGGAGTCATAATAGAGCTATGTAATTTACTCCTTCAGTCATTTCAGACGTGTCTTTTTGTAAAGTGCTAAATTACAGAGGGAAACGTTTTAAACGGTGGTGTATGTGGGATCGAAATAAAGGGCTGTTGATGAATATTTTATTGGAAAATCGCCCGGTGCTAAGGTAATAATAGGAAAATAGCAACGAGTCTACGTGGGTTACCGTGGTCAAGACATAAATGAAAGCAAAGTGTAAGCCTGTCATTAAGTTTAGTGGGAGGTTTTGGGTTCGATTCCCTCTGGAGGCGGCCAGATTTCTGTTGTATTTTTGTGTTTGCGATGTCTTTGCCTGGTTACCATAAAAGCACAGGTATACTAGTTTGGGTCCCGGACTAGTGATTTTGTTGAGTGAAAGTTATTAATAAATCATTATTACGTACATAAACTCACGCCTGTATCCCACAGGGGTAGGCAGAGACCAGGGACTGCCACTTGACACAAACTTGACAGATCAGTTTCGCTTCCTCAACATAATTTAGTAGTTGCATGCACACACGCCGGTTTCGGGCACTTTTTATCTTTATATTCTTTTTGTTGCACTAACTCGTGCTGAGGACAACTTTAAAAACCTATTTAGAGGCTAAAAATTCCACCCATGCCGGGACTGGAACCCGCGACTTCTGGCTAACCGTGCCAGCGCTCTCCCAACTGAGCTAATGGGCAAGTGCAGGCATCAGCGAAATTTCGAGCCTCTTTACAAACTTTACAAGTGATGTAAATTACTTCGGCCAGATGTCGCTGCCTGTACGTAATACAGATGCGGACGGCACAAGACTGGGAAGCTTGGAAAACCATGAGGGAGGCCTATGTCCTGCAGTGGGCGTCAAATGGCTGATGCTGATGATGAGTGTTTGCTTATGCGTAAAATAGTTTTGGGTGACAACATTTTTTTTTGATGTGCCAGTTTTTTTAAACTAGCGTCATTTGTTTTTAAATCATAGTTAAAATATGTCCCCTTAAAAAACGTCGAACGAATTCGAGTTCACCCGGTAGATACTTTATACAGCGCCCGGTGTTAACTCCCAAACTACCTACATTTGATAGGTGAAGTGACGACATAGCCGCTGTGGCGTAATTACGCTGTTGTAATTACAAACTAATACCGTCCTAGCAGGCCCTATGTCCCTGATGAGAGATCATAGGATATAAACTGACTGACTAACTAACTAGTACTAGCAGAACTTTACTATAAATTCATAAATGTCCTTACGAAGCTTAGAAAAGGACGCCAGCGGTATGTCTGGATTCGAATGAGTTAGGTGCTGGTTACTTTTGTGAAGCAACGGTAAGTTAGTGGTTACTTTCGTGTCAAAAACACAATATGTTTAAAGTAGTATTGAAGTCTGTTGACCTTGAAAATGTAAAATTTTTTTCCGAGGAGCACTGCTTTTATCCTAAGCCACAGGTTATAAACTTTTTTAGGGAGCAGGGTACCACTGCCTTAGTGATAAGGTCACTGTAAAATGTTCCTTGAATAAATTATATTTTATCTATATATTTATCTTACGACTTCCCACTATAAAATGAATTCATTATAATAAAATACCTTCCACACAACACAATCACTTGACCTGGTCTCGAACTAGGATACCCTGTATTATGGTAACCAGGCAAGGACATCACAAACATGGAAACACACCCACTTGTACTAGTCAAGAACGGCGGTCTCCAGCTAGTATCGAACCCACGACTTTGGTTTTGGTAGTCAATTATTACGAGTAAGTTAATTAGAATCTCTTATCCATAGATATGTCCGGACTTGGCCCCCGTGGTGGAGTATGGCCTATACCTTCCTCAGGTAAGAGACCCGTGCCCCTCGGTGGTGACATAATGGGTTGATGATGATCCATAGATATACCACGCATAGACAGAGTGTGTCGAACAAAATTCCGCGAGGTGACACGCACACATTAACGTAAAATGTTGGCTGCCTCGTTGGTCCAGCGGTAGGTATCACGTCTAATTACCATGCCGGAGGTCGAGTGTACAGCGTAAGAAAAATATGTCTGGAATATCCGCAATTTAATTATCCCTCACACCCTCAGACCACATTCGTCAAAATTATACACACTTTATTACCATCACTAAGTCTTCAACTGTGCGAGCGAGACAGCGTGCTCCACGTAAGAACAGCCTTAAAGTTTTTAGTAAACTTTGCGACGCTGACTGCTTTATCACTTGCAATCATTAGGTCCACCCGAGTGTAGGTGTTAGGGCACGCGGGGCACGATGAAAGATCCTCCAACGTCTGAGGAGTACCGCATAACAGTTCAAATTCTCGCCGTCGGGGTCCAAGAACTCAATGCCGTTGCATTACGGACGACTTTGCAACTACAATGTAAAGGTCGATGTGCTGTCTACTGCACGTTCTGGCCGAAAGTATCCCACACCTACAGCGTCGCCGCCGGCCCTACGCTCACCGGCGCGCACCGGGCGGTTCCCACGCCGCTATTCATATTAATACTGCGCGATACGCTCCGCTTGCAACCGCGCTTTGCCCTAAGGGTGCGGGCACACGGAGCGTCAGTAGTGTCGTTTGGTTCACCGAAGGTTTTTCTCTCTATAAAACACTCGGACACTGTAGAATATGCTTGCTATTGGAGAAAGGCGGCTGCCGGCTACACACACTCACAAACACACACATGGCACACAGCGTCTCCGCCATATCACTTCGTTTCTACGGTGTGATTGTTTAGAATAAGATTATTTATTATTACTTTTTACTTTAAGCTTTTTTACTGTTTTCGCGTTTTATTATTTGTATGATTTTATGTGTGTTGTGGTATCAGAATGAACTTTTTTCAATTTCAATTTCAATATACATACACATTGTAACACTTTTATTTGCAATCAAATTTTCTTATTTCTTATTTTATTATTTGTTATACACAAATCAAAGCTGCATAATTACTAGCGAAAAATCACAGAGCCGCGCGCAAGTAAGACCTAATTTACTCTTAATAATGTTGCTGTAAGTCGAACTCAGTATACATTCCTTTGGGCGCACAGTAGACATATTATGTAAATCTTTAATTTAGCACTTTATTTGTTTAACCCTGTCTATGCATCTAAATAAATGAAATAAAAATAAAATCTTATCGTTCTTTCTCGGTAGTTTCAAGAAGCCCATGTCATTAAGGTGGCATTTTACTTAGTAAATATGACGTCTTTTTTTAAATCTTTGGTTTCGTAAACAATATGACCATGTCACCCATTTGGCGACTTAATTTTGTTAACTACTTGAAGTTTGAAGTCTTTTGCAGCGATTTAGAGTGAAGGCTAAAGTGAAGTAGTTGAGACTGACCGAATTTCGTTGGATCTTTATAATTCAATTTTTTTTTTTTTTCTGGATGTGCAATAATGTGTTCTCTGTCTAAATTTTTAAATAATCTTTACTTATCTTTGTCCATACAAAAGATCATGATACTCTGATCCCAGAGTGTGATGCGCGGTAGTAAGGTAACTAGATGGATATCACACAAATATAATCGATTACTCTAAACCTGGTCTCTGCCTACCCCTCTGGGATACAAGCGTGAGTTTATGTTACGTTATGTTATGTAGATTAACGTAAGTACTGCTGAGACAGCGAAAAAGTATTTAAATGAAGTTCTTTTATTTCTCAATGATTAGTGTGGTCTCTCTCCGTCAAAAATTAAAAATAATACAAAGTTCACCAGCAGAAAGTGACAATTACACAGAGTGATGGAAGGCCTCGAGTCTTTTAAGCCTTATAAGAGACACTCGCTTCAATTTTCACTTCTCAAGGCTAAATCGAGTCATTTAGCCTTTTAGCTCTGAGCCTTTTAAGCCTCAAGTCTTTTAAGGAGACTTATGCATTTACCCTTTGATTCTTTTAGCTCGCTTTTATTAAAGACTCAGCCCAAAGACTTAAGCTTTTTAGAATAGAGTCGCCTCAGGAGCTCTGAGCCAAGAGGCGTACATGGCTGCCTGACACAGATTGACGAGTTAACATCGATTTACATGGTAAGTTTTCCGCGTTTTCCGGATTCCACATAAGTAAGTCAATGAACATGAGGGAATCACCCAATAAATGAATAAAAAAATACTTTGAATTTGCAGTAGCTAAGCCACAAAAAAAAAACCGTTAGCAGAGGCAGTTTACGTTTTCCTCATTTTTTACGTGTCATTATTATTTGCGGTGGTAGCCTAGTGGGTAGAACATCGGACTCGAAAGCGAGAGACCCAGGTTCGATCCCCAGTGCGGGCATATACCTATGACTTGGTTTTCTAAGTTATGAAGTTATAGTAACAATAACACTCGCTAACGGTGAAGGAAAACATCGTGAGGAAACCTGAGTGTCTGAGCTATTCATACACCTCAGTGCTTGAAATCGCCAATCCGTGGTGGGTACGCGTGGTGATTAAGCCCACACTCTTTCCCTGAGAAAAGGCCTGTGCCCTACACAGTGGGACGTATGTAGGCTGCTTATGATTATTATTTACGTTATTTCAATAAAATTACAAATCGGTACCAAAATCATATTATCAGCCTACATTTCTGAGAGATACACGCTTTCATTCATATATGTATTGAATCTAGATCGTTTTCATATTGATTAATAAGACGCAAGTAAGAATAAAAGTATGAATAAAATAAAAGTGTAAAAGAATATTTTTGGTCCTGTTTTATTTATTCGTTTTGTTTGTTGTGTATTTAGTTTTCTTTCTGTTTTTGTGCATATTATGTAACTAATCTGCTTATTATCTGCTGCTTTTATACTGTGATGTATGTTATCTGTATTATAAATGTCTTTCTTCTTCTTCTCCTAATTCTTATGTCGCTAGTATAGATAATAAATAAAGGTATCATAAAGGTATCATAAATCAAAAATAATAATTTATTGTAATAGCAAAGTCTTAAAACTTGAGCTTCAATCCTATAAGGTTCACGTCTCAGTCGCTTGTCGTTTAATAAAAGGCTGGAGGCCCTTTGTGGAACTCTAGCTCTACAATAAAAACCGCAAACCTCGAGCCTTATTCTAGGCTTGAGTCCCCAAAATTGAGGCTAGCGTTAATAATAAAGGCTTAAAAGCCTCGAGGCCTTTCATCACTTTGCATCGCGGTGTATCGCTACCCTTACTTACCCCGAGGAAACCGATATAAATGTGTGGGACTGAACGTTTTTATCCTCAGGAATTCTCTGGCAAGCCATAGTCATTCACTTTGATTACATTACCTAGAGGTTAGTTCTATAAGTGCACGGTTATGTAACTGAGGTTAAATAAAGATTATTGTAAAGTCAATGATAAATAGAAGATATCTTTTATACTAATAACATCCGTTTATTAGGTGTTTATTATCAAATTGAATATTTGATATCTATTATAGTGGGTAAAACATTGGACTCTGAAGCGGGAGACCCAGGTTCGATTCCCAGTGCGGGCATGTACCTATGACTTTTCTTTCTAAGTTATGTACATTTGTGAAATTATATTAGCAATACCACTCGCTAACTGTGAAGGAAAACATCGTGAGGAAACCTGGGTGTCTGAGCTATTCACACACCTCAGCGCTTGAAATCGCCAATCCGCGGTGGGCACGCGTGGTGATTAAGCCCATACTCTCTCTCTGAGAGAAGGCCTGTGCCCTACAGTGGGACGTATATAGGCTGCTTATGATATGATTATGATTATCACTTTCCTCGGCTTTTTTATGTAGCATATATATAGCATATGCCAAACAGAGTCTAACGTGGCAAACTTCTGGCAAGAGACGGCCGGGCCGCCCTCGTACTACCTGGAGGCGTTCCGTTGAGAAAGAGGCTGCCTCAACGGGACTCAATTGGAACGAGTTAGAAGTTGCCGCACAAGACCGCGAGAAATGGAGATCCCTTCTACGAGCCCTATGTCCCTGATAAGGGATAAGAGGAAATCATCATACAAGGAGTTCCTGCTGGAATCCCAGAAATCGCTTTCCCAGTGACCATTTGCCGACATTTACTTAAAATTTTTAATTCTAATTCTGATAATTTCTCTGACATTTTCCTATTATTTTACAATAAAATTTAATTGTTATCATTATTATAATTTCTCTTATTTACTATTAATTTTATTTATTTATTTTATTTTATTTTATGACATAATGAAATATTTCTTACTCTAATGCAAATTACTAAAATTATTTATTCATTACTTCGTTAGCTCGAATTATGACATTTTATGCATTTATAATTAACACAAATTTAATATTAGGTGGGTACTTCTTTTTCTATATCTGCATTTTTTGAAAGGATGCCACCTACATTTCTCCGGGCCCTACACGCTGTCTTACCATCGGGTACTGACATAATAACAGCGCTGAGGTGGTCGCCCACTCCAGCACATGCTGAGTCAGAACCTTTTCAAATTTGCCACACCTACAATAATTCTCTGTTGTTGTTGTCGTGTACATTACGTGTTTCATGTGTATACTGTCTTTTCTTTCTGTGGATTGTTTTACTGTATTCGTTTTATCTTATTTTTTCTTTGTTTGCTGTATGTATACGGTGCTTCTTTTTGTACTGTTCCTGTTCATGTGTGTGTGCAAATGTGAATAAATGTTTAAAATAAATAAATAAATAAATAAATAAATCATCATATATATAGCATATATCGGTACCCAGCTGGGTTACTGGGACACTTGTGCAGTTTTACTACCACGATTTTATTATATATTTATAATGCAGGTTATATACGTCCCACTACAGGGCTCAGGCCTTCTCTCAGAGAGAGATGAGCTTAATTACCATGCGTGCGCACCGCAGATTGGCAATTAAATTACGAATAAACTTAAAGTTTATTATTTTAAGTTTATTCTCCGTTACCTACATTTGTGAAGTTGTAGTAGCAATATAATCATTCGCTAACGGTAAAAGAAAACATCGTTACAAAATCTGAGTGTCTGAGTGTTCCATATCTCAGCAATTGAAATCGCCAATCCACGATGGGCGCGGGTGGTGATTAAGCCCGTTCTCTCTGAGAGAAGGCCTGTGCCCTACAGTGGGACGTATGGGCTGCTTATATTATTATTATGATGGCAACCACGGAATCTTATCATATAGGCTCTGATGTATTAAGATTAGAATGCACCTCGCACCACTTTCTGAAACATGGCTTAAACAGCAGTTTTTTTAAATTCTGTGTACAAAAGTCGATTTAAGTGACATTTAAAAGTGGGGCGAGTCGGCCTCAGTCTCTGGAATGAGTTCTAATCACAATTCGAAATTCAGTTTAATTATACGATGAATTTATCTGTTCCTGTCTAGACTGCCACACTGGTCTAGCGTTAACATGTTTGATTAGCAGGCGTCCTAAGGTCGTGGGTTCGATCCAGCTGGAGGCCGCCGAACTGTGGCATCCTTGTTAATAAATAATACTTTAAAAGCGTATAAGATCCCGTTTATGGTAACAAAAACAACGAAATGAGATTCTGGTGATTTCAATAATCGACATCCTTCACAAATCAATTCATTACACTTTTACTGACAAAAAGTCACCACGTTTTAGGGCTCCGTAGTCCGACAACGAACCCTTATAGTTTCGCCATGTCCGTATCATCATCATCATCAGCCATTCGACGCCCACTGCAGGGCACAGGCCTCCCTCGTGGTTTTCATAACCATGAGGGGTTTTGCCATAATCGCCACGCTTGGCAGGCGGGTTGGCGATCGCAGTAAACAGTTGGAATCTCAAGAAGACGCTGCTGCCCGTCTCCTGGTAATTTATTTCCTTAGTCGCCTTCTACGACATCCACGGAAGGAAATGGAGTGACGCTATTCTTAATCCGGCGCCACACGGCATGTCCGTATGTATAAAAGTAAAATTTCGTACAAAATCCATTGAAAATGACTTCGATGAAGTTGTTAGTTCGGTAAAGCAGAAAAAAACGCTCTTTCTTCGGAACCCTACATTGCGCGTGGCCCGAAACGCACTTGGCCGGTTTTTTCGTTCATAACAACAGGGTTTCCCAAAATTTTAGCATTGTCTACCCCCTATTTAATTGGCCCAACGTTTGCGAACCCCGTATTAAAAGGCACAAATTACAAAAAAACTCTGTGTAATGAAATGCGTGATAATGTTTTGGGTTATGGAGCATCTGCTCCAATCAGGCTTAAATCTTATCGCAAACCCCCCACGATAATAAGGTACAGTCCTGTTCGTACGGATGCATACTAAGTTAGAGTCTTTACATGTAAATTAAGCAATGTACCAACAAACTGTATTCACAGTTTCACCATCATCATCTTCATCAGCCATTTGACGCCCACTGCAGGGCAGAGGCCTCCCTCGTGGTTTTCATAACCATGTGGGGTTTTGCCATAATCGCCACGCTGGGTTGGCGATCGCAGTATGCGGTTGGATTCTCAGAAAGACGCTGCTGCCCGTCTCCTGGTAATTTATTTCCTTACTCGCCTTCTACGACATCCACGGAAGGAGATGGAGTGACGCTATTCTTAATCCGGCGCCACAAGGAATTCACAGTCTGGCACCATTAAATATTAAAAATGTTTTTTTTGTAACGTGTGAATAAATAAACTAAAAAAAAGAAATAATCAACTAACGAACCGTATTCGAACCGTTCGCGGATCCCACTTTGAGAATCCCAGCATTATATGGGCCCAGTCTCATCGGCTATAAGCGGAAGGTTCCTGTCATCTGTCCTTTCTGAGGCTTCCCTATTAAATTACATACAACCTTACCATTACACCTTGAACCCCAAGGATCTTAGCAGATCTCCCGCTCAGTAAGTGAACTATATAGCGGGAAAAGGGGGAGGGAGGCCAAGCTTCGCTGGGTATTGTAAGACATGTGGTTAGAAGGTGGTTATGGGGATGAAATTGCATGGGGTATTGAACGTTGAAGGTTTATTTGCTCAATAACATTACCTACTTAGACTACATTGATGAAAATTGAGAGCGAAAATGTTGTGGGTTTAATTGAAGCATGACGTGGTTTTGAAACGGATGCGTTTTATCGAGTTTTCAGTACTAACGTGGCTCTGGCTATAACTTTATTATTTAATATATGGACCCATACAGCCTATGGACGGTGCTTACCGCCGGTTCTTCGTAAACTAACAAACTGTTATTCCACGCACCGTTAGCAATGGATTAATAGTTTGTTGGTATATGATATATCCATGGAGGAGGCCTATGCCCAGCAGTGAACTTTTTGTGGCTGAATGATGATGATGATGATGGTATATGAGAAACTGGGAGTATGTTTAGTCCTTACTATATAATATTATAAACGCGAAAGTTTGTATGTATGGAAGGATGTTTGTTAATCTTTCACGCAAAAACGGCTGAAGGGATCCGGATGAAATTCTGCACAGAGATAGATTATAGTCGGGATAAGCACATAAGTTTTTTTTTATCCCGAAAAATACACATTAAAATTCCACGCGAACAAGGTCGCGGGCAACAGCTAGTCTACTATAAATCAGTGCGAATTAAATAGCCATCTCGTCTGCACTCGAGATTGCTTCATGAAGTAAACTTGCACGCGTTATATTAAAGGACTGCGATTGGTTTGTAGACTGTTAGTCATTCAAAATCAAAATCGAAGTATTTTGAATTAAAATAACACAGAAGTTGTGACTCAATGAACGTTACAATTTAAACCAGGGGTAAATTTCAAAACCCAGATCATTTGAGAAAAAATTAACAAGTAATGTCAAAAAAACAGCAATTCTCCTGCTATATATATATCACATGTTGTACAACTTTGTATTTGGCGGACTTCTCCGGGTTTCACTGCTGGAAGAATGCCACCTCCTCTTCATATTCATACCCTCAGTCTCCCGCAAATCATTAGATAAGATAAGAATATTCTTTATTGTACGCACCAGAAAACAGAGACAACAGTTACAAAAGAAGAGGTTGTTTGTGCCTCGTCTTTCTGCAATTTATGAAATTAGATAGATAGATATATAGATAGATAAAACCATTTATTTGCATTTCCACACACACATAGATACAGAACAAATAAAGAAAATTACAAAGCAAAATCGTACAGCAAGTAAGCACACAAAAAGAGTAAAAGAAATAAGCAAACACAAATCAATAAACAATACGAGAGAGCATTTTGTGGGTGTGGTAAAAACAAAGGGGCTCTGACTCAGCATGTGCTGGAGAGGCAGACCACTCCAGCGCTGGTCTTCCGTCAGTACCCGGAAACGAATAAATTGGCAGTAATTTGGTATTTCAATGTCAAAATAAGCATAAATTAAATTATTATTGCATTATATTATTATGTGTACATTGTATAATATTATATTGAGTAAATACATAGATTGGATTGTAATCAAATAAATGTCATTGTAAAGATAATTATAATAATTTAAATTGTAGCATAATATTTAAGTGTCTTGCTTCGTCATAACGAAGTAATGCACAATAATTGTATGTCCTTTAAAAAATAATATTAATAATAATTGTGATAGTAATGTAATCGGAATAATAAAAATATATACGTATGTCAATTAGTTTTATAAACAAATAAATAACTTGAGCAAACTGTAAATGTGTAATTTAATATGCGTATTTGCAAATTCTCTGCGTCTTCTTTTTTTCTGTTTTAATATCACCATCATCATCAGCCATTCGACGCCCACTGCAGGACATAGGCCTCCCTCATGATTCTCCAAGCTACCCGGTGTCGCCACCCGCATCCAGCGACTCCCCGCCACCGTAACCAGGTCGTCAGACCACCTCGTGAAGGGCCTGCCCACGCTGCGTCATCCTGTCCGCGGTCGCCAGGTCAGAACTTTCTCGCCCCAACGGCCATCAGTTCTCCGAGCTCTACTTACTCCAAAAGTAGCGTCACATTGTAAAATTATGTTTCTAGCTTTACCTGTAACAAAAACAAGTAAAATTTTAATTGCGTTTGTTGATAAAGTCACACAAAAAAATAAGTAAGTACTAAGACATCTGCAACAGTTTCCTTGAGACATCTTGAAGGTCAAACTGGAGGTGGTTAGGTTTCAATATTATCATCATCATTATCAGCCATTTGACGCCCTCTGCAGGACATAGGCCTCCCTGATGGTTTTCCTAACCATGAGGGGTTTTGCCATAATCGCCACGCTTGTCAGGCGGGTTGGCGATCGCAGTATGCAGTTGGAATCTCAAGAAGACGCTGCTGCCCGTCTCCTGGTAATTGATTTCCTTAGTCGCCTTCTACGACATCCACGGAAGGATTCAATATTATAGAACTCTAAAATATTTTTTCCTATTGTTGTAATTAAAATAATAATAGGTAGTTATTGAAAAAAAAAAACCTTATTTACTACTAGCTGACCCGGAAAACGTTGTTTACAATATTCATTGACCTACAAACTATTCTCAGGCCTGACAAATTGACACAAAAAAATCATAAACATCAGCAAAGTCGTTTCGAAGGACTGCTATAACAAACACTGTGGACACGAGATTTTTATATATTCGATTTCTATGAGTGCTTATTTGCCTTTGCTCTACCTAAAAATACGCACAGTTCGTCATTTGGAACCAGCTGATATTATAAGGACGTTCAATACTCCTAGAATCTGCGTGTTTTGAATGAGTGCCAAATCAGAGCCAGAATAATCTCCACCAATAATAACGATCTAGATAATTCTAGCACTAGAAATAACACATCGTTTTCTAGTCGACGGATTTCAGATTCAGTCTAAAGAAAAACTCGGCACATTTTACGGTTCTCTTGTTCAGTATTCTGCTTTATTTTAGTAAAACAATAAATGGTTAGATATGGTTTTTTTATACATTTTGTTGAACTTCAATTAAAATTTCAAATTCAGTATTTAGGGACCCTTCAGTGAACGGCTTTAACTAGCTAATGATTTCTAGTACGGTTCCACCCGCATCCAGCGACTCCCTGCCACAGTTACCAGTAACCGTAAGCATATTCTTACATACATACATAAACTCACGCCTGTATCCCAGAGGGATAGGCAGAGACCAGGGACTGTCATTGCCACGATCCTGGAGGATCACTTTCGTTTCCTCAACATTCATTAGTCGTTGCATGCACGCATGCCGGTTTCGGGTACTTTTTGTCTTATAATCATAACTTTACTGTACTTGGGTACTATCATCATTATCATCATCATCATTCAGCCACAAGAAGTCCACTGCTGGACTTAGGCCTCCTCCATGGATTTCCAAAAAGACCGGTTGGAAACGGCTTGCATCCAGCGTCTTCTTGCCACTTGGATGAGGTCATCTGTCCATCTTGTGGCTGGTCGTCCTACGCTGTGCTTGCCGATATGTGGTCTCCATTCGAGAACTTTTCGGCCCCATCGGCCATCAGTTCTGCGTGCTATGTGCCCCGCTCACTGCCACTTCAATTATAGTGTAACCTTTTAATCATATTGTTATCTAATCTTAACCTTTATTATTATTCATCATCATCATCAGCCATTTGACGCCCACTGCAGGACACAGGCCTTCTTCGTGGTTTTCATAACCACGAGGGGTTTTGTCCCTCTTGGTTATTATTATTATTAAAATCCTTTATTGCATTTAAATAAACAGTTTTGCATGTAGGCGAGCACTTATCATGTTGGTCAATCCCTATTATTGTTAATCTTAACTGTGGAAGGCTTATGTTCAGCCACAGGCAAACCCCCGACGGACGGGATCAGATAATGTACGTAAAATGTCAGCGAATAACCGATAAATGCAATTAAATCAGTGGAACAGTAATGCGTAAAAGCGTTGCGTATTTCTGGCCGATAGGCAAGTGCGTGACAAGATTCCAGCGCAGGGGATTCAATTTTTATTCACAACTTTACAGGACTGGGGTTTTGGCTTCTTTAGCCGCTTTTTTGAACCCTTTTTACCTCTTCTTAATAATAATTACTTCTTCCACACAATACGATCACTGGACCTGGTCCCAAACTAGGATACCCTGTGCTATGTAACCAGGCAAGGACGTCACAAACATGAAAATACACGCAGACTGAGGCCATTTGTACAAATGTACTGCGGCCCCCAGTGGGAATCGAACCTACGACCTCTGTTTTGGTAGTTAAGCGCCTTAATGGCTAGAGCAACGAGGCAGTCTTCTTCGGTCCTTTAACTCCTAGGGTAGCTTAGGGCCTCAACCACAGATTTCCACTTTTGATGGTAGAGGAATCCGGGCCAGCTGAGCCGATCAACTTTGTTTCTTGGGCTGTATTTTTTTTATGATCCTTAGCCGTCCTCTCTTTTGGTTGCCGGAGGGGTGTACGTGAGGCCATTTTTACTAGGCAACCAATAAAAATTATAATTCAACTTTTTGTTCAGTGGCATTGGCAATTAGGCAGCTTGTATGCCATAGAAACCACTTTAGGAAAAAGGGTAAGTTTGACAATATTTAACACATCAATAAATCAGTCCGTCAGCCCACATTCGTCCAGTGCTTGACACAGGCCACCCTCGAGGCCTTTGTTTCATTTATCAATCAATTAATCAAAATGTTTAACATCAAAGATTATTTGGTAGAGAATGATGGCTGAAATTAA
Organism: Yponomeuta malinellus; assembly: GCA_947308005.1. NCBI lineage: Eukaryota > Metazoa > Arthropoda > Insecta > Lepidoptera > Yponomeutidae > Yponomeuta > Yponomeuta malinellus. The sequence goes on along the minus strand of OX371020.1, from coordinate 390,559 downwards.
AGCCAGTTCAATGCATGAGTTCTAGGTTTTAGAATTCTGTTAATTAAGGACTTTGAAAAGACTAAGCTTGGAGTTTTGTTGTCCATTTTTTCTCCAAAATGATCTACATTTTGAAATGGACACCTAGTTTAACTTTTAACATTCATCAAGTCGCAGTTTCTGCGCGAGTTTGAATAAAACACTTTCGAATTTTTATTTCTACGTTCAAAATAACACACAAACTGCGACTTAATGAACGTTGCAAGTTAAACTATTATTTTGGATACAAAATGGACCAAAAAACTCCAAAGTAAGTCTTAACATCAATAAAACATAACATAAACTCACGCCTGTATCCCGGAGGGGTAACAAAGGCCAGGGTCTCCCCCTTGCCACGATCCTGATAGGTCTTTTTCGCTTCATCAGCATCAATTAGTCGCTGTAGGCACGCACTTTTCATCTTGCCCTTTGCTAATACATCTCCTATTGTCAAACATCAATATACATGAATATATTCAATATCAGTGATATTAAACGAATAGGAACATGTCAGATTCGTCGTCAATAAAAGTGTGTACTAACGTTCCACACGCATGGGCCATCGGGTGGCCCACCTGATAGGTCTAGAGGGAACTCGACCAATACGTGACATGGCCCCGTACATTCCGATTAATTTAACGCTAACACTGAAATTTCATTGCAATCCGTAAGTACAGTCTGCACCAGATTAAATTTGCCCAAAATTTAAACAAGCTATTTCTGGACTACCTACAAGTAGTGAGTTCGATTCACGCTGATGGCCACCGTAATTGGTTTGTCAAGTAGCCTTAGTCGGAGTTCCATTTTCTTCTATATTCCAAACTAAAGGAGAACGCGGGAGTGGTACTAAGTGTTCCATTTGCTTCTATGTTCCAAAAAGACGCCATAGCCGTGGTGCTATGCTTTTGCCCCGGTTGACCCTACCTAATTGTATGTTTACATCTACGGAACTTTCACATGATTACAGTATATCACCGCGATACGATGCGATGTTTTATTTACTGCTTATCTTATTCATTTCAATGACTGTAAATAACTATGTGACGAATTAATCTATTGTTTATGCTTTAGAAAGGACTATAATCATTAAAATGTTAAAACACGACAGCATATCTTAATTACTTTACTTTTGCAGTAGTAGTATTTACCGGAGTTTATGTTTTGCAATATAATCGTATGAATATTTAATATTTCGTGCAATTATTTCTTTTTTATTTTATTTTATTTTATTTAAGACACAAACAGTCAAACAGGAAAAAATAAAAAGTATATGTAAACAAAAATAGACCTGGAACCAGTTTTGATTCTTAGTATCTGAAACTTAGTATTGGTTACAGCAAAATTTAAGTATGAGCCATTTTAACTAAATATTTTACAAAATACAACATGTTTATTTTCGTTTGCTTCCTTATTTTGCGGTACATAGTAATGGAGTCAACGTTTAAGCATGTACTGCCTATACTAGGTGACACCACTCTACCGAAGCATTAACTCATCATCATCATTATCATCAGCCATTCGACGCGCACTGCAGGACATAGGCCTCCTTCGTGGTTTTCATAACCATGAGGGGTTTTACCATAATCGCCACGCTTGGCAGGCGGGTTGGCGATCGCAGTATGCGGTTGGAATCTCAGGAAGACGCTGCTGTCCGTCTCCTGGTAATTGATTTCCTTAGTCGCCTTCTACGACAGTTTTATTTATTTACTTGAGATGTTATTAAAAAACAGTAATAAATAATAATAAACTTCTCTCAGAGAGAATGAGTACGGGCTTTATCACCACGCGTGCCCAACGCACATTGGCAATTTCAAGCGCTGAGGTGTATGAACACCTCGTACAATCAGGTTTCAGGCACATCGTATCCCAGTTTGGGATCAGGACGAGTGAGTGTTGTATGAAAGGTATTATTATTTGTTGTAACTTTCCAAATATATCTTTTTACTGTTAAATATTAGATTTTACTTTCATGCCTCGAAGTAAGATACTTTAAACAATATACCTAATAAGTTAATTCACTACATTGAAGGTATCGAGGCATGAAACGATTTACGCTGTACAGGTCTGTCTCCACTCCACTATAAACTAATCTGATAACGAAGGATGAACGAGGTGGCTGCCTGCCTATACTTGATAGGTACTTTAACGTGCAGCAAACTAGCGCTCGCTGCATGGACATTGCACCTTGTGGAGCCCCTCGCATTCGCGCGTTCGCTCGTCGCTGAGCGACAGCCCTCGCCATTTTAGCTAGTGTAGAAGATTACTTACTATCTTTATTTGTACTGTGACGAAAGCCTTGTAATGTTAATTCATTGTATTACGTAAATTCATGCCTGTATCCCGGAGAGGTAGCCAGAGACCAGGATTTGCTACTTACCATGATCCTGACAAACCACTTCCGCTTCATCGACATTCATTGGTCGTTGTTTGCACGCACACCGGTTTCATGTGCTTTTTATCTTGCCCTTCGCTAATACGTCCCCTATTTGGTCGAAGTATGGTAATTCAACAATTGTTAGTAAACGACTAACCGATGGAACTACCGGGCTGCAATTTCCACGCATCAACCCAAATATTTTGCTACTAATTGCCCAATATTCATCAGCAAAACGGCAAAATGGCCGCCACGGCGGTGTTGCCAGATGACAGGGATTCGACTACATTTTTCCGACTTTTGTTTATTTTAATTCGAATATTTTTTTTTTTTCATTATAAAAACAAAGTGTTTACTCCATGAACGTCAAAAGTGGTTGGTTACAGAATAAATAGATCACGCTAATTATGAAGGAAAATATAGTGAGGAAACCCGAGTGTCTGAGGTATTCAGCGTTTGAAATTGCTAGGTCGCGGTAGGCACACGTGGTGACTAAGCCCGTACTCTTACTTCGCGAGAAGGCCTGTACCATGCCGTAGGATGTTTATAAGCTGCTTATGTATGCTTGTATTTGTACCAATATGTACCAATAGTGTACGAAACCTAACTTAGCCACTAGTGTAAGGTTTAGATTTCCCTTATATTGAACCGAAGTAAGGTACAATGTTTCATCATCATCAGCCATTAGACGCCCACTGCAGGACATAGGCCTCCTTCGTGGTTTTCATAACCACGAGGGGTTTTGCCATAATCGTCACGCTTGGCAGGCGGGTTGGCGATCGCAGTATGCGGTTGGAATCTCAGGAAGACGCTGCTGCCCATCTCCTGGTGATTTATTTCCTTAGTCGCCTTCTACGACATCCACGGGAGGAAATGGAGTGACGCTATTCTTAATCCGGGGCCACACGGTACAATGTTTACTGAATAATATTAATTGTATAGGAGTAGGGTCGCTTCAAAAAGTGTGTAAAAAACTTCACATACAGTCATTTACAAAAAAATTCGAGGTGTTTTCGTTTATTATTATTAGTCAATGTTTATTTTGGTACAAGTCAACAGTGTTAGCAATACAGATATTTCTTAAGGTAGGTTAATAAACACATTTTAATATTTTATTTTATATTATTTTCTATGGACTGAGATCCAGTGCCTCGGCATAGTTAATTACTCTGGCAACCCCACCCGTTAGTGAGGCAGACAAGCTTCGCAGGTGAATTCCCTAATTGACACCTTTGTGTTTCGCTGTGACAATTTGACGCATGTATTGGATTCGTTTTGCGTTAATTCGGAGCTCATTTGTTTCGTTGAACAGTAACAGTTCATTATTGTGCGCAGTGAAATAAAAAACCGGCCAAGTGCGAGTTGGACCCGAGGAATTCATCATCATCATAAGCAGCCTGTATACGTCCCACTGTAGAGCACAGGCCTTTTCTCAGAGAGAGAGTATGGGCTTAATCACCGCGGATTGGCGATTTGAAGCGTTGAGCTATGTGAATAGCTCAGACATCCAGGTCTCCTCACGATGTTTTCCTTCACCGTTAGCAAGGGGTATTGCTACTATAACTTCACAAATGTACATAACATAGAAAACAAAGTTCCCCGCACTGGGAACCGAACCTGGGTCTCCCGCTTCCGAGTCCAATGTTCTACCCACTAGGCTTCCACCACTTCTCGAGGAATTACTCAGTGAAAAATAGTTTTCTATAATATAGTTTGCGTCCCTTAGCGAAAGTCCGACTATTTATTATTTCTTGTTACCTATATATAGAAACTGCAATATAATCAATTTTTTTTTAATTTGTCTGTACCTACACGCTCGTAAAACTATTTTTACCATAAAACACAAAAAGACGTAAAAATCATATTACTTGTTTGGGAAAGGACCCTCTCTTCCATATTTGTATCTCTTCAGGGTTCCGTACCCAAAGGGTACCTCCACTGTCCGACCGTCCATCCGTCCGTCCGTCTGTCACCAGGCTGTATCTCATGAACCGTGATAGTTAGTTGAAATTATCACAGATGATGTATTTCTGTTGCCTCTATAACAAGAGATACTAAAAACAGAATAAAACAAATATTTAAGGGGGGCTCCCATGCAATAAACGTGATTTTTTTCGCCGTTTTTTGCTCGATTTTAATAACGGCAACAGGTAGACGCTTGAAATATTTAAATGATGGATAGATAATGGTACGGAACCCTTCGTGCGCAAGTCCAACTCGCTTTTGGCCGGTTTTTTTAGATCTGTGATATTATTATAAACGAAGTAATACATGTTATGTGAATGTTACTAAAATCTCAGTACGTCACAGTAGCAAACTTCTAGCTACAAAAATACTCTTTAATAAAAATAAAACCACATTTTTTTCTATCAGCTAGTTCATATTAATTGTATCGAATCGGGCCATCATCATCATCAGCCATATCAGGTCTTGCTTCTGCTTGAAAAAGTGGGAGGAAGGGCGGTGCATTAACTAACCGCATGGTGCTTGTGGGATTTTGGCGGAATTTAGCAAAGTAATTTTCACATTTTAATTCATATTAATTCTTTACCACAGCGGATGTTTTTCGTTTAAATATTATTTTACTCCCCGGCAACCATTTAAAGCCCCTTAATTAACATTCATACGGACGGAAAATTCATTTTCCGTGACCGCATAAATCAAGCCTCGGCCCTTTCACTCCCTCTCTGCCTACCCACGCAACCACAAAAGGATTGTGGCTAAAAAACACGCAAAAATGATGGCCCAAATCTACCGACGGCTATTCAACCACGTGCAGGGTGCTCGAAATTTACGACCTCACTATACAGGGTGTTGTGATTTGTTGCGGACGGCGGTCGGTCGTAAATCAAAGTTCGGGGTTAAACAGACCCACCTGTATATACAGACTCGTGGGAGCCTCTGAATAATTCGAACAGCCTGTGTATAGGTGTATAGCTAAAGGTTAGGACGGGATGTGTGTTTGGTTATCATAATGCGTTTTCTTTCAAAGATACAAAAGTGAAATTTTGTTGGTTTTGTTTAAGATTGTGTTCCGAGACACAGGAGATAAATATCGTGACAAATATTTTACAATTCCTTATCTCTTAAAATCTTTGGAAAATTCCAAATCTTTGGGGTAGATTTAGGCAAACATTAATACAGAATCTAAACATTCACTTAGAAAACAAATTTACTTCATAGTATTTTATTTATTAATGCAGCGGTGGTAGCCTAGTGGGTAGAACATTCTCTACATGACTCGGTTCGATTCCCAGCGCGGGCGTGCACCTATGACTTTGTTTTCTAAGTTATGTACATTTGTGAAGTTATAGTAGCAATACCACTTGCTCACAGTGAAGGAAAACGTCGTGAAGAATCTTGAGTGTCTGAGCTATTCACATACCTCAGCGCCTGAAATCGCCATTCCGCGGTGGGCACGCGTGGTGATTAAGTCCATGCTCTCTCCCTGAGAGAAGGCCTGTGCCCTACAGTGGGACGTATATAGGCTGCTTATGATAGTACAACCATGAGTCACTAGATGGCGCTATTATATTTAATTTATTAAACTCGGTTCATAATTTTATTTAACTACGCCAATCACGTGTAATGTATGTAAACATCAGTACACGGGTGTCACAGGCTATATATAATAAATCAGCATTTAAAAACCGGCCAAGTGCAGGTTGTACTATAACGTTACTTGATAGCGATTTTGTTTTTTTTTTTACTTTTCTGTTTCGTTAATATTAATTTAATATAGCCTTTGACACTCGCGCAGGGACGAAGAATCGATTGAGACCTTATTTGTCAAAATGTAACCATTGTTTAAGGAGTTATGAGGCAACATGGAATCGGGCATACTTACATACATACATACATACGAGCTAAATACATTACCCTCCTTTTGGGCTCCGCCGCAGTCGGGTAAAACAATATTAACGAGACACCGTATAATACTGTGATCCCCAATCACTGGATACTCCAAACTTATATCATATTGTAATCCAACGGCAAGTTTAACTCATAACACATGGTGAGGATGCGCCCCCAGCGATAATTAACGTGTACTAAGAAACAAGGTTTAATACCCAATAACGTGACGCACTAAGTTTCACACATTTACGTAAGTAATGTTTATCATTATTATGTAAAATGCAATAAACATCAACGTAGGTTGGCTGTAAGAAAATACTACCTAGTATTAAAATTATTTTTTAGTGCAATAAAGAATTTTAATAACATAACCATATTTATTATTATGGCTTTTTATGTACCCTAAATACGTCTCCCTGCAGGGCACAGGCCTCTGCTCAGAGAGAGAGAGTATGCGCTTAATTACCACGCGTGCTCACCGCGGATTGGCCATTTCAAGCGCTGAGGTATGTGAACACCTCAGACACTCAGTCTTGGTCTAAATTTGTAAACATTTAAGAATCATTTCAGACTGAAATTTGACCGCCCACACGACACCGATATAACTTCCGAGAACGAGGACAGATCTTAAGAGCACACCCGTTACTTCGGTCGTCGGTCCAAGGGCCCGGCCATATATCTCAGCAACTACAAGCGAAGTAAAGTTTAGTTTACAGAGTTCCCATTAATCCACGGCAGGTGGCGTGGCGCCGTTAACATGATGTATACGGGGCAGAAAGATGTAAGTTTCTGAGAGAGTTTTTGTGCAGTGAGGTGAGTAACAGTCAGAGGTTTGAAGGCTACCCCGAGCCAACTTGCGCGACCAATGGAAAAAATCATATCTTAATAATCCTTCCTATTATATACATATTTATATATAATATTATAAATGTGAAAGTTTGTGTGCGTGTTTGAATGTTTGTTTTTAAATCTAGGTCTGAAAAAAGGCCACAGGCTAATTACATAAGCAGCCTATATACTTCCTACTGTAGGGCACAGACCTTCTCTCAGGGAGAGAGTACGGGCTTAATCACCATGCGTGCCCACCGCGGATTGGCAACTTCAAGCGCTGAGATATGTTAATAAGCTCAGACACTCAGGTTTCCTCACGACGTTTTCCTTCACCGCTAGCGAGTGGCGAATTAACATAGTAAAACAACGTTTAATCACCATCATCAGCCATTTGACGTCCACTGCAGGGCATAGGCCTCCTTCGAGGTTTTCATAACCACGAGGAGTTTTGCCATAATCGCCACGCTTGGCAGGCGGGTTGGCGATCGCAGTATGCGGTTGGAATCTCAGGAAGAAGCTGCTGCGCGTCTCCTGGAAATTGATTTCCTTAGTCGCTTTCTACGACATCCACGGAAGGAAATGGAGTGATGCTATTCTTAATCCGGCGCCACACGGAGCAAACAATGTTTGCGTAGTTTTAATAAAAAAATGATGTTATCTTGTGATAAGTAATAATTTGATGGTTAATAAAACACTTTCACTTTACTAACAATGATGTCTACTTTTATTCTGTTGACCACTTTCACAATTCTTGTGAACATTATTATCTCGAATCCGGACCAGCTCGGACTATTCCGACGAAATCACAATTAAGTGAATCCGGACTTAAGTTAATAACTATGCATTTAGCAGACCTGCGGCTTGCCTAATAACTCTACCACGCTAATCCCTTTGAGTGTACATCGCGGAGTAGCTTTGGATTTCGCAGCGGTGTTTTGGAGCTGCGATGTAATGCGCTCATTTGCGATAACCCATAATGCGGTATCGGTGGGGCATGGCGGCAGGGTTGTCGCATGGACGTGGGATTTGGGATAAAAATATGATAAGGTAAAAACCAGCCTAGTGCGTGACGGGCCACGCGCAATGTAGGGTTCCGTAGAAAGAGGGTTTTTCTGCTTTACAGAACTAACAACTTCATCGCTTTCAATGGATTTTGTACGAAATTTTAATTTTATAAGTTGGTTGCCTATTACTCGTTAACTAGTAAAGCCTACTTAGCCGTAATATGTTTCCTTTCAAGTTCATTGTATGTACTACTACCCTGAATTTTGGGGAGGAGAGGGGGGGACACCCTACTCGGGACAAAAATTTGCGCTTTAAAGATTAATATTTAGCAAATGGAACCCTAAATCGAAAAATGGTCTTCCTATACCCACAATATTTTCCAACAATACCCCATATGATGGGGTAGATGAAAAAAAAATCATCCCCATTTTTGATGGTAAAGTAAAAAAAAGTAATTTCCAACATTTTATTGTTTAAATTTGTTGTCGTGATAAATAAGTATACACACACCAAATAACAGCTTTCTAGTACCACTAGGCCGGAGACGGACAGACGGACAGAGAGACGGACATGGCGAAACAATAAGGGTTCCTTGTCGGACTACGGAATCTTAAAAACGTAAGAGGGTTTCTGCACCACGTAGTTAGGAAAACCATGAGGGAGGCCTATGTCCTGCATTGGGCGTCAAATGGCTGATTATGATGCTGTAACTTTACTGGCCTGAATAAAGATTTTTGTATTGTATTGTATAAGAATATTCTCTATAACACTACTAACTACTACATCTAGCACTTACCAATAACGTACAAAAAGTTTGTTTTCTAACAAAAAAAAGTCCGACTTCAAGAAAAAAACGCAACCAAAAGAAGAGCTCGAGATTTTTTTGTGGATTTCATCGACAGATCTTGACTAAATTATAATTATTATTAATTCACACAAGTATTGGTGTCGGTGGTGGTGTGTTTGTTTCTTGCTTCCGCTTGAAAAAGTGGGAGGGAGGGCGGTGCATTAACTAACCTCATGGTGCTTGTGGGATTTTGGCGGAATAAATAATAAGTAATTTTGACATTGTAATGCTATTATTAATTATTGCCGCAAGACCTGCGACGAAGTATGGTGCTGGGCACTGGCGGACAAGAGAGCCAGGAGGCACCAAATCGGTACCGACCCGACTGCGGACGTTTCTTTTATATGGCCTACATGCAGTAGGGTCTGCCGCTCTCGAATCGGACTTTTTAGTCATTCGAAAAAGTGTCAAACTCTTAAGCACTGCTTAAATCGTCCGTAACGGACGCAAAACCCTGTGATGATTATCATAGGACCACCCCGGAGGTACCCCCTTTCAGATAAAAAAAGAATTAATCTAACAACGAGGCAAAGAATTGTTGCTGAACTTAAATGTGTTTGTAAGTTCGTTATTGTATTTCCCCTTTTCTTTCTCCCGCTACCCGTCGCCAGTCTCTTCAATACTAAAGGTTTGCTGGAAGAGAATTATTTTTGCACGCCGTTGTACATTTACACATTTAATTATTGCAATAAAGAATAATAATAACAAAAATAAGCTGAGGAATTGAGAACCTCCTCCATTTTTGAGGTCGGTTAAGAAGAGGGTAATGTAGTCATTACTACACAATAGAAGTGACAGCATAATATACGATACGTAAGATATATGATTTTCTAAATTTATATGACTTATTCCGTGTGGCGCCGGATTAAGAATAGCGTCACTCTATTTCCTTCCGTGGATGTCGTAGAAGGCGACTAAGGAAATAAATTACCAGGAGACGGGCAGCAGCGTCTTCCTAAGATTCCAACCGCATACTGCGATCGCCAACCCGCCTGCCAAGCGTGGCGATTATGGCAAAACTCTTCATGGTTAGGAAAACCATGAGGGAGGCCTATGTCCTGCAGTGGGCGCCAAATGGCTGATGATGATATGACTTATGGAGCCAATTCTGTCTGATTCAGCGTCACTCTATAATTTATTAACTTTGAATGAAAAAAGTTGTATCAATCAATCACCCCTAATTCGTCCACTGCTGGACATAGGCCTTCGCGAAGGCACGCGACTTCTTTCTGTCCTCGGACATCCTCATCCAGCCACTACCAGCAATCAGCCTCAGATCGTCGGTCCAGCGAGGTGGCGTCTTTCGCTGCGTCTGCCACTTCGTGGTCTCAACTCGAGAACTCGAGTTTAACGATTCTTTGGCAAAATCACTTGTCCTGGTCCGAAACTAGGATACCCTGTGCTATGGTCACTAGGCAGGGAGAAGTACACACAAAACAGAAATACACTTAAACTGAGGTCATCTATACGAATGTACAGCGGCCCCCAGTGGACTTCGAACACACGACCTCCGGCATGGTAATCAGACGTGATACCGCTAGACCGATGTGTCAGTCAACTGGCAGATTTAACCAGCCCACTGCCGCTTAAGCCTATTGAGGTGAAAATAACCAATAAGGAAAATGCAGCGAGATACTGATTAGAAAGAGCTTAAGGGTTCTAACCCTAAGTTAAATGATTGCATCCATACAGCTTAGCTAGATATAGTATATTACTGCAGCGGCCAGCAAAAGAAGCATTGATGGACGAACGTGGAAATGCACACATACGTGAGTCCATCAATGCCTAGTTGTGGCCAAGGCTTGTATATGATTTTTCTCAAATAATGCGCGGAAATTAAAACTATGTAGTACTAAGTGAGAACTTTTTCTTTGAAAAATTCAATAAACTTTCAAAATCAGACGAACCACGAACAACAATAGTTTTAGCCGCGTTAAAGTGTTCTTTTTTTTTCAATACGTATGTATATCCAGCTTTCTATCGCAAGCCAGTTCGAAATTTAAATAAAACCTCTGATAAATTACCTCCTTGGTTGTCATTGTTCGGAGTAAAAGATCTTTCCATTTTTAAATTAATATAACACACACACATATATAACTATTTTTAAATTAAATTACCACCATATAAATAAATCACATCATTACTTCATTAATTAAACAATATAAAAAACATAAGAATAAAGGAAAAAAAAACACACACACACACACACACACACAAGTACAGTCAAGAAATAACACGACAGATATGAGTTTAGTATGTAATTTATTTTAACTGTCTACTAATTAAATTTTTACCAGTTACCAACCTCCTTGGTGCATACAGAAAATTAAAAACGAAATTATTTTTGTATATAAAACGCGCGGAATCACGGAAGAAGTGGCTGCATGACCTTATGATCTTAGCCTACTCCAGAAACGGGCGAATAAAAAAAGGAAAAGCCCGCGCATTTTCGCAAAAACTTCGATTGATTTAGCATTTATCTTTGTGTTTTTTTAACTAAATATAAACATTTTTATGCATTTATGTCTATAATTTTCCTCGTAGGTGTAATAAAAAGCACTATACATACCTCAGGATAAAGTACAGTTCCATACCTCAAATGGTTTGCGCCCCTCGCAAGCTCGTGGCGCAAATGCCATAATCTCGGTATGGAACTGTCACTTTCTTCCCTCTGAAGTAATGTACTATTGTCCGCAAAACACGACAGTTATGAATTTTCATGGAACTTTTTCCGGCCGCTGCTCGCGTGTAAAATTGGCCAGTACAGCAATTTCGATTTATCTCGAAGAAGGTTGTCGAAATAATGCTCAAATTTCCATGCATGTTTGGGAAAAGGTAGTTTATACCTTCAATAGTGGCACCTCTTTTTGCTCTATATTCGTAATTATTATTATATTACCACGTGATAAGAACTAACAGCTTTTTATAATGCTGATGGTGAGTATGACACAACTATGAGTGAACTCCACGTTTGTTAAATTGTTGAGTCACAAAGTCAATGTCATGTAAAATGAACCGATATTTCAATGCATATCATCTTTTTCAACCATGGTTGACTGGAAGAAAGTACTGAAATCTTTATTTGAATAAGTACAGTAATCTTTTCCTGATGCACGGAAAAGAATCTGTCTATCAATTTTATTAAGGTATGTACTTCATGTCGTAATATGGTATGAAAACCATGTCTAGATATAATCCTTTGTCAAACTATACCAAACAGGATACCAGGTGGCACTGTCAAGGATAACAAATATTGACTACCCACACATTCCTGCAACCTCACACACGCCGACATCTGCAGTCTTGGGTTTACTTGGGTAATAATTAATGAGACACACACACAAAATCCTTTTGAAGTACCTACTTATGTAACTATACGACATGATGTATTTACTTTATCGCAATAATTCCCGTTAGTAAACCATGTGTTATTGGAAAACAATACTAACCATGTTATGTAGCATGACACCGCGAGTCGCGCGTTTTAACGCGTTATTTATTAATTAAAATAAACATAACGTAGGAGCATATTAAATGGATTCGGACCTCTTAAAACCACAACGGATTTATCTCGAGGCCCGTGTCTTCAAATTTCAATAGCCATGCTTTTAATTGTTACTAAATTCAAACATGTAGCGTGACAGAACGCGCGACTCGCGCCGCCATGCTACCTGCGCATATTTATTTACTCAACTAGATTTAGAAGGAAGGTCTGAGAGATCAGGAACGAGGAGATCCACAGAAGAACCCGAGTTACTGATATAGCTCGAAGAATTGCTCAGCTGAAGTGGCAGTGGGCGGGGCACATAGCTCGGAGAACTGATGGCCGTTGGGGCGAAAAAGTTCTGACCTGGCGACCGCGGAACCGACGACGCAGCGTGGACAGCCCCTCCCCAGATGGTGTGACTACCTGGTTACGGTGGCGGGGGGTCGCTGGATGCGGGCGGCTTGGAAAACCACGAGGGAGGCCCATGTCCTGCTGTGGGCGTCAAATGGCTGATGATGATGACGATGAGAAGAAGCTGTTTGATAGATACAAAAAATGGACAGTGCTAGTAGGACTCACACCCTCTTTATAGTGGAAAAGTATATACACCTAAACAACACACGTGCAAAAATGAGTTTTTAGTAAATTTTTTTGACAAATGTAGTGGCCAAGTGCCGGAGTGGTCAGAGGAAGCGAGTGATCGAAAACCTTGGTCCAAACACTCATATTATAGAGGCAATATAAAAAAACCGGACAAGTGCGAGTCGGACTCGCCCACCGAGGGTTCCGTATAAATTTTAAGGTATTTACATACTACAAATAGTTCAGGAATCAAGTCTCGCAGTTTTTCCAAGCTTTTCCCGAAATTCACAGACAATTTTTTTTATGATTTAATTACAAATGTATTTTTTCCTGTAGTCGTAGTATGAGACAAAAATGCTTGCCAAATTTAATAGTTCTAGGTCAACGGAAAGTTTGATTCCCTTGACTGTCTAAATATACATTTTTTGTGGCATAAACGGCCGTATCTTTTTTTACGTTAACTTAGAAGTTTCAACTTTAAGATATTGTAGATTGAAGTACATGGTTTTAATTTCAACTCGATACCTATGCGCGTTCCCGAGATAAAGGTTCTTGGCGATAAAATGCATTAGCAGTTTGGCAAACTAATAAAATTGTGGTTTTTCATGTTTTATTAAGGACACATATAAATATAAACAAACGGACGGACATACAACAAAGTGATTCTATATGGATTCCGTTTTTTCCTTTTGAGGAGCAGAACCCTAAAAATGAGCTTCTTTGTACCATATCTATAAATCGATAATTTCCCATTTTTTCCTTCATTTGTGTTATGAAACCTTAATTTTTGCCTTGTGATTTTAGGGCAACGGAAAGTGACTTGTTTGCTAGTATAAAAAAAATATTTATTTCTATACGGCTGACTTATGCATCCCTGTTAATTAGAGAACCCTAAAAAGGGTTCGTCCATACGATAAAAGTAAAAATGTATACGATTTTCCTGTAGAAAAAGTTTACACTTCAAAAATTACGACTACAATCTTATGTTTGCAGGACAAACCTTTGCAGGTTTTGTAGGAGAGCATATTTTTCAGCAATCATTTTTTTGGAATTCAACTTACTCGCCCTTGTAAGATAAGATGAGATGAAATGAGATAATTTCACTTCACAAAATCTCCGGTGTGTTTTTCGTCCGCGATCTCGCAGCCCTACTGAAATGCAGTGTAAGCGGCGATTTGAAGCCGCACATACAAAGTGCCACACCGCAGATTTCACCGGTACACACCTGGGACACTGGGACACTGGTGCAGTTGGGCTACCGCGCTTTTTTTGGTATCGTGGCATAACAAGCCCCTGTTTACTGTATGTACCCGAAAGCTTAAACTATATTGATTGTCTTGTTTGATGTTTATTATTGTCATTACAGTCGAATGATTCTAAAATTACTTTTAGATGCTTTTTACAGACGCTGTAGACCTAAATTACTCAGAGCACTTTTTCGATTGCGTCATGTAAGTTGATTCGTATAAATTGTTTTTATTGTATGTTCATAAAAATGAGCAGTCACGTTTTTTCCCTCAGAAAATTGTCTCCAACTTATAAAATATCATAGTAAAATTATTGAACCTGCATCCCATCATCATCCTAAAGTAATATTAGACAAACATAACATAAACTCACGCCTGTAGGCAGAGATCAGGGTTTGCCACTTGCCACTATCCTGACAGATCACTTTCGCTTCCTCAACATTCATTAATCGCATGCGCGCACGCCGGTTTCGGTAACATACAACAATTAAATTAATTTTTTGTGGTTGTATTCCATCACAACAAAATTGGGTCATTGTACCACGGAAAATCTGAAAAACCAATTTTTCAGAAATTTGCTGCGGGAACGAGGAAGACAGAAGAGAAGAAATAATGGGAGAGAGAGAGGCAGATAGAGAGAAAGCGAGAGCTCGGATGATTAGCAATTTTAAGCGCCGAATACGTATGAAAAAAACTACAAAATATTCAGCACAGTTCTAACCATTTCTGTCCGAGTGTACAGGAACGTGTAACACGTTATTGCCCGAGCATTGCGACCTGATAGCGCACGGAGCTTTGATGAGATTCCCCTCCTGCGAAGTGCCTGTTTGCATCGAACCAGACTGAACAGATATTATTTAAAACGATGCTTCAATGTTACGTCTAACGCCAGCTTTGGAATACCATCCGAACAAGGTAGGTTGCAATCTTGCGGCATGTATTCAGACACCAAAGATAATATGGTCTTCGGCAACTCATAATGGTGGTAAAAGTCGGTAAAAGACGCGTAGTCCAAGAAAATCTGAAATCAATAATTTATTTCAACGTAAAGAATTTACATTCCGTTTGCTGAATGTCAATGTACTACATAGCCGCTGCCTTCGGGCCGTATTTATAGTGAAGAAAAAGGCAGCAGGGAATAAATTCCAATCCTTTCTCAAATCAACAATATGATAAGATTCCGTGATTGCCATCAATAACTTTAAAAGCCAATACATTACCTAATTTTCTTACAAAAGTAGGAAAAGCATTAATGCTGCGGCCGGACACACAAACAGCACCCGTTCACGAGCATAACGCAGTGGTCAGCCATCACCAGTCTCAACCATTTTAGAGGGAGATAGGTGATCCGGCCACCACGCCACCATTCAAAATGACCTTTATCAGACCTGCAGATTGACTTCTTGTCAGTTATAAAATGTTGATATAGTAATATGCAAAAAAATCCTCGTGGACAAACCTTCGGGAGTGGCGGTTCCACCGCAACTGTTCGCATTGCAAAAAACAACCTTATCTTGTCGGAGAAGCACCACAAAATGAAGAGTTTCATCTGGACAATAGCATTGTACATGTGTGAAGGTGTACTCTGAACAAAAACAAAATGCAAAAAACTGGACGCGTCCGAAACGTGGTGCTTCCGTAAGATGCTCGCAATAAGTAAGGTCCATATGGTTACGTTATGGCAAAACCCTTCATGAAAACCATGAGGGAGGCCTGTGTCCTGCAGTGGCCGTCAAATGGCTGATGATGGTTACGTTACGATAGAGTACTACGGAGTGTCAATCAATCCCGAGAACTGACATTGACCATCGATAATAAAAAATAAGTTACTTAGTCCCTGTGGTTGGAAACGAATGCTACAGACTTCTTCAAGTTATCATGATGTTTGCTTTTGCCCTCAAATTTTTTTAGAGCACACTTGTACTGAAAATAAATCATGGTTTCGTTCGTTAGCGATCTATACGCATCATCTGGTCACCTGTTCGCCCTAGGCAAAGAGAATGACATACTTAATAGGTATTTCACCGTTATTTCATTGTTACGGGTCTTTGATACATAATAGGGAATTCCCGCAAAATTGTAGTCTAGTAATAAATATGTTTGTATGAATAAATATTTAAATTTTAAGCAGAAATCGGAAAATGTAAATTTATGGAGGGCCATAACCTACTTAAGCCAGCAATTTTAGAGACAGAGAAGAATATTCATTTTATTTAATACACAAGGTTTTAAGTATTGTCGTACCAGTAGCACGTCTGATTACCATGCCGGAGGTCGTGGGCTCGATTCCCACTGGAGGCCAGGTGTTTGTTAGGTCCTTGTCCTAGGGTATCCTAGTTTGGGACCAGCACAAGTGCACAGTCACTTGTGTGAAAGTTATGATCGTAATCCTACGCGAATTTGAGTCGCAGACACAGATTGTAGCTGATATTTGAGCATTCATGAAATCCCCGCAGTGACCTGGCAAGTAAACTTCAATATAAATACTTGCAATAACTCAAAGGCAATACCTACCGAACGCGATGCCGGTGTGGTAACGGGGCGGTAGGGATGTGACAAGTCGTGTTTTTGATCTACTTCAGTGATCGTTTTGAATTTGTTTTTCATGGTAGACATTTGTTGCGCTTATCAAGTAAATGTTATAGGTGACAAACAAGATCGAAAATACCTAACTAAGAAAATTTTACGAAAAATTAGTTATAAATAACAAACACTAATTATACTCTTTTTGTTGCACTAACCCGTGCTGAGGAAAATTTTCAAAACCTATTTAGAGGCCCGAAATTTCGCCGATGCCTGCACTTGAACCCGCGACTTCTGGTTAACCGTGTCAGCGCTCTCCCAACTGAGCTAATCGGCGAAATTTCGAGTCTCTTTACCAACTTTTCTGTATTACGTACAGCCAGCGACATCTGGCCGAAGCAATTTACATCACTTGCAGCCCGGAGTAACCCACCCAACCCAGTCAGGGTTTTATATCGGAATGATATCGCTGTACCTACATGATTATATTCTCCGGCATGGGTGGAATTTTTAGCCTCTAAATTGATTTTTAACAACCACTACTGTTTGGTCTTTGCATCTACGTAATGAGATGTTTTATCCAGTGGCACCTTCACTCACACTAGATAGGTGAAGGGACCACTGGGACGCTGCATTGCCTGGGATCTTGTTTTTTAGATGGAGTAGGCTTGCCCAGCACCTACACTATCCTGACAGCTTAGTCGGCCTAGCTCACAGGAGAGACAAGTCAATGCGTGCAGACCCATCGAGTTTCCTCACGATGTTTTCCGTCACCGTTAGCGTATGGTATCTACCACAAAGGTGTTTCAAGAATTGCATAGTTCTGAGGTAATAATGTAAATGTGCTGAGAAAATTAAGCATTTAGGGAGCTCAGTACTAGCCTACCTTCTTTTTATTCTTTTGGTGCCATCTTCTATCGGAGATCAGCTGTCAATGTGGCAACTTTGTTGGCATAATCTTGCGGCCCAGACGTGTCCTATTATTCCTCGTGTCAAAATACTATGCGATATTCTGCAGCCACGTCTTTTCTGTTCATACTTTTTTTCTGTACTTTTTTATTGTTTTGTAATGTTTTTTCTATATTTTTATTGTCTCTGCCTATCTTTCTGATACAGGAGTGAATTTACCTATTTGCCCGTTACCTAAATGCACGTATTTACCTATATTTATGTTATATTACATTTTTAATTCAACTGCTCTATTAGTTGGTAGCTTGGCAAGGGTGGGGTTGAAGTGTTTGTATTCTGTGGAAGTTATTTATTTATTAATTCTTATTAACTACGTAGCTATTTAAAAAACTAAAATATCCAATTAAATAATGAAAAAATACTGGGCCTAGCAAAATAACTTTTCGATATTCCTTACTTTCAGTACAGTGGGTGTGAATTAAGAAAGTTAGTAGAATATACATAAGAAATAGCATGTACAAAGGCGAACTTATACTCTGCAAGAGATTTCTTACAGCAAACCTTGGAAAGCCGGAACAGCGATAAAAACGGTTCTAAAAACGTGTACAAAATAAACTATATAAACTACAAAAATCCATAAACATGACCTGCAGAAAATTAATACACTACATAGACTAGATAAGTAAGTACTTACCTGTAAAAATAAATAAAGTACACGGTAAATAATACACAAATCGGTGGTAGCCTAGTGGGCTCATTGGGACATTGCACTCGGAAGCGGGAGACCCAGGTTCGATTCCCAATGCGGGCATGTACCTATGACTTTGTTTTCTAAGTTATATTATTTTTTTAAGTACATATGTAAAGTTATAGTAGCAATACCACTCGCTAACGATGAAGAAAAACATCGTGAGGAAACCTGGGTGTCTGAGCCATTCACATACCTCAGCGCTTGAAATCGCCAATCCGCGAACCATTTCAGATGAACCCTACCAGGTGGAGCTATGCTCTAGATTCCTGATTCAAAACAGTCCTGATTCAGTCCGCGGTGGGCACGCGGGGTGATTAAGCCCATACTCTCTCTCTGAAAGAAGGCCTGTGCCCCACAGTGGGACTTATATAGGCTGCTTATGATATAGCTCAAAGTTGTGACAGTGATAGACAGAGCTCTAAACTTACGGCTGATGTCCTGTATATAGAACGCTAGGGCTAAAGAGGTTGTTTATTGTGCAAAAAATGCTTATTATGTTAAATACCCTATCAAATGAACTATTTTTATAGAGTCGATGTTTCGCTTAGTGTGACCCATCCCTACCGGGAACTATTCACCGCATTGGCGATTTAATTCCATTGAAAAATCTGGCGACCGGCGCACTCGCCGCCTCCACCGCATCCCCCACTGACAGCGGTCAAACGATCCACCGATTAATTAGTAGTTACATTGAAAATAGTAATGATGCCTCGTGACAAACTCGTGGCGCAGCGGTAGTGCATCTGCATACCATGCGAGAGGTCCCGGGTTCGAATCCCGGCTGGGGACAAAAAAACACCCCAGATCTTGGATGTTTACATGTTTGTGATGTCGTTGTTTCTGGTTCCCACGACACACGGTGTCCTAGTGTGGGGCCGCAGCGTACACACGTCCCACTGTAGGGCACAGGCCTTCTCTCAGAGTGAGAAAATGGACCGAGTCACCACGCGTGCCCACCGCAGATTAGCAATTTCAAGCGCTGAGGAACGTGAAAACCTCAGCCACTCAGGTCTCCTTCGCAGTTAGCGAGTGGTATGGCTACTATAACTTCACATATACGTAACTTAGAAAACAAAGAAATTGGTACATACCGGGATTCGAACCCACGACCTCTCGAACATTTTTGGATAGTACGATTGTACATTTCTCAAGTTATAGTAGCCATACCACTCGCTAACTGCGAAGGAGACCTGAGTGGCTGAGGTTTTCACGTTCCTCAGCACTTGAAATTGCTAATCTGCGGTGGGCACGCGTGGTGACTCGGTGAGGAAACCTGAGTGTCTGAGCTATTCATATACCTCAGCGCTTGAAATCGCCAATCCGCGGTGGGCACGCGTGGTGATTAAGCCCATACTCTCTCCCTGAGAGAAGGCCTATGCTCAACAGTGGGACGTATATAAGCTGCTTATGCTATCTGTAGGAAATTGCATACAAAACTTTGGCCTCTGCATCTGCGTAATGAGATGATTTATACAGCGTCCAGTGGCACCTTCACTCACACTAGATGGGTGAAGGGACCACTCGAACGCCGCAGTGCCTCGGACACTGTTTTTAGGTGGAGTAGGTTTGCCCAGCACCTGTACCATCATGACAGCTTAGTCGGCCTAGCCCACAGGCCAGACAAGTCAATACATGCGGAGTCAACCAAGCCGCGGATTTCCTCATGATGTTTTCCCTCACCGTTAGCGTACCATATTGCTACTAGAAATTCGCAGACGTACGTAACTTCGAAAATAAACATGGTCATAGGTACATGCCCGCACTAGGAATCGAATTTCGCATATACTGCACAATAAATTACACTTAGTTCAATCTATTTTGTGAACAAAGTATACGTATACTTCGTTCAGACATCTTTTTAAACCTGTTGCTTTGCTGTCGGTTACAAAGACAGAAATACACTTATTTTCATGAACGCTTTCAATAAATTTTCAAATAGGGGATGATTAACGAAGGGCAGGATAAAAGGTACCCGAAACTGGCATGCGTACAGTTTCCTGTGGAGCGACAAACGAATGTTGATGAAGCGAAAGAGGTTTGCCAAAATAGTGGCTAGTGGTAAACTAATCCTTAAACATTTAAATATCTCATCACGTTTTGGTCATCGCATTAAGAGTTATTGTGAATCTAATTCATCAGCCTATTTTTAGTTAATATTTGATGATCGTAAGTTTCATCGATTCAAAAGTAAAAGAAGTAAAAGTATAGTAAAATATTTATTTATTGCACAAACATATATTACATTTACAGTGATGACTAGTTTTATCGTGCAGTGCATAGCTTAGGTAAAAATGCAAAGTTTCCAGTTGTCTCCAAGGTTCGCCTAGTTAGGCGAGGCTTGCTGAGGAAACCAATTAAAATTAAAAATCTGTATTTTCATCTGTATACATATTTATACAAAACGAAAATCGAAACAAACAGCTTCTAGGCTTACTAGAAAATAACTTACAATGATTACAAAATAAATGTAAAAGGTTTTAAAAAATAAAGGTAAAAGAAATATCCATTCATTGTTGTTCCCTTGAAAAAAACAGGTTATTCACCAACTCGACACACAAAACTGGACACACGTGTGTCCAAAACTAGTCTGCCTACGTAAAGAGAATATTCGTTAGGCACTCTCAGGAGTCTTATTCTATCTCTAAAGGCTGAAACAACAGTTCACTAACACTGCTATAATGTGTTCAAATGTATTCCGCCAGCGACTGTAAGCTTAATTATCAATTGAAATAGGAACTGAGCAAAACGCGCCGTGCCTTCCACGATAGGGCGTTTGACATTCTGCTTATTATTGTTAAGTCTGGCAATATGTGTCGGTGAATGCATACACAATTTATGAGCAGTCTATATACGTTCCACTGCAGGGCAGATGACTTCTCTCAGAGAAAGAGTATGGGCTTAATCACCACGCGTGCCCAGTGGATTGTCGATTTCAGTCATTTACGGAGATAAGGTACTTAATATCTAGTATAAATATCCGTATATAGGATGTGATATTATCTCTGATTAAAAAAATATCTAGATCTGTTCAGCTGTTTAAGCTATCACGTAATATTAGTAGGTGGCAAAGTGATGGTTTGAATATTTTTCATTAAACTTACTTTTATTTTTGTATTCTTGGTACAACTATATTCTTAAAAACATACAAATTAGAAAATTAATTACATAGCATTGTTACAAAGGCTTATTATTTCTTATTACATTCCAAGAGGGATTTAGAAAAAAAAAAGTGTTTTAATTCAGAACATGTTAAAATTGTATACCAATTTTGTCCAAAATTTGTTCGTCGAAAATAATTGAGATAACAAATATATTGTTTTTGGAAAAAAGGAAATTGTAAGTAGTTTTTATGATAATATGTTTACAATAATACTTTCGTAAACACTGTACAAATTCATGTTTTAAATGTTAAACCACTTCATATTTAAGAAACAAAAATAGTTCCTCAATAAAACTCGGTGCAAAAAAAATTGTGATTTCATACTTGTTTAAAAAAAATACTCGTATCAATGACCTCTTGCTGCATTTAATTCAAATGACTTGTAGTACTTTGTAAAGCTGAAGTTTTGTTTTATTGGAGTAGAACTATTGAACTAGTGAACATTACTGCTGTGTACTAAACGAAATACATAACTAGAACACAAAAGACCCCAAACACCAGCGCATAAGAGCGATTCTCCAACAAAAATGTGTTAAAATAAACGCGAAAAACCAAGCGAGGCACAATAACGAAAACATACATTCACCAAATAATGCGTTTACAAATAAACGTGTCGCAGTCACATCGCAATATTCCGCACAAAGGCAAAGTGCCCGGATTCCCGGGCAAGTAGCGGAGAGGCAGCTTTTTCCCGGCTTAAGATTCTAGTGAGAAAATCCGTGAGAAAATACACAATAACAATATTACCGACTGCACCAGAGCAAGTAATGCCATTTGGATCTCATTTTCCAGCCACGGCCAAGCGAATACGACCCTTAAGCTGTTGGGATAACATCGGGAATCCAGCGGCGGGGACAAGTGGAAACATTTTCATTTAAAATTTGAATTTCCACAACAGCTTTTAGAGTTCAATTTCGCTTGCTCACGGCTGCCCCATGACAGAACACAGTGAGATAGGTTTTTTTCGGAAAATTGTTTTCTTTTTTATGTCGCACCTAGAAAAAATACTTTGGCCTTTACATCTACGTAATGAGATGATTTATACAGCGTCTAGTGGTACCTTTACTCGCACTAGATGGGCGAAGGGACCACGTGGACGCTGCAGTGCCTGGGACATTGTTTTTTAGATGGAGTAGGCTTGCCCGACACCTATACCATCCTGACAGCTTAGTCGGCCTAGCCCACAGGAAAGACAAGCAAATACGTGTGGAGCCAACCAAACTCCGGGTTCCTTTACGATGTTTTCCTTCACGGTTAGCGTGTGGTATCAATATAAATTACTGCTACTATAAATTCGCAGATGTACGTAACTTTGAAAATAAACGAAGTCATAGGTGCCCGCATTGGGAATCGAACCTGGGTATCCCGCTTCCAAGTCCATCCTCCATTCCGAGGCATCTAGAAATAACCCTGCATAAAACAGTGATAATTCAATTCAATTCAATTCAATTCAAATATTTTTATTCATTGTAAAAACAGAATGTTTACTTAATGAACGTCAAAGTTGTTAGTTTCACAATTAATGGATTATGTGGAGAAGAAGCTAACAAAGAAACTCCACATTTATTCTTTTCAAAACACGTTTTAACTTAATTAACAGAGTTTTCAACTTAAAATATTAGTCATGAATGTGTTGAACACTAGTCACAATCGTCCTTTAAATAATATTAATCTACTGTTTAATGCCAAACATCTTTGTCTTCTAAATAATCCTTGATGTTATAGTAAGCCTTTTTGCACAGAATGTGCTTAACACATTTTTTAAATCGCGTTGGAGGTAACTCTAATATATCTTGAGTAATTTTGTTGTAGAACCTTATACAGTGCCCCATAAAGGATGTGTTAACTTTTGCAAGTCTAAATAGTGGAAATGACAATTTATGTTTATTTCTAGTATTAAAATTATGGTGGCCACCAACATTTTCGAAGTCTTTGATATTTTTTCTAACGTACATAATATTTTCATAAATGTATTGACATGCAACTGTTAAGATGTTGGTTTCTTTGAAGAAATCTCTTAGCGAATCCCTACTACCTAACTTGAAAATAAATCGGATGGCTCTCTTCTGTAAGATGAAGATCGTCTCAATGTCTGCTGCCCGACCCCACAGTAGTATGCCGTAGGACATAATACTATGGAAGTAACTAAAATAAACAAGCCTAGCAGTTGCAACGTCAGTGAGCTCTCTAATTCTTTTGACTGCATATGCTGCAGAACTAAGCCTGTGTGCTAGTTTTACAAAATGAGGACCCCATTGCAATTTTGAATCGATTGTGATGCCTAGAAAAACGGTATCTTCTACAAATTGTAGTTTTTATTTTCCGAGTACAATGTTGTTTTCAACTAATCTTACGTTTGGTAAGGTAAACTTTATACATTTTGTCTTTTTGGAATTTAGAAGCAGATTATTTGCCGTGAACCAATCCAACAAAATCGATAATAACCATTACAATCAAAGACGCCTAATCTAAGCTAAATAAAGCACATATACATTCTCAGCTAATAAGTCAGCCATAGATAAACAAGTGCCAAAGCCTGGTCTCTGCTTATCTCTCCAGGATACAGACGTGAGTTTGTGTATGAAATAGGATTTTTTGTAAAATTATTAATTGCATGCCACGACTAATGAATTTGATGTGTCAGGATCGTGGCAAGTGGCAGTCCCTGATCTCTGCCTACCTCTCTGGGATATAGGCGTTAGTTTATGTATGTATGTAAATTTTTACCCTTTTTGCTAAAATATAACTAAGTTTAGTAACTTTTTTGTGAAGCGATTTCTGTGTTTTTTTAAAACGTCAAATTGGTGTTGTTCTACTTAGGTGAACAGATTTATACAATAAACAAAATTACTAATCGTTTTATACTTTCCCAAGTTTATGTAGGGCTGACTTATTTGCTGACAAAGCAGGTGCTTTATTAAGCTGAGTTTTTGGAGTCATTATTTGTGTTTACCACTGCTTTATACGGGGCGACATAAAAAAGAAAACATTTTCCGAGAAAACCATCACACTGTGCAACAATAATAACGAAGTTTCAATTCATAAAGTTTATTTTCTTCGTGGCAAAACATTTTTTCAGTTTTAGTTCCCAAAGTAGTTTACATCGCGGTATGGTAGTATAAAATAAAAAAATAAAATAATAATATAATATCATCATCGTCATCATCATCAGCCACTTGACGCCCACTGCAGGGCATAGGCCTTCCTCATGGTTTACCAAGCTTCCCGGTCTTATGCCGCCCGCATCCAGCGACTCCCCGCCACCGTAACCAGGTCGTCAGACTAAAAATATAATATAAAATAATAATAATGAATCGTGTGATTTTAAAACGACACATGTCCTTTCATTACAACTTTGCAGGAAATAGAAAAAACTGTTTTATTCAAATACTAATATCTACAACAGCAATATTTTAGCATATTATATTGATTTCTGTATGAATAAACTAAAATTTTTTTTTCTAATGTAAATCAATAGGTAGGTGTAAATAATTTAATAAAAAAAAATTGGACAAGTGTTATTTTAAACACACATGTGACTTGTGTTGTTTTAAAATCACACGATTCAATTATAATAACTTCCACACAATACAAGCACTTGACCTGGTCACAAACTAGGATTCCCTGTGCTATGGTGGTTTTAAAATTGCCTTAGTAGTAATTACCTTATATATGTAGGGACGGTTTATTAGCAAATGAGGTTGTTGTCCTAATATATAGGATGATAATACTAGTTTGAGGACCAGGCTCTTTTATTGTACACTATTATCACATTTTTTTTAAATTATCTGATAATGTTACGTGCTTTACTTTAAAGTTGAGTTTACGTATGTTTATGTGAGTTTATTTATGTTTCAACTTTTATGCCCAGCTTTGTTTTGCTCCAGAACAGTCGCGCTTCTAATTCCAAGAACCGTTCGCGCTGTAACAGCCTGTAAATATAAAGGGGGGAACGTCGCTTTTCCCTTGCAAAACTCGTCGATGTTGCCGTTTGTGAAATAGTTCCCTATTCCGTTGCTCCGAATTAATTGTAGTTGAATTTTCCGCTTCTAACTTATACCGCGAGTATCTGCTGTATGTCTGTTTGCCTTCGGTTAAGTTGTTTGTATAAATTAAAACATTGTTAGCACAGTTGGTATTAATGTATTAATGCAAACCTCTAGCTACACATGTTATAAAGCTTTTATTAAGTTGAAAATAACAAGGACCTTATACCGGGTTATCTCTCGAGGGGCTCCGTGAGGGAAACTAGCGCCACCAATGAAATAAAAGTATCTATCATATCTTCATTCACAGATAGTTTTTTCTAAAAGTAGCTTACGAATCACATAAATTGGTATTTTTACAAACGACAGGGTGAACTTTATTTTTTATTTTATTTTATTAATTTTACGAAGTCCACAGCACAAAGTTACAAAAGATAGGCAATTAATGTAGACCAAACATAGGCCAATTACGGACTAGTATTTTTTAAACGTATCTTATTTACAAAGCACAGTTAGAAATTATACAGCCAAGCATAAACAAAATAAAGCAAAACTAACGTAAATCTTGCAAAGTTTGGCGCGTGTGTGTGTGTGTGTGTGTGTGTGTGTGTGTGTGTGTGTGTGTGTGTGTGTGTGTGTGTGTGTGTGTGTGTGTGTGTGTGTGTGTGTATGTATGTGTGTGTATGTGTAAGAATGAAGAGAAAGACTAGACTTCAAGTTTTACCCTTTAAAGTTTCTATAACCTGCTATTTGAAAGTTTCTTGAGACACATGAAATATATCAATGTCTGAGAAAAAATTATTGTATGTTTCAGGCAAGCGACAGCTTATAGAATTTTGAGCATAGTTCGTGTGGACAAAAGGAATGTGGAAGATACTATGCATGTCATGTAATCCATACTGTAATCTTTACGAACCACGACCAATAACTTACGGGCCAAAATTTAAGTCTAGATATCATTTTCACTAAAACCGGCCATTTTTGAAGATGAAAGTGAAAGTGAAAATATTTTATTTACTACAGATTTTACAAAAATATAAAATATTAAGTTTGGCATAAATGCTACAGAGTTTCAGGTACTTAATCCCAGGTTTTCGGCCGTGGGTTCTTGAAATCACTTTACGCACAATTCAGGGACTTGTAAGCAACTATTTGCAAAAAACAGTCAGTATGTCGTAAATAAAGATTTTTTTGCACAAAACGATCAATATAACTTGTAAATAAAGATTTTATTTGCTGCAACTGTCGTCTATTAGTAAACCTCATGGGGCCCTAAATTGCGTCGTTCCTGAACTGCTTCATAATATGGATTATTTATAACTTTAGTTTTACGATATTTTTTGCCTGTTTTTCTGCTTGGAACCTTATTTATTTTATATTTTATTTTATTTTATTAGGAAAACTAACAGCTTATCACTAACACAATAAATTACACACATAGATACAGAAAGCCAACAAAAAGTTTTCACAGCTAGCAATATTTTGAGCAATTAGCACAGGTGAAAGAAAAACGATACACGAAACACCAGACACGGTAACTATATCCAATAATAGAAGAAGAATAGAAGAAGATGGCACACCATTATAGTGGGTTATATCGGTAATGAGGCCTCAACCGAGTCACAAAACTTAGAGGTTAATACTTTACGGATAACGGAAATACTACTAGCGAACAATTGTATACTAATTATGTACTCATTATATATATATATATATATATATATATATATATATATATATATATATATATATATATATATATATATATATATATATATATATATATATATATAAAATATATATATATATATATTTATCTGAAGCTGTACTATAAGCACGAATTTAATAAAACTATGTAGGCACACCGAGATATTTCGAAATATATCAAAATGAAAGAAGACTTAATAGAACGTAAGACACGTACTCTTTCTCACGTATTTGAAGGATGGTATTATTAGAGGCGACCATGTATATTCTGTTGATTTTTGAAACAAACATACGTGAGCTGTACAAATATTGTTAAGCGCTTGATTACCGTAGTAGATACAAAGGTTAATTGGACTTTTTGTCTGTATTTTTTTATGTAGCCTATATACGTCCCACTGCAGGGCACAGGTCTTCTCTCAGAGAGTAGGGCTTAATTACCGCGCGTGCCCACCCCGAAATGACAATTTCAAGCGCTGAGGTACCTAAGATACTCGGGTTTCCTGACGATGTTTTCTTTCAGCGTTTGCCGTGTAAGGGCCGGTTTCTGAACTGACGTTCGAACGTTTAAGTAACGTTCTGTCACCCTCGTTTCTGAGAAATTCGAAGAGACAGCACTACAGTTAACAGCACTACGAAAATCTCAATTCAGAAACTGGCCCTTAGTCTGTAAGTTGCAGTTTCGAAAATACTTATATATTAGTAAATATTTAACAAATACACTGGGCACATAAGCCAACCTATGTAGCACTGCTTAGCACGGCGGATTATCTTATGCTAAATCGTCACACAAATGTTAAAGAATCAGTATAATTTTCTCACGGTGGCTGTTAAAGACAAACTTACCATATTATAGTTAAAACTTACCATATTTTTGTTACTACTAAACTTTCAATGAAAGAAGGGAGTGGCGTGCCTTGGGGAAGGCTTATGGACGAGTATGGGCTGATTGATTGAAATTTTCAATTAAATAGTAAACAAACTCAACATGTAAACAGTAAACGCCTCTCTTTGTTGTGATACCATAGCAAGTATCAATTACAATTGAATGATTTGAAATGAAATGAACGAAATGAAACGAAACGAAACGAAACGAAACGAAACGAAACGAAACGAAATGAAATGAAAGTAAAATGTATTGGTTCAGGATTACAGAAACCATAAGTTTTAAATCAATCGCAATAATGTATAGTGTGCAATAAAGAGTATTAATCTAATCTAATGTAATATTGACGTAAAAACTAGCGTCAACCGCAATAATTAAAGATAAATATAAATTACTACCTGACTCGGCAAACGTTGTTTTCCATATTATAATTAGCCTACGACCTATTGTCTGACTTGCGGAATATACACAAAATAAAAAAACATAAACATCGGTGAAGCCATTACGGAGGAGTTCGATAACAAACACTGACACGAGATTTTTAAATATTAGATACTATTTTATATTTATTGACTTATTACAGTTCGACAGTAACAAAAACGTTATCTTTAAATGACTGAATAAACATGGAGAATTCTACTGCTGCAATACACAAATAGAAATATTACTTTACTTTCGACGATTGAACGTAAATAGAGTTGCAAAATAGTTGAATTCATTTAGTACACGTTGCAGAATTTATAAAATGTAGTTGGTTCCAACAAGGAGGATAGATAAAAAGAATTACCCACCGTTGGGTAAGTAAGTAATTAGTTAGTACTTGCGAGAAACCTCGGAAACTTTGCGTTTCTTGGTACTTTATTATAGATTTATATTTTTATACTATAAAATAGAGCAAGTTGGACATCATTAAAAAGATTTGTCCGTGCGTGCGTGCGTGCGTGCGTGTGCGTGTGTGTTTATGTGTGTGTGTCTGTGTACATCTGATTTAATATTGGTGAACGTAAGTGGATGTATGAATGTGAGTGATCTGCTCAGCCGTACGACCGGAGTCTTGGGACTACTACTAAAATCACCAATCCGCGATGGGCACGCGCTGTGATTCAGCCCGTGTTTCCCCCACTCTGAACGGCTCTGCGGCGCGGTAGCACGCGCGATGTACACGTAGTCTAGTTTTGTATGTCCAGTTAAAATAAATACAAATAAAAAATTCTTTTGGAATAAAAATGTTCATTCCGAATGTGCAGCGTTTGAAAAACGAGTGCGTGCCTCGTGCAATAGATCACGGTGTAGGGTCAGCAAAACTAGCATTTTAATAGTTGACGGTTGCAATGCAAGCTTCACAAGTGGATGTGATGTTTTGGACACATGGAAATTGACCACTGAATTGATGATTGCTGCTCACGAAACAAGGCTCAGGAAGGCCGAGGAGAGAATGTCATCCCTCGAAACACAGTGCGATAGTACAGTGAATAAATTATTAAGAAGGCAAATATTGCAGGCATCGGTTCAAGCGGTGCATATAAAGTGTTCTCTATCTGTCTATCGATAAGACCCATAATTAGTAATTCAGAGACGATTTTTACAAACCTATTTAGAGGCTAATAACTCCACCCATACCGGGACTTGAACCCGCGACCTCTGGCTAACCGTGCCAGCGCTCTCCCGACTGAGCTAATGGGCAAGTGCAGGCATAACTACGAGCCGGCGGATCTCTAGCGCCTCGTGTATCATTCTAGGAAAGAAACTGTCCTCTCGGGCGAGAACTTGAACTTTATCAAAATGAATGAAGTGATTGGTACCGCTGAGTATATGTGTATGTATGTGTATTTTTATATGTGTTTATTTACGAGATCTTGGAACAAATAGCCAATTAATTTCTTCAGTACATTCATTTTCTAGTTGTAATTTAGCATTCCAAATATTTTATTTACTTTGAAGCAGCCAATATATACGTACAATTGCAAGGCAGGGCTCTTCTCTCAAACAGCGAGAGAGAAAGTGTACAAGCTTAATTTTGAATCGAATCAGCGATTTCAAGCGCAGCGATACGTGAACATATCAGTCACTGAGGTTTTCTCACGAGGTTTTCCTTACCACTACGATTAGAGACTGGTACGCCTAAGAGTCTCCTTCTCTCTTTGAGATAAGCCTGTGCGTTATTTCTCATGATGTTTTTTCTTCATAGTTAGGAAGTGTATTGTCACAAAAAATTCATAAAAGTGTTAGAAAACAAAGCATCAAATTGGCACTTACCGGTATCAAACCATTGGAATGTGTGCCATCATTTCTTTGCATATTTTTTAAAAGATTTTAAAATGTTTTCAATACTACAAAATAAACAATTATTTTTGCTTCGAGTGTTGAATGCAAAGTGTGGGGGTGTTGAATGAAAAACTATTTCAAAATATGAGAAAATAGTAGTTTATTAGCTGCCTAATTATAGCAACAATTGAAGTGTCATTCCATTTTTCGTTTATGGCAATTTTCTTGCCCTGTTTGTATTTGTGCCGGTCGGTTACACTACTTTCGGTTTTATTATAAAAACAGATAATTATCATCATTAGCCATTTGACGTCCACTCCAGGACATAGGCCTCCCTCATGGTTCTCCAAGCTTCCCGGTCTTGTGCCGCCTGCATCCAGCGACTCCCCGCCACCGTAACCATAGAAAAACAGATCACGCTCTTAAAATATACCAGCATTTTATGTCCAAAAGTATATTTTGGTATTATCTAGTGGTTTCCAGTTAGTTATTAAACAAAGAACATCCTTCGGCAGCGCCCGTCAAAGAGCGAACCTATAAATCAAAATGGCGCCTGATCCGTGAGTCAATCGATCAATCAAAACGGTGCGTGGAGGCATTAATACATTATGCAGCTATTTCCGCCGCAGCCTGCCGTTGTGTCGACAATACACGCTCTATAATTAACTCAAAATTAAGTTTGTGGCATGAGAAAATTTAGGCGTGTTATGGAAAGGGTAAAGAAAACAGCGAGTTGGAAAACGGAAAGTGTTAAAACCTTTGAGTCATTCTACTCGTCAATAGGTACAGATTGGCTGTTTCAAGCGCTGAGGTACGGGAACATCTCAGTCACTGAGGTTTCCTGACGAGATTTTCCTTACTACTACGATTCGATTCGATTCAATTCCAATAATTTTAATGATTGTAAAAACCAAATGTTTACTCAATGAACGCCAAAGTTGTTAGTTTCACAATTAATAGATTATGTGGAGAAGAAGCTAAGAAAGAAACTCCACATTTGTTCTTTTCAAAATACGTTTCAACTTAATGAACAGAGTTTTTAAAATAAAATATTACTCATGAATGTGTTGAACACTAGACACAATAGTCCTTTAAATACCCTTTAATATTAATTTCATGTTTAATACCAAACATCTTTGTCTTATAAATAATCCTTGATGTCAGGAAAAGCGTGCTATACTAAGTTTTTGTATAGAGTGTGCTTAACATTTTTTAAACCGCGTTGGAGGTAACTCTAATTCTAAATCATAGAAATGACCATTTATCTTTATTTCTCGTATTGACATTAGGATGGCTACCAACATTTTCGAAGTATTTGATATTTTTTTTTATAAATTAGCAAGTGCTACGCTTACGAGCCCCTCTCTTTCTCTCTCTGAAAGAAGGCCTGCCTATGCCCTACAGTGGGATGTATATAGGCTCCGCCTGTGTCATACAAGTAAAAAGAATTTGAATATTTTTTGTGAATTACTAGTCGAATTTTCATAGAAAATTATGTATTGTAATTCTATGAAATAAAATCTAGATAATAACGCAACACATTCGTTCCTTACTAAATAATTAATTCCTGCCAACAACACACTGTAACTCCCAATCAGCGAAACTAGACACAGCTCCTCATTACCAAGGCTCCCCGCAGTGACTGCAACATCCATCAAACCGGACACTCTATCAACTGCCAGATTCGCCACCACGCCCGCGACATTGTCACACTACCGGACAAGCGCACCTGGTGACTCCTTCCGAGAGTGACTATTTGAAGTGACACTCACCAGTAATACATTAGGTGCATCATTAAAATATTTCCACGTAAAACAAAAACATTCTGTTTGTTGAAATGTCAATCGCTATCTTCGGGTCGAGCAAAAATAGTGAAATGAAGAATTAGAGATAGAGAGAAAGTATGTGTGCATGCGTATGTGTGTGCGTGTGTGTGTACGTATATATATATGTGTATGTGTGTGTGCGTGAGAGGGAGATAAAATGTTGAGTACTGGCGCTGATTAACCTTTAAATTCAAGTTGAGATAAAGAAATAGATTGTCGGTGAAAGAAAAGTATTGTTTGAAGTAGCCATTTCAATGGCCCTGCTGTCCCACTCTTATAGAAGGCTTGTGTCTTGCAGTAAGACGTGCTTATCCTAAAATTGGTTAATCACACCAATACGGTATTTGACACGATCAACAATAAACTATTTCATATGCTCGATTAAAACAAAAATTACAAAATATCTCGGAAAATGTATCTCTTTTAGTCAATAACTTATTACAATTTTGAAATAGATTAAACATAAAAAGAGTGCTCTGAAATGAATGTAAGCATTTATCCCATACTTTCATAAAAATATGTTAACCCTGATATTCCAAAAAATATAAATCTAAAAAAAAACTTTTTCGAAAAGGATACGTACACCAAATCTGGTTGGGGTATCTCCGGAATTGTGAATTTTGGAGTCAAACCTTAATATAGACCCATATTATGTATGACATACTGATTTTTATTGCCACCCTTTGTAATTATTACTGTTTTCACGAGTTATTTAAAATCTAGTCAAATTCATAATATAAACATAGTGAACATTACATAGCATTACATTACAAAATTAAATGAAATCACATTGCATTACATTAAATTAAATTACATTACAATACATGGACCATACAATATCCACCAAGAGCTTCGTCCAGATCACGGAACAAATAAAACTTGAGATAGTGAGCGGTTAGGTTTATTACTTCCAAGTTTACAACAGAATATAATTTTTACTTGTAAATCGTATTTTTTAAACTAGTCACTATCCTTTATAAAACAAACTTATGTCTGCCTCCCGATGATACCAGCTCCAAAAATGCCTCCCTTCCATTATCATTTTCAATTATTTTAGAGATTTAACCAATCAGGAACAAGCATCAGTGTTGCCAGTAATTTGAACCAAAATCTAAGTCTAATTGACTTTTAGACTTTTAAGTCTAATTTGTTATTTAGACTTTATAAATACTTTCTTTTCACACACTAAATATTTCAACCAAGCATCGTAATAAAAAGTTACTAGGAAATATAATTCAAATTAAACAAACCATGACTCTATTATGTCAAGCAATGTTTTCAAAACCAATAGAGAAACTAATATTTCA
Organism: Yponomeuta malinellus; assembly: GCA_947308005.1. Taxonomy (NCBI): domain Eukaryota; kingdom Metazoa; phylum Arthropoda; class Insecta; order Lepidoptera; family Yponomeutidae; genus Yponomeuta; species Yponomeuta malinellus. The sequence continues at coordinate 356,996 of OX371020.1, read as the reverse complement.
AACACTTTGTGAGATATTATATTGCACTGAATTAATTTATTGTTCAGTAATGTTTGTTGCCGATGCAACTAAACCAAAATCAGAGATAACACTGTGAGGAAGCCCTCTATTCTAGCCCTCGCCTTGGTTTACAGTTTGTATTATAACAGAATGGCAGTCGACACAATTACCCGGAACCACAAACTAAACCGGAAATAGAGGAACCAGCCCGCGCTAAGGTTAGCTGGAAGAGATCTTTTTTAGAGATTAGTTTGCCATGTGCATTAAAATCCTCGAAAACGAACAGTAAATAATATCATCTCACTAAGTTTACAAGCCGTCGTTTAAGTTGTAACACCACGTATGTCATAAATAAAAACTTTTCGTAAGTGTGAAAAAACCTACATTATATTAAATAAACACCATTACTGTACCATTATATAGTTTCTGTACTATCCGTCCCGGCGAACTTCGCCCCGCAACCGAATCCGGTTAAACAACGCCATCTATTTTTAAAACACATTTAAACTTAAAATAAATATTATCCCACAGGAACGCATTACCGGGACATCAAGTATGCTGTGTCTTAATTCAGGTCTTTGTCTATGTGTGTGCCAAGTTTCGTGTAAATCCGTTCAGCGGCTTCAGCCGTTATTGCGTGATTGAGCAACAAACCTCCAAAAATCTAAACATCTTCAGAAACTTTCACATTATTTATAGTATTGTAATAAGTAGTATATTATATTATGGTGATAGTACATGCATGCAAATCAAGAATTTGATATAATATTTTTTTTAGATTATGTGGATTAATTAAGAATTAAATGTGTCAAGGTTGAACATTCTTCCATTCATGAGATAATATTGTCGCAGTACATTTTTCCCTGACTCATTTCTAATTATGCACAGGGTGGTCCTTTCGCGGCGCTCACTTGACGCCGGAACTGTCTCTAAATCATCACGCCGAGCGGCGTGGAGACAAGGCAGAGGCAATTAATCACCGACAGCGGCGTAACAGGAAGTGTGGCCGGAAGAAGAACGCAGTGCGTTCCACGCCTTGCCCTGAAGGGGTATTTTTTAACCGACTTAAAAAAAAGAGGAGGTTATCAATTCAACGCGTATTTTTTTTTGGCCATGTTCCTCCATAACTCCGTCTAATCTTAACCGATTTCGACAATTCCTTTTTTGTTTGAACAGGTATAACGTCCCATTGGTCCCATTGTAATTTGGTGAAGATGAAGAGACTTTCAGAGATGGAGAACGGAACTCTTCAATGGACAGCAGTAAATAAGCCCTAATGTGACCCATCTTTTAGTAATATCCGTATGTTTCATAAAATAGCGTAAAAGTAGTCCCAAGGTAATTTGGTGATGTTCTGGTGAAGACTTTCGGAGATGGAAATTTAGAACATCAAATTTTAAAGCAACGAATTAAGTAGGGTAAATTATGGTTATAAGGGACTTATTTATTTTTGTTCCGCTCCCCCACTAAAAATTGAAAAATAATTTTTTTTAAATAAAAAATAAAAACCGACTTCGAAACACTGCAGCACTAACAAGTTAGAAATAATTAAAATAATTAGAAGTAACTTTTTAGTCCTGTAGTGTTGCGAAGTCGGTTTTTTTTTAATTTTTTTTTTATTGCTGTAGCCTTATGACTGAGGGACTTCATTACCAACGCTCTCCATTCCGGCTCTCCATTTGGTAGGGTCGTTCCCGTATCTTTGCCTGTAGTGGTCATCTATCGCAATGGTGGGTAATTATAGATAATTTTCTCGTACTTATAATAAATAATAAAAACCGACTTGAACACACTACAGCACCAAAACACAGAAATATGTAATGAAACTGATTTTTAACGGATATTTACTCGTTTACTTTTCCATTTTACAATTTTCCGACGTTTCGGTACTTTTGCAAGTGCCGTGGTCTCGGTAGACTGAAATATGTATCAAGTTACATGACCAGCACATGCATTTCGGGCACTGACTCTAAAATATATTTTGACGATGACTACATTGAATTTAAAGGTCATATTAGTTTTAATTATTTCTGTGTTTTAGTGCTGTAGTGTTTTGAACTTGGTTTTCATTTTTATTTACATTAAATATTTCACGATTTTTTTAGAAAAAGATTTTTGAAATCGGTTAAGAAATTCGAGCCTCATAAGACTTTTCATGCAAACTTAGTGAGATATGTTTTTGGATGCATGCCTAGTACATATTTTTATAATCTAAGTTTAGAACAAGTGGCATGTTTCTGTAATATCTCCGTATTAAATAAATAAATAAATAAATAAACTATTCAAAAGGCTACAATTTCTTTTTGATAAGTTTATTCCGTGTGGCGCCGGATTAAGAATAGCGTTACTCCATTTCCTTATGTGGATGTCGTAGAAGGCGACTAAGGAAATACATTACCAGGAGACGAGCAGCAGCGTGTTCCTGAAATTCCAACCGCACACTGCGATCGCCAACCCGCCTGCCAAGCGTGGCGATTATGGCAAAACCCCTCTTGGTTATGAAAACCATGAGGGAGGCCTATGTCAAATGGCTGATGATGAAGTTTATTTCCAGTTCTAAGCACGGTCAATCAAACCTCGATTTGTGTCCCCTGAACGTGTTGGTAAAGTTCCGTTACGAACCGGCATGTCGTACGTAAATAAAAACTAAACTACGTTTCATGGGAATTGCTCCTTGAGGACTACCTTAGGCATCCTCCAAGGATTGATGATTTCAAACGCTAGGATATAACAGACGGAAGAGACTAAGATGTCTTGAAGATTGAAGGGTTTCTTCACGATGTTCTTCTATACAATTAGCAAGTGGTTGCTATTACAAATAAATAAAATGACTTAACTTAGGAAAAAAGTCATAGAATAGATACATTTTGGGATTCGTACCCAAGATCTCTCGAGTGTGAGACCAATCAAATTCTAATTTATTTATTTAGTTTTAGGAAAGCCATTGACATTATATAACTTAATACTATTTAAAAATATGAGAACAGAAAGTCATTAACAGGCTTCCACTGATAGCAACAGAATATTAAAACTAGTAGTTAAGAAGAACTAACAATTAAGTCACCGCAAAAACGGGTGTCTGCATAGAAAAATTTTAGATTTAAGCATTTCAAAAGGAAATATTATAGCTGAGATTTATACATAAGTAATGAGAAGAGAGCCTACTCACTCACTCCCAAAAAAAGTTCGCAGTTAGCCGTCGCCTAACCGCTGCAATACTGTCGTCATTAATATCAATGTCCGTTACTTTCACTAATCAACAGTAATTACGCGTGGTAATTATGCCCACATTCTTTTTCTTTCTCTTAGAAAAGATCTTGTGCTGGGTTGTATTGAAAAAAAAAAACATTGTTTATTTTTTTTTTGTATATTCGTCTATATGTTTTAAATATCATAATATGTTGGGACCTAACATTGTTGGCTCGTTTGTTTTTAAGACAACCTCAAGCAAATAAGCACAGAACTTTCTTAAAATAAAAACACAACATTAACACACGCCTGTATCTCGGAGGGGTAAGCACAAACCAAGGTCTGCCACTTGCCCCAAAAAATGGCTCTGGGTCTGGTCTTGGGTCTTAAAATAAGTAACAAAGCTAAATTTACCAAATAAGCTAGCAATTTATTTACCCCAAATAATCCGCGATACAAATTTACGTTCAAAGGAAACTAGAACAAACAAAGAGATCGGTTATCCCAAGTCCGGCGGCCATGTTGTATTTATTATTCACAGCCGATACCGGCAAACATGGATCGACAGGCCGTTTGCTGGAAAAATGACAAGGGTGGGCGTTTCAACTTTTGACTTATGACGGGTGGAAGATGGATGCGGAAAAACGCAGAAGTCCTGGCGAGGGTGCGGCGAGCAAAGTAGAGCTAGTTTTTTGTGGAATCTTACGAGTTTTTTTTTCTACTACAAGATAAAAAGAACTTGAAATCGGCGTTCATCTTCTTCTTCTTCTTTTGGTGCCATCTCCTATCGGAGATCGGCTATCATTGTGGCTATTTTGGCCCGTGATGTTGCGGCTCGGAAGAGTTCTATCTTTGTAGTGTTATACCACTCTGCAAGATTTTGGAGCCACGATGTTTTTCTGCGGCCAGGTCTCCGTTGTCCCTGAATTTTGCCTTGCAGAATGAGTTGCAACAGAGTATACTTGTTACTGCGCATGATATGACCAAAGTATTGTAGTTTTCTCTGTTTTATGGTTTTGATTTGAAGATTTGTCAGAATCGTAGGAAATGGTGAACCCGGGGCCGCGTTTTATAAAACTGCAATTATTAGTTTATCGTGACATTTAAAAGGCGCCAGGAGGACAATGGAGGAGATTATCAGCGGACCTTCGAGATTATTAGAAAGAAAGAAATACATTTATTAGGACAAATCAACACACATAAATACAACGAGTAATCATCCTTGCAATGTACATCATATTGTCATATTATACCATCAAATAGGCCCCTAGCCGGCGAGAAAATTGAGTTTTTTTATTGACACAGAGTTAAACTGAAAGCGGTGGTAGCCTACTTGGACTCGGAAACGAAAGACCCAGGTTCGATTCTCAGTGCGGGCATGTACCTATGACTTTGTTTTCTAAGTTATTATAGTAGCAATACCAATACAATAAACATCGTAAGGAGACCTGAGTGTCTGAGGTGATAACGTACTGTAGCGCTTCAAATTGCCAATCCGCGGTGGGCACGTGTGGTAATTAAGCCTATGCACTCTCTGAGAAAGGCCTGTGCCCTGCAGTGAGACGTATCATCATTCAGCCACAAGAAGTCCACTGCTGGACATAGGCCTCCTCCATGGATTTCCAAAAAGACCGGTTGGAAGTGGCTTGCAGCCAGAGCCTTCCTGCCACTTGGATGAGGTCATCTGTCCATCTGAGAGGTCATGTGAGACGTAGATTGGCTACATAAAAAAACATGAATGACAGGATACGCAATAGTTTGATTAGAGAACGTTGTGGATTGAAAGAATCCTCTTCACTAACTTAGAAGACAAAATCAATGATACATGCCGGCATTCGAACCCACGACATTCGTTCTGCTGCTGTGCTACCATCGCTTTACGTAACGTATAAAGTATACAATACAGTCTTTCATTTTCAATTCAAAAAGTGGCATCAACAGGGCCCTTATTATGAAGCAGCGATATGTTCGGAAGGGTCGTCAACGTCGCGCTTGAGCCCGACAATTCACTCGAATCTAGCGACAAATGCGGTTCTTTTTTTGAATAGTTTCGAAATTTCCTGCCACTGAGTAACGAAAGCTAGAAACGCACGGCTCTTTGTTAGACCAAAGACGTTATATCATATCTTGAGATACGGATTTTCGATCATCTCACTACTTCCGATAATGTCGCATTGTTCATAATAAGGGCCCGGGACACAACAAGAGAGCATCGCTCCAGAATGGCAAAGTAATACAAAAATCGAGCAACAACAACAAAAAAAAAAAAACTCCACAACAGCTCTTGAAGAGGCAAACGAAACTTCTGACAGCTTCCGAAATACAAACAACTTGAGAAATGAATCGCCAAAGATTTATCGACGGTGGAACGATTTTGCGAAAGGACTAGCTTTTGCACGCGGCTTGGATCGCGTTGATTACTGTGGGAGTATCGTCTTCAAAGATAAAAATAAAAACATCACGCCTGTACCCCTGAGGGGTAGGCAGAGATTAGCATCAGCAATCTACGCGATCCTGACAGATTTATTTTCCTTCATCAATATTCCTTAGGCGCTGCATGCACGCACGCTAGTTTCTGGTGATTTTTATCATGCCCTTTGCTAATACATCCACTATTTGGTCGAAGTATTTACGCTTGGGACGTCCCTTACCGGCCAATCTGTCAATCTTTTCTTTTTACCTTCATCCTCTCCGTATGTGTATATATCTCTGTATTTCTGACAAAACTGATGGTAAATAAAGCATTTTTCATTAATTTTTTTTTTGTCATATGTCATATAAAGATAAATAAATAAACAATCATCATCATCATCCTCAGCCAACCTCTGCCCACGGCTGGGTATAGGCCTTTTCCCCATCACGCCATCCGTGGTGGTCTCTCGCCATTCGTATCCACGGGCCCCACTGCCGATTTGACCACTCCATCCGACCATCGGGCTGAATAAACAATGAATAAGTATTCAAAGAAGACAAGTCCTGATTACTTGTATGCTTCATACAGAATATATCATTCCGATGTAAAACTGCAAGTGATGTAAATTACTTCAGCCAGACGTCGCTGCCTGTACGTAATACAGAGAAGTTTGTAAAGAGGCTGCATTCTAAATATGCTTCATACAGCTAAAAACTTAGATTATTAGGTTTATATGGTAGTTAGCATACTCGTTCAATAAGATTTCATAAAATGCCTAACCAATGAATGTGCCTGTGATTTCCTAGCGAACAATTAGGAATATTCTAATCTCATGCCTAGAAATTCACTGTCAGGATTACTAGACAAGAAGTCCTGAAATCTCCGCCGTTACTTGAACAAATCGACCGCCTCGATTACCATGCCGGAGGCCGTTGCAATCGATCCCACTCGGGGCCGCCGTACATTTGTACACGTGGTGTCGGTCTGGGCGTATTTCTATGTTTGTGATGTCCTTGCCTAGTTAGGTTAGCGCAGGGTTTCTAAATTTTGGACCAGGACAAGTGATTGTGTTGTGTGGATTATTAAATATTTATTTATTGATACTTTTATTGCACTTAAAAAATCGTACAATGCGGCGGACTTAATGCCATTAGCATTTTCTACCAGTCAACCACAGGAGGTAAGGGAAAGAGTTGGTGGGCGTGCAAAAAAAAGGACAAGTTAATATAAGTTTAAAAATATACTTTTATTAAATGTAATTAAATAAACTTTACATAAATACTTAAACTTTTGTTTATGCGAAGCCATCACTGGCAGCCAGCACTGGCTTGTTATTGGCTTTGTAAAAACAGTTATTCATGCCAAGCCAGCGCTGGCGAGAATAGAGCGCCCCTAAACCCGCGCGCCAACCATGTGCGTTTGTTTAGAATTTCTGCGACAAGATGCAGGCTGCCTGGCTTTGTCTAAACAACACGAGGCAAGCCAGCGGTGGCTTTTCTGTAGAACTGGCGCCAGCGCACTAGCTTCGTATAAGTCATACTTAAAAGTGGTGATTTGTGCTATTGTTGTCATTTATCAATTTAATTCATTTTATACAATTAAAATTGAAAACTCCCTCTCGCGTGAGGAAAGGCGGAAGCTGAAAATAAATACGCCAATATTTATATTTTTCAAGCGCAGAACACTCAGACAGACAGATAAATAAATCCAAATAGACGAATGGAGAGCGCTTCTTATGGAAGCATATGATTTATTCACTCCCGACGGACGCATTGCTATATATCAATACTTCTGATAACTTTTAGAGAACGAACCGACAACACTTTTATGGATCTTTTGTTGCTAGTGAATACTGATGTCGTAGAAGTGCCACCTCGATAGAAGCACGATTGCTTACATAAAAAATAGCCTGTATATAAAAAGACTTAATATAAGACATCATCATCATCAACCCATTATGTCCCCACCGAGGGGCACGGGTCTCTTCCCTGAGGAAGGTATAGGCCAAGGTGGAAGCTTGTAGACTAGTGGCTCGTCTACTGTCAGAAGTTGTCAAGCCGCCCTAAGGCCTCTGACTTGGCTTAACGACTGCCATCTATCGACGGCAGCCGGCACCAACAGCTTAACGTGCCTTGCGAAGCACGGAACCGCTCGGAAAAATGCCACTAGCGTTAGGCATAGACGGCGACCCATCCATGCACTGAACGCGCCCTGTGTTGCTTAACCTTCGTGATCGTTTTTAGATCACTCAGGCAGCCGGGGCTACGAGCGTTTATATAAGACATACTGGGTCGATATCCATTTATTTCATATACAAATCACAGACTTAAAAAAATACATCCACAAACGTTTCGTCCAAAATAATAAAAATACCTATATAAGAATGCTGGATGAGGATGGAACGCTTGCGGGATGGTGGAGGACAGAAGGAAGTAGCATGCCTTGGGGGAGGCTCATGTCCAGCAGTGGACGCGTACGATCTGACTGATTGAGTGATACATAAGAAGCAATATGTCCAGAACAGAAAAAATACATAACGGACAACATGCTTAAGGCAGAATATTGCACTTTCAGTGGTCAGTCCAGAACGGAAACCAAATTGTGCATCATTCAACTTCAAATGTGCACACAATATGCGGTCCAGCAGGCTGGCTATCAATTTCGCAATGATAGTGACGACGAAATGGGCCTATAGTTGCTCTTATCAGGTGAATCCCCGGTTTCGTTCCTGATTATTGGCACAATCACCGTTCTCATGCGCTCTTTTGGGAGGTACCAATGTTTTAAACAGAGGCTGAAGAGCATTGACAAGATCCGCGGCAGACGGAACCCGGCATGCCGAAGGTGATTAACGCTGAGTCCGTCCTATCCTGGAGATTTACCTTTCGACATATTTTTAATAACTGAGGACACGTCCTTCGCTGTTATGTTTATTAAGGGCGTTGGACGAATCTCAGCATCCAGCTCCGGCGGCGGCAGTGGCCGCGGCTCACTTGTTTGAATTGGTGGTTCCACCTAAAAGTACTCCTTAAAGAAGTTCGCGATTCCAGTTGGTTCAGTCACCCCATCAACATTAAGAGATACACCAGATCTAGGAGTTAATTTCTTGGTATTTTTCCAAAAATCTTAAAATTATTTCGTGCGTGGTGAGTGGTTAGAATATCCTTTCTTATTTCCTCGGCATTATTATGGCACCACTTTAATTTACATTTAAAGACGCGCCGTGACTTCGCCATTTCTTCGTAAAAGCGTCCACTAGAAGGCCTACCTTCTAGATGACGTTGTAGCCATACGTGAAAATGTAGTCTTGCAGCCTCATGCGCATCATAAACATGTTTATTCCAGCCAATAACCACACGTTTCTTCTTTATAATATTATACGTGATACTCCATAACTACTTTCAGCAGCTTCAGACAGTATCCCAACTATGTCACTATAAAATTCACCTTTTATTAATGTATGGTCTAAAACATCACATATATTATGACAGCAATGGGATAATTCAGGTGGAAAATCTACTAACCTAAGTTTCTCATTGCACAACCTTTGGTAACTTTCTATCAGATCAGCATCTCCTTCTCCCCGTAATACCTTATTACAACTTATGTTTACTAGTTGTCAGAGGTTTTAATATTGATAAGTTACACTTCACTTCTAAAAGAAGATGATCCGACCTTGTACAGTCATAATCTACCCCCCTCCTACCCCCCAACCCTTAACTAAACGGATGACATTATATATTTCGACCCATAGAGTACGTCAACAAATGCAGTGGTTTGTGACAGTTTACGACCCCGGCACATGTGAAAGTGACATTATTATATTTTTGCATCGAATTAAAAAACAGACAAAAAAAAACTTAGGCCTTTGTATCTACGTAATGAGATGATTTATACAGCGTCCAGTAGCACCTTCACTCAGACTAGATGGGTTAAGGGACCACTCGGACGCTGCAGTGCCTGGGACATTGTATTTTAGATGGAGTAGGCTTGCCCAACACCTATACCACCCTGATAGCTTAGTCGGCCTAGTCCACAGGAAAAACAAGTCAATACGTGCAGAGCCAACCAAGCCACGGGTTTTCTCACGATATTTTCCTTCACAATTAGCGTGAAAGCCGACTATAGACTGAAGCTATTTGCACAAATTAAAAACGGCGGCCTCCAGCCCGAATCGAATTCATAACTTCTGGTTTGGTAGTCAACCGTATTCCCGCTAGACCGACGAGGCATCAACTAGGTATTTAAATATAACCGTTATCGCTGAGTCTTTTGGATGCATCTCATCATCAACCCATTATGTCCCCACCGAGGGGCACGGGTCTCTTCCCTGAGGAAGGTATAGGCCATACTCCACCACGGGGGCCAAGTCCGGATTGGTGGAGGCTTGTAGACTAGTGGCTCGTCTACTGTCAGAAGTTGTCAAGCCGCCCTAAGGCCTCTGACTTGGCTTAACGACTGCCATCTATCGACGGCAGCCGGCACCAACAGCTTAACGTGCCTTGCGAAGCACGGAACCGCTCGGAAAAATGCCACTAGCGTTAGGCATAGACGGCGACCCATCCATGCACTGAACGCGCCCTGTGTTGCTTAACCTTCGTGATCGTTTAAGATCACTTAGGCAGCCGGGGCTACGAGCGATGCATCTATTTCCTATGTATTAGAAATGTCTTTATAGACTTTGCCAAAAGAGAGCCGCCATTTATGGATGCATCGATCAAACGCTATAGAAGTACACTTAAGGCGATATGAAATAAATACCTCCTCGTGAATAATGCACAGCTTTCATGATGTCTGCCAAGATAGATGATCGGAAATATTACCTGAAACGACAAGAAAACATTCAGTAAATATACTACGGGTATTAGCTAACATAGACATAGTACACTTTACTTTATAAATAGAACATTTTATTTTACATAAAAAAGGAAATGACGCTATAGTTTGATACAAATGTGGACTTAATCATCATCATCATAAGTAGCCTATTTGCGTCCCACTGTAGGGCACAGGCCTTCTCTCAGAGAAAGAGTGTGGGCTTAATCACGACGCGTGCCCACCGTGGATTGGCGATTTCAAGCGCTGAGGTATGTGATTAGCTCAGACACTCAGGTTTCCTCGCGATGTTTTCCTTCAAAGCTAGCGAGTGGTATTGCTACTACAACTTCACAAATCTACATAACTAAGAAAACAAAGTCATTGGTACATGCCCGCGCTGGGCAGACTTACCGTTATTAGTTTATTTTAATTTAGCTACGAAAAACTTTTTCCTTGTTGAAAACATCGAATTAAAACAAATATCGCTGTCTTAACTCGGCTTTAAAATGTATTCAACAGCTGATTTTTTACAGGATCAAGTTTTCTCATTTCCACATAGATGGTAAGTTTGGTGCACCGCATTATAACCTGTTGTTGTTCATATTATCTTTAAATAATAGCGAGGAAAAGTATTTTTATCAAATAAGAGTAACTTCCACACAATACAATAACTTAACGTCGTCCCAAACTAGGATACCCTGTGCTATGGTAACCAGGCAAGGACGTCACAAACACGAAAATACACCCAGACTGAGACCATTTGTACAAATGTACGGCAGCCCCCAGTGGAAATCGAACCCACGACCTCTGTTTTGGTAGCTAGCGCCTTAACGGCTAGACCAACGAGGCATTCAATAAATGTATTTTCATTACTCATACTCTGAAAGGGGGTCATTGTTCATCCAGGCACCGTGCTGAAAGTGGTACATGCCTGCTCTAAAGCAGAAAAGTATTAAAATATATATATATGAATCGTAGTTTATATTGAACAACGCAATGGTAGTAACCTATACAGCCATAAAACGATTAATTCTTCATTTATTAGTTTTGTTGACATTTAAATTCTTTTTGATGTTTATAATTAATATAATGTACTTTATGTATTTATTAGTCACTTTCAAGGCGAGATGTGATTTGCGAAATAAATTAAAATATTGTTTAAGACACAGATGAAACCACCAAATACGCAAATTCAAAATGGCCGTCTTTCGCGGTCGCGCGCCATCTTGCGAATTGTAATGTACGGCTAGCACAAGTTGGCGCGCGAGCTATCTCGCCGCGAGCTAGACCATCTGTCTGTTTCGGCGTGATTTCCTTAAGTTTTATATTTTAAACTTGTTTTTATCTTTTAGTGATTAACATTAATAATTAATTTCTCTAACGCTCAATAACTGTACAAACGTTAATATTAATTTCAAGTGACTTTGTTTTTTAATAAAATAATTTTGATTTTAACTGGCTTGTGTTTACTTTCCTCGTATTCGTAATGAAAAGTAGAATGTTTTACTCGGGTGATAGCACCCATTTCTGCCTCGAACTATTGGCGCTCTCACTTCGTTCGAGCGCCAAAACATCTCGTCAGGAATGGGTGCCTTTCAGCCCTCGGTTAACAATCTACTATTGTATTTGTATTTATATGGGTTTTGTAGGTCTATCCACATACTTCCGCGAGGCATCCCTCACCGCAGGTATTGCTGGTCACCACCACCATTACCCATTAAGTAAACAAACAACACCTAACGCTCGAAGGACTACAACAAAAAGAAACCCTCACCTACCGATTTTAAAGCTGAAATTCGCACGAGAAAAACTTGTGAAAGAAGGGAGGCGATTCCCTAAATCACTACTCCGGTATAACCGATAGAAACTTGGTCTGTGATGGGTTAATGGGTGTGGGGCACGCGATCATTCTATTAAAGGTGCCCTCGTCTGCCACACATAATAGGGTTACTGTAACAAATTAAGGAGAATAGTCGACCGCCCATCATTTGGCCTTTGCATCTACGTAATGAGATGATTCATACAGCGTCAAGTGGCACCTTCACTCACACTAGAAGGGTGAAGGGACCAATCTGACGCTGCAGTGCCTGGGTCATTGTGTTTTAGATGGAGTAGGCTTGCCCAGCACCTATACCATACTGACAGCTAGGCGGCCGGAAAGACAAGTCAATATGTGCGGAGCCAAAAAAGCCGCGGGTTGGTGAATATTTTTTTCTATTTAACGATCGCAGTGCTAAACTAAAGGCCAAAATAATTTCATAATTTTACAACAAACTTAACGAATCCACCGAGCCGAGTAATTTTCACAAACAAACCTCGTCAATGTATTTAAAACGAAATAAATGCGGGCTGTACATACTCTGTACATAGGCGGGCGCAAACGAACTATCACACAGCGGTCGAATTTGTGTTATTGAACACCCAGTTTTGCAGTTTAGGGTTGGAGTCAGAATATAAACTTGCAGAATGTCCAACTTTGTACAGATAAAACTAAAAGTTCGAGAAAGGAAGCCACAACTCATATTTTGGTAGTAAAGCGTATTACTGTCGCTGAATCGCTCGTAGCCCCGGCTGCCTGAGTGATCTTAAACGATCACGAAGGTTAAGCAACACTGGGCGCGTTCAGTGCATGGATGGGTCGCCGTCTATGCCTAACGCTAGTGGCATTTTTCCGAGCGGTTCCGTGCTTCGCAAGGCACGTTAAGCTGTTGGTGCCGGCTGCCGTCGATAGATGGCAGTCGTTAAGCCAAGTCAGAGGCCTTAGGGCGGCTTGAGAACTTCTGACAGTAGACGAGCCTACAAGACTAGTCTACAAGCCTCCACCAATCCGGACTTGGCCCCCGTGGTGGAGTATGGCCTATACCTTCCTCAGGGAAGAGACCCGTGCCCCTCGGTGGGGACATAATGGGTTGATGATGATGAAAGCGTATTACTGATATAAACTAAAAACAATGTCCCATTCACTGCAGCGTCCGAGTTGTCCATTCACCCTAGGAACCCTATTTTGCTAGGAATTATTGTTATATTAGCTGACTCGTCAAACGTTGTTTTGCCCATATTAATTAGCCTACGACCTATTCTCAGACCTACCAAGTATACCCGAAAAAATTCATAATCGGCGAAGCCGTTTTGGAGGATTTCGATAACAAACACTGTGACACGAGATTTTTATCTAATATGAGAAGTGTATGCTAACTTTATCACGCCTCAGAGGGTAATTTTATAATAATCACGAGTAAAAGAACAATGCCAACTTTGCTACGGGCTGGCCCCAATAACTGAGCAGTATTCGACTGAACTTCTATTAGGTTTACATCATGTAACATCACCACGACCGTAACGCGTGATTGCATAATTTGTCATTAGCTTTGTTTGAGCAGGCCTGTTCAAATATAGCATATAAATTGCATTTGATGTAACATGCCTCTGCAACTATTGGGCGCTCACCCGTATGCCAATATTAACACGGTCGTTCGATATTTACGTAAATACCTGGACATTAAAATATTAAAAACACGATGTTGTGGCAACTTAGATACACCACAGGCTACATCTATGGTCCTGTTTTATTTATTAAAAAAAAAAAAAATTAAGCTGTTTATTTCAAAGAAAAATTATATACAATTATATACATGGCATGAACTTAACTTCTAATCTTAATATTTAAAGATTTTTGAGTTAAGGAGCTGCTTATTCATAAATTTACATATACATTATATTTTTACATTTATTGAGGTAGGTTTAAACAAGTGCCGCTTAATAATATTGGTTTTGTCTGTTGTGTATTTAGTTTTCTTTCTGTTGTTGTGCATATTATGTTACTTATCTGCTTATTTTGTTTCTGTGATATATCTTGTTGGTATAATAAATGTCTTTCTTCTTCTTCTTTCTCCATTTTCTGTTAAAATACTGTTCCTGACTCATTTCACAATTTCAGCAGGTTTTATTAGGGTTCTGTTGTCAACAAGGAATCCTTATAGTTTCGCCATGTTCGTCCGCCTGTCTGTCAGTCTCTCTTTCCATCGCTTGGAACAAAGACGATAAGTAATAAAAAGCTGATAAGCTGAAAGCTTACAAAAATCACAATCGTTTTCCTACACTCACAATATTTTTAAACGACCAATTCAACGATAATCCACACTATGATGTAGACGAAAAAAAAATTGCATCCCTAATTTAGGTGTCGGTGTACGGTAAAACTGTAAAATTTTTATTTGTAAGACATTATTCTACCGTTTTGTTCACATGTTTGATGTGTATATCTATGCCAAATTTAATCTTTCTAGTACTAATCCTCTCTGAGATAAGCCGCGGACTGAGAGACAGACAGACAGACAGACGGATGGACGTGGCGAAACTGTAAGGGTTACTTGTTAATGACGGAACCCTAAAAATTGAAATCAAAATTGAAGTCAAGATATGTTTGTTTCTTAACGTAACAAGCGTTGATATGTCAGTCAGTCAGGCAGTCAGTCAGGCATTCAGTCAGTCAGTCAGGCAGTCAGTCATTCAGTCAGTCAGCAATCAGTCAGTTTCTTCTTTTATACTATATTTAGATTACGCTCCTAAAAATTATTCGTTCAATTTAAAATTTGCATCTCACGTTGACAATATCCATTACAGGGATGACAGAAAAAATGTTCTTTTGACACGCCTCGAATCTTAATCCCCAAACATAAACGAAGTGGATCCTGAAGGAAGAAATCCCGATGTCCTCCGTAATATAAATTATCTGGTGTCAACCACCGCCCACCTTACCCTAATAGTCTTCTTCCGCACTTGCCAGGTGAATTTAGAGCTTAAGGTGTCCTATTTAAAACTCATAACTCCACAATAACTCCCGCAAATAGCAGCCTCATAATTCGCGTTCTATTTTCGAAAACAGAACTGCCTGCGCTTAAAATATAAAGTTCTTTTCTACGCGACTAAGAAAGCAAAGGATGTTTATGGTTTTTTGTGTTTGTAAGTATGCATGTTTTTATATGATCGTCCACAATTGCACAGTGCAAAGACTGATTTTAACAAAAGACGCTTTTATAACGCGAATATCTCTATTTACGTTGAAATAACAGTAGAACTGAAAAAAAATTGTTCTATTTCAATAGTTACATCACTTTTAATAAGCAAATAAGCAAACACTTCTCGTAAAATGAAAACATAAGATCATATTTAGAAAAGCAAAAAAGTGAAAAGCTTAAAAAAAGAAAAAAGCTGACATCCTAAAAATCACAATTCACTTGATTGAGAAATTTGTTGGCCACTTTTTACAACAACGATGTAACCTTCAAGATTTGTTCTTTTCGCTGGTAGAGCTAGTGGCGTTAACAGCAAGAACCATGGTTTCAGTAGGCCCAAGTTTGGTCCCAATTACAAGATACTCATCGAGTTTGGTCCCAGCTACAAGAAACTGATGGAGAGGTTGCGCTTGCTGAGCTTGACAACTCGATTTTTAGTTATCGGCTTATCACTTTTTATACTAACTTTATTTTTCGTTGCCATAAACAGCCAGGCTTTTTACCAAGGCGGTTTCTTTAAAACGCCACTGAAACTCCTTGATGATAAAGTGGATTTTCGCCTGCGAGGCACGGTTCAGAGGATAGGTGATTTATCAACCGGGATACCGGCTGTCAAGGCCCCAATATTCCAGCCGATAGTCCGCCTTAAGGTGATATTTTCGGGGAATCCCGAGTAGCGACGATTTTTTGATTCGCCGAAATGGATTGCAGGTCGTTTGCGGAAAGAATGGCTGAAACGTTGTATTTTTGCTTTGAAGCAATTTTTTTATGGTACTAAACTGGGTCACCTCTAAAATGCTTCTTCTATTTCTGAGACAAGTCAATTAGAGTTTTTTTTTTTAAATTACTATTTTTTTCTATAATTTTTTTCTCAGCTTGATATTTTTCGAAATATCAGAGGTTTACTTTCACTCATACTTGGCCATATGTACTCATACGAACTAGTAATCCGAGTGCCTGAGTGTCTTCACATAACTCACAACATATTATCCCTATCATAAGCTGGTTACTGGATGTGGGCGGCACAATCCCGGGAAACTTGGAAAACCATGAGAGAGGCCTGTGTCCTGCAGTGGGCGTCAAATGGCTCATGATGATGATGATAAGAGCAACATAATAATATAAAAAATAAAATAACATAAATAAAAAGAATTATAATAATATAAAACCGACGGTAGCTTAGCAGTAGCATGTACCAACGACTTCGTTTTCTAAGTTACGTACATTAGTGAAGTTGTAGTAGCAATGCGACTCGCCAACCGTGAAGGAAAACATCGTGAGGAAACTTGAGTGTCTGAGGTGTTCACATACCTCAGCGCTTGAAATTGCCAATTTGCGGTGGGCATGCGTGGAATGGGGTTTAAGCCCATACTCTCTCTCTCTCTCTTTCAGAAGGCCTGTGTGCGATACAGGCTGCATTATTGTACTTGGCTAGTTTTTATTGTATGTTGGTATCATCGTGTCCCGCGTGCCTTAACACCTTAAGTTTAAGAAAGACTTTTAATAAAAATTCTTTCGCCATCGACACGCTAAGAAGAAGGAGATAAAGGGAGCAGTCCCTCTATCAGTAGACGCAGTTATCAAATTAAATACAAGTATTTTTATTCAAAAAAACACAGAAACTGTGACTTCATGAACGTTAAAAGTTAAACTAGGTGTTCATTTCAAAATCCAAATCATTTTGGAGAAAAAATGGACAAAAAACAGATAGATACTTAATTAACAGAGTTTATAATATTATTCTAGAACTATGAACTAACGCATTGAAAAATTTACTGGCTAGCCTGTTAGTGTTCAAGAGGATCTTCCTTTATAGGTCGGACGGACAGACGTACAGACAAACGTTGTAGACCTATTAGAAGGGTCCGATTGGCACTCTTCAGTTACGCAATGCTAAAAAATCTTATCGAGGTATTTCAAGCGGCAGTCTAACCACAAAACAAAAAAAAAAACCAGAACACCTTTGCATCATTTGGTTGGTTTCACCAGAACACGTTGCTTGGTTGGTTTCACCCAAACACAAAAACCTATTTAGAGGCTAAAAATTCCATCCATGCCGGGACTTGAACCCGCGACCTCTGGCTAACCGTGCCAGCGCTCTCCCAACTGAGCTAATGGGCAAGTGCATGCATCGGCGAAATTTCGAGCCTCTTAACAAACTTCTCTGTATTACGTACAGGCAGCGACATCTGGCCGAAGCAGTTTACATCACTTGCAGCCCCGAATAACCCACTTTGCAGTTAGGTTTTTACATCGGAATGATATAGCTGTACCTACATGATTATATTCTTTTTGTTGCACTAACCCGTGCTGGGGACAATTTTAAAAACCTATAACGTCGTTCATATTGCAAAATGTCACATGACAAAAAAATACGATTTTTGTTTTTTCATCGAAATAGTATGCAAATTAGTAAATTAGAAGAACATTAAGTCGTAATAGTATACACAGTTAATCAGACCGAGGATTACGATGTCTTGCACGTGTGACTGGATCAATTTTATTTATACAGTTTCGATGAAAAAAAAACATCGTATCAAGTGGACATTGTAACATTTTGCAATATGAACGACGATAAGCCAATTTTAAACCTATTTTTATCGCCTCTAAATAGATTTTTAAAATTTTCCTCAGCACTAATGCAACAAAAAAAATATAAACATGAAAGACATGTTCTACGTGTGGGCCTATTTTCACACAATTCTGTTCAGCTGTTCTTACCTCATTCAGAAAATCAGGAATCAAAAATTTATTTCAACGTAAAGAATTTTCATTGTGTGTATTGGACGTCAATGTACAATGTTAGCCGCTTGGACCCGTCATTATATAAGCAGCCTATATACGTCCCACTGTAGGGCACAGGCCTTCTCTCAGAGAGAGAGTATGGGCTTAATCACCACGCGTGCCCACCGCAGATTGGCGATTTCAAGCGCTGAGGTATGTGAATAGCTCAGACACCCAAGTTTCCTCACGATGTTATCCTTCACCGTTAACGAGTGGTATTGCTTTTCTTTCTAAGTTATGTACATTGCTTCACAAATGTACATAAATTAGAAAGAAAAGTCATAGGTACATGCCCGCACTGGGAATCGAACCTGGGTCTCCCGCTTCCGAGTCCAATGTTCTACCCACTAGGCTACCACCGCTTTTTACCACCAGACTCGACATTATTGAGTAAAAAACATGTTCCTTCTATAGTTAGTTACAAGTTGTAAAAGAAACATTTTTAAGCAGAGCAACAAGGTATAAATTAATGCTGATAGAGTTTGTAAGTAGCTGAAACACTGTAAATGAGTGTAAACAGCAAATAGTAACTCATTTGAGCCAAATAAATGAAGTGCTTAATTTACATTTGAATACTCTGCACGCGAGACTAGAGAAGTGAGAACTGAATTTATAAACAGCCAACTAACAAACGGCAAACGATAGAAGATTTTTTAAGCTTCAAGAGTTGTCGGAAAGTTGGTTTTCATCAATCTTTCTAATACATTATGTTCCAGGCTGTGACGGTCCGCACTGCCCTTTGCAATTCGACCGCCACTTATTCACAAATGTAGGGGAACATAATAATTCTTTGCGTTGTACAATAATCAATAAAATTAAACAAATTTTGCTGTAGTATTAGAGATTCGCTAGATGGCGCCTTTTTGCAATAAATAATAATAAATATTTATTATTTCGGGCAATAATGTCCATTACTTTCACATTACAAAATAAAGAAATAAAACGTTGGTTTCTCAACCAATAAACTATTTAATTTTTTTTACAACAATTTAACAACGTTTGCTCAATTGGTTCTAAAACAAACAAAACCACGTTCATAAAAGTTGGCTGTATGCAAAGTTGTCTTTGCCAAAGTATCGGCAGGAAAAAAGTAAAGAAGAAAGTCAGGTCAAGGGCAATCTGTAGATAGAACAAGGACGGGCCCGTAGGAGTCTGATAATGTTTTCCATCAAAAACCTAATAATACAGTCAATGAATATTTTGGAAAGGCTTAATTTAGCAAAACTATTAAATATAGTTTCAGTAAAGAATTCAAAATGCTTATTTTACACAGAGAAAATATTTAAAATTATGTAAAATATTCCTGAAAGGGTTTCATTGAAAGATCTGGGAACCCAAGAGGGGTGGATGGCAACGGGGTGTGGGGGCGAGGGGAAAGGAACAGACGCGCACTTGGTCTGGGGACTTTGGCGGGAATCGGGCGGTGGTTTTTCTTGGGCATCTTTTCTTTGCGGGGCTGACCGGCCGGTCTAAATTAGGATTAGGGTGAGTTAGCAAACTGTTTATCAAACTAAAGTATTCTACAGTGTGTCGGTAATGTGGCTACAGCAGCAAATATTGAGTAGTTCAGCTGTGAGAGTGATATCTATAGCTTGAGAAACGTTTTGGTGAGATGGCTTGGGCAAATCATGGCTGAAGCAATGCGGGCCGTGGTACGATTCATACCAGTGGATTGGATCTGACTACATCGATTTGGTCAAGGTAGCTCTCTAGATCATTCTCAGGTCTTAGCAGTAAATGTGGTAAAGTCTGATTTGCATCTTGGAATGTTGCTGTAGTCTACAGAACCATACCTACTTCGGTGTAGGCTTCACCTACATACTTGTGTTTCAAGGTTGATTAGAGTTTGTGTTTGCATTTGTTCTTGATAAATCAACTGGCTTGCATCAATTTCAAACATTTAATCAATTTGATGGAATAGGTCTATATCTGATCGAACGGTGAGTTTCTTTGCCATGTTCTTTTCTCACTATGGGTCAGGTCTTGAACATGGCACGCACATTTGTTAGGAACTGATGTTTGGCGTGGTAGAAAACCAGCAAACAGACAGTTTAGCAGTAGTATTTGCAAGCAGTTGAAGTCATTTACATAATAAAGTAAATTGTTAGGTAGAGTCTAAAACAACCAATTAAAAACAAATCCAAAATAAACCAAACTAATGAAAACTTGAATCTATCTAATAAAACAATAACCGGGCACAGAGCCTAACTAAAATTGTGAGTGTAAAATCTACATACAAAACTATGTACAAAAATAAACTAGAACCATATTTGTCTCAAATATTGACTAAACCAAACTAAGATTAACAATTACTGTTAATATTCTAATCTGTGTTAAACTGTGCTCACTAAAATCTGTTTTAAATCTCAAATGTTAATATTTCTACAAATCTTGATAAATAAATAGATTATTTTTTTAACTCTTTCTAGTTGTTTAATTGCTTTGGAAATCCTGACTCCCTGAAAAGATCCTGGTTACTATTTCACAACAAAGGGTCCTGTTAGGCTATCTAGACGATCACCTTTTGGCCAAAGATTTAAATTTTCTGTGATTTTAGGTACTCATAATTTGCTCTTTTACATAGTACACACTTAACTTACACTGAGCTAAAATAGTAGGTAGGAAGCCTAGGTACTCATACTTTACTTAGTAATCTCCTGTGGAAGAACCATTTCTTAGACATTCTATGGAGGCATAGATGGAGCGCTGCAGAGGACTCCAGAGGACTTCTTCTTCAGGAACCAGCGGGCATCAGTGGCAGGAGCAGTATTAAAGGGGACTTAGGGATCAGTGTAAGCAGTGTAAGTAGCAGAGAGCAGAGTGGAGTAGAGTAGGAGCAGTATTAAAGGGGACTTAGGGATCAGTGTAAGCAGTGTAAGTAGCAGAGAGCAGAGTGGAGTAGAGTGTAAAGGGGGTGCGCGTCACAAATGGTACACCGTGATCAGAATGTTTATGTATGTATCTTATCTGGCCTTATGCCACAAATGTTGTTGTGAAATGGATAGGGGAGTTGAGATTTTCCAAAGCAATTATTAGATCATTTGTCTATTGTGTATTTCAGCGTTTTAACCTTTTTGACTAACTAATCTTATAATATTTGACTGGATTCACATGCCTATTTATTGTTCTGTGGTATTTTTTAATTAAAACCAAAATTATCTTTAACTATTAGCTAGGTAGGTCGTTAAACAGTGAACATCTGGTGTATGCAAAGTTATCATTTAACAAAAAAAACTTAAAATTGTGGGGGCGTCTTGGACAAACAAAGAAGTAAATAACTAAAATAACTTTTTACCAATGTAATTTAATCAAAGTTATAGTTATTGAATGATTCTATTAGGTAACTTAAATTATTGTAAATTAATTGGTTTTTGCCTTCTATTACTTTTAAAAAGTGAGTCTGTGTTATCTGAATGAAGAAGTTTAACTAATTAATTAAAGTTTTCTCCTTCTGAGACAACTTGAGGAAGTGTTTTGGTTTAGTAAACATTGACAAGTAACTAATTGATCCCTGGGAGAAGTTTGAATTTAGCTTTTTACAAATATTAGTTACATAGAATTCAAATAAATAATTAGTATAATTTTCCTTGGGTTGAGAAAATGCTTTTGTTTAAAATTGGTTTCAAAGACAAATTTAATCTGAGAGAAAGATTGAGTCTATACCTATTGAGTGGTTTGCAAACATTACAAAAAGTTATCTATTCTGAGAAGAAGCTAGTTTTGGTGTGGGTTGGTTTAGATTGATCTTTCATTTTGAGATTCAGCATAAGGCTATTTTGACACCAAGCAGTGTTAAGCGTATTTTCATTTTTATGATTATACTTAAGATTTACAGTGATGTTTTAAGGTCAGCAAGATTGCAAAGATATTCAAGTTCTCTATTATTAAATAGAAGGTTATCATTATGTAAAGCAAAGAGATAGTAACGTTAAAGCAAGAGTAATTAGACAGAAGAGAGAAATAATTAAAGCAATGACAGTGATTTATTGAAATTATAATGCATACATTCAACATTACATTAATTGCGGTGATTTCATTTAAGTATTTAACATTTATTTACTTAAGTACTTAGTCAATCACTCACTCATGCATAAATCTTAGAATTTTTCACTTATACATGCAATTGCAATAGCAGATTTAAATTTTCAAGATAAGGTTTACTCCCAAGTAATAAAACTAAAAGTAGATTTGGTCTTCAAATTAGATACTTTGATAGCACTTTAGGTAGGCCATGGATAGTTTGCATTAGATAGGGTCTTAGGAGAATAAATTTTGATGTGCTTCCGGACGGATTGCATTTCCTCTTCGACTTGTCAATTCTGAAAAAATAGGTTAATAAATCAAACTTATTCACGGGAGCTGTTCATGATTTAGGCCGCAGTGTTAATGTTTTCCTATTGTAAGAAAAGTATCTAGTGGTTAGCATTTTAAGTTGTGGAAGGCACTCACTGAGTTTTATGTAGGTATCAATTTATGGATTAAGTATGTATGATTTAACTACACAACTATCTAGATCAACTTCCTTTACAAACTCGATCAGAAGGCAACTTACGAGTATATTGTATATGGATGTCAAACTAACTATGCAAATTCTAGAGTAAAGATAGAAAGACAGAGAAACAATAAAACAAACCTTTTGTTGGTTGTAAGTTATACAAAATCCTTGTGTGAACACTGTAGATAGTGTAGAAGCCTTTTTTCTTGTGTTCTTTTGCCAAGCCAAGAGTTTAGGTTCCTTTTCTTCTCTGGTTTAGTTTCATTGAAGAACTTTCAAATCCTTGTTGTAGACTCATCTATTGCTATTGGCACACATATAACCTAAAAAAACAAAACATTATAAATAAAATGTTTATTTAAACTAAACCTTTCAATAGTCTGCGGGGATTAGGTAGCCACAAAAAGTAATAAACTTACTTGGGTTTTTGTTTTGATGTGTAGATAGTGTTTACGAAAGTTTTAGTTCGAAAATCATAAACTTAATTAGAATTAGTATGAAGTTACAGTTTAAACGAGATGAGGACGAGGTCTAGATAGTCAACAACAATCTTTGTTGTTTCTGTTCTTCAGCTTTTAATTAACAGATTACGAATCCGATTAGACGTTATATAGAATAAATAGTAAAATAAACAACTCTTTTGTCGATCAGTGTTGCCAGATGCTGATCGATCAATGTCGCCAAAAGTTAGAAATACTTATAATGCCCGACAAATAACTTCATTAAATTACTTTGATTTCGCATGGTTGTACTTCGTATAAGTACTCTGTTTTTTAGCCATGTGTAATTCACACAGTTCTGAAACTATCTTTTGTATGTTTGTACATCTACTCGCTTCTCCAATGTATTAGTCCAGCCCATCCAAAGGTTATCTAGAATGACTGTTAGTGATAAGGCCGCCATCTGTACTCTTAAGTTAAGAAATATGTGTGTAATTTCCATTTTGATGTATAATAAAGTGATCTCTAAATAGGTAGCTCTATTTCGGATCCCATTTGCTGGGGACGCCGGATGATTTAGAATATTTCGGAGTTTATTTTAGTCAAATTAGAATAAATAATACGTCCCATTGTAGGGCACAAGCCTTCTCTCAGGGAGAGAGTATGGGCTTAATCACCACGCACGCCCACCGCGGATTGGCGATTTCACGCGCTGAGTATGTCAGTAACTCAGACGCTCAGGGTTTCCTCACGATGTTTTCTTTCATAATTAGCGAAAACCAATTATACTTACATATCCATCGCACTCATCTCGATAACGCGGATTTTTGTTCAAGTTATCTGCCGAGCATTATAAAACTTCAAATACATACTGAATTCCCAAGTAGCCAAAGGTCACGACATAGCCAATGGGCTTGATGACAAATTTGGAAAAACTGTCGTATAATGTCTCAAAACCTACATTATTTACAATGTATTTCATATTTTTGGTTACAGTAAAGTTAAGGTTAAATGATAAAATTTTACTTTTTAGATTTAAAATTCCCACCGAAACGCGCGCTAATGTTCGCTAGTGACGTCACAGTACAAAAGTGTAAAATTAATCTGTGGTGTAAAACGCAATTTAATACCTAAATCCCGCTGAACAACTAAAAATTCTCTCACCATCAACACGTCTATTTTAGGCAAATCACCACTGTCTGCTTTAGTAAACCCTTGTTTTTTCACTCAGGATTTAAATTAAATACAAATAACTAAGAAAGATCGTAAATAAAACCAGAGAATCGGCTGTTTGTTCACTACGACAGACCTAAAGTTATATGTTCGGTTCTAATCTATGTTTTCTCGCGTGTTCCTGAAAGTGACCTTATTCGCTATTTAACTAATATGGCGGACATAGGATTTTTGCAGATTTTAATTATCGTAATAATTATCAATCCCGCTTTTAATAAATAAATGCGTGCTAAATATGTGTCTTAATAAAAATAATCCACAATTCAAGTTTTGTTAAATGAATACATAATTTTAGTGATTTTCCAGTACTGTCATCATGCCTATTGTCGTCTGGTCGCTGATTTCAATTTTCGCCAATTCACGTTTCGAGATAGCCCAAATGGCGATAAATCGCCTCATCTGGCAACCCTCTAGTCAATTTCCTGTGACTTTGTCGATGGCCAAGGATGAACACACACTTTCTGAAATAGTGATTTGTGAAAATAGTGATTAATCATAAATTGCATGTTACCGTGTATTAGGTTATTGACACTTCTTGGTCAAATATAACTTTTGGAAAGAATTGACTCAAGTCAAGAACATTAACGGTGAATTTAAGTATATCTATAAATTATCTTACTTTAGTCTTGTGTTAGAAGAATGTTTGGCAGTTAATGATAATAAATACGCACTGAAAGGAATTTCGTATAGTTGTTTCCAGGGATTAATGAAGTTATGTTACAATGGAAAAATAATAATTGTGGCAATACCGTGTTCTTAGAAGTTAATTGATGTTTGGGAATTGGTTCAACTTTAACGGATTTTCTTTTAAATTGCTGATGGTGAATCGTAGATTTAAAATATCGGGAATTAAAATAATAGAGAACCATTAAGTTAATTACAATCTTGTCTCAAGGTGTTAATGTAGACAGTGTATTGTATTATAATTCTGTTGAAAATTTCCATATCCAAATTTACCCACATAAATGTATGTTTGTTTTTTTACGGATTTTGAAAGGGAGTTGATTTTATTAAATAAATAAATACAAAACTAAGTTAAATGTAATAATTGGTTGAATTCAGTGTCATAGAAAATCTATTTCACTAAGAAAGTTAATTTTAAATGCGAATATAAAGGGGAAATGAAATAATCAGCTCAACTTAAGAAGTTTAGTGCCGTTCAGAAATTAATGTTATTGCATAGTGTAAGTGTATCTTAAATTATGTAGAGGGACTGTCTATAAATTATGAATCTTGAAGGTTAGTCCAACTTTATGTGAGTTTGGAATTTGGTTACAAACAAAAGTAAATCTTCTTTCAAAAGTCTATAAAACTAAATTTCATGACGTAACATGTTCTGGCAACACTAATTTGCGAAAGGTGCAGCATAGATAAACTGCAAAGGGAAGTACAAAAGTGACATTCAATTATAATCTAATAAAACTTTTAATTAGTTACTAAGTCATTAAAATTTCGTAGGTAATCAGTGAATCAGGGAAGCGAAAGTGATCTGTCAGGATCATGGCAAGTGGCACTCCCTGGTCTCTGCCTACACCTCTGGGATATAGGCGTAAGTTTATGTACTTATGTATGTATGAAATCAGTGAATCAAAGCTTCATAAGTTCAGTAGATGCAGTGATAAAGTTATAACTTGATACAAACTTTTCAGAAAGTATTAATTCAGATAAATTTTGTAAACCTTGTAGGGAACTAGTGAATCAAAAGATTTGCAATGGCATTTACTCAACCAGTAGGATACAGTAGCCAAAAGTATATACGGGTAGTTTATCTCAAACCAATCTAAATGTCGTTTCCAATACATTCAACTCAATAAATAAATTAGTAAAATAGTTAATGTTGTCGTAACTTAGCATAGCAGAACTTTCTCCATGAAAGATGCTAAAAGGTAAAAGTCAATAAAGGAATAATTTTATTAAATTTCGTATTACATTTTATCAATTGCATCCATAAGGTCCTAAGAGATTTGTCATAAATCAAGTTCTCACTTGATAATATTTCAATTATGTATGTTTCATGAAACATTTTGACGGGCAACAGTAACTTCATTATGTGGAAGCTCTCCTTATATTAAGCTGCCTGCTAGTAATTAAGTCCCAAAGTAAACTGTAGGTAAATTCTTTCTCTGGTTGTGCAATAAAGTGTTCTCTATTTACCTATCTATCTAAACTCAAATTCAGGAATTTTATTCACTTTAAAAACAAAAAGGATTTACTTAATGAACGTCAAAACTGTTAGTCTCATCATTAATAGATATGTGAGGGAAAGGTCAACAAAGAAATTTAATAATTATTCTTTTTAAACAGGGCTTAGCTTAGCTTAGTTAATTAACAGAGGTTTCAACTTAAATTTAAACTAGCTGCACTAGACACAATTGTCCCCATCGTCACTAATTAAATACCAGTCATCTTATCTTCCTAAATAATCCTTAATGTTATACTAAGTTTTGCATAGAGTATGTTTAAAACTTTTTTTGAACCGTGTCCGTGGTAACTTTAATATATTTGAGGAATGTTATTGTAGAACCGTAAAGGCACAGTGCGCCATAAAGGATTTATTAACTTTTACAAGTCTGAATTGTGAAGATGACCGGTTATGGTTATTCCTAATATCAATATTAAGATGGTTTCCAATAATTTCAAAATTGCTGATTTATAAAATAAATTGGTGTTACATTTAGTAGGTGCCCTGTTTAGATATGATGTGTTAGAACAGATAGATTGCTTGATAGAAAATGCCATTAGCATTAAGTCCACCTTTTGTACACTGTGCAATAAAGAATTAACAATAATAATAAATTGAGACTGATGGGTCTACATTATTAAATTCTGTTGATGATGATATTAAGTTATATAGCAACTGTCAGTCAAGAGTGTTTTTGCACGTCCGTAACTGGGTGTTAAGCTAGATTATACCATATTAGCTAGTAATGAATACTATTAGCAGATTGTAACTAACGTTGACATTTAAGAAATTCGTTACTTTCATTAGGTATGTATGGTGTGCAATAAAGAGGATTAATCTAATTTAATCTAACAAGTGTTTAGATTAGACGTGACATCATAGTAGGGTGAATGTACTAATAATCAGCGCAGCTATTAATCATCAACGCCAATTGATAAAAGGGTGTGTTGATCTCATATTTTCAGTATAAAATTAAATTCAATTTACATTTCTCGGACCCTCTTCAAAGAAACAATGACCTAAAAGCCAAGTAAAATAAACATCTACTAGGAATAAAATTGGAATTTAAGTTAAATATCCTAATGTTAAACAGGATACTGTAATAAAATATAATACGCTAGAAATTGATACTATTATTAGGAGGTTGTAACAAGGTTGAGTAATGTCTAACATGACATCATAATAGGGTGAATGTATCAATAATCAGCACAGTTGTGCTTTACCGATAAAAAGGTGTGTGAATCTCAGACATGTGTTTTTGATAAACTCAAATCTTCAAATGTTTTAAACTCTGCTCAAATAAATTAAAACCTAAAAGCGAACTAAACGATTAAAGGGAATGAAATATTAATTTATGGTTAACAGACTAGTATAATATAATATAGATATGGGGCGTAATAAAAAAAATCATCTGTACTCATTGTTTCAAAACAAATTAAATGTAAATAGTAAGTACATTCAAACACAATTAAAATAAATTACTTTAATAAATGGTCCTCAAATTTTGCTTAAATTCCCTAAACAACCTAACTAGGAAGGGAAATCAAATTCTATAAAATAATCAAGTTAAATTCATAAACGTGTTCTTAGGGTATTTTAGTTTGGGGGCGACAAAAAAAAAAAAAAAAAATAAAGTAAATACTCAATTGTTAAATATCTTGTGTTATGTCGAGACATTCAAGTAAGAGAAACGAAATATTCTGCAACGTTCTCGAATAAAGGGCAGCATCATTTCAGAGAGAGAGTCTTCATAATAGCACATAGTGAGGAACTCATTTAGTAAATTCTGTAGACATCCTAACTAGAGAGGTAAATAAAACCCATGTAACCATGCTAAGCTTAAAACGAGTTTATGTGATTTTAGGATATTTCAGTTTGGGGGGCGAGAAAAATAATAATAATATTTTTATAACTTCTAAATTTCATTGTAAAAGATCTTGTGTGTGCTTGGAGGCATTCTCGTAGGAAGAAAAAAAAAATCTGAATTACCAATAGTACTTTGTCCCTTTACATGTTTTTATGTCATGTACTCTGGTGTATAATAAAGAATATTTTTATCTTATCTTCGACATTATTGACTAAGGGCAGGATCATTTCAGAGAGAGAGTCTTCATTATAGCACCTAGTGTGGTGGTAGGGAGGAACTCATTTGGTAAATTCTGTAGACATCCTTACTAGGGAGGTAAATAAAACCTAGATAACCATTCTAAGTTTAAAACGCGGTTATGTGATTTTAGGGTATTTCAGTTTGGGGGGCGAGAAAAATAATAATATTTAAAGTAGATTCTGAATTTATTGTAAAAGATTCTGTGTATGCTTGCGGGCATTCTCGTAGGAAAAAAAAAAACTAAATTACCAATAGTACTTGTACCTTTACATTTTTTTATGTAATGATACTCTGGTGTATAATAAAGAATATTTTTATCTTATCTTCGACATTCTTGACTAAAGGGTGGGATCACTTCAGAGAGAGAGTCTTCATTTTATCACAATGTGTTGTGGTAGAAGTTGCTACAATGGCACAACCTTTCGGAAGTTTTGGTGGAATTAAAAGATATACTATAGTGTATATTTTGGGTTGTAAGATACATTTTTTAAGAAGTAAGTTATTGCTATTATTATTCCGTTAAATTATTTAGTGGAGGAAGGGAAACAACGTTATTCAAACTGGTCTCTAGAAACAACATTTTTAAATTTTAAATTATTTTATTTCACGTAAAACAAGTTAAGTCCAGCAGTGAGATACAAAATGGCTACTCAAATATTAAAGGTGATGGAAAAAATTGTACTTACAAAATTGCTGATAAAGATTACAAAGTTCATCCAAGTGGCAGGAAGACGCTGGATGCAGGCCGCTTCCAATCGGTTTTTCTAAATCCATGGAGGAGGCCTATGTCCAGCAGTGGACTTCTTGTGGCTGAATGATGATGATGACAAAGTTGCTATTACAGTTGCTAAAGTTCGAAAGTAAATAAATAATCTAAAATTTAATTTAGAGAATTGTATCCTGTGAAATATTTTTATTTCAAAAATTAAAATGTAATATTTTTAAATGGAATTTATTAAAGAGGGTAGGAACTATTTTCCTCCAGGACACAGGCGTGAGTTTATGTTATGTATTAAGAAAAAAATGTTGTTTAAAATTGTTATTGCAATTTAGTCTTAGTTTATAGCTATAACTAAACCTTACTTAAATTCAAGGAGTGAATATCTAAAGAAATGTCAATTGATATTTAAAACAAAATACATAAATAATATAATCATTTCAAAATTATATGTTTTACCCAGCAGTGGAACACAAATTGTTAAAAAAAAAAGTTAATTCCTGGTTTATAAAATAAAATAAATAAATAGTGTTAATTATTATTAAATTAAATTGAGTTATGAGCATAGGTATTGTAAATGGGGTAAATTTAAACATAGAAAATTTAAAACATTTTATTAACGAATGTTTTAAATAAAGTATCTGATCTAGGTCAATTTTGACATCATCTTCCCGGACTGGACTTGTGATTCGTTTAGCAGCGTGAAATGGGGAGGGGGGGAGTTTGAAAGGGAAGAATTGCAAGAGAAGGAAGAATTTTCTAAATACTTAAAATTAGTTTCATAGATTTTGAAATGAAAGACGATGGAAGACAATGTATTTTGTCTTCTTAAGAGTACTTCGGTTAATTGGTTTATAGAAGTATGAGAAGAATGGATAAATGCTGAATAAAATTCGAGTTTTATTTGGAGTGAAGGGCTTTGCGAATTAAAAGAAACCAAAAGGGAAGAATAAGATTATAAGCATTCAATCCCAGAAACACAACACTTAACAGAGATCTCGCTTTAGACGAAACTTGGTGCTAGGGGTAGGCCAGATGGCAATCGTTTCTTCGCAAGGCGAAACTAAAGTGAGGTCTATACTCCACACGGAGGAAAGACTAAACTGATCTGGACACTACTATGGGTGCAAATCTGCTTATAGGATTGGTCGGCATAACGCCTTAACCATAGTTTTTTAATTTATTTAAATTAATAATAAAACAATTGTGCAGAAGAACTTAAGCTTGACCAGTACTATTATAGAGAGTGCTTTGGCCAATGGTTAACATTCTCCGTCCATTAACCAATTGGTTCAGCGAACGAAAATCTAAGCAAGGGACGAATTGTAACGCACAATTGGCTTCCAAACTCTAAGGATGTGCTTTATGTCATGTGGGCGTATTTGTGGGTTTCGTACGTTCGAAAAATTGGAATGTTTCGGAACAGACAATGCGAGGATCACTAGGACTGGAGTGGATTCACAACCCATCTTTCCCGTAGGACCTTGGCATTCAGGCATCTTGTGCGATTGTATGTTGTCCATTACCGATGAGTCAGCAAGTTGGATTTTCAATTGTTGAATCCATTCCTTATTGGATGGTTTAAAACACAATACACTCAAAATTTCACTCTGGGAAAGGTGCTCATAATCTCGGTCGTGAAACATTTGTGAATAAGTATAGGTGAAGTTTCTTTCAGTATCTAACTTGCAAAAACTTCAGGGGGCGCTGTGACGGTCCGCACTGCCCTTTGCAATTCGACCGCCACTTATTCACAAATGTAGGGGAACATAATAATTCTTTGCGTTGTACAATAATCAATAAAATTAAACAAATTTTGCTGTAGTATTAGAGATTCGCTAGATGGCGCCTTTTTGCAATAAATAATAATAAATATTTATTATTTCGGGCAATAATGTCCATTACTTTCACATTACAAAATAAAGAAATAAAACGTTGGTTTCTCAACCAATAAACTATTTAATTTTTTTTACAACAATTTAACAACGTTTGCTCAATTGGTTCTAAAACAAACAAAACCACGTTCATAAAAGTTGGCTGTATGCAAAGTTGTCTTTGCCAAAGTATCGGCAGGAAAAAAGTAAAGAAGAAAGTCAGGTCAAGGGCAATCTGTAGATAGAACAAGGACGGGCCCGTAGGAGTCTGATAATGTTTTCCATCAAAAACCTAATAATACAGTCAATGAATATTTTGGAAAGGCTTAATTTAGCAAAACTATTAAATATAGTTTCAGTAAAGAATTCAAAATGCTTATTTTACACAGAGAAAATATTTAAAATTATGTAAAATATTCCTGAAAGGGTTTCATTGAAAGATCTGGGAACCCAAGAGGGGTGGATGGCAACGGGGTGTGGGGGCGAGGGGAAAGGAACAGACGCGCACTTGGTCTGGGGACTTTGGCGGGAATCGGGCGGTGGTTTTTCTTGGGCATCTTTTCTTTGCGGGGCTGACCGGCCGGTCTAAATTAGGATTAGGGTGAGTTAGCAAACTGTTTATCAAACTAAAGTATTCTACAGTGTGTCGGTAATGTGGCTACAGCAGCAAATATTGAGTAGTTCAGCTGTGAGAGTGATATCTATAGCTTGAGAAACGTTTTGGTGAGATGGCTTGGGCAAATCATGGCTGAAGCAATGCGGGCCGTGGTACGATTCATACCAGTGGATTGGATCTGACTACATCGATTTGGTCAAGGTAGCTCTCTAGATCATTCTCAGGTCTTAGCAGTAAATGTGGTAAAGTCTGATTTGCATCTTGGAATGTTGCTGTAGTCTACAGAACCATACCTACTTCGGTGTAGGCTTCACCTACATACTTGTGTTTCAAGGTTGATTAGAGTTTGTGTTTGCATTTGTTCTTGATAAATCAACTGGCTTGCATCAATTTCAAACATTTAATCAATTTGATGGAATAGGTCTATATCTGATCGAACGGTGAGTTTCTTTGCCATGTTCTTTTCTCACTATGGGTCAGGTCTTGAACATGGCACGCACATTTGTTAGGAACTGATGTTTGGCGTGGTAGAAAACCAGCAAACAGACAGTTTAGCAGTAGTATTTGCAAGCAGTTGAAGTCATTTACATAATAAAGTAAATTGTTAGGTAGAGTCTAAAACAACCAATTAAAAACAAATCCAAAATAAACCAAACTAATGAAAACTTGAATCTATCTAATAAAACAATAACCGGGCACAGAGCCTAACTAAAATTGTGAGTGTAAAATCTACATACAAAACTATGTACAAAAATAAACTAGAACCATATTTGTCTCAAATATTGACTAAACCAAACTAAGATTAACAATTACTGTTAATATTCTAATCTGTGTTAAACTGTGCTCACTAAAATCTGTTTTAAATCTCAAATGTTAATATTTCTACAAATCTTGATAAATAAATAGATTATTTTTTTAACTCTTTCTAGTTGTTTAATTGCTTTGGAAATCCTGACTCCCTGAAAAGATCCTGGTTACTATTTCACAACAAAGGGTCCTGTTAGGCTATCTAGACGATCACCTTTTGGCCAAAGATTTAAATTTTCTGTGATTTTAGGTACTCATAATTTGCTCTTTTACATAGTACACACTTAACTTACACTGAGCTAAAATAGTAGGTAGGAAGCCTAGGTACTCATACTTTACTTAGTAATCTCCTGTGGAAGAACCATTTCTTAGACATTCTATGGAGGCATAGATGGAGCGCTGCAGAGGACTCCAGAGGACTTCTTCTTCAGGAACCAGCGGGCATCAGTGGCAGGAGCAGTATTAAAGGGGACTTAGGGATCAGTGTAAGCAGTGTAAGTAGCAGAGAGCAGAGTGGAGTAGAGTAGGAGCAGTATTAAAGGGGACTTAGGGATCAGTGTAAGCAGTGTAAGTAGCAGAGAGCAGAGTGGAGTAGAGTGTAAAGGGGGTGCGCGTCACAAGGCCTTATCAGAGGAAACATGAACTCTATGAAACAGTCCTGTGATCAATCCCAACATGCGATCTGTCAGGATCGTGGCAAGTGGCAGTCCCTGATCTCTGCCCACCTCTCTGGGATACCGGCGTGAGTTTATGTATGTTTTTTTGAAACAATCCTTTCAGAGGTTTTTCTAAGATACAAATAGTAAGTGGTTCGTCCTAAAGAGATATGGAACCTTAGCAGCAATTCAAATGTAAGTTATAAAACTCTTAGTTTTTTACACAGTGGTGGTCTCGTTGAGACGTGATCGAATACAAATTGCTTGCAATTGTTTTTCGTTTGCTTGTGCTCTAACTCTGATTCTACTTTGCTTCTGTGGCTCATTAATTCTTTCATTATTTTTCGTGGAAAATTACCAATAAAAAATTCCGAAAATGTAGAACAAAAAAAAATAGGCGGTGGTAGCCTAGTGCGTAGAACGTTGGACTCGGAAGCGGGAGACCTAGGTTCGATTGTTTTCTAAGTTATATGCATTTGTTAAGTTATAGTAGCAATACCACTCGCTAACGGTGACGGAAAACATCGTGAGGAAACCTAAGTGTCTTAGCTATTCATATACCTCAGCGCTTGAAATCGCCAATCCGCGGTGGGCACGCGTGGTTATTAAGCCCATACTCTCTCCCTGAGAGAAGGCCTGTGCCCTACAGTGGGACGTATATATGCTGCTTATATATAGAACAAAAATGATTACAAATTACAAACTCTATCCAATTTATTACAGGAATAGCGCAAGAAATAACGCTATATGACTCCTTGAAAACTCATTTTCACTTTTATTATATTACTAGCTGACTCGGCAAAAATTGCTTAATCATATTAATTAGCCTACGAAATATTCTCAGATTTAACAAATATACACAAAAAATTCATAAAATTCAGTGAAGCCGTTTCGGAGGAGTTCGATAACAAACACTGAAACAAACATTGGATAAAGCTTTGGGTTGAACAGTTTTTACCCGACTGTGGCGGAGCTCAAAAGGAGGGTAATGTGCTGGCTCGTATGTATGTGAGACAGTGGCAAAGTGGCAGACCCACTACAGCGAGGCCACTACAGGCCACGTCACCTCGCTGTTCTTCCCGGACGTCGCATCGGCCCACAAAGTCCTTGGCAAATTCACTATGTCCTGACGGGGCACGGCGGCTTTCGAGCGTACCTCCACAGGTTCAAGCTCGCGGGGAGTCCGTCCTGCATTTGTGATGACGTGACTCCCGAAACGCTCGAGCACCTGCTGGAGGAGTGCCCCCGTTTTGGAGCTGCTCGGGCCGATTGCGAGATACTCCTGGGAGCAGCGGTGAGGTGCGAGGCATTCGCCGCCTTTATGGCCGACTCCAAAAGTCGAGAAGTCTTCCTGGGGGTGACACGCGCGGCCTCTAAGGCAAATGGGGGCCGGGACTAAACTCGCTTTTATTCTCATTTTTATTTCCATGTTTACTTTCATTTTATTATTATTTTAAACACACTTTTACTTTTGGACAGGCCGGGCGAGAGGAGGGCGATCTGACTATTTAAATGTTTTTAAATTTTAATATTTCTACACTGTACGCTTTAATTTTATTTTATTTTCTGTTTACATTTTAACCCTTGACATCTGTACCTTTTATGTTCTATTATTTTTACATTTTATTTTTTATTTTTACCTTTTGTTACATTTTAATCTTTTTACTTTTGTACCTCATGTTTTTAAACTTTTCTTTTAACCCCGGCGCCTTGCTTGTCACTACTCTTAGGAGTAGTCAGAGACAAGGCGTCGGGGTACACCGAGAATTATATTCTCATTTTTACCATTTTATTTTCATGTTTTGACTCATACTGTTTTATTTTTGACCAATTTTAGAACTTACTTATACAATTTTAGCACTAAGACATTTTATTATATAACTCAATTTTAGATTTTTACAATTTTACTTTTTAATCTTAAGACGTTTTAATGTATTGTTCTAATTTTAAACTATAGTAATAAGGAAAATTTTATTATATAACTTTTTAGTAATTTTACGCCAAGGGCGCCACAAAATAAATAGTGGCGGTCTGCGTTTAAAAAAAAAAAAAACTCTTTACGCAAAGTACAGATGTTGACAAATAAGATCTCAATCGATTCGTCGTGTTTGCTTAAGTGTCATAGGCTATAAGAAACCAACATACATTAAAAAAAATAATTGAACTGTCACTAAACGAACAAAAGTTAAAAACTGAAATAAAAGATAAACAAGCATTAACTACTAAGCATGCGGGGCCAATATACAACAACTCCTTTCGACGTATCTAGGTTGGTCCCGTCTGCTTGGTTGTTAGTGCTTAACAATCGGGTTGTTGGTAATTTTTAGGGTTCCGTACCCGAAGGTTGCCAAACGGGACCATTAATAATACTAAGACTTCACTGTCTATCTGTCTGTCTGTCACTAGGCTGTATCTCATGAACCGTGATAGCTAGGCAGTTGAAATTTTCACAGATGATGTATTTCTGTTGCCGCTACAATAACAAATACTAAAAACAGAACAAAATAAATATTTAAGGGGCGCTCCCATACAACAAACGTTGTCTAAAGGCAGCGCTCGCCATCTAGCGGCCGTCTATGTAACCTTCACAGCGCCGATGTCATGTAGTTAATGTCAATGTTAAACGCTTCTTCTTGTTAGTTTCTAGAGATGGCGCTGTTCTTAAATTCAATCTTTGTCTAATGTTGTATAAATAATGGCACGGAAACCTTCGTGCGCGAGTCCGACTCGCACTTGGCCGGTTTTTCAGTTTTCCTGTACCACACAACGTTGCTCAACGAATCCGTAAAGAAGCTAAATAGTTGGCGAAACTTGTTCCAACTTCAACAAACACTTGAAAGATTTGAGTTTAAATGAGCTAACTGCATGCAATTACTAACTTGCACGCCTTGCACCTGCAGACACTGTAGGTACGTACAGACATACAGAACGTACAGTGCATGGCTTCTTCTATTTACGTGTCTTATGTCCGTCACTTACTTTATTTTATTTATTAGGCTTACCAACACCAAGCACGCAAACATGATAACGCTTATAGTAACTTAACTGTGACTTAGTGCTAGCGACGATACCAATTAAAGGTATACACAGCATTTTTTTAATCTACTTGAAAGAAAGCTGGACATTTTAGGCAGTATAATCAAAGAACCTCTTAGAAGTATAATAAAATGATACGGTGATAGTACATACAAATTAAAAAAATTATATTTTTTTGGATTTTGGGGCTTAGTTTAGATTTATAGGTGCCAAGGCTGACAAGAAAAATTTCCAAATTTGTAAATCATGAGTAAATTCTAAGCCAATGAAGTTTTCTTTCAGATTGCAAAGGAGTTTTTGTTGCTAGATTTTAAAAACGTATGAACAATTTATGTTATTTATGGTCTGCTTGACTGCCAGATGCGTGAATTCGATTTTCACTGGAGGCCGACGTACTTGATTTGTGTAAATGAGGCTATTTGCACAAATCAAGTACGTCGGGTGGTTTTTCAATGTATGTGATGACCTTGCGTTGTTACCAAAGCACTGGGTATCCTAGTTTGGGACCAGGACATGTAATCGTGTTATGTGAAACTTATTATTTTATTACTACATTTACGTGATTTATGTACGTGATGAGTGAAATCTGAACTATTTAAATTTCCTCTTAAATTCCAAAGAAGTTTTTCATTGTGATTTTTCAAAAGTATAATCAACTTGAAATATGTATTTATAAGAAAAAATATCAGCCATTCTGTCAGTTCCATTGGAGGAAATCGAACAACCTCTTACGGAATCGAACGGCCTTTCCTGCAACTTGGTTACTGTACCTCGGCAATACCGAAAGCCTTTAGATGTAAATCTTAGCCGTTGTCTCGTGGAGAGCGCCGAAGTGCCCGACTGTTCCAAAGCAGGCTTCAGCGAGCCAAAAGCACTAGACGACACTCATGCATATAGGTACGTCTACGATCAATTGACTTTAACGTCAGTATAGTTAAGTTGTTGTGGCCGCTTTTTCAGTATTTATAGGTTTTTTTTAAAATTCACATCTGATGTTAATACAGTTACGACTGTTATATTCGAATAAGTTTGGATGTATGGATTTACATTTCCTAAAACATATCGGCTAGAGTTCGTTTAATAATTTTATTTTAATTTTATTATTTTTGATAATTTTTATGTAATTAATAGTAACCTACTTTAATTTGATGTTAATTTGTAACTTTCTTCCGAAGAAAGTATACATGGGATGTATTGTGGTTGCCTTATTGATTGATTGTTTTTATCTGTCATTCTTCACAGAATAGCATTGTATCATACCTTTCGGGACAGCACTGGCTCCTGAGATACAGGTCCCCGCCTAGTTCAGGAGTCAGGGCACAATGATATTGTAAACAAATTTAACTATTTGTGTTCAAATAAACAATTATCTTATCTTATCTTATCTTAATTGTTTTTGTTATTAAAAAAAAGAATGTTGAGGAAGTGAAAGTGATCTGTCAAAATCGTGGCAAGTGGCAGTCCCTGGTCTATAACCCTCTGGGATTCAGGCGTGAGTTTATATATGTTAAAAAAAAGGTTTGTGTGTTAACTGTAACGGACGTTCTAGGAAAACGATTTTACTAAAGTCTGTGACATTGGTAGCACACACAAAGTGCGAATTTAATAAAATTATTTACACTATGATATAAAAAAAGAAAAAAAACGGATAAAAACTCATAGAACTAAAGTTGTTGTAAAACACAAACATTTATATTTTTCTGCGATAGATAAAGGAGACACATGGTAATATTTTCTCAACAGGCTGTTGCGTTTATGATTTGTCGAAGAGTAAAAGCAGGAAATTGTGTAAACGGTGCATTGCACTCCTTTGTGAGCGGCCAAAACATCTCCAAAAGAGCTAGATTGGCTATCCATAATGGAGTGCTAGTCCCAACACTTATGTATGCTAGCGAGACTTGGGTATGGCAAAAGAAGCAAGAAAGTAGGATTAATGCAGTAGAAATGAGGTCCTTGAGAAGTATGTCTGGCGTTACTTTGAATGACAGGATACGCAATAGTGTGATTAGAGAACGTTGTGGACTGAAAGAGGATGTAGTGACAAGAATTGAGAAAGGAATGTTGCGTTGGTTTGGACATGTGGAGAGGATGAAGGAAGAAAGATTGACAAAACAAATATATCGAGCGAATGTGGATGGAAGGGCCGGTAAGGGACGACCCAGACAGACATACTTTGACCAAATAGAGGATGTATTAACAAAGGGCCAGATAAAAAGTACCCGAAACCGGCGTGCGTGCATGCAACGACTAATGAGTGTTGAGGAAGCGAAAGAGATCTGTCAGGATCGTAGCAAGTGGCAGTCCCTGGTCTCTGCCTACCCCTCTGGGATACAGGCGTGAGTTTATGTTATGTTATCTTTTTGAAAATAAATACTATTACTTTCTTACTTTTGTAGGCATTCCTAGAGATGTAAGATTAAGGATTGTCTCACATTTAGTGGACTCGGGGCCCTGCTCAAATGAGAAAACTTCTAGCGCGGCTTTTTGCTAATAACTTTAAGTTTCGGAAGATTTGCGGCGAAATTAAGACGAATTATACCTCTGGGCGTTTTGCGGTATAGCTGGGCGTAGAACGAAAATGTCGGTGGTCGGGAACTTGTTTGTGAAGGGGGGATGAGTTTCACTAGCGATAACAATAAAATAAAATCGTATATTTTTTTTTCGTCGTTTTTAAAAAAAAGTCAAACAAATCTCTTTTACGTATAAATAATGATGTTTAAGGCCCAAGAACAGAAATTTAGAAATGGATAGAATTTCTGCTAAAATCTAACCTCTTGGCTAATATCATAATTTTAAACAAACAGGGGTTTACGCTGAATCTTTTAGCGCATGTTTGTATTTGAATGTCTTAAGTATCACGGCATGATAATAAAAAAAATGCCAAATACTGTCATGATACGGGAATTCACAAAGTCGTACTAAATAATCTTTCTTTAAGTCACCAGCACTGCAACAAAATTGCGATATTGTCCGTTAGTTGGGTTTTGCAGTAAAATGAGCTGGGGCATTTTATTGTCGTATTTGGTAAAGCAAACAGTTCCTTGTCGATAACCTTTCGTGCTTACAGATGTTGTAACCAGTTCCAGATACTTGATCCCAGTTTATCGGTCACGATTCTTTCACTATATAAAATCACTATTTACATAATTGTGAGATTTGTAATCCACTTTTTGCAAAAACGATCTTTTTTTTTTTTAGTGGCACCAGTGATCTGTATATACCTACACTATGTTATACACTGAATAAACTGAACTATATTGAACTGTGATTGATAAGTTGTGGTAGCATACGGATAGAGGCAAAACCCCTCATGGTTAGGAAAACCATGAGGGAAGCCTATGTCCTGCAGTGAGCGTCAAATGGCTGATGATGATGATGATGACGGATAAAATAAGATACGTAAATTTATTTTCTGTTAATGTAATCTATGTGTACAATTAAGGATATTATATATTCTATCTACATTTATTATTAACTATTACTATTAAAATTGTTTACTGCACTAAAAAAAAAACAAATAAAAATCGCTAAGGGCGCCAATACATGGGCGGCACGTTGCGAACGACGGTGCCAACTGCAGCCGTCGACAGTCGGCGACGGCAGGCGTCGACGAGTGTAGTAAGCACTGTGTCGTCCGTATGTGCCGCCCGTGAATAAGCACCCTAACTGTGAAAAAAAAACATCGTGCGAGGAAACTTTAGTGTCATAATTATGCATTTACCTCAGCGTTTAGGTTCAAAGATATTTTTATTTCTCATAAAGAATTTACAGTTCACTTAATTAATGAGAAAATAAAATTTAAAATTACATTTAATGTACATGGCATGCATTAAGGTAAGATTAAGCTTAATTATAATTTAAGACATGTAGTATTAAGTTTATTATTGAGTTTCTTTTCAAGTAAGCTAATTCACGCTGGGCGCTTATGATGATAAAGCCCATACTCTCTTTCTCTTTGAGAGAAGGTATGCCCTGCAGTGGGACGTATTTAAGATACTTTAATGTATGCATCTATAGCCTCGTTCTATTAACCAATAAACTGCCTCTGAAGAGTGTTTTGGAGGAATCGTGTTTTTATAAATGGGACCGTTGGTGTTTAGTGTCTTTTTATTTTTATATTTCTATTTTTTCAGACGATTTATGTGTTAATTTCGCCCAAGTGTGTAAATGTCTGTTTTGGTGTGTAAATAAAACATTATCTTATCTTATCAATAACGCGCAGGCTAAGCTCTGCAACTTTGATAAGTAGCTTTGACAGAGCCAGTCAAGATGTTGAGACAGGTTGGCTGTCAAATATACGGACCCGTGTCATCTGGGCCCGTCCGGGGATCCCTGAATTTATTACTGTCCCTCCCACAACTGTTTGCCCGTCTATTGGTTGTCCGTAAGATATTGCTTTGAGTGGAGCCCGGCGGGGCAATGTCACTTTATTATTAATGTTAGTGCACCTACCTACCTCGACTAGAGAGCCATCAATAAAGTCCCTGTTGAAATCCTAGATGAAGCCCAATTTTTAAGAGAACTTTATTCAAAGTCGTCCCTTAATAAATAGGGATGTTGGTGACAGACCGTTTTATTGTTTAGTTCCTTTTTTACTATTGTCAGTTTTTGAATTTAATCTTATTTCTTTCTCAAACATGCTTGGAAATTTGAGCATTATTTCGACAACCTTCTTCGAGATAAATCGAAATTGCTGTACTGGCCAATTACACGCGAGCAGCGGCCGGAAAAAGTTCTATGAAAATTCATAACTGTCGCGTTTTGCGGCCAAATAAACTACATACTAAACTCATATCTGTCGTGTTATTTAAAAATGGAACAATATTTTACTCCAAACAATGACAACCAAGGAGGTAACTTATCAGAAGTTTTATTTAAATTTCGAACTGGCTTGTGACAGAAAGCTGGATATACCTATTGAAAAAAAAGAACACTTTAACGCGGCAAAAATTGTTGTTGTTCGTTCGTGGTTCGTCTGATTTTGAAAGTTTATTGAATTTTTCAAATAAAAAGTTCTGCCTTAGTACTACTTAGTTTTAATTTCCGCGCATTATTTGAAAAAAATCATATACAAGCCTTGGCCACAACTAGGCATTGATGGACTCACGTATGTGTGCCTTGGCTTCGCCTCGGCCCACATTTCCACGTTCGTCCATCAATGCCTCTTTTGTCCAACATTACAGATTTAGAGGTTTATTGTTGAATTTATTGGAAATAAAAGTAGCGGCACCATTCGGTGCTTTACGACGGGTTTGGGCCTGATACTTTTTATGTAGCCTATACACGTCTAACTCCCTGCTCTCTCAGGGAGATAGTACGGGCTTAATTACCACGCGTGCCCACCGCGGATTGGCAATTTCAAGCGCTGATGTGTGTGATCACCTCAGACACTCAGGTTTCCTCACGATACTTTAATTCACCGTTAGTGGTATTGCTAGGCGTCAGTTTACCACGCCTAAATCCCAGAGCTGTACCAGGAAACGGCCTGGATTTCTGTCTGCCTCTAGTCACACTATCAATATTAATTTGCCACAACGTCATAAAGCACAACATACGAGTGCACGGGTGCGCCCAGTGAGCTACCAATGACGGGCGAATCCCTCAGGAAGCCCGCTATAGTCTGACTGAAAGAGTGTGGGCAATATGGAGAGGCGCTGGTGTTGAGATCGATGGAACTGTTTTGATTTACTCGATGGACTTCTGAACTCATTTCTTTGCCAGGAAGAAGGAGGCAAAAGATATCATGGCTATAAAACTTACGACAGTTGTGTTCTTTGTTTAAATTGGCAGCCTCGAAAAGCAAGATAGCTGAATTGCATGTAAAGCTGAGATAGAAGACGGCAAATAAAGACGAAGAACGAATCAATCAATGACCGGCTGATTAATCTGTAAGCGAAATGAAACGAAACTGATCTCTCAAATTCAGGGGAATCGTAGAGATCACAGCAGAGAAGACACTATCTTGTCTGGTCGGAGTGGAGTTTTTTTTTCCCGCTGCCTTTTTCTCCACTACAAATACGGCCCGAAGGCAGCGGCTAACATAGTAACATAGTACATTCACATTCAGCAAAAAGGATGTAAATTCTTTATGTTGAAATATATTATTGATTTCTGATTTCTTGCTTGTTTTGCCAGAAAAGAAGTCCTTATTTCCTTTACTTGCTTTGAGCAAGTCTACTGAAAACCTACTATCTACTATCTCGGTGGATTTAAAAGATGAAGCCCAATAAGCCCCAGAACTTAAATATTGAACTTGTGGATAAGCTTTTTCTTTTACTTTGCCAATCTCACTGCCACTGTTAACAAATTGACAGTGTTCAAAAAAATCTCATAAAA
Source organism: Yponomeuta malinellus (assembly GCA_947308005.1). Classification (NCBI taxonomy): domain Eukaryota; kingdom Metazoa; phylum Arthropoda; class Insecta; order Lepidoptera; family Yponomeutidae; genus Yponomeuta; species Yponomeuta malinellus. The sequence goes on along the minus strand of OX371020.1, from coordinate 314,277 downwards.
TATATTGGAAACGCAATTTAATGCTTGAATGTATTAAGTAAAAATATGTTGCTTTCTATCATCAGCAAATATTACATTTATATATAATATTATTCAGAGTATTGACTCTATACACTATTGAGTATACTTTGTACCGTAATAAAATTACAAACAATGTTTAAAATAACAACTTGAAATCATAAATAAGGTAATAAAAAATCATGAAACGCCACAACAAAAATAAAATCGGTCGGAGTATAAGAGGGGATGAAATTGATTGAAAGTGACAGGGAATTTGATTGAATGAGCCAACATTAGTTGCTTATTGAAATGCAAATGGCGGCCATTGTATTGGCCTCCTTTTGTTTGGCTTGCACATCTATTTTGGGCACCAATTCAGGGTTTTCTCAGACTTTATCTGGAGTGTTTGTGAAGCGAAGTTTCGCTTTTGTACTGAAAGGTAAGTACATGTTGAAGTTGTGTTTAATGTTGCTGTTATTGGTTAAACGATAGTTACGAATTAAATAGGGTTCATTTGTCCGTCTGTCTGTATATCTGTCTGTCTGTCTGTCACCAGGCTTATCTCATGAACAAATACTAAAAACATAATAAAATAAATATTTAAGGGGGGCTCCCATACAACAAACGTACTTTTTTTGCCGTGCTTTGCTCTATATATTAATAACGGCAACAAGTAGACGCTTGAAATATTCACAGAATGTTTAGTTCAAAAATAAATAATTAAAATAAAATAAATATTTAATGGGAGCCCCCCCTCATACAACAAACGTGATTTTTTGCCGTTTTTTGTCGATTTTTGTGTCTAATGTTGTATAATGGTACAGAACCCTTCGTTCGCGAGTCTATACTTAAAAGTAGTAGTCTTCATAGATGCCATTTTTATTACTAGTTACGTAACCGTGGCTTCCAAACCACCCAGAAATCAGCCAGTATAGTTACGCTATAATTTAACTGTCGAGTATTCAGCCGCCCAGCGCCTGGCTGGCGGTGGCGCTCAAACCCGCCCCAACACAAACCCTGAAGCGATACGTGCTTCTGTTAAGGGGAGGTCACTTTAGCGTACATACATACGTACATACATAAGCAGCCGTCATATACGTCCCACTGTAGGGCGCAGGCCCTGCGCACATATACATAAATACACTCACGCATACGTACACATAATTATGTTCGTTTTTCTCGACCCACCTCTTTATTTCTTTATTCTAAAGGTGGACTTAATGCTAGTGGCATTTTCTAACAGTCGACCCGCAGGAGGTACAGGAGAGGTGAAAATTGGGGTAGGCGTGCCAAAATGAAAGTGGTAAAAATACTTAAACCTTAATGTGCTATAAGGAGGGAGCACATATAGAAATTAATATTTCAGCAGTAAGATAATTATACTTAATGTTGCGATAATACGAGTATATCATAACACGCATATATCATATGCATATTTATGACAATATTATACTTTTATAAAGAAACGAAATCATAAGCAGCCTATATACGTCCCACTGTAGGGTACAGGCCTTCTCTCAGGAAAAGAGTATGGGCTTCATCACCACGCATGCCCACCGCGGATTGGCGATTTCAAGCGTTGAGGTATGTGAATAGCTCAGAAACGAAATAGTAACTGGTTAATAACCAGTATGGATGTTTATCGTGTCGGATACAAATTATTAAAGTTTTACTGTTCCTGAACTCGGCAAGGCCTCTCGAGAGCAGGTAGTTGAGCTTAACCTCTGAACTGCCCTCGCGGAATGGAACGTATAGGTGGCCCATACTAAGTTAGACACAGATCTGTGTCGCGGCAGACGAGTAGTTAAGGGACACGGAGTGAGAGGCCTCACAGTCTGTGGGGAGGTTTATTGAAAAAAAATGTTGAGCTCCTCTTCCTCTCCTATAAAGCCGCATTTACATAGGTTATAAAATATATATTTCAAATAAATAAATTTTATTTGTTAAAGCAAACCGACCGCACAAACGTAATATAGATTTACTTAAAGAATAGAAGGCTGACATTTGTGCCAATTACAGGTGACAGCACTCACAGCTTTGCATTACTGACTTATTCCGATAAACAAACTTATATTACTTTCACAAAGACTTACAAATATTGATATTACAGAGATATAAATAAATAAAGAATATTCTATCTATGTAGACAGATAGAGATAGAGGACACTTTATATCTAAGTAGTGGTATACAATTGGTGGTCTTATCGCTTAGAGCGATCTCTTCCAGTCAACCTATCTATCTTTACTATATTTAAAACTAGCTGACATCAATTCGTCATTACCGTGTGGCGCCGGATTAAGAATAGCGTCACTCTATTTCCTTCCGTGGATGTCGTAGAAGGCGACTAAGGAAATCAATTACTAGGAGACGGGCAGCAGCGTCTTCCTGAGATTCCAACCGCATACTGCGATCGCCGACCCGCCTGCCAAGCGTGGCGATTACGGCAAAACCCTTCATGGTTATGAAAATCACAAAGGAGAACTATGTCCTGCAGTGGGCGTCGAGTGGCTGATGATGATTATGATGATGATGACATGAATTCTAGAAGTTTTAGATTTACAAACCACCAGTCTAGCACAAAATATATCCAAATCATAAAATAGCACATCCTTAATTATTTACCAATCTACAAAAAACACTCGCGGCTATCTCGCGAGCAACTTGGCCTTAACACGAGCATTAAAGTTCATCCCCGAACTTCTCGCATTTGGCGTCCAATTTTTGCACAATTAGGCCTTTTAAATTGCCCAGCGTACCCGAAAATAGCCTGCGGAGGGTGAAGCAAGCCATTTTAACCCTTACAAGTTGGATTGTTAAAACTCTAATTGAAAGCACACGGTGGTGAGGTTTATAGGATATCTTTTATTACTTTCATGAATGTGGAAACGTTAAAAAAATTATAAAGATCATATTTGAGTTTATTGTTAAGTGCCATTTCTGTGGATTCTAAAGCGTTTCGTCAATCGTGTCGTTTATTCCTGATTACTTTACGTTAACTAGCAAGTCTTGTAAATTCCTCTAGTATTCTAAGAGATATATACTACATTCTGTGATTACATTAACAGAAATTAAACTATTCAATCACTTAGATAATTTCCAACCAACATTTTAGGGTTCCGTACCCAAAGAGTAAGGGACCCTATTACTAAGACTCTGCTGTCCGTCCGCCCGTCGTCTGTCGCCAGGCTGTATCTCATGAATTGTGACAGTTAGTTGAAATTTTCACAGATGATGTATTTCTGTTGCCGCTATAACAACAAATGCTAAAAACAAAATAAAATAACTATTTAAGGGGGGCTCCTATACAACAGATGTGATTTATTTGCCGTTTTTTGCTCGATAATAATAACGGCAACAGGTAGACGCTTGAAATATTCAAATGTTGTACAGATAATGGTACGGAACCCTTCGTGCGCTAGTTTGACTCGCGCTTGGCCGGTTTTTTGCTCACAGTAGCTTGTTCTAATTCCCTATATATATATATTTATTATATATATATATATATATATATAGCATTCGGTCTTGATGTGTCTTTGAACAGCTCGTAGTTGTTTAATAAAGGGGAAAATTTAATTGTGATAGTTTGTGATAGGTCTACCATAGGCTAATTTGATCGAGATAAATAAATGATTAGCGATAGGATAATTTATTTTTTTGTGCATTTTCCTGACTCGTGGTTCAAAATTGAAATCCCAAACGAAAGTGGTTGGAATTATGACGGCGTTGATAATTTTTTTATTGCTTAAAACAACTTATGATATGTTAATAAATTATCTTATCTAAAAAAATGAACAAAAGAGAATGCTTAAATATTTATTTATTAGATATGTAAAAGAGAAATTTAATAAGATAAAACTTGACATGAAGGTCAACTTATTTCTAAGAGAGATCTCTTCCAGCCAATCTTAGCACTAGGTTTAGTTAGGATAGCGAACGCAGAGAGAAATATTTATATGTACATTAATAAGTAATGGTAAGATGATATAATATACTTATATAAATATTTATTTATACATACTAAAACGCTAATAATTATCACAGCTTAGAATGATAACGCTCTTTCAATATGTTCTTGAAAGATGAGACGGCAACGGTCTAAAAAAGGTTCTTCCAGTGAACTTTTCATTATTTGAGATTGAACATTTTTAGGGGGAAGGGGGTACCTAAAGTGGGGTCGAGCGAGTCTTAATCCAAGTTTTCGTTTTCTGGCGGCGGCGCCTGCACTAAGAGACCACGTATCGTGAGAGCCATTTTATTTTACATTAGAGATTATAGTTTACGTTTTCTAACGTATCAAATTAACACAATTAAATAGTACGAAAGCACAAGAGAACAATTTAGTTTCCACGCGCTAGCCATTTATTTATTGGCTTTTATTACTTTTAAGATATGGTTTATTTGCTTAAACAGTGGGAACCTTGTGTCACTATGTTTGAAAAAAAAAGTTTTCATTAATAACCTATTTAGAGGCTAAAAATTCCACCCATGCATGGGCATGGGTGGAATTTTTAGCCTCTAAATAGGTTTTTAAAACTGTCCTCAGCACGGGTTAGTGCAACAAAAAGAATATTTCATTAAATTAAATGATTAATTGAAGTTTTTTTTTCAACGACAATAATAATTAATCAAAGCTTCCACACAACACATTCGCTTGGTCCTGGTTCTAATTTTTTCAACGACAATAATAATTTTTTATTTTATTTTATTTCCACTTATACCTATCTTCACAGGCTTAGCCTAATTCGATTGGTATGAAACATACAATTTCCAAAATATCTTATGTCTAACAACTTACTAACTATTTAATTTAATTAACTTATTATCCCTATAATTCACATACTACCAATCAACATAAGTGTTCCCTATAGCACAGCACAAACAACGCTGCTCTCTTAATTAATCGTTACTTCCACACAACACAATCGCTTGGACCTGATCGCAAAACTAGGATATCCTGTGATATGGTAACTAGAGAAGAGCGGGTGATCGTGCTCTTCCACTATAAAAGGAAATTTCCCGCCAGGCAGATCGTAAGCCTGGGGACGGCCGGTCCGACTGATATTCGTCGGACGTTATATTTAGGGTATGTCATGTGAAACATTTTGCTTGCGCGATGCAGGAATGTTGGAGTTTATAGTGCGCGCGCAGAGTTGACATGTGCTCGCCACATCACTCCCCTTCAAGACCGTAGCTACGCATAGCTAGGTCTGATAGGAATCGAAGTCTGTGCTCTAAAGCCTGCAAGTGCCAGGAGGCGCTGAGTCAGTGAGTCGACTAGCGGTTGAGGTTGTTCGGCGGCTAACAGTCACTTCACCGGCGACAGTACCATGGGGACCGCGCATGTGGTAGGAACCGGTGAAGACTGCTGTACCACTGGCAACGTGCGCTGTTGCTGTGTGGCTTCCGTGCCGAGGGGTTGGAGGAGGTCACCATCAGTACCAGTAGTCGGTGCGTTGACTGTAGTGGAACTGATGAGGTGAGAGGGAAGAGGATGCTGGCCTTGCTTTGAGACTGATTGTATGTGGGGTGCTGCGAGAGCGAAGGAAGGTTGACAATGTTCTGTCGGGGGTCACCACTATAGAGAAGAGCGGGTGATCGTGCTCTTCCACTATAAAGGGAAATTTCCCGCCAGGCGGATCGTATGCCTGGGGACGGCCGGTCCGACTGATATTCGTCGGACGTTATATTTAGGGTATGTCACGTGAAACATTTTGCTTGCGCGATGCAGGAATGTTGGAGTTTATAGTGCGCGCGCAGAGTTGACATGTGCTCGCCACAGTAACCATGCAAGGATATTACAAACATGGAAACACCCAGACTGAAGGCATTTCTAGTGCCATAGTGTACGATGTCTATAACGTCCACTTTCCAAATTAACCATGCATTAGCAAATCTCTGCTATGTATTAGACACGATTTATAAGCCAGTGTTATAAGAACCTACAGAAGCGCACCCATATTGTGGAATCACTAATAAACTGAAGTTAAATTAACTAGTGCGTTTTAAACTTTTTTTATCATCTTGACAAACGTATGGTGGGTGAGGTGCCGTAAACTTAGCGCCAAACTATACACATATGTAAATAAATAATGTTTTTATCCCGTAAAATTTTGCTAACGAATTTGATATCACCCTGTAGTCAGTGGAAGTGCAAGAGTCAAGCCTGGGCCGAGTTTCACAAAACTACAACTCATAGTTTATTACGACAATTCAATGTACATTGCGTAGCTTAGTCGTACTACTTTTCAACTTCGTGTTTCTCTGACGATTTGAATAAATGTCTTCTTTCTTTCTTTCTTCTTTCTTTGTTGATCTGTGGGTAATCGAATAAGCGGTGGTAGCCTAGTGGTTAGAACATTTGACTCGGAAGCGAGAGACCCAGGTTCGATTCCCAGTGCGGTCATGTACCTATGACTTGTACATTTGTGAAGTTATGGTAGCAATACTACTCGCTAACTGTGAAGGAAAACATCGTGAGGAAACCTGAGTGTCCGAGCTATTCACATTCCTCAGCGCTTGAAATCGCCAATCCGCGGTGGGCACGCGTGGTGATTAAGTCCATACTCTCTCTCTGAGAGAAGGCCTGTGCCCTACAGTGGGACGTAGATAAGCTGCTTACATTACATAACATGTAATCAACTTTGCAATGTAGATCAAATTGACATAGTAAAACATTAATTGTAGATCTATGAGACAGGTCCCTGATGGAACCAGCTACCCAGATACCCAGTCTGTAGGTACTGGGTGCTCTCTCGGCGTCCAATACCGAACAGATTGACGTCACAATTTCAAACTGAGCAGACAATGGCCGACAATTATAAACGTAATCTATTGCCGAAATTCGAGTGCTAGATCAACCTAAGGCCGGGGTCAGATTGGAAATGAAGATAACATCAAATCACGCCTCTATCCCGGAGGGGTAGGCAGAGACCAGGGTCTGCCACTTGCCACGATCCTGACAGATCTCTTTCGCTTCAACAACATTCTTTAGTCGTTGCATGCACGCACGCCGGTTTCGGGCACGTCTTATCTTGCCGTTTGGAAAGCATTTATTTAACGCCAATAAATGTACTCCTAGTAGGAACTACGCATAGGGGCACTGTATTCGGTTCTACAAGACGATTGCTCAAGATATACCTATTAGAGTTACCTCCGACGCTGTTTAAAACATTGTGCTAAGCACACTCTGCAAAAAGCCTACTACATTACATTATAGATATTACATTATACATAAAGATGTCTGGTGTTAAAAAGTAGATCACTGTTTATAGGTATTTGTGAGTTCGAATTGTCGAATTGTATTTTTATGAGACTCTGCCCTGCCAGCGTATGACGTCTGTTATGTCGTCGCGCCAACGACGGTGTTTGTGTCAGTGTATACATAAGCAGCCTATATGCATCTCACTGTAGGCTACAGGCCTTCTCTCAGGGAAAGAGTGTAGGCTTAATCACCACGCGTGCCGACCTCGGATTGGCGATTTCAAGCGCTGAGGCATGTGTAGCTCAGACATTCAGGTTTCCTCACCGTCAGCGATTGGTATTGCTACTACTAACTTCACAATGTACATAACTTAGAAAACAAAGTCATAAGGTGCATGCCCGCACTGGGAATCGAACTTGGGTCTCTCGCTTCCGAGTCCAATGCTCCACCCACTAGGCTTCACCCACGCTTCATAAGTCAGTGTATACCTGCCCTAAATCCGTGAACGTTAGTGGGCCAAGACAATCGATATCGTCTGCTGTTAATTAAGGAGCCACCTAGTCTAACGAAGTGCCCTAGAGTTCGGGGATTTGTCAAGGGCATTCTGATTTATAGGTACAGTCAACACCACATCAACCTTTACGCGAGAACAGTGGATTCTTTTAAGCAATTAATGCCTGTACGTAATACAGAGAAGTTTATAAAGAGGTTCGGAATTTCGCCGATGCCTGCACTTGCCCATTAGCTGGGTTGGGAGAGCGTTGGCACGGTTAGCCACAAGTCGCGGGTTCAAGTCCCGGCATGGGTGTAATTTTTAGCCTCTAAAAAGGTTTTTAAAATTGCCCTCAGAACCGATTAGTGCAAAAAAAAAGAAAATAAAGCAATAAAGTGTCAACCAACAAAATGTCAAAAAAATTTCGTTTGGTTTGGAACGATTTTTCTAAACAAAATTCTGAAAAAACACTTAACACAAACCTACTTTCAGGCTTAACACATTTCGCAATAGTGTTGCATGTTTCATAACATGGAATTATAGGGAGGTAAGCGCCATTTTCTTTTTAGTAATAATGACTTTTTCACACCTCCTGCTCGACAATGCCTTATTACGTACCGTCAAATATCATCGTAAAGCATGGCCTTGTCTCTCGAGGGCAATAATAATGAAGAATTTCCCTAGGGAATAAAGTGATTTGAATTTAGAATGTCAAAATTCGCATGAAAACTATGGAGAAGCCCCGCATTGCAATTCGAAATTCGAATTGTTGTTCGAAACTCACCTCTTTTTTTTCTTTTTTTTCTGAAATACTGTGTCCTGTGACCGCGCGAAACACCAACAAAAAAAAGAAAAAAAGGCGCGAATTGCAAATACGAATTTAAAAGTTATATTCAATTTAAGTTGCTAAGCCGTAAAAGAGTGTGGACTTTATATTTAATTTCAGGTTTTAATACATATTTTCAACTTATGCAGCCCTGTCTTTTTATTGTCTCCCAGATGGTGTGAAAAGTAGAGTATTCACCTCTGGAATAAAACATGTCTTAGTCTCGGGCGGTATGAACCCCTCGCTTCACTCAAGACTCTACATAACTCCCTCGCTTCGCTCAGGAGTTAAAATTTAACTCCCTCGCTGCGCTCGCGAGTTAACTCGGAGTCCTTCGCTCCGCTCAGGGTTCAATATGCCGCCCATGACATAATACATGGTTTTATTCCCTTAGTGCATAATCTACTATTGGACCTTCACACATTATTGTGAAACTTGCTTTATACAGTTCTCGTTATATCAATAACCGAGCTTCGCTTTAAAAGACAAATTAGATAGTGGCAAAAAAAGTGTTAATTCAAAATAAACAAGAACTACGACTTAATTAACGTTACATGTTAAAATAGGTCAATAGTTTTGGAAAAACTTACATGCCTTGGAAAATAATTGCCACTTAGCATAGTCGTCAGCACTTCTTTTAAGTTCAGTCTGTGCAAGTTTTGCCCTGCAATAGGTGAACAGTAAATGGCTTCAGACAAAAACTATCGGTTATTTTTTCTTCTTCATACTTCTCCCCGACACTTTTATCCTAGAGTCAATCTAATTTCGGTACCTTTAATTCAAGAAGGCGGCTCGCGGCTCGAACCATGGGATTTTTATAGCGACCCACTTACCTGAATTACAACATCATACAACATTATACAACATTAGGCAGCCGTCTGTACTATTAGGTTAAGGAATACATACGTACATACATAATCTCACGCCTGTATCCCAGACGGGTAGGCAGAGACCCGGGATTGCCACTTGCCACGATCCTGACAGATCTATTTCGCTTCCCCAACATTCATTAGTCGTCGCATGCGCGCAAAGAAATAATAAGAAATATCTGAGCAATTTCCTTTTTTATGTATAACTAGATGACCCCGTGAACTTCGTATCACCGACGTCAACCGTTTTTTTCTTCTCACCGTTTAAACCTTCCCTGGACTTCCACAAATATATAAAAGCCGTTCTCGAGTTTTAGTGAGACTAACGAACAGCAATTCATTTTTATATATAAGAGATAAAGTGTTCTCTATCTATCTATCTATGCATCAAAACCATTTATTTTCCGTCTATTGGAACGCAAAGGCCTTTACATGCCCTCACGCACTGGAGGAAATAAATTATTTAGATCAACTGGAACCGAGTCTACACCAATCAGCGTTGGAATTAGATTATATATAAGCAGCCTATGTACGTCCCACTGTAGGGCACAGGCCTTCTCTCAGAGAGAGAGAGAGTACGGGCTTAGTCACCACACGTGCCTACCGCGGATTGGCGATTTCAAGCGCTTTCAATTAGATTGACAACATATATTTTATCTGCTTGCTAAGCGTATTTTGCATTATATCAAATGGTAATTTAAATAATGGACAAACGGATAAATGGACAAATTGGCTGCCCTATTCACTACATCTTTTATTATTCACGCCTCGAATAAAGTACAATTAGTTGCAAAAGACCTATTAGCGAAAAAATCGCAGCACTCCGCCCCGACAAGATTAATGGTTTGTCAAAGTTAGCTAATTTTCGGAGTAGCATCTTTTAATGAATTTCCGTTTCGGGATGGAAAGAGATGGACGACCTTTCTATGTGTTATGTGAAAAAAACTTTCAGAAAGATGTGGTAACTGCAGCTAAGATTAAAATAACGTCTTATTTTCTTTAGTCCAAACAGTCGAACAAGAATAGAATATTCTGTTCAAGCTTTGTACATGAAGATCTACTTATTGAACTGTAGTTTTCTTGTAATCTTTTTCGAGCACAGCACCAAATTACGACTGCCTCGTTAGTCTAGCGGTGTCACGGTTGCTTACCATGACAGAGGTCGTGGGTTCGATTCCCACTGGTTCGTCATCATCATCATCATCAGTCATTTTACGCCCACTGCAGGACATAGGCCACCCTCATGGTTTTCCCTAACCATGAAGGGTTTTGCCATAATCGCCACGCTTGGCAGGCGGGTTGGCGATCGCAGTATGCAGTTGGAATCTCAGGAAGACGCTGCTGCCCGTCTCCTGGTAATTTATTTCCTTAGAAGGAAATGGAGTGACGCTATTCTTAATCCGGCACCACACGGATTGCTGGTGTACATTTGTAAAAATGGCCTCAGTTTACTATAAAACGGGGTGTAGAGGCTCAGAACGCTGAGTAAATATTTTAGCTACAAAGTAACATGATGCAGTGACCAAGCGCGGACGACTGTGTCCAGCCAGTCGTCTCCCGAACCTCTCAGAGAATAGTTGTTCTAATTCTAAATTGTATCTTTCTGTGTAACCTACAGTGTAAACCAATTTATCCGTGTAATTATTCGAATCGATATTTTATTTGTGCAAAAGAACTATAAACTGGTAAGTCACCCCACAAGGGTATCCTAGTTTGGGACCTGGACAACACAATGTAGTATCATACACAGTGTTGTACATAGGCCTCCCTCGTGGTTTTCCAAGCTTCCCGCATCCAGCGACTCCCCGTCACCGTAACCAGGTCGTCAGACCATCTGGTGGGGGGCCTGCCCACGCTGCGTCGTCCGGTCTGCGGTCGCCAGGTCAGAACGTTTCCGCCCCAACGGCCATCAGTTCTCCGAGCTACGCGCCCCGCCCACTGCCACTTCAACTGAGCAATACTTCGAGCTATGCCATGATTCATTACTATTGCCGCTATAACAACAAATACTAAAAACACAATAAAATAAATATTAAAGTTTATTTGCCGTTTTTTGCTCGATATTAAAACGGGAACGGGTAGACGCTTGGAATATTTACAGAATATTTAGTATTTCCTTTAAAAATAAATAATTAAAATAAAATAACTGTTTAAGGGGGCTCCCACACAACAAACGTGATTTTATTGCTCGATATTAATAACGGCAACTACCTGTTGACACTTGAAATATTCAAATGTTGTATAGATAATGGCACAGAACCCTTTGTGCGCGAGTCCGACTCGCACTTTGCCAGTTGTTTTATTATTATTAATTAACCTGTTGTGTGTAATTCTTTGTTCGTAATTTTTCAAATAAAGTTTTATTCTATTCTATTCTTCGCCCCATCTTCGTCCTACGTCTCACCTGGGTGACCGTCGCTTTAGAATTTATAAGTATTGGCAGTTGCACGTTAATGCATGTACACATCACGTGTAAACAGATCGCACCTAGAACAAAGGCGCGTGTCTGGTGACGCACTTTGTTTCCCCTGGTAACTGTCATTCAGTATTTAACCCCCAGTCGCTGGTTATCAATAAACTGGGGTTGTGACTGGGTTAACTTTGCCTCAAACTAAGATTGGAAGGACGTTGTTTTTATACCATAGTACACATAGAATAACGAGAAAAAAATACATATTTTCGGGGATCTACAGGTCCCAACAATTTGCGAGCGATTTGAAAGCGACGCGACTACGCAGTGAGCTAGCCACGCAATCGCCGCGCAATCGCATCGCTTTCAGATCACTCAAATTGCTAATGTGATAGGGCTGTAATATAAAAATTTATTCATCATCAGCCATTTGACGCCCACTGCAGGACACAGGCCTCCCTCGTGGTTTTCTAACCATGAAGGGTTTTGCCATAATCGCCACGCTTGGCAGGTGGGTTGGCGATCGCAGTATGCGGTTAGAATGTCAGGAAGATGCTGCTGCCCGTTTCCTGGTTATTGATTTCCTTAGTCGCCTTCTACGACATCCACGGAAGGAAATGGAGTGACGCTATTCTTAATCCGACCCCACACGGAATAAAAAACTTATTGGATTTAATTTATCCATTGAATTCGAAACGTTTTGTCCGAAATTCAATATTTATTATTGTTAATAAGGGTGTACACTCATAATAGCATTATTTTAAGAGACAACTCAATTATTGACCAACGCTTCATACATTATGAGGCGGTAAGGCTTGTGATGTCATACATAGTTCGAGCTTGATTTGTATGACAGGTTTGCGTACCACGTGAGTTAGATATTGTATTAATCTGTAGAATTCTAAATGGCCGAACAGGACCACCATGACTATGGCTTTTAATTGTTCTTTTCCATGTAATCTAACGGGTTAAAGAGTTATCTATCTACCTTGAAAAGTGTTAGTAGAGAAATAAATTAACCTCGATTTTATTATCTTTTAGCATGGCCTCTCCAGTGAGATTAAAATATTCATTGTGCAAGTTCTCCATTATCACCTTTTCAATTCAATTCAATTATTTCAGACGTACGTCCATCCATACAGCATAAAAAAGATAAGATAAGATAAGAATATTCTTTATTGTACACCGGAAAAAATGTTACAGAAACAGCAATGACAAAAGAAAAGATACAATTGGCGGCCTTATTGTTAATAGCAATTTCTTCCAGGCAACCTAATATCGGAGAATTTGCCGAAGGAGAAATAGACACGGGTAGTCGGTGTAAATACGAAATTAATAGACATACATATACGTAGTAATAATAATAATAAACATTTATATAAAAGTGTATCAATTAACTAAAACAGTTATTAACAAATTAATCTGTAGAATTGTAAAGGACCCGATCGAGCTACCATAACAATGGTTTTTAATTGTTCTTTTCAATAATCTAACAGGTTCAAAATAATCACTAAGAAAAGAAATTATTTTCTTAATGTCACCACATTAATCTTTTCGTCTAAACACAGTTTACGTAGTAATTCAATACTTTCTCTGAGAGAAGCACTATTAGTCTTGCCTATACCGTGGCCTTGAGGTTACTCAAGGCAAGACTTTTTAATTTCAAGTGAAGCTTCGGGGCAAAGGCAGTAGCCCCGTCTACTGAGTAAAACACTAAGATAGGCTAAGATGAAATAAAGCAAACAACCCTTCCGTCAGCCAGCTTTGTCCCTTCACTCGCAATCTCGAGTAATTTCTTAAAAGTCTATTTCCATTTTTCAACGTAGCAATTTACGTATCCATCTATCCGGCCCTGATCGGGGACAAAAAGAAAAATAATATTCTAAAGTGCGCTCCCGGCTCGATTGTTTTTAAGCGCGTAGCGGGACGTAGATAGACCGTTGTGCAATGTTTCTTGAAAAGTTTATAGAATACTTTTTAGACATAGACATAATTTATTGGTAATATTCATTACATAGAAGAAAGAAAGAAAGAAGCTGTGGTAACCTAGTGGGTAGAACATTGGACTCGGAAGCGGGGGACCCAAGTTCGATTCCCAGTGCGGGCATGTACCTATGACTTTTCTTTCGAAGTTATGTACATTTGTAAAGTTATAGTAGCAATACAACTCGCTAACGGTGAAGGAAAACATCGTGAGGAAACCTGGGTGTCTGAGCTATTCACATACCTCAGCGCTTGAAATCGCCAATCCGCGGTGGGCACGCGTGGTGATTAAGCCCATACTCTCTCTCTCTGAGAGAAGACCTGTGCCCTACATTGGGACGTATATAGGCTGCAAATTCAATTGAATACAGAAAAATGACAAAAATGTTTACTTTTGTGTTTTATTTATTTATTTATTCATTAGTAGGTTGCATAACAGCATTTTACTCTAAAGATTGTTAGCGAGAAATAAATGGCCTAAATATAAGAAATTATTTTGAGATTTCACGGCTGCATAAGCATAAGCAGCCTATATACGTCCCACTGTAGGGCACAGGCCTTCTCTCAGGGAGAGAGTATGGGGTTAATCACCACGCGTGCCCACCGCGAATTGGCGATTTCAAGCGCTGAGGTATGTGAATAGCTCAGACCCTCAGGTTTCCTCACGATGTTTTCCTACACCGTTAGCGAGTGGTATTGCTACTATAACTTCAAAAATGTACTTAACTTAGAAAACCAAGTCATAGGTGCATGCCCGCGAAATCGAACCTGGGTCTCTCGCTAGGCTTCCACCGCTCTATTCACGGATAATAGAATTTTTGTGACTAACTTAATAATTTTTAATAGAGACTTAAAACAAAAGTCCAAAGGCCAAAAGCGTTATTTCGCGATAAAAACAATTCCAAGTTTATTTATTAGATAAGCTGTTGGCCCGTTTATAAAACATTTTTGCTTAATAAGTATAATGTCATTACAAGTTTTAGTCTTATCTTTAGCCATTTAGAGGCTTAATTTTATTCGCGTTTTACATTAGAAAAATGTCCAACTTCTAGACTTATAAAACCTAAAAATAGTTAAGAGTGAAAACACCTTTATATGTATACCAATAAAGATTTTATCTCTAATGTATGAGAGGACACATTTGTGACACCCGAGCAACACTTCTGTGCATATCGGGACAAATGTGGAAGTGTGTCGACGGAGCTTAGTGAAATACCCCGTAATCTTCTTTACATATGAGAGAGACATTTTTTAGTCTATTTTTTAACCATTTGCTTTCATTTGTTTACTTTCTTGAGCTCTTAACACCCGCTTGTGTATATCCTTGACAGATTCTAAAGAGATATAAGAAAATAAGAAAGATAAGAGTGGTCGACTGGTAGAAAATGCTTATAGCATTTAGTCCGCCACATTGCCATTGTATTTTTTACTTATGTGCAATAAACGTATTAATAATAATGATAATAAAACTATATTCTTCTGGCTCACATACTCGTAGTATAAACGGCAGTACGGTGTCAACAAGAGGTAAATAGTATTTTCTGAGACTAACTCGAGCACTAGACATAATAAAACTGATTTTTAACGGATATTAACTCGTTTACTTTTCCATTTCACAATTTTCCGACGTTTCGGTACTTTTGCAAGTGCCGTGGTCTCGGTAGACTGAGGTGACAAGCGTCTTTTTGAAAGCATTAACCCTCGGCAGAAATTATTAAGTTACGTTCCAAAAATATTTTGGCAAATTTTTAAAATTGAAATCGACACTACAATGATTTTATATAACTCAAAAATACTGGTTATTAGTTATTGAAGTTTAAATTCAATCCAAAAAACAATTATTATTTTATATAAACTCAAAACTATTGATCATTAGTTATTGAAATTAAAATTAAATCTACAGTTACACTTCTAGCAAGGGGGTCTCATGCACTTAAGCACTGGTTCCCAATTCCCATGCTGTAGCTATGTTCCAACGACGATCTCTATTGGAACATAGCTAGGATACCAAATAGAAATAACAATGGCGTAATAAAATTTTGGCAATTTTAATAGGAGAACATTTCCACGATGGTGTTAAAGAAACTGGATTGAATCATACAGCCTGGTGACACACGGACGGACGGATGGACGGACAGCGGAGTCTTAGTAATATGATCCCTTACCCTTTGGGTACGGAACCCTAAAACCAAAATCATGCCGAGGTACATGCCGGGATTCAAACCCACGGCCTCCCGAACGAGAGGCCGGCGTTCTACCGCGGCGCTACCAACGCGACCTTATTGAAATGTCTCAATTACAATTCGTAATTTGTATCCGACTGACAGTTACCAGTTCAAGCAGTCAAGTTCGGGTTAACTGTCTAACTTTGCACGGTTTAAGTAGCTCAGCGTAATGGTTATGTTGCGGGCTCTCTTCACAAGTCCACGGCTAACGGCAGTTGGGATCGCTTCGAGTGTAATTGGCGAGGTTGCTTATTGCTTTGTTTATTGTAAAGACCTCTTACGTCGTTCGGCCGCTTTGGTTCGTGAATTGTGTGTGAATCGTTTAAATATCAGTTTACGTTTGATTTGGTAACATAAGCAGCCTGCATACGTCCCACTGTAGGGCACGGGCCTTCTCTCAGAGAGAGAGTATGGGCTTAATCACTACGCGTGCTCAAGCGCTGAGGTATGTAAATAGCTCAGACACTCAGGTTTCCTCACTATGTTTTCCTTCACCGTTAGCGAGTGGTATTGCTACTATAACTTCACAAATGTACATAACTTAGAAAATAAAGTCGTAAGTACATGCCCGCAGTGGGAATCGAACCTGGGTCTCTCGCTTCCGAGTCCAATGGTCTACCCACTAGGCTACCACCGCCAGATTTGGTAAACTGGTCTTGTAAATATAGGTATCTCACAGGTCCCATCTATAGATATTGTTACAACCAATCAATCAATATATTTATTTGTAAGCACAGATAAATTGTACATTTATGTTATAAAATATAAAAGTCGCGCTATGTTTCGGCTTTGGGCGTACAAACTTAATTCATATTGTAATGAAAAGCATGTGAAATAAAATGTCACTATATTCTAATATATAAAAATCTCGTGTCACAGTGTTTGCTATCGAACTCCTCCGAAACGGTTTCACCGATTTTTACGAGTTTTTTTGTGTATTAAATATTTGGCAGGTCTGAGAAAAGGTCGTAGGCTAATTAATATGGCAAAACAACGTTTGCAAGGTCAGCTAGTTGTCATTATAAAGTTAAGGTAAACAAAATACACAGCATTCGAATGGATCTCTGTGCAGATGAGCGCAAACCTCAAGTAATTGTCTGTTTTTAGGAAGTTTTGAGTAAATATGTAACTCATTTGATGATTTCCATCTCAGAACAGTATCAGGCAATAGTGTTCTTATACTTTAGAGAAAGAAATCGCCAATTCATGGTGGGCACGTATGCTGATTAAGCTCACACTATCTCTTTCTCTCTCTCTCTCTTTCTCTGAGAGAAGGGCCGTGCCCTGCAATGGCATGCATTTAATTCAAATTGGACCTTATTCAACACCGAACTAGTTGCGTGCTAGTCTGAACACGTGACATAAATTGAATCTGATCAGAGTAATGCTGTTACCAAATTAGACCTGAATCACTCGTCACACGACAATTAGTCACTCTGAGACACTCACAAGAGCAATATTATTCAGAGAAGACGGTAAAGTTACGTATACCCTCCCCCTTTGTACAAGTAACAATATGTGCCAATGCAATTATCTTAATGTTTTCTTGATAAAATTTGCCTCTAGTCGAATATTTGGATTAAGCAATGTCGGTCCATTCACAGGGTCAAAGTACTGTGAGAAAACCTGCGGGTACAGTTCACAGCGCAACAACCTCTACATACGTGTACTCTAATCACTTAAGAGACTTTGCAACAAAAAAAGTAAAGGTTACTGTCTTCGTCCACAGCTGCTGCACATAGGCCTCCTTCAAGTCACGCCACTTCTTTCTGTCCTTAGCCATCCTCATCCAGCCGCTGCCAGCAATCTGCCTCAGATCGTCGGTCCAGCGAGCTGGTGCATGTGCGTTTGCCGGTTGGTGACATTTCGTCGCCTCTGGAGTATGTAAATACTAAATTACTAACAAATCATCATCATCAGCCATTTGACACCCACTGCAGGACATAGGCCTCCCTCATGATTTTCATAATCATGTGGGGTTTTGCCATAATCGCTACGCTCGGCAGGCGGGTCGGCGATCGCAGTATGCGGTTGGAATCTCAGGAAGACGCTGCTGCCCGTCTCCTGGTAATCGATTTCCTTAGTCGCCTTCTACGACATCCACGGAAGGCAATGGAGTGACGCTATTCTTAATCCGGCGCCACACGGAAATATATTACTATATATTACTCCAGATTACTATACTCACTTGGAGGTCCAAGTGATGTGGTTGTTTATTTATTTATTTTATTTTATTAGAAGGTGAAGAAACAGATACAAGTACAATTAAACATTTGAAAACAAACAGATATAAATAAAATCTAGAGTAGGTACTGCATCTTTAGACCTTTACACTGAGAAGTATATAATAAGATGACGCTAAAACAATAGGTGCTGTACTTAAATTAATATTAATTAGCAAAAGGTTACCCTACAACTTAAAAGATAATTGAACTTACGTGAAACTACGAGTTCTTTATACATTTTTGATAAAAAAAATGTTGTAATATTGCAAAGGAATAAATGATTTTTGTATCTACAAGCACCTTTAGGACTTGCGTGTGCAAGGTCACAGGTTCGTTTCTCGGTCAGTACACTTTGCCGAGTGAATAAATTACTTCATTATGAGATTATCATCGTTGTTCTTTGAGGGCGCTCTCTCGGAAGGGTGTTAGAAAGTTACTGTAAGATTAGGGTTGTTTAGCAAAAGTAATTTTCAATACTATTTAGTGCCATTATTAGGTAGGATTTTAGAGAGAGAGAGAGAGAGAGAGAGAGAGAGAATGCGCAAAGCCGTAGCAGTTGAACATCATTCACGCTGGTATAGCTATTTGTGCTGTTTCCTGTATTCGTTACTTATGTTACGGTAAAAGAACGTTTAGCTATTACAAACTATTGTAAAACACATATTATTATGTATCTTGGAAGAAACCTGGCTACCCATAGCACAGGGAATCCTAGTTTGGGCGCCAGTAACCACTTTTTTTAACCCTTTTCTCAATAAAGTTTTTTAATTCTTCTTCATTTTCATTAAATTACATAAACTAACCCCTGTATCCGGAAGGGGTAGGCAGAGACCAGCGTTAGCCACTTGCCACGATTCTGACAGACCTCTTTCGCTTCGTCAACATTCATTAGTCGTTGCATGCACGCACGCCGATTTCGGGTGGTTTTTGTCTTGCCCTTTCCTAATATATCCCCTATTTGGTCAAAGTATATCGTCCTGCGACGTCTCTTAACGGCTCTTGAGTCCACATTCGCTGGAATCATTTACGTGTTTCCGTAACGTAAGTGAATGGAGTCCATGAGAGCTAATCGCAACTGTATCGCATTTTTTTAAGTTACAATCCCACACAAATCTCGGACATATTCAGTTATAAATAGTACTTCCTGCAGTATTTTTTAAACCATCTCAGACCGTCGGATTCCAGTAAAAACTGCTTTAATATCACAATTAATTCAACGAAGTCTCTATCGATTTAGTTCAGAGCGGCATCCAGTGTAACAAAACCTTTGTGTTAAACCATTGTCTTCGACATAGCAGGTCAAGATGTTTCCAAGACAAGAATAGCTTGGAACTAAATCAGCTTTGACTTTTCGAACTGCTTTTGTTTGAGGAATTTTATTGTCTGCGACAGTAAAGTTTTGAGGCGGATTTCATATCTCTCTGCTGCTATTTTGTTAAATTTGACGGGCTCTGTGGATGGACCGGCATTTCAAGGGTTCGCAGTCCATTTCGCCTTGTCCGTCCGTGGATCTTTTTGTCTGTGAGTGGCTTAGTACAGAGACGCTTAGTTCTAGAAAGCTGAAATTTGTCACATACTCGTATTATTACATAATAAGTCATGCCGATAAAACGGACCAATAATATCGTAAAATTTATTTTTAGACAGAGTTACTCTTCTACATCAAAATAGGGATGATTTTTTTTTTAATTAAGAAGTTGTCAGTTTTGTATAGCAGGTGTAAAATTAAATGTTAATATCAATATTTCTTGTACGAAATTCTACACTGCTCGAAAGTATTGGGACACGAGCAGTGAAGGGTTTTGGCCGGGTTTAAGTTTTGTCTTTATTGCTGTGATAGGTTAAATAAATCCGTGAAAATGTCTTTTGCTGTTGTAAGGCAACAGACAGGGTTTACAGATTGACATTGATCGATGAAGGAGAAAAGGTATTTAATTTTGCTTTGCAATGCAATATAACTTAAAGAGACAAGCTTTTATTATATAGATAATATTTATTGTAAATATTACAATTAATTTTGTTACTAATGTTATTTCATATTAAGATGTATTATATGAAGCAATATAATTCAAGTAAAATAAACTTTAGTACTTAAAAAAATTATAAGATAATTTGATTTTCTTATAATTTTTTAATAATGATGTCGGTGAATTTGGTCCTCTGCCTTCATAATTAGTGAGTGCTATTTTCATCCATCCCACTGTAAGTCACTAAAGCCTTGTCTTTCTGTCATCATAATTTGTCTCTTCTCTATGAGAGAAAACTTCTCTTTCTGAGAGAAGACTTGTGGATTACAGTGGCTATAGATTGTTAATCAAAATATGCAAGTCATTGAGCCATTGAAATAAGCAGCGTTTTCTAATAATAGGTAATTATCACCAAAAATAGGAGAAACGTAATATTATAGTCAGTTATAATAACGTTTTCTCTAGAATTATGATTTCAACGTAATTGTAAGTAGGTAGGTACACTCTGAAGCGAGAAAATCATCATCGGTGCTGTACACCGTCGGGGCTTTTGACAAATTGCCAAGTAGGTGGGTATAGTTGACTGGAGGAAGATGATTTTTAGTAATAAATCCGCCAATTATTATTGTATTACAGGGTTACCACTAAAATGTACAGTTAAGAGTTTCCATAAAAACGCATAGAATAATAATTTTATGAAATGTAAAAAAATGTGCAAAACAAAATAATTTAAAAGTGTTAGAACAATTCTGCTGTTTGAAAATATCGCATTTTTGGAACATCACTGAATATATTTGTTTATTTGTATGTAATCTCCGTGTTCAATAAATATGTTTTAGTGTATTACAAAAACAAGATATTACATGTTATTGATAAAACATATTATTCAACATGTTTCTTTATTTTTGAAAACACTGAATGCTGATTGGCAAAATAACTAGATGTGTTTTCAGACTATGTTTTGCCTTACTTTTACATTGCATTTTTTGAGATGATAACATACCTTTAAAAACTTACACGCAGATTTCCTCACGAGGTATTCCTACTACTGCTTCAAAGTATACAACATGTTAATGAAAGAAAGTAATTCCATAAAACCGTTTGTACGATCTCGATTATTTATTAAACCACACAAAAAGACCGCGTGAAGTTTCTACGAAACCAAATAGAACTGAGAATTTAAAAATTTTTTTCTTCACCATCATCATCAGCCCACCTCTGCCCACTGCTGGGTATAGGCCTTTTCCCCATCACGCCATCTTTCGCGGTCTCTCGCCATTCTCATCCACCTCTGCCGATCTGACTACGTCGTTCGACCATCGAATGTTGGTCTGTTGACTTATTGGGTACAAATTACTTATAGATACTGAAGAAACACACACACACACACACACGAACAATTTAAGTTTTTTCATTAAATATAAACTTTCGTGCCAAAAGCACAATATATTAACAAGGTACATTAATTGAGTAAATTTGTGTATTGAAGTCTGTTGACCTTGAAAATGTAAAATGTTTTTCGGAGGAGCACTGCTTATCCTAAACCACAGGTTTTAACCTTTTTTAGGGAGCAGGGTACCACTGCCTTAGTGATAAGGTCACTGTAAAATGTTCCTTGAATAAATTATCTTATCTTATCTTATCTTATCTTATCTTATCTAAACAGACTTCTATTATTGCGCTATATCATTAACAAGTTTGTGTCTGAAATCGCTGAAAACCTGCTTATCATATATCCTACATTACCTTTTAAGGGAGCAGGGTACCTATTACCCGTGTAACTAGGGTCATATTTTGTGACATAAATTAACTTATTTTTATGGCGTGCGTTCTTTAAGCGAAAAGTGTGTCAGGATTATGGCAAGTGGAAAACCCTGATCTCTGTCTACCTCTCCGGGATACTGGTGTGAGTTTATATAATGGAAAGTTCGTTTGGCGTGAAATTTTAATTTTCATGAAATTTTTACTTTTTGCAGTCTGTACTTGGCACAGAGGTGCTCAGCGCCGCCGCAACACCGTGAGAGAATCCGACCATTGTTCGCCAGTAACGAGTTTCTCAGGGCTTTGGGTCACTAAACTAGCAAGGTCAAACTCTTGGCTTGGTCTGGCTTGATTTTATTTCTGCTTCAACCATAGACGTGCTAAATAAATACTAATACAAACTCCGGTCTTTATTAAGAGTTTCAGAACGGTCCGCTGAAACTTAAACGTGATATTTAGATACGATCTACGCAAAGCAATATTATGTTTGGCTCGTATCATATGTATGTAAGTATGTCCGATTCCATGTTCCCTTATAACTCCTTAAAGAATGGACAGATTGTGACAAATAATATCTCAATCGCTTCGTCATGTTAGTGCAAGTGTCATGCGCTATATAGAAACAGCATTAATCCAACAAAACTAAAAAAAAAATCACTGAATAGTCAAAAAATTTAATTAAAAATAAAAAATAGCAGCAGGCGGAACCCAAATTCAACAATGTAACTTGTTGCCTAGAATGGTTAATGCTCGCTCAGCTGTAGGGTTGTTGGATATTATTTTATTTCAGGTTTTTACTACGTAAAATGCAAGAAACTGCCTCTTGCTTGGGTGCAAGGACGTGTGTTGTATTCTTACAATCGATCACGACGCAATGAGGAATTTTGTGTTGTATTATTTATTAGGCAGACAAAACTGATATTAGCGGGTACATTATTAAGTTAACATCAAAGAGTATTAAAAATCAAGAGAATTTCTCAAAACTGTGCTCACAGCGTGATTTATGATACGTAGACGAATTATTTAGTCCACTTTATTTTTTATATTATATTATTCTCAAAGCTCGCATGCAGCAAGCCAGCAAATAAAATAAAAATAAAATAATAATAAATAAGTAAAATAAACGAAAATATTATTTAAAAACCGGCGAAGTGCGAGTCGGAGTCGTGCACGAAGGGTCCCTTACCATTACCTATACAACATTAGACACAAAAATAGAGAAAAAACCGCGAAAAATCACGTTTGTTGTATGGGAGCCCCCCCTTTAATATTTATAATATTTTAATTTAATTATTTATTTTTGAAGCGAATATAGAACTTAATATTCTGTAAATATGTCTACCTGTGAGTCTAACTGTTGCCGTTATTAATATCAAGCAAAAAACGGCAAAAACTACGTTTTTTGTATGGGAGCCCCCTTAAATATTTATTTTATTCTGTTTTTAGTATTTTTTGCAATAGCGGCAATAGAAATACATCATGTGTGAAAATTTCAACTGTCTAACTATCACGGTTCACAGACAGACTGACGGACAGTGAAGTCTTAGTAATAGGGTCCCGTTTGGCACCCTTCAGGTACTTGACCCTAAAAACAATACGAAGAAAGAACAGGTTATTCGAGCCATTAAAACTTTTCCCAAATTCCGGCTTCAAGAGTCCTATCATCAACCTGCCGCTGCGCAGCTGTTGAGTCGGCGGAAAGTCAAATACAAATTCAAATAAAAAAAAAATCATTTAAAGTAACACAGAAACTATGACTTATTGAACGTTACAAGTAACACTAGGTGTCCTTTTCAAAATCTAGATCATTTGGAGAAAACACACTCCAAAAAAACTCCAAACTTATTTTTTTTAAACATGTTCCTTAATTAAAAGAGTTTATGTAATATTCTAAAACTTAGAACTTATGCATTGAACTGGCTTTAATTCCAGACATCTTTGTCGTCTAAATAATCTTTAATGTTATAATAGCCCTTTTGGCAGTGCGCTTTACACATTTTTCGAACTGTACTTCTGGCAAGCTTATTACATCTTCAGGAATCTTATTGTAGAAACGTGCGAGTATAAAATGCCCCACAAAGGATGTATTTGTATTAGCCTTTGCCAGTCTAAATCTTAGGAACGAAAGTTTCTGTTTATTTGTAGTAGTTACATTCTATTGGCTACCTACAGTTTTAAAATTACTGATATTTTTCCTGACGTAAATAATAATCTCATAGATATACTGATAGCGGTCATTTGGGGGAAAAGGCATATCTTACTCTATAGGTCTTTCCTATAGACTCAACGTTATCGTCTGACCTGTTCGAACAAGACGTGTATCCGCGGATTAAATCTGCCTATTATTTTATTAAGACTTTAATAAAGAATACACGATTCTTCACATGACGCACTTCTAATACCACCTACAGGAGCCCCTTGCCAGTAACAGATCCTAATAATTCTACAGACCACACCTAAACCGGAATTGCTCGCGAGCTTCGAGCTGCACAAAAAACGGGCGAGCGCTCACCGCGGGGATTTACCAAATTAAGGGCCATTTCTCACGGGCCCAGTGTTATGTCGGCTCGTTAGTGCCGCACTTCCAAGGAGCTCGGGCCTTGCTCTTGAAGCGAAAGGAGGTACGCAACCCGGCAAATGTTTATTTAAAAAGTAGAGGGAGATTATGGACTTAATGACCATCTTGTCCATCTTGGCGATTTCAAGCCCTGACGTGTGTAAGTAAATCAGACACTGAGGTTTTGTCACAGTGTGTTACATCACTTTTAGCGGGGAGTATGCTACTACAAATTCACAAAAGTAAACGCTAGGAAGGCAACGCAACCCAGCACTTAACGCATGTAAAGTAACGGTCTATCCAATACGCTATCCTGAACATTGCACAATTCGAATAGTAATAATTCTGATTCGTTCTATTTAACAGTCGCTCATTATGATCCTACCTGCCGGTTTCTGAATCGATAATTTCACAGAGAAAATACTTATTAGTTTATTTCTTCATCATCATCATCATTCAGCCACAAGAAGTCCACTGCTAGACATAGGCCTCCTCTATGAATTTCCAAAAAGACCGGTTGGAAGCGGCTTGCATCTAGCATCTTCCTGCCACTTGGATGAGGTCTTCTGTCCATCTTGTGACTGGTCGTCCTACGCTGCGCTTGCCGATATGTGGTCTCCATTCGAGAACTTTTTGGCCCCATCGGCCGTCTGTTCTGCGTGCTGTGTCCGCCCACTGCCATTTCAATTTTCCTTTCAGATTTCTCAAAACAGAATGAGACCGAATTATACTTTAGTATATGCTTAGTTCCGCGTGGCGCTGGATTAAGAATAGCGTCACTCCATTTTCTTCCGTGGATGTCGCAGAAGGCGACTGAGGAAATCAATTACCAGGAGACGGGCAGCAGCGTCTTCCTGAGATTCCAACAGCATACTGCGATCGCCAACTCGCCTACCAAGCGTGGTGATTATGGCAAAACCACCCATGGTTATGAAAACCCCGAGGGAGGCCTGTGTCCTGCAGTGGGCGTCGGGTGGCTGACGATGATGTACTTAGTATGGGAAGGCCCCACACTAGATGGTCTGACGACCTGGTTACGGTGGCGGGGAGTTGCTGAATGCGGGCGGCACAACACCGGGAAGCTTGGAAAACCATGACAGAGGCCTATGTCCTACAGTGGGCGTCAAATGGCTGATGATGATGACGATGATGAACTTAGTGATCCATTTCAATCCTTAACTCTAAAAGCGGCGCCGGCTGTAAGATATTTCACATAAGTATCTATTATTTTTGTAAAATTTGTGATAAATAAAACATTTTCCCTTTTACTTCCAAAATAGCCGTTTTCATTTTTTTTTTTTTTTTTGTAAAATAAATATGCATGTTAAATTCATTGTTTCATAAAAGCTCTCCGTTAATGCGACAAGATAGTAAAAATGTTACAGAGTAATTTTATAATGGGTTTTTTCAATGCCTCAAAATTTGTCTTTTGAAATGGAAATTGAAACCCTAAAATATTGTAGGGTGTTAAGAGTAAAGGAACTAGATCGTACCACGTGCAAGTAGGTAAGGCACCATAGAGCCTCTTGAGAGTAGTGTTGGCGATATTTTTTTACTTCTTTCGATAGCACGTCAGCCTTTACAATACCTAAGTATTTGCTATTTGCGCAAAACGCCGTAACTCTTTTGTAACTTGCCTTCTCTTTTGTGGAATAACGTGTAGAATTGTGGATACACGGAAAAATCTATTCTATTATTTTGTTTTTTTTTTCTCTTTTTTTAGGGTTCCGTAGTTGATAAGGAACCCTTATCATCATCAACCCATTATGTTGCCACCGAGGGGCACGGGTCTCTTCCCTGAGGAAGGTATAGGCCATACTCCACCACGGGGGCCAAGTCCGAATTGGTGGAGGCTTGTAGTTCAGTGGCTCGTCTTATAAATAAAATAAAATATATATTTAAGGGGGGCTCCCATACAACGTAGTTCTTTTGCCGTTTTTTCTCGATCTTTGTGTCTTATGTTGTATAGATGGTCGTGCCGGCCGTGCGAAATATTAAGAGCAAATTGGGAGGGCGCCCCCTCCCTTCTCCTGGCTAAACGGTTGATTGTAGAAACGTGAAAAATTTTAGAGCAGTAGTACATATAATGAACTTAAAAGGAAAACTATCACGGCTAAGTAGGCTTTACAAGTTAACGAGTAATAGGCGACCAACTTATGAAAGGAAAACTTCGTAGAAAATCCGTCGTAAATGACGTTGATGAAGTTGTTAGTTCAGTAAAGCAGATAAATTTTTTTTTTCTCTTGTTTCTATTCTTGTTTACATTAATATATCTATATTATTTTACCTTAACAAACCACACACGTTTTCGTTTCACTGATAACAAAACCCTTTTCATTTCACTATACTTACCTTTCCACTTACCACTAGTTTATGTTCAAAATCAAAAAATCAAAATCAAAATTTTTTATTCAAAGTAGCACAGAAACTGCGACTTAATGAACGTTACAAGTTAAAATAGGTGTCCATTTCAAAATCTAGATCATTTTGGAAAAAAAATGGACAAAAAAGCTCCAAACTTAGTCTTTTCAAGTCCTTAATTTACAGGATTTATATATTGACACTTCACAAAGGGATGAAAGGATTTGGATTAAATTTGGCATACAGAATGGAAGTATAAAAGTAATAAATGGACACTTTTTCTTTTTTTGTGTGCTGTGTAAAATCAAGTTCATTCTATATATTCTTATATATATTCTTTCTTTCAAATGTTCTACGTTTGTTGCTGCCTTATTCTCTGCTACAAATTAGACCCGAAGGCAGCGGCTAGCAATGTACATTAAACACACAGAATTCCACACGAAAAAAGTTGCGTATACAGCAACATTTAAATAAATATAACTCTTGTCCGAATCAGCAATATTCCTGTGCAGTTGTTACTTGTTTTTTCATGACCGAAAAACACTCATATATTTTTATTGCCTCGCCCAATTTTTCATCATCCCGTGGGATAGCCTAACAAACTGAAAAATTTTAAGCACAGAATAACGAGTACAGATAGATAAAACCATTTAATGCTCTTGTAATAGAGCGTATAAGAGTGAAGGAAAACATTGTGAGGAAACCCGCGGCTTGGTTGGCTCCGCACGCATTGACCGGTCTTTCTTGTGGGCTAGGCTGACTAAGCTGTCAGGATGGTATAGGTGCTGATTAAGCCTACTCCATCTAAAAAACAATGTCCCAGGCACTGCAGCGTCTTAGTGGTCCCTTCACGCATCTAGTGTGAGTGAAGGGACCACTGGACGCTGCATAAATCATCTCATTACGTAGATGCAAAGGCCAAAGATTTTTCTTCTGCTTTTAATAAGTAATTATAGTAATAACGTAGTTTATTGACAACCAAAGATAATGTCTTCGAACCGTATCGGAAAAATAAAACATTTATCAAAAATTTACCCATTTTATTACCATAATTAAAAATGTTAAATTGAGCAAGCGAGACAGCATGCTCCACGTAAGAACAGTCTTATCCGATTTCGTGAATTCTTTTTTTGATCGAATAAATATAACGTCCCATTATGGTCACATTTTAATTTGGTGAAGATCTGATCTGCAAATCAATCGACGCTAGACTTCTGTTTGAGTCATCAGTGACATTACAAATTCACAACAAAAAGTGATACGTATTTTTTCACATTATTTCAGATTAAATTTCAATTGAGAAATATGCACCATGCCCTGACCGCCCAATGTAGATACAATCAAGAACAGAAGTATTGACGAATTTTAATGTAAAATTCGTTTTAAAACACTTACTTTATTTTTTAATGTAGCCAATATACGTCCCACTGCAGGGCACAGGCCTTCTCTCAGAGAGAGGTTATAGGCTTAATTACTGTGCGTGCCCGCCGCGAAATGGCAATTTCAAGCGCTGAGGTATGTGAACACCTCAGACACTCAGGTTTCTTCACGATGTTTTCCTTCGGAGTTAGCGAATGGTATTGCCACTAAGCGCTTATTGTAGAAACGTAGGTACCAATGTACCTATCATTGGTACATGCCGGGATTCGAGCCTACGACCTGCCAAATGTGAGGCTGGCGTTTTACCGCTGCTCTACCACCGCATAGTAAAGATTTTTTTTTGTAATTTACAGCTTATTCCAATGCCCGCCAGAAAACTTTAATAAAATTTCGAGCAATCGGGATGACCTTACGATGGAGACGACGGAGCAAGATTTCACCAAACCAAAGTGCGAAGAATTCCAAAGTGCGAAGAAATAGGTCCTTTAGAAGTCAGTCCTTTGTTATTTGTCGGGCATTATAGTAAAAAAATAATCCATTTTACTCATCCATAAAAGCGGTGGTAACGGAACAATAGAACGCCGGCTTCACATTCGGGAGGTCCAAGGTTCAAACACCGGCATGTGGTACATGAAGTTATACTAGCAATACGCTAACGTGAAGGAAAACATCGTGAGGAAACCTGAGTGTTGAACATGTTCACATACTTCAACGCTTAAAATCTGCGGTGGGCACGCGTGGTAATTAAGCCCATGCTCTCTCTCTCTTTGAGAGAAGGCCTGTGCCCTACAGTGGGACGCATATAGACTACATAAAAAAATCATCTACAGCCAGAAACGAATAGAATTTCTGCAATACATATTTAGTTGTGAGCTACCGTGGCATTGTTTGCGACAGTTCGTTGAAAAAAAACAGCCAAGTGTGAGTCGGACTCGCGCACGAAGGGTTTCGTACCGTCATCTATACAACATTAGACAAAGATCGAATTTGAGAACAGCGCCATCTATAGAAACCAACAAGCGTTTAACATTGACATTTAACGACATGACATCGGCGCTGTGAAGGTTACAAAGATAGCCGCTAGATGGGGAAAGATGTCTTTAGACAACGTTTGTTGTATGGGAGCCCCCTTAAATATTTATTTTATTCTGTTTTTAGTATTTGTTATTATAGCAAATACTAAAAACAGAACTTACAACAGAAATACATTATCTGTGAAAATTTCAACTGCCTAGCTATCACGGTTCATTAGATACATCCTGGTTACAGACAGACGGACAATGAAGTCTTAGCAATAGGGTCCCGTTTGGCACCCTTCGGGTACGGAACCCTAATAAAACAATCGGCGGCCATTTTGTGGATTTACTCACACGAGGTACTTTCACGAGATTCGGACCACACTCCGCTTACCTGCAACAAATAAAAGTGAATTATTAGTCTTTAAATCAATAAAAATAGCTGGGCCTCGCATAAATGACCGAAAATTTCGAAATAAACCGAGAATATGTAGAATACAATAGCGAGACTTGGGTATGGCCGTATGGCAGAAGAATCATAAAAAAAACACGTTAAACTCACGCCTGTAACCCGGAGGGGTAGACAGAGACCAGAGTCTGCCACTTGTCACGATCCTGACAGATCTCTTTCGGTTCATCAACATTCGTCAAGAATGTATACTTAATGTAGAGGATATGACGCCTTTGCTAAGTATTATGTGGTGATACTTTGAGTGACAGGATTCTCAGTAGTGTGATTAAAAGAACGTTGTGGAGTGAAAGAGGATTATTGTTGCGTAACTGTGAAGAGAACCAAGGAAAGATTGACGAAAGAAATATATCGGGCGATTGTGGGAGGAAGGGTTGGTAAGGGACGTCTTAAGCAGACATCATAAGCAGCCTATATACGTTACATTGTAGGGCACAGGCCTTCTCTCAGAGAGAGAGAATGGGCTTAATCACCACGCGTGCCCATCGCAGATTGGCGATTTCAAGCGCAGAAAGCAAGAATAGCTCAGACACTCAGGTTTCCTCACGATGATTTCCTTCACAGTTAGCGGGTGGTATTGCTACTATAACTTCACAAATGTACATAAGTTAGAAAACAGAGTCACAGGTACATGCCCGCACTGGAAATCGCACCTGGGTCTCTCACTTGCGAGTTCAATGTTCTACCCACTAGGCTACCACTGCTCCCCCAAGCAGATACCCGAAAGCGACGTGCAAGCAGCGTTTTGAATGTTGTCGAAGCGAAAGAGATCTGTCAAGTTCCCGGCCAGTGGCAGACCCTGGTCTCTGCCTACCCCCTCCGGGACACAGACGGGCGTGAGTGTATGTCTACCTAATTAGTCCGTAACTGGTGTCCGTCGCGCTAGGCGGGTCGGATACGTGATGACTACTGCATAAAAATATTGTCATGAAATTTTGTCAAATCGATCTCAAGCTGTAGAGGATGTGTAAAAGTATTTAAACTTAAACTACATACATTCTAAACATTGTATACACATAATAAAAACTGAATTTGAACGGATATTTACTCGTTTACTTTTCATTTTACAATTTTCCGACGTTTCGGTACTTTTGCAAGTGCCGTGGTCTCGGTAGACTGAGGTGACAGCCGTCTTTTTTGAAAGCATTAACTGTTAGTTTACTACCCTCGGCAAAAAAAATATTAGTAGTAAGTGACGTTCCAAAAATATTTTGGCCAATTTTTCAATTTAAATTGGCAAAACGATAATGCTCGTGTTAACCTTAGAAATACCATCATATACACAGCAGAATGATAAAGTCAGCTAGTCAGTGCAATGACCCGCAATGAACTCAATGACGTAGAAAGTGTAAGAAAAACAATGCCCATGGGTGTTCCCACGATTTGCCTTTTGTGCGCTGTAACATACACAAACTAACTCAAACTATGCAATTTGTACCTTACACTATAAACTTTACGATTTATTTCAGATTCTCTCCAGTTAACTTGTTCAATTACACGGGAATTCACCCTTTAAACAATTGGGAATAGAAGTCCATTTCAGTTGACAATGAAGAGTATAAGCTCAAGTTAGAAGGTTCCCATAAGAAAGGCATTTAACATTTTGTATTGTCTATAAAGTATACTGTACAGGAAGTTATATCGTAATAGATGTTTAGCTGATTAACCCCTCAGCTATCGATGGTAGCTCTGTGATGAACTGAACCGGAGCCCAGCTTGGCTTACTGGGTAAATCTCCAATTGTACACCGCAAACCTTAGACATGTAAGCCTTTTAATGATTTTTTTGTTTTCTGGTGTGTACAATAAAGCGATCCAATCTAATCTAATCTAATCTCGTAATTGTTACTAACTGCGGATTCTCTCTACTTTACGACTTAAGACAGCCAAATCATTAAAAAAAAGTTATAAAATATAACTGAAATATTTTTCGTTCATGAATCGAGTCGAGCGGTGGTAGCCTAGTGGGTAGAACATTGGACTGGGAAGCGGGAGACCCAGGTTCGAGTCCCAGTGTGGGCGTGTACCTATGACTTTGTTTTCTAAGTTATGTACATTTGTGAAGTTATAGTAGCAATACCACTCGCTAACGGTGAAGGAAAACATCGTGAGGAAACCTGAGTGTCTAAGCTATTCATATAGCTCGGCGCTTGAAATCGCCAATCCGCGGTGGGCGCACGTGGTGATTAAGCCCATACTCTCTCCCTGAGAGTAGGCCTGTGCCCTACAGTGGGACGCATATAGGCTGCTTACATATACTTCTATGAATCAATAAATCCGGCCACGGTACGCCACTTCTATCTGTCCTCGACCATCCTCGTCCAGGGGCTGTCATTTGCCGTCTCCATTCGAGAACCTTTGTACTCCATCGGCTATCACCTATTCGTTGGATGTCACCAGCCCACTGCCAATTCAACTTTATAATTTCATTGACTATGTTAGTAATTCTATAATCGATGTAAATTAGTTTACTGGCGAATTGTGTAATTTTACTTTGAGAAGTTTGTCAAGATCGTAGAAAGTGGCGAACCCTGATCTCTGCCTACCCCTCGGGGATACAGGCGTGAGTTTATGTATGTATGTCAAAGAGACTCCTAGTAATAATAATAACAATAGCTACCACACCACACAATCACTAGGATACACATAGACACCATTAATTGTTAATATTAATTACAAGTTAAGGTGAAATTACAATAGTCAATATCATAAAAATATCAATCAATTATACTTATTCAGTACAGGTATAAAAAAATCAACCAAGTGCGAGTTGGACTCGCACACCGAGGGTTCCGTACAAATGTGTACATATTATAAATAGTTCAGGAATCGAGTCACGCGATTTTTTCCGAGCTTCTCCCGAACTTCAAGACAATTTTTTTATGGTTTAATTACAAATGTATAGGTATCAGATTTTCCCCTGTGTTTGTAGAATAAGATAATATTTATTTTTTATTTTATTTTATTACAAAACCCACAGCACAAGTTAATTTCTAAAATATAGTTATTTTAAATATATCCAACCAAATAAGGGCTTACATTATGTTGACTTAACTAGTAGACTTGCTAAATTTCATAGTTCTAGGTCAACTGAAAGTACCCTATAAATGTTGATTCCTTGAGTGTCGAAATGTACGTTTTTTGCGGCATAAACGGTCGTTTCCTCTTTTCACGTTGACTTAGAAGTTTTATTTTTTAACAGCTTCAAGGGACTGTATAGACCTGAGTATAAGATTTTAATTCCAACTCGACGGACAGCAAAGTGATCCTATAAGGGCTCCGTTTTTCCTTTTGAGGTGGGGAATCCTAAAGTATATAATATTTTATAGAAAAATTATTAAATATTCTGTTATTAAAAATGTTTTAATACTTTGTGCTATGGTGACCAGGCAAGGACATCACAAACATCACCCAGACTGAGGCCTCGTGTACAAATGTACGGCCGCACTCAGTGGGAATCGAACCCACGACTCCGGCATGGTAATCAGACGTGATACCCCTAGACCAACGTATAGCCGTTCCAAAGCATGTATAGCATGCTGATTCGCCGAGCGACTTTGAGTCGGTAGACTAGTCCAACTGACAACCTCCACTTTTTGACTCCATAGATAAACACTGATACAACGCACTGGTTGTAAACTCTTAGGTATTCTTTGGCTATTACTAAGGAGAAAACGTTCTCGACAAAGCCCAGCGGATTAGTAAGTTGAAGTGGCAGTGGGCGGGGCATATAGCACGCAGAAGTGATGGCCGATGGGGCCGAAATGTTCTCGAATGGAGACCACATGTCGGCAAGCGCAGCGTAGGACGACCAGCCACAAGATGGACAGAAGACCTCATCCAAGTGGCAGGACGACGCTCCATCCGGTTTTTTTGGAAATCCATGGACGAGCAGGACATAGGCCAGCAGTAGACTTCTTGTTGCTGAATGATGACGGAGAAAAGAAAGGTTAAGTCGATTACGGTACTTCTGTAATCGGCCCAAAGCCAATTTAGCAGCGAAAGTAGAAAATAAACATTTATAAACCCTTTCCTGGTAGCCGGAGCAATCAAATAGCAATTATATTAGAATTAGAAAGCTGATGTCGGGGTTTTACCGGGAAAATGAGCAGTACAGTAAGCAAACAAAAGAAAATGTAAGTTGAAACTATATCCTAGAAGATTAGTTTTAGCAATGACGACGTGATTGTACATTAATAACTATAGCACATATTTTATAGCTGACAAGAACCTAAAGGTCATTCGAATGGTGGCGTGGTGGCCGGGTCACCTATCTCCCTCTAAAATGGTTGAGACTGGTGATGGCTGACCACTGCGTTATGCTCGTGAACGGGTGCTGTTCGTGTGTCTGGCCGCAGCATTAATGTTTTTCCTACTTTTGTAAGAAGTGTTATTTTGGCTTTTAAAGTTATTGGTGGCTATGACGGAATCATATCATATAGGGTTTAGTGTATAAGTTTAAGATGATTTGAGAAAAGATGGTCAGAGTGGAGTTTTTTTTCCCGCTGCCTTTTTCTCCACTACAAATACGGCCCGAAGGCAGCGGCTAACATAGTACATTGACATTCAGCAAACAGAATGTAAATTCTTTACGTTGAAATAAATTATTGATTTCTGATTTCTGATTTCAATATGTGATGTGTTTTTTTAATAGAGATTCAAAAGCAGCCTATATACGTCCTACTGTAGGGCACAGGCCTTCTCTCAGAGAGACTATGGTGATTAAACCACGCTTGCCCACCGCGGATTGGCGATGTCACGTGCTGAGGTATGTGAATAGCTTAGACACTCAGATTCCTCACGATGTTTTCCTTCACCGTTAGCGAGTGGTATTGCTACCATAACTTCACAAATGTACATAACTTAGAAAACAAAGTCATAGGTAAATGCCCGCACTGGGAATCGAACCTGGGTCTCTCGCTTCCGAGTCCAATGTTCTACCCACTAGGCTACCACCGCTCCAATAGACCAATAGACATTGTTTCCACAATAACATGCAGTTATGCAAAAAGCGGGTGGGGCTGTGTCGTGTCACACGGCCGTTGGTTTAACGTGAAACGTCTGTAAGTAAACGTTAACTTTAAGATCAAACTGCGCAATATGTTACGCGGCCCTGGCGCCATCTAGCGGCACGAGTCAAGAGGATCTGGCTAATGGCTACTCTGAAATTTATATAATGTAGTGTGCACTTAATTTGTACTCAAAGATACAGACCTCGCCGAGGCGACATGTTTTCGTTGCATGCGGTTTGCAAGTGACCCACTACTACTGAACTGATAGACATAATCATCATCATCATTCAGCCATAAGAAGTCCACTGCTGGACATAGGCCTCCTCCATGGTTGGACATAATATCACGTCAAAATTGCTAAAGCTAGATCTGACGGGCTTGGATGTAATTTTGTTCGCAGACAGAACATGTTGTCAACTAAACTTAGTAACGCTGTTTGGATATTTACTTTGTAGGTGGAAGGGCCAGAACTGGACGTCCTTGATTTATTAGCAAATGGCAATATAAAAAGTACCCAAAACCAGCTTCCTTGCATGCAACAGCTTATCAATGCAGAATCGTGACAAGTGGCAAAGCCTGGTGTCTGGCTACCCCTCCGGGATACAGGCGTGAGTTTAAGTTAGTGATGTAACGTATTTACTTTGTATTTTAATAAATTTTACAGATAATTAAAATTGCGTTTCGTTAAATTGATTCACGATGATTTATGATTTTAATTTAATTTCACGTATGATTT
Organism: Yponomeuta malinellus; assembly: GCA_947308005.1. NCBI lineage: Eukaryota > Metazoa > Arthropoda > Insecta > Lepidoptera > Yponomeutidae > Yponomeuta > Yponomeuta malinellus. The sequence continues at coordinate 278,786 of OX371020.1, read as the reverse complement.
TTTTTTTAAAGAAGCGACCTCTTTGTAGCAAAATATGATCAGTTAAATCTAAACTGAACCTTTACAAAAGGTAATAAGGATCTAAATGGGGCAATAGTCGATATAAAATTCCGCCTCAACTTCGCGTACCGTGGCCATTTCGCTTAGTTAATGACGCCGCAGGATCAATGGCTTTTTTCAGTCGAATTCAGATCGCAGCTCGCGCTAAAGTGACGCCATTGACGTTACAGAAGTTCCCTTCACAGGATTTTTAGTTTGACTGACACTCTGAATGAAGCAGTGGTAGCCTAGTGGGTACAACATTGGACTCGGAAGCGGGAGACCCAGGTTCGATTCCCAGTGCGGGCATGTATCTATGACTTTGTTTTCTAAGTTATGTACATTTGTGAAGTAATAGTAGCAATACCACTCGCTAACGGTGTAGGAAAACATCGTGAGGAAACCTGAGGGTCTGAGCTATTCACATACCTCAGCGCTTGAAATCGCCAATCCGCGGTGGGCACGCGTGGTGATAAAGCCCAACTCTCTCTCTCTGAGAGAAGGCCTGTGCCCTACAGTGGGACGTATATAGGCTGCTTATGACACTCTTAATCAAGAGTTAATATAGTACCCTACGGTATTCCACGCCATCTTTCTCCATTCCAGCGGAGGGTAGTCCACCCTATCTTTCTGCTGTTACTAAAAATTTCTTATTTTACCAAACTACCAAAACACTATATTGTTATTTAACAGCTTGTACTTTTTCATTGTAACTTTCATATTTAATGTCTCGCTTCTTGTATGCAATAAAAAAATATTCTTATCTTATCTCGTACAAATACGTATGCCAATAAAAGTTACGAGTTATGAGTATTGTATCGCTGGACCGACAATCTGCGGCAGATTGCTGACAGCGGCTCGATGATGATGGCCGAGGACAGAAAGAAGTGGCGTGGTGGTGGGAGGCCTATGTCCAGCAGTGGAGGAATACGGGCTGGTTGATGAAAAAAGTACCCGAAACTAGCGTGCGTGCTCGCGGCGCCGTGTGACCAGATTTCAATTGGACATTCTACTTCAGCAATATCCAAAACCGTGTGGCGCCGGATTAAGAATAGCGTCACTCCATTTCCTCCCTTGGATGTCATAGAAGGCGACTAAGGAAATCAACTACCAGGAGACGGGCAGCGGCGTCTTCCTGAGATTACAACCGCATACTGCGATCGCCAACCCGCCTGCCAAGCGTGGCGATTATGGCAAGACCCTTATTGGTTGTAAAATGAGTATGAAAACCATGAGGGAGGCCTATGTTCTGCAGTGGGTGATGAATATCCAAAATTGACTAAACGTGTACCAGAGGTCACCATCACCTAGGTCGAAAGCTGTCAAGAATCTACCTTCAAATGTCTGAAAACTACCCGAAAAGTAGAAAACTACCACACCTGGTCACACTCATGCAGCGACTAAAGAATGTTGAAGAAACGGAAGCGGTTTGTCAGGATTGTGGCAATTTTCAAACCCTGCCTACCCCTCCGAGATACAGGCGTGAGTTTATGTGATGATATAGTAAGCCTCCCAGAGACCCGTTTTAACCCACAATATTTATTGTTTCGTATATTTCTATTTATATACATACCACTACATAAACTCACGCCTGTGTCCCAGAGAGGTATGCCAGGGTTACATTGGCCTGCACTGGGGTCTTCTGCTACCACTGCCCTGTCTATCGTCACAATTACAGACTTAATACTGCGACCACCCCTCCGGCCGCCCTTGTAACTGACCTTTCGTAACTGGTAAATTATCTTTATATGATAAAAGTTTCGAGCGAAGCATTATTTATTCTCATACGTAATTCGGTCATCATCGTGACTGACTTTTTGTAACTGGTTATAAAGCATTTTTTTATTTTACTTTAATGGCGCATACGTACACATACAAAAATATTTAAACTATCAGCTGTGCTCGGGATAACATACATACATATATAAACTTACGCCTGTATCCCAGAGGGCTAGACAGAGACCAGGGACTGCCACTTGCCACGATCCTGACAGATCACTTTCGCTTTTTCAACATCATTCCTTTATATTCGTGAATGCTTTAAATCCGTCTTATCCCATGGGCTTAAAGCATTATGGCAATGTGGCGGACTTAATATCTGTCACATTGCCATTGTATTTTTGTACTTAAGTGCAATAAACGTAATGAATGAGGCAAACTTGTATATTTACAAGCTGCATATTTTCACATTAAATGATGATGATGAAGGGTTTTCTATCTATCTTTCTATCCATGATGATGGTCCCGACAGTTTTGGGTCGCGGCAATGACTCAACTCCGGTTTTGGTGGCGTTGGTGAGCTCGCATGTGGCCCGCATAACCAACCTTCTTTGTTAAGGTTCTGCCATTTTGAAGACAAGCGATCACACTTTGAATGAAGATATTAAGAAGGGAGATCCTTCTATCAATATCCTGTAGCGAGAGGCAGTCAGTCTTCAGTCGCTAAACGAACGGCATTCAGAGACATTTTATACTTCCGCGGAGCCCCGACACTGGGACAGTGTCCGCTGTCGGAGCCGGGACGTCACAAGAACCGGAGGTGTACAAAATCCGCTTGTATTCCCGAAAATAGGGAAATTAGCTCATCATTGCGAGCGTACTTTGAGCGAAGGTAAACTCGGATTAGGTTAGATTCATCATCATTCAGCCACAAGAGGTCCACTGCTGGACATAGGCGTCCTCCATGGATTTCCAAAAAGACCGGTTGGAAGCGGCCTGCATCCAGAGCCTTCCTGCCACTTGGATGAGGTCATCTGTCCATCTTGTGGTTGGTCGTCCTACGCTGCGCTTGCCGATATGTGGTCTCCATTCGAGAACTTTTCGGCCCCATCGGCCATCAGATCTGCGTGCTATGTGCTCCGCCTACTGCCACTTCAACTTACTAGTCCGCTGGGCTATGTCGACGACTTTCGTTCGTCTACGGATCTCATCATTTCTGATTCGATTTCGTAGAGAAATTCCGAGCATAGCCCTTTCCATAGCTCTTAGTTTAGATTAAAAGTCTTTATTTGACACCGTACATAATTAAAGTACATCAGTTATTTATTTTATTTATTTTTCCGTGTGGCGCCGGTTTAAGAATAGCGTCACTCCATTTCCTCCCATGTATATCGTAAAAGGCGACTAGTCAATTAGCTAGACCTGAGATTTCCGCACTTAGCCTCATGGTTGGGCCATTGTACGTAGCAAAGCTGTGAGCTCACTCCAGCCAGCCTATCTCTTTCGAGGAGGCCAGCAGTGCTCTGATGTCACTACAGGCTTCCTGAAGGGATCCCAGCTTCCCAATGATGGCGGTGCGTTGCTTTTCCACGCTTTCACAGTGAATGGTCACGTGGGCGGGTGTTTCCTCTTCTTTGAGGCATCCCCGGCAAAGCGGGCTGTTGGTTAGTCCCATGTTGTGAAAATGTCTATTCAGTGAGCAGTGGCCTGTTGGGATTGCCACAGCTTTGCGCAGATTATCCCTTCTCAGACGCAGCAGGCTACGTGAAAGACGTTTCGAGATCGTCGATAGAGCCTCTTCGGCTTGTCTGCATTTGGTTTCTGTTCTCCAAAGTTCAGCATGCTGGCTTTCTGTTCGCGACCTCAGCCATTTCCTAAACTGGTTGTATGGGAGTGGGATCAGGGGTTCGGGTCCTTTCACTGTAGTTTCCAAGGCGACTAAGGAAATACATTACCAGGAGACGGGCAGTAGCATCTTCCTGAAATTCTAACCGCATACTGCGATCAAAGTGTCAAATGGCTGATGATGACGATGATGATAATGTTTTAATGTATTTTTACGATGTCCGGAACGATTTTCTACATTTCCACCTTCTCGTGCGACAATGGAGCCGCAACGAACTCTTCTGTTATACGTAATTTGTGCCAGGAATCGTTTTATCTTACAGCTCTCGTGAAATTCGTCTCTTTCGGAGCCACTCCCTATAATTATGCGAACGACCCACCTAACAAAAGGCGGGAAGACAGAATATTTGACAAAGAAAATATAAGAAAAATCGTTTAATAGAAACTCAATTATTCATGAGCTTCTCAAGGCGGACGTGACGTATTTAAAAAAAAAATTCCCCCTCTAAATTCTTACTATTTTTTGCTGCGTTTAATTTAAAATCAGTCTACCGCTTCCCGGTATTCGTGGACACCTCAAGTTACCGCTAAACCTGAGTTACCTATAATGTATGGAATAGCTGATTTTATTTATCATAAGGAAGAAGATAAGTTTACCTCACCTTATACTCATGCCGGCGTGCGTGCATGCAACGACTAATGAATGTTGAGGAAGCGCAAGTGATCTGTCAGGATCGTAGCAAGTGGCAGTCCCTTGTTTCTGCCTACCCCTCTGGGATACAGGCGTAAGTTTATATATGTATGTATGTATGTACTCGTGCCTATAACCCGAAAGGTTAGGCAGGGATCCTCGCGGGCTTTTACAGCATTAAATTGTAACAGTCATGACAACGCCCGAGTCGCAATTCTTGAATAAATGTATCAGCAAACAGAAACATCCATCTTTGAAGAAAAGTCGATGGAGCGATGGTGCAAACGTTTCGTTCACGACAGAGCTCTTTCATTCCCACAATCCTTTCGTCGTTATCGACCTTTGAGATAAAATAAAACCAGCCAAGTGCGAGACGGAGTCGTGGACGAGGGGTTTCGTACACAACATTTAAATATTTCAAGCGTCTGCCAGTTACCGTTATTAGTATCGAGCAAAAAACGGCAAAAAATCACGTTTATTGCATGGGAGCCACCCTTAAAATATTTATTCTACTCTATTTTTCGTAATTGTTGTTATAGCGGCAACAGAAATACATCATCTGTGAAAATTTCAACTATTCATAGGACAGACGGACGGAGGGACTGACGGACAGAGGAGTCTTAGTAATAGGGTGTCCTTTACCCTTTGGGTACGGAACCCTAATGAACACGGACAACTGCCTAAAGGTTGGAAGAAAGAAAGCAGAGATGTATACTTACGGCTGAATTGTCTTTTTTATACTTAATGGAGAACTTGCACGTTGTTGTACAATCGGAGAGCCTATGTTAAAAGATAAATCATCATCATCATCAGCCATTCGACGTCCACTGCAGGACATAGGCCTCCCTCATGGTTTTCATAACCACGAGGGGGTTTTGCCATAATCGCCACGCTTGGCAGGCGGATTGGCGATCGCAGTATGCGGTTGGAATCTCAGGAAGACGCTGCTGCCCGTCTCTTGGTAATGTATTTCCTTAGTCGCCTTCTACGACATCCACGGAAGGCAATGGAGTGACGCTATTCTTAATCCGGCGCCACACGGAATAGATAAATAACCGTGGTTAATATTTTTCACTACGACTAATACTTTTCTAAATGTGACCTGTCGAAAAGTCATTCTAAAATGCGCCATCCAAATCGCACTCAAACTATGACGTCACAAGATGCACGTAACATCTTGTAATGTATGAAGCGTTTATCAGTATTTGAATTATCTCGTAAAGTAATGTTTTTTATAAAATCAATTCAATGCTAAAACGAAATTTAATATTTTTTTATTATTAATATAATAATATTACTCGAAAACACCGGAAAATATATTTTTGCTATTTAGTTTTTTTGTTTTTTCTATGGTATTGTTCAATCTAAATTTGACGCAAGTTCCCCATTGAGAAGAAAGTTATGATTTAAATTAAATTCCAGTAACAGATAAACTCATATTAACAGAATAATAACTCAATTTAATATAAGTTACTAAAATTCTATTCACAGTTTGAAAGTTTAACAGCGTAATACATTAATATAGCTTAGATCTTTACATTTGTTAAATTATTTATACAGCATCTAATCGCAACGATTCGATCTATGAAACATAAATTCATAGACTCACGCCTGTATACCAGAGGGGTAGGCAGAGACCAGGTACTGCCACTTGCCAAGATCACTTTCGCTTCCTCTATCGAATCTTCGATCTATGAAACGAAGAGCTTAAAAAGCACAATTTACAAGTATTCTTAAGCGCTTTGAATTAAGCAGTTTGCAAGCCCCTCTTATGCCTTAGAATGACTATTAGTAGTTGCATAGATTAATGTAAGAATTATATATAAAGAAAGAAAAATTATAACCAAAACTAGCCGATGAACTGCTTTAGCAGTATGCCATTTTTCTGTAGTTGTTTATTTCATGTTTTTTATGGTTCCGTACCTCAAAAAGAAAAACGGAACCCTTATAGGATCACTTTGTTGTCTGTCCGTCTGTCTGTCCATCTGTCCGTCAAGGCCCTTTATCTTAGAAACGCGTAGAGGTATCGAGTTTAAATTAAAACCATACACTCAAGTCTACAGTGCCTTAAAGCTGTGTAAAAATCAAAACTAAGTGAACGTTAAAAAAAGACCCAGCCATTTATGCCGCAAAAAACGTATATTTCGACACTCTCAAGGGAATCAAAATTTATTATTTCCGTTGACCTAGAACTATGCAATTTAGCAAATTATATCATCTTACACTACAAGTATAGAGAAAAATCTGAAACTATACATGTGTGATTAAATTATTAAAAAAAATTGTCTGTAGTTCGGGAAAAGCTCGGAAAAAACTGCGAGACTCGATTTCTGAACTATTAAGTTTTATAATATGTATAAAGTACCCTCAGTGGGCGATAAGACTTGCACTTGTCCGGTTTTTTATATTTTTTTTATAAAAGTGAATAAATAATAACAATAATTTACTGAGCTGATCCGACATCAAACATCGCTGCAAAGAAAAAAAAACCTTCTTTATTTTTTCCGTCACCGTTAATCGATGTAAGCTGCCAGCATTTCCCACTTAAAGCAAGATTGAGAAAACATCTCAGAATTTTATTCCATCAATGATTGAAACCAGAGCTCCGAATCCTATTGTCTTTTCCGGCCTCCGCTCACCTTGCTTTAAGCCGTGAATATACAGCAATAAGGTGTGTTTTCCCCTGCCGGGGTGCGGGTCGGCCAAATTGCGTTGTTTCACTCGAATTAGGTCACGTCCAGCCTCAGCATTCAGCCTCTAAACTAATGTATTTACTACTTCCCGTTGATTTGTCCGAAGTACATTTTTGTGAGCGGACTTTAAAGTGAGCTGGACTTTTTGTTTTGTTTTGTTTTCGCAGCGTCCTGCGACTGACTGTGGCTTTTTGACTGTGGAAACTCTCACAAGGTCTTTTATGTAGCCTATATATGTTCCAGTGTAGGGCACAGGCCTTCTCTATAAAATAAGCAAATAGGGGTTTTACTTGTCAATTGACTGCCTCATGGCTCTACAAGCTTGACAACAAGTCATAGGTTGTGGGTACGAATCCCGCTGGAAGCCGCCATGCTTGATTTGTATAAATAACCTAACAAATGACAGTGTGGTGTTTTTTAGGATTCCGTACCTCAAAAATTAAAAACGGAACCCTTATAGGATCACTTTTTTGCCCTTCCGTCTGTCTGTCAAGACGCATCATCTCGAGAACGCGTGTAGGTATCGAGTTGAAATTAAAACCATGCTCAAGTGAATAATTCCTTAAAGCTGTGAGAAAATCAAACTTCTAAATTAACGTAAAAAAAGATACGGCCATTTATGCCGCAAAAAACATATATTTCGACACTCAAGAGAATCAAAATTTATAGGGTATTTTACATTGACCTAGAACTATGAAATTTGGCAAGTAATATTGTCGTTTACTACCAATACAGGAAAAAATCTTGCAATCAATTCAAAATAGTGTGAAGTTCGGGAAAAGTTCGGAAAAACTGAGAGACTGCAAGTTTGTACGGTACCCCACGGTGGGCGAGTCCGACTCGCACTTGTTCGGTTTTTATGTGTGTGATGGCTTTAAATAGTAACCGAAACACAGGGTATCCTAGTTTGGGATAAGAGACTGTTATGTGGAAGTCATTTTTTAACGTGTGGTCACATAAATGTGATTTAAAAATTCAAAGACTGAAGTGAAATCTCATATGCGGGTATGAGTATACGAGATTCAAGAGAATCTGCCGTCCGAGTGTGAGGGCTTAGTTTCATTCGCTGTTCAGATATGTTAAACAGTTAATGTGTCACAAAACTCGGAAATATTTTTACAACAAAACGAGTTCAGCGAAATTAATACGACACTCAGCTAAAAAGCAGCAACACGACAGCCGGTAACAGGAAAATAAAGGAGATAGCTTAGAGACGTATAAATATATAAAAATCAACATTCCCGAGCGCGAGCGGATCACGTATCTCATATAGAAGCTGAATTTCAGCCGATGCCTGAAATATCGCGTTTTCGTGACCGAATCGCCGGCTGCTAAGGCGCCTTCAAACTGTTGGCAATACTGCTGCAACTTTACGGTACTGCATAGCATTAGGTTAAGTTTGTTTCAGTGAAAACGTATGCCGTAGTTAGTATATATTTATCTTCTTATCGTGTCCGTGACAAAACTAATTAGATATTTTTGCCCCTGAACTTGGCTATGCGCTCTCCAGCGGCTGTAGCCAGCAAAATTTATATGTAGATATTACGCTCGCTCGTAGCCCCGGCTGCCTGAGTGATCTTAAACGATCACGAAGGTTAAGCAACACAGGGCGCGTTCAGTGCATGGATGGGTCGCCGTCTATGCCTAACGCTAGTGGCATTTTTCCGAGCGGTTCCGTGCTTCGCAAGGCACGTTAAGCTGTTGGTGCCGGCTGCTGTCGATAGATGGCAGTCGTTAAGCCAAGTCAGAGGCCTTAGGGTGGCTTGACAACTACAAGCCTCCACCAATCCGGACTTGGCCCCCGTGGTGGAGTATGGCCTATACCTTCCTCAGGGAAGAGACCCGTGCCCCTCGATGGGGACATAATGGGTTGATGATGATGATGATGATTACGCTCATTCCTTGCTATGTAATAAGTTAAAACATTTAAATAATCTGTTAATATCCATTTTTTTATGTAGCCTATATACGTCCCACTGCAGGGCACAGGCCTTCTTTCAGAGAGATTATGGGCATAATACCACGCGTGCCCATCGCGAATTGGCAATTTCAAGTGCTGAGATACTTAGACACTCAGGTGTTTTCCTCACGATGTTTACCTCCGCCGCTAGCGAGCATTCAATCAAGTTTTTGTAAATGGTAAACGTCACTGGTCTAAGTGTTGAGCAAATAAAGTCAATTTTAAAAATATGTCAAATGGCTTCTGAGTGGTCGCGTCACAAACATGGCAATACACCCAGACTGAGACCAAAGTTGATACTAAACGCTGTAAAAATACTGTTCGGAAGCGCTGCTAGTGTTTGCTACGTGCTACGAGCATGCTACGAACCTGCTACGCCGTAGCAAGCTGCCCTCAAAAAATTTATAGTCGTAGTCTTGCGTAGACGCAATGCCTATTTTGGTTGGTTTGTTGTAGCAAACTGAAGGAGTTACTTTAAAACATGAAATTATGGCGCATGGCCTCTTTACACACCTTACGATATTATCAGGGGTCAAATAGTGTGTAAAAATAATGACACAGATCATCATCATCAACCCATTATGTCCCCACCGAGGGGCACGGGTCTCTTCCCTGAGGAAGGTATAGGCCATACTCCACCACGGGGGCCAAGTCCGGATTGGTGGAGGCTTGTAGACTAGTCTTGTAGGCTCGTCTACTGTCAGAAGTTGTCAAGCCGCCCTAAGGCCTCTGACTTGGCTTAACGACTGCCATCTATCGACGGCAGCCGGCACCAACAGCTTAACGTGCCTTGCGAAGCACGGAACCGCTCGGAAAAATGCCACTAGCGTTAGGCATAGACGGCGACCCATCCATGCACTGAACGCGCCCAGTGTTGCTTAACCTTCGTGATCGTTTAAGATCACTCAGGCAGCCGGGGCTACGAGCGGTACATACTAAGCATATACTATAGTATAATTCGGTATCATATAGTATTACGTAAATCGAAAAACATTATTTTTTCGTTATTATTTTGATATTTATATTATCTATCAAATATATGTTAGTATGCACGAATATATTTGTGTATGTATGTATATGTCACTTTTAATTCGAGTTTACCCGTACAAAGTCACGGCCATATACATACATACATAAGCAGCCTATATACGTCCCACTGTAGGGCACAGGCCTTCTCTCAGGGAGAGAGTATGGGCTTAATCACCACACATGCCCACCGCGGATTGGCGATTATTACGGCCATATATTAGAAACCAATTTATGTAAAACTAGTGACCACATCGCACCGCCTGGAGAGAGCCTTAGGGCCATTTCCGTCCATATATCGAAGCGCCGGAGATGTTTCACATTAAAACGGCCTTTATCTATCCATCCGTCTTCCGCCGCTTAAAACGCATAAAGATGGTTGTAAATCAACTCTATAAGCCAATAGCTCTACGGGAGTGAGTTTATTAAAATAGTTGTCAGAGGTTAGTATTCTGTGGTGGTAAACAGGGCAAAATGGTGGGTTTACGATTAAAAGTTTCAGTTCGATTCCCGGTGTGAGTTTTTTCTAAAACTTGTGAATTAGCTGTGATAATACCAACTCGCTAACGTCGGAGGAAAACATGGTGATAAAACCCGAAGTGTTGACACAATTATCGCATGAAATTGGTTCTATACGGTGGATACATAAACTCACGCCTGTATCTCGAAGCGGTAGATAGACCACATTTTACAAAGCACTTGGTAAATAATTCCGCAAGATTGAGCAAGTCTCTCTCTCTCTCTCTCTCTCTCTCTCTCTCTCTCTCTCTCTCTCTCTCTCGCTCAGAGAAGGCTTTTGTCCTCCAGTGGGACGTATATAGGTCAGGTTGTACGCGTCCACTGTAGGACGTAAGCCTCCCCCAAGGCATGCCACCTCATTCGGTAAGAAATCTGAATAAAGAAAAGAAAAACCGGCCAAGTGCCAGTCGGACTCGCGCACGAAGGGTTCCGTACCATTATCTATACAACATTAGACACAAAGATCGAGAAAAACGGCATTAAATCACGTTTGTTGTATGGGAGCCCCCCTTAAATATTTATTTTATTTTAATTTCAATATTCATTTTTGAAGCTAATATAGAGGTAAATATTCTGTGAGTATTTCAAGCGTCTAACTGTTGCCATTATTAATGTCGAGCAAAAAACGGCAACCGAATTACGTTTGTTGTAAATATTAATTTTATTCTGTTTTAAGTATTTCTTGTTATAGCGGCAACAGAAACACATGATCTGTAAAAATTTCCACTGCCTGGCTATCATGGTTTATGAGATACAGCCTGGTAACAGACAGACAGCCAGAAAGACAGACGTACGTACGGACGGACAGACAGATAGACAGACAGACAGTGCAGTCATAGTAATTTGGCACCTTTGGACGGAACCCTAAAAAGCAAAGAATAAAAGAATAAAGAATTCTTGCCTTATCTTATCAGAAATTAATCATTTATTTCAACGTAAAGAATTTACATTCAGTTTGCTGAATATGAATGTACTATGTTACTTTGTTAGCCGCTGCCTTCGGGCTGTATTTGTATGATATTTGTATTTGTAGGACGGCATCCCGGGCCATCCCCATCCAGCTTATATTTTGGCCTTTGCATCTACGTAATGAGATGATTTACAGCGTCCAGTGACACCTTTTCTCACACTAGATTGGTGAATGGATCACTCGGATACTGCAATACCTGGGACATTGTTTATTAGATGGAGTAGGCTTGCCCAGAACCTATACCATCCTGACAGATTATTCGGCCTTGCTCCCAGGAAAGACAAGTCAATTCATGTAGAGCCAACTAAGCCGCGGTTTTCCTCACGATGTTTCCCTTCACACGTAAGCACATGTACGTATCTTTGAAAATAAACAAAGTCATAGGTACATGCCCGGACTGGGAATCGAACCTGGGTCTCTCGCTTACGAGTACATTGTTCTTCCCACTGGGTTACCACCGCTTATAACTATCCATTTACTGTTTTAAATGGTTAAATCCTTATTTAAATCGATAGATTTTTAACATAGCTTCACCGCAAACTAAATTTAATCCTAGATTTCCAATCAAACCACTTCGCGAAACAAAACCACAGCACACTTCACTTAATTAAAAAACCCAGCACAATGTGATTCGGACAATCGCTTTCATATCAGAGAAAAATAACACTTTTCAGGAGAAAACGTCTATGCAGCGGCCTCTGCGAAACCTCTCCTATTTATATCGAAATAAAGTGCAGGATTGTTTACGAAACTCCACAATAACCCGGGATATTATACCGACGGTCGTTCAGAACAGTTTTTCATTCGATCCCTTTTGTTGGGAAAAAACAAACGGCGAAAAAAGAGGTTTTGGCAATGAAAAATAAATAGGTATAAAGAAATAAACGATCCGGCTACAGAAGTATGGAAAGAGCGTAAGGTTTCGATTATTTAGTAAGATCCAGTTTTTGCGACAAATAAATTACATACATTACCTATATATTAGCAGCAATAAGTAGGCCTTCTTTCGGAGAATGGGTGAATGGACTGCATCATCATATGTGACCATAGATGACATAACATAACTTCCATACAACACAATCACTTGTCCTGTTCCCAAACTAGGATACCCTGTGCTATGGTAACCAAGTAAGGACCTCACAAACATGGAACTGAGGAAATTTTTACAAACCAAATACGGCGGCCTCCAGTGGGAATCCAACCCAAGACCTCCGTTTCGGTGGACAAGCGTGTTAACCACCAGACCATTGAGGTTGTCAAAAAGACATCCTCACAATGGTTTCCTTCACAGTTTGCAATTGATATTGCTCTTACAAATTTTCAATTGTACGTAACTTAGAAAGCAAAGTTATTGGTACAGAATGGGTTAGGTATTAATGTGAATGATGCAGAATGGGTAGGTAAGGCCAGCGTTCTAGTGACGCGCTACCAACACTAAAAAATATAAAAAGAAAAATAAAGCAGATAATGGCCTTAACCAGGCATGGATAGAAAGAGTTTTTCATTGGTTTTGCTTTTTACTTCAAGATAATAAGGTTCAATTTAAAGTTTATTATATACCTATTATATTTTATTGCATCGTGAAGGAACTTATTTACGCTAATGTTTCGTTTTGTAAAACGTTTCGTGCAAATGAACTATTTCATTTCATTACAACTAGGTATTACTAAGGACAAGATACAAATGTTTATACACCAAAATACACCTTACTTACTATTGGATTTTTGGAAACTTGGATTGGATTATAATAATTGTATTTGATTGTAATAACAGAAACGTGACAAGCTATTTGCATGATTTTAATTTGGAACGCAAAAGCCTCCTCCACTGTTGCCTAGCCTAACTGCGAAGGGTTTCGCGAGTAAATAATGAAAAACAAAGCTTATAAATTTAATCTAAGCGATTTGAGCGCGGGGCCGGATGTCTTAATGTGCCCGATCTAGCGTGAAAAATATCCGGCGAGCGAGGTAGCCGGGAGGTTCTACTTAGGACAGAAGTTATGGCTTAATATAGGAAACAAGTAACAGTAGCAATACCACTCGCTAACGGTGAAGGAAAACATCGTGAGGAAACCTGAGTGTCTGAGCTATTTACATACATCAGCGCTTGAAATTGTGATTAAGCCCATACTCTCTCTCTCCCTGAGAGAAGGCCTGTGCCCTACAGTGGGACGTATATAGGCTGCTTATGATAGGAAATAAAATAAATTTTATAAATAAGATATGAATAATAAATAAATGGGGAGACCAGCCTAAAAACATAGTGCAGTAATTGACGTGTAAAATACCTATGAAAGACCTTTCAAACTGTCAATACGAAATAATAATAGTTCTGTTAAAAATATTTTGTTAAATTAAATAAGATGAAATAAAAATATAATTGTGTAAATAAATAAAAATATATGTCCTTACCTGGTTACTATAGCACAGGGTAAGGCAAGCAAGGAGATCACAAACATGGAAACACACTCGGCCTGAGGCCATTTGTCAATTTGCCATTTCCGGCGGCCCCCAGTGGAAGTCGAACCCACGACCTCCGGCATGGTAATGAGACGTGATACGAGGCAGTCAATATGGGGATATGGTAACGCTCTGTGTAGCTCTACTGTTATCTAGGTACTTCAAAATTCCACGTGTTTCCAACCCGGTTTGTTTGCTCTTCCGTGTTCCGCTTCAGAGGATTTCAGTCTGACAGTGAGCGTTACCAAGTGGCTGTGAAGGAAAACATCGTGAGAAAACCTAAGTGACTCTATGACCAAAAAGTGAAAAGACTAAGCATGGAGAGTACAGAAGAGAAATTTCCGATTTATTTACAAGCTAGGTAGTAGGGACTCGTTAAGGGATTTCTTTAAAGAAACTTACATCTGAACAGTCGCAAGTCAAAACATTTATGAAAATATAATGTATGTTAGAAAAAATATCAGCAATTTCGAAAATATTGATAGCCATCATAATATTGATACTAGGAATAAACATAAATTTTCATTTGCACGTTTAAGACTTGCAAGAGTTAATACATCCTTTAAGGGACACTGTGTACGGTTCTACAATAAAATTGCTCAAGATATTTGAGACTTTCCACCGACGCGGTTTAGAAAATGTGTTAAGCATACTCTGGGCAAAAAAGCCTATTATAGCATTAAGGATTACCTATGTGGAAGATAATAAAAACTGAACAGATATCTGCTTTTACTTAATTTTTACTTTTCCACAGTAGACTGAGGTGACAGGCGTCTTTTTGAAAGCATTAACTTTGCATGCTTTTGCAATAAAGCATTGAAAAAGATGTCTGGTATTTAAATAATGTTAACAGGAACGATTGTATCTAGTGTAGTGTAACTTTAAGTTGAAAACTCTGTTAATTAAGCAAACCTGTTTTGAAAAGAATAAATGTGGATTTCTTTGTTAGCTTCTTCTCCGCATAATCTATTAATTGTGAAACTAACAGCTTGGGCGTTCATTAAGTAAACATATTGTTTCTATAGTGAATAAAATTTTTGACATTGACTTTGACTTTGGAGTTTTCGTATACATTTCGTCTCGAAAATGATCGAATGAAATTATTTTGGAATGGACACCTACATAAAATTGAAATAGATTGATTACAAGTTGATTGAAATATATCCATTTTACAGAAAACGTTTAAAAGAAAATTTTGTTTGCATTTTTCTTATTTAAACAATAATTTTGGAAACAATCCTTTGCTGTTTTGCCCAATTTTAGGCTTCAGCGATGCCACAATTGATGTGAAACACTCGGTACATACATACATTTCTTTAAGCTGTCACTCTGAAAACTCCTGTGTTACCAGTAACGTCTCGAGCCACCCACTCGCGCCCCAGGCTATAATTAGGAAGTGTCCCCATTAGGCAAGCAAGGCTACATTGTCTATATTACACTCTAGACAATCGCGATTAGACTATTTAGAAGTTGTTAAATAAGTATATTGTGTATTTAAGATTTTGAAATGGCCACCTAGATTATCTTGTAACCTTCATTGAGGCCCATTCTCTGTGTTACTTTGAATAAAATCAGTTTCATTTTGATTTTATGTTTGTTAAATATATGAGTGTTGCGAGTCGTTACACTCTGCGTCTGACTGCCTGGTTAATGTAGCAGTTGACACGCTTGACTTACAGAGCAGAGGATGTGGGTTCGATTCCCACTGGAGACCGCCGTACTGGATTTGAACAAATGGTCTCGATCTGGGTGTATTTATATGTTTGTGATGTATTTTTCTGGTTACCACAGCACAGCGTATCCTAGTTTGGGACCAGGACAAGTATTACTCTAGGATCTCGCGGACCATGTTGACAGTTGCAGAGTTGCCACTTAAGGAAGAGAGTTTATAGGATGAGGGTATTTTTGTCTCTGAAAGAAGGCTTACTCAAATAAGAAAGCTTCACCCCTTTTAGGGTTCCTTACCCAAAGGGTCCACTGTCCGTCCGTCTGACACCAGGCTGTATCTCATAAACCATGATTGTCAGACAGTTAAAATTTTCACAAATGATGTATTTCTGTTGCCGCTATACAAAAAAATACTAAAAACAGAATAAAATAAATATTTAAGGGGCTCCCATACAACAAACGTGATTTTTGTACCATTTTTGCTCGATATTAGTAACGGCAACACGTAGACGCTTGAAATATTCAAACGTTGTATAGATAACGGTACGGACCCCTTCGTGCGCGATTCCGATTCGGACTTGGCCGGTTTTTAATGTCTTTTTTTTTTCACAGTAAGCTACTAAAATTTCACAAATGTAAGTAACTAAAAGTCGAACCCGCGACCTCCCGAATGCGAGGCCGGCGTTCTACCACGGCGTTACCACCGCTTAAACACAACAAATTATACAAATTATTTGACGCCAATTTCCGTGTGCATTTTAGATAGGACCCTTTACAATACTTCCCTTTTGTGACCGTAAGCAGAACCAAGACTGCATTTTATGTAAACGTTATGGCTCCCCCTGAGGACGTATCGGCACACTTAGCCTCAAAACCTTCAAACTGAGCTTAAACACCTTGAAATCTAAGCCTATTTCAGTCTGCACATGACGCCAGGAACCACCAATACACTTAGCTCCCTATGAGGACCTTTGATAGGTAGGTATTTACGGCTATTTTAGCTTGTGTTACGTGTCAAGTGAAATTGGTAGGCGAAGCGTTTACCTTTCGTGGGTTTTGCCTCGTCAGCGGATCTGAGGTCCAGGGGTAAGCAGTAATCGCGTTCTAGCAAAAGTAGGAAGAACGTGGACTGCTTTGTCGGACAACGGGGTAACAAGTTCGATTAATAGTCATGGATGATGGATTCGAAACTTTTCTTTGATTTCTTAGATACAATTAGCTTCCTGTATTTATTAATGACTTTGTACAAAGACTTCACAATCCCTGATTACTATACGCAGACAATCTAAAATATTAAAAATAAGTCTATTACAACATTAAGGATTATTTGGAAGACAAGGATGTCTGGTATTTAAATAATGTTAACAGGAACGATTGTATCTAGTGTAGTGTAACTTTAAGTTGAAAACTCTGTTAATTAAGCAAACCTGTTTTGAAAAGAATAAATGTGGAGTTTCTTTGTTAGCTTCTACTCCGCATAATTTATTAGTTGTGAAACTAACAGCTTTGACGTTCATTAAGTAAACATTTTGTTTTTATAGTGAATAAAAACTTTTGACTTTTTTTTTATTCTCCAAAATTAAGAGCGAAGACGACTGCAAAAAGCTCCAAAACGACTTGGACGCCGGTGACGCCGGACGACGGATTTAGATGAAATTTGGTATATAGATAGTTTGAGTCTTGGGGAAGTTCAAAGGATATATTTCATGCGGAATTCCATAGCTTGTAGAAAATAAAGATAAGCGGAGTCTAAATTATTATGCGACATAAGACCACGGACTCACTGTGTCCGTGGAGGGCATGGCGATCACTCAATTAAAAAAAAACACCTAAGTTAAGTTTGAATTTCGCGATGCCTTTTTCTTTGCTCTCGATAAATGAGTAAGTAGTAGCAGTTAAGACGATTCTTACTAGTAAGATGTAAGGAACTGTAGCTTTTCTCAAATTTTGATTAGAATTTTTATGTTATCACCCCCAAAACTATTTCAATGCGAACTTTTCAACGTTTTAACACAGCAGCTGAAGGGCACAAGAATATACTATTAAGTTCTCTGTTTTGTTTTCCTAATTAATTTAATTTGTGGTTAACGGCACAATGACGTAATACTTTAAATAATTAAGTGATTATGTTAAGTTATCATTGTCCTACTGTTTGTTTTCCTTAATAAAAAATAATAACATAAATGGAATCGAAGTTTGACGACGAATGTTATACAAAACTAAGTCCGTAAACTACGTCTGCGCTGTCAATTGTACTAAGGCAATTATACTGCGGTCTTCAGAAAATAACCTTTTTGAGTCATGCAATCGTTTTAAATACACTTAAACGGTTTCCCGAGTGGCCGGGAGCTCTAACACGGGCAAAGCAATTTAAAAGTTACAGTCGTAAAGTTGAAATTGAAACGAAAGTAACGTTTTAGGGTCCCGTAGGCCAACAAGCAATAATAAAATGTAGTATTACCAGTTATGCGGTTTTAAGCGGTGGTAGCGCGGTCGGTCCTCGCATTCAGGGGGTCGTGGGTTCGAACCACGGGCATGTGCCAATGACTTTATTTTCTTAGTTACGTACATTTGTGATTTGTCGTAGTGACATCACTCGCTAACGGTGAAGGAAAATATCGTGCGGAAGCCTGAGTGTCTGAGGTGTTCTCATATCTCTGCGCTGGAAATTGCCAATCCGCGGTGGGCACGCGTGATAATTAAGCCTATAATCTCTCTCTCTCTCTCTCTCTCTCTCTCTCTCTCTCTCTCTCTCTCTCTCTCTCTGAGAGAAAACCTGTGCCCTGCAGAGGGACGTACATAGTAAAAGTGGGAGTAGACAAACTCTGATGACTAACCATACAAAACCCAATGAGCTATTATATACAACGTGCTAGTGGAGAGATCTCAAACAAGTTTTGTGCCGCACAACAAAGAATTTACATAGCTTAACGGTGAAAACAGACTTCTTAGATTTTTTTCAAATACCTAGTAAATAACCTTACGGTATTTTACCAATCTTTTTTCCACCTACTACTGTTGAACGGTAGAAAATGCCTATGGCATTAAGTCGGCCGTATTGTACACTGGGTTAAGTGTTAAAGTATTAAATAACATAACATAACATAAACTCACGCCTGTATCCCAGAGGGGTAGGCAGAGACCAGGGACTGCCACTTGCTACGATCCTGACGGATCACTTTCGCTTCTTCAACATATAAAAAATGAAAAAAATAATAAATAAATAATAATAATAATATTTCAAGATTCTCGATGGCGATTTTTTTCTTCTAGGTGTAAAACATGTACCGTCACGGCTAGAGCTCGTCGTAGAGTTTCTCGTCTCTCTACGAGAAACCTCCAGTTTCTCGTATATTAAGAATCTTTTATTCTACTGTCAACAGCTGTCAGTTAGTCAAAGTTCATACAAAATAAAAGCGGGTGGGCCTGTGTCGGGTTACACGGCCGTTGGTACGACGCGAAACGTCTATAAGTAGCTTAAACTGAGCAATGTGTTACGCGGCACTGGCGCCATCTAGCGGCACGAAATAAAAAGATCTGAGTAATGGCTATTTTGCTTTACTCAACGATATATAAATGAATTACACACGACACGAAGTTACAGAGTTACAGCCCTCACCGAGGCGACATGTTTTCGTTGCATGCGGTTTTAGCAAGTGACTTCTACCGTACTGAATGGCGTCAAAAGCAACTTACAGCTACTAACAGTAGATTAACATATTGTTAGCGTACGAGAAACCGGGGCTTAATGACTTAATGACTACAAATGACTTGGTGACGTAACGATGTGATCACATCAAGGATACTTAACTTGATTGCTTATTTATTCTACCATACCTTTATCTAGCATAGTGTTGTTATATGTGTATATTATTTAATATTTCATATCATACGTATAATTATGTGAGTGTATGTATGTCTTTGTATATGTATTTACGTGTATATGTATGTATATGGACGGATATGTACCTATATCGCTGTTTATGTAAATATAATTTATTGATTTTAAAAACCAATTTAGAGGCTAAAAATTCCACTCATGCCGGAACTTGAACCCGTGACCTCTGGCTAACCGTGCTAGCACTCTCCCAACTAAGCTAATGGGCAAGTGCAGGCATCCGCAAAATTTCGAGCCTGTTTACAAGCTTCTCTGTATTACGTAGAGGCAGCGACATTTGGCCGAAGCAATATACATCACTTGCAGCCCCAAATAACCCATATAAATTAAATACATTTATTGATGTTTATTAAAGTCAAGTCAAAGTCAAAAGTTTTTATTCACTATAAAAACAAAATGTTAACTTAATGAACGTCAAAGCTGTTTCTTTCACAATCAATAGATTATGCGGAGAAGAAGCTAACAAAGAAACTCCACATTTATTCTTTTCAAAACAGGTTTGCTTAATTAACAGAGGTTTCAACTTAAAGTTACACTACACTTGATACAATCGTTCCTGTTGACATTATTTAAATACCAGACATCCTTGTCTTCCAAATAATCCTTAATGTTATGATAGACTTTTTTGCACAGAGTATGCTTAATACATTTTTAAACCGCGTCGGTGGTAACTCTAATATATCTTGAGGAATCTTATTGTAGAACCGTACACAGTGCCCCATAAAGGATGTATTAACTTTTGCAAGTCTAAAACGTCGAAATGACAATTTATGTTTATTCCTAGTATAAATATTGTGATGGCTACCAACATTTTAGAAATTGCTGATGTATTTTCAAACGTACATTATATTTTCATAAATTTATTGACTTGCAACTGTTAAGATGTTAGTTTCTTTAAAGAAATCCCTCAACGAGTCCCTACTACCTAGCTTATAAATAAATCGGATCGCTCTCTTCTGTATTATGTTACCTATATGGTTTTATTTATTAGTTAGCAGCAGGTTACGCTCCGCTCTAGGACACTTAGGGCTATCGGCACTGACTGGAAATCAGCGCTGAGGGTTCACACCCTCAGCACTATGCTGAGTCAGTTGCCATTTGCAGCCGCAGAGACACACCGCGACAGTAGTATTTTTCAATGACTCGCCATGCTCATATATAGTCATATATTAAACGGGTCTAACCGCGATTATTTATTCCGTGTGGCGCCGAATTAAGAATAGCGTCACTCCATTTCCTTCCAGATGTCGTAGAAGGCGACTAAGGAAATAAATTATCAGGAGACGGGCAGCAGCGTCTTCCTGAGAATCCAACCGCATACTGCGATCGCCAACCCGCCAGCCATGCGTGGCGATTATGGCAAAACCCCTCATGGTTATGAAAACCATGAGGGAGGCCTATGTCCTGCAGTGGGCGTCAAATGGCTGATGATGAACCGCGATTGTTTATTAGGTACTCCGGTAGACACTTCATTGACAAAAAACTGAAATAAAAAATAACCGACAACCCAACTGCTGAGAATTAACTATTAAGCAAATGGGACCAACCTGGATACCTCACATTGAGTTTAATTGTTTTCTTTAGGTCCCACCTTTGTTATTTTTGTCTTTTTATAATATATTTATAATTGTTCTTGACTCCGTATAGCCTCGCACAAACACGATAAATCGATTGAGTTCTCATTTATCAAAATCTGTCTATTGGATAAGGAGTTATGAGGGAATATAGGATCGGACATACAGTCATACATACGAGCCAAACACATTACCTACCCTCGTTTTGGGCTCCGCCACAGTCGGGTAAAAAGGTACCTCATTGCCCAAAACGACAATCCGACAAAATAATGAATCTGTGTAGGAATTGTCACACGTTTTCCCGCCACAGAGAATCATTTCCAAGCGAATTTCTTTCCCTAGACGAAAACTCCTCAAAGTGTAAATATAGAGGACTATTGACACACTCCGTCGATGTTATTGAAGTCCTATACAAACGTCCCTAATGGTCTCCTTCGTGAGCTAAACTCAGCCTTAACGGCCGAGGCGTAGAGGCTAGAATAGCACACGTTGTTTACAAAAGCTCTTTTTACTTGTTCGGAACGAAATCTTACTTTTGCCAACGCTCCTGAAAGCTGACCTAGTGGGGAGTACAGTCAACATACAGCGTGTCAACTTTTACATGCGTGCACTCTACTCAGTTACGTTACGGGTGATTTTGCAACTAAAATGTAAAGGTTGATGTGCTGTCGACCGTATCTAGTGTTATTGTGAAATGCTACACTTTGACTCGAGTTATTTATGGAACTACAAATCTACTCGCTTACTGAAGGAAGTCACTGTGTGGAAATCCGAAAGGCTGTGGTATTTAAACTCCACGGAGGACATGCGTATAGAAGACATATCCTCTCCCTGTAAGGGAAGGCTTTGCCCTGCAGTGTGATGTTTATAAAATAAAATGATAAAGCAAAAAAGAAAAAATTAAAACCTCATATACAGGGTGCTACTCGTCAATAGAAACTACTTTTAGTAAGCAGAAACCTTTGGAATTGTGAGAAAATATCAGTATTGTAAGAAAATATTTTAGCATTGCAACAGTTCATATTTTTTCTGCATTTTCTGAATCGGTATTTAATATTCTTTTAATATAGCGTAGCATCTTTTAGGCCAAAATTTAAAATCATAAGACTAAATTTTTTCATGTTCAGAGTACATTCACTTGAATTGTAAAAATCTTTGATATATCCAAAGTTAATAAAGTCTCATTCGGGGTAACCCCAAGCGAAGGTTCTGAATTTTTCTCTTTTCATTGTAAGAACACACGAATCTTGCAACATTTTCCTTAAATCATATTTTCCGGGTAACGCAATACTTGGGCTATTTTTTACCGCGAGCTATTCTAACCGAAAATGCCAGCAAAAGAGGGTTATTGTACTGGCCCATCGTGTGTATGTATATCTCTTGTTCTGCCTGAAAGAATATGTTTTTCTTAACGTAATTTGATTGTAAGTCATGTTAATAGATATAATTATATATATTGATACACTAACATAATATTACGTAGTTTTAATTTTTGCGGTATTATTTAACGAGGCACTTAACGAATATAGTTCGCATCATAATTGCAGGTAAAACTAAACTAAAAGAAAATTTTACTTCAAGAATTTGGTAAATACAACTTTACAATTTATATTACAGTTTCCCAACTTTGCTACAATTGTTTATTAAACTTTTAGGAAGAAAACTAAAATTCCTGGTCATTTAGTATATAAAATGTTGAAAACCTATATCGTCAGTGTGAATCACATCCAACGCTTAAAGTTCGTTCTATTCGTTTTCTAAATTCGGGTAATTCACTTTATGGTTGCAAATACCAATAATAATACTATCTACCAGAAGTAAAAATATATTTTATTTATTTATTTGGCACACAAAATAGGTTACAGACAGTTGTATGTACTGTAGAAAAACAAAGAAACATTTTGCCTTGATCTAGTCGTCAACCCTAAACTTATGCGCATAGCATGATTGAAAGTATAAGTTCATTAAGTAAACATTTTGTTTTTACAGTGAATAAAATTTTTGATTTACTTTTAAGTTAAGAAAAATAAATGTTATGAATAATAAGCATTACGAACGGATCGTAATCGAAGTCGACAACTCCATTTTCAACAAAATTTGCGTTCAGATATAACACAATTTTATTTCTAGTCGTCGGTTTTTATTTTAGTTTTTCGTACACAATTTTTTTGTCTTCCCCCGGGGTAGGTAGGCAGTTATCTGTGGCCTCTAAATCATCTTGACGCTTTAGTCTGTGTAATCTCTACATTCCCAACCTCCCCTTAGCGTTATGGGGTAGGTACACTCCACTATAGGGGACAGGCACTTTATCAAACATTGGGGGAGAATTTTCTTTGATAGAAAGCAGATGTACGAGAACCATAGAGATACATTCACGTAGCGACGTTTAATTAATTGAATAGAACATTCCGAAATAGCATTCAACTGCAGAATACGGGCCTTGAATAATTTGTTTATAAATTTCTGGCTTGCATTTATGTAAACATCGTGAGGAAGCCTAAGTGTCGGAGCTACTCACATACCTCAGCGCTTGACATTGCCATTCCGTGGTGGGCACGCGTGATAATTAGCCCATACTCTCTCTCTCTCTGAGAGAAGGCCTGTGCCCTGCAGTGGAACGTATATAGGCTACATAAAAAAATGTTTTAATTCAGCTTTATTTTGGGCACTGTGAGGAAGATTGCTGGCAGTGGCTAGATGAGGATAGCCGTGGAAAGAACTAAGTGGCGTGCCCTGGAAGAGACTTATATCCAACAGTAGCTACGAGTACGAGTTGATTTCAAAAATCTATTTAGAGGCTAAAAATTCCAGCCATGCCGGGACTTGAACCCGCGACCTCTGGCTAACCGGCCAGCGCTCTCCCAACTGAGCTAATGGGCAAGTGCAGGCCTTGGCGAAATTTTGAACCTCTTTACAAACTTCTCTGTATTTCTTGGTGGAATTACGGATCTCATCATTTCTGAGATCTAATCAGAAATGATGAGATCCGTAGACGAACGAAAGTCGTCGACGTAGCCCAGCGGATTAGTAAGTTGAAGTGGCAGGGGGCGGGGCATATAGCACGCAGAACTGTGGCCTAATTACGCTCACCAAATCGTCTAACTGTCAAATTCCATACTAATTTGACAGTTAAACGATTGGAATCGCTCAGGATTTGGTGAGCGTAATATAGGGGCTGATGGCCGATGGGGCCGAAAAATTCTCGAATGGAGACCACATATCGGCAAGCGCAGCGTAGGACGACCAGCCACAAGATGGACAGATGATCTCATCCAAGTGGCAGGAAGACGCTGGATGCAAGCCGCTTCCAACCGGTCTTTTTGGAAATCCATGGAGGAGGCCTACGTCCAGCAGTGGACTTCTTGTGGCTGAATGATGATGATGATCTTGTCAAACGTAACTAATATAAACTATCGATTGTTCGAACTTGATTCTCAATATACCAGCGTAGGGGTAAGTGCTGACATCAGAATTACCGATAGCGTCAATTTAATGTCCCGTTATATTTTATGACTATAGCACGTCCACCCTATTATGACCCTTATTGCTTAGCGAAGCTAGTAAAAGTTTTTTGGGGATAAAAATTGAGTCGCTTCTGTTGCGTCACCTTAATATTATTACCAGCAAATTGTTTTATCACACGGAAAAAACATTTTTTTTTATAATAAAAGCTTTTATGAAGTGATGAAGAAGAAGGTGAAGTGAAGATGAGGTTTGTCAGAATGGTGTTCGGTGGTGAACTCTGATCTCTGTCTGCCCCTACGGGATACAGTCGTGATTATACGTACATAATATTAACTGTAATAAAGAACCTCCTTCGCGGAACACTTAACCGTCATCATTTGTCCTGACCCCTAACTAAAATACCCCGTGCTATGGTTCAAAGTCAAAGTCATAGCCAAAAATTTTATTCAAACTAACACAGAAACCGTGACTTCTTGAACGTTACAAGTAAAACTAGGTGTCTGTTTCAAAATCTACATCATTTTGGAGAATTGTTTGTCCGTTTTAATCATTGTTAAATGTATGTCTTTGTAGTGTTAAATAAATGTTTTTCTTCTTCTTCTTCTTTCTTCTTTAAACCCGCGGCCCCTGTCTCGTTAATCAAACTACCGCTAGACCAACGAGGCAGTACTAATAGTAAAAATACCCTCTATTTTACCTAAATTAATTTGCTCTTGGAGCCATTAATCGCCGACTTGACTACAGTTTTAATAACAGACCTTCACCCTATTATTAGAATGTTGATTATCGTTTACTTTTGTAATGCTTTAATCCTGCTCTTGAGTGTTATTAAATTGGGGTCGGACTGAGATTAACGGTCCTTCGAATGAGGGTAGAATAGAATTGAATAAGTTTTTTCGGTGATGCTCTATCTAACATAAGTGCAGTCTCTACAGTAATGCCCTAATTCAGGGCTTCTCAAACTGTGCGTCCCGACTCGGGGCGTCGCGGAATTATTCCAGGGACGTCGCTAAGCGAACCACACAGATTGCCAGTCTGGGATGACGACGCTTCGCGCCTAAACACTTTGTGAAGATTTGTGTGCTGAGCTTAGCATAACTCTTCATTTTATTATTGCAATTCTCATTGATTTTTGTTGCCTTTTTACTAAATAAAGCTACACACTTCGCAAAGAAATGGGAAACTCCCAAAGGCGTCTAAGTCAAAACATGTCTGGTAAACTTTGCCCTAAATTATTAATGTACCACAAGTGATTTATTTGATCTACCCCTAACTATGCACAAGCTTTGTGTCTCATTTCAAAATTAATTCGATATTATACCACAATTAAAATTGTAATACTATCCATACTATCTGTAGATAATAAGGTTGTTAAATTGTTTTTTTGATAAAATCAATCTATTTGTATTTGTATTTCACAAAAGTGGAAACGTGTCCATACTTGAATATTTAAATATTTGCCGTTTTGTCATGCAGCAATAGATTTGCATGTTAACTAAAATGCAGACCCAATAGTGTAATAAAAACACTCTTAAAACCAGCAAAATCAGACGTTTGTTTGTGCAGCGGTTAATACGTTTGGCTACCAAAACAGAGGTCGTGCTTTCGATTTCTACTGGAGACCAAGCAGGGCACGATGAAAGATGGTCCATCGTCTGAGAGTACCGCACAGACAGTTCAAATTATCGCCGTCCGTGTATGTAAACAAACGTGTATCCCTACTATTTAGCACCTAAATTCCAGAAAAATGTAGGCAGAGACCAGAGTTTCTCTCTGTAGTTCGTCATGAAAATCTGGTACAACGTATTGCGGTTCATTGGTTGAGTGAAAATAATTATTAATAGATAGGCATGCCTAGAATAAAGTCTCGGGCAGGCAGAGACCAGGTTTTTAAAATATTAGAAAACCCAATTTGCTTAATTAGTAAAACTTGTGGTTTAGGGAAAGACGTTTTTTTATGAAAATGAGTTTAAAATGTCGTTAAGAGCCTTAATTCATAAAAAGGTCCCATAAATAAACTTGAAACGTCACAATGTAAGGCATTTACCAAACAGTTACACCAATTCATCTAAACATAAATCTTCTTTGATCCAAACGATGAATAGACTCGTCCCCTCTTGCATGGAAGCTGTTAAAATCATGCTGTCTAACAATATTATTCTACGCAGTCAAACGTGCAAAAAAGAGGGGGTGTATGTCGCTGTGTGGGTAGGAGACGCGTGTGTGTTCGTAATAAATTCCGATCTCATTATTGCCAGTTGCGGTCCATCAAAATCAAAGTGTTTTTATTCTAAATAACACAGAAAATGTGACTTAATGAACGTTACAAGTAAAACTAGGTGTCCATTTTGGAGAACAAATGGACAAAAAACTCCAAGCTTAATCTTTTCAAATATCAAATATGGTCCTTAATTTGACAGAGCTTACATATTATTCTAAAACCTACAACGCATGCATTGAACTGGCTGTAATTCCAGACATCTTTGTCATCTAAATTATCTTTAAGCACAAAGAAAGGCGAACATTTTGGAAAGACATAGCCAGAAACGGAAGTATACTCGGCCAGTTGTAGTAAATGATGAAAACAAGTTTCCTTATCATAGTGGCAGAGTTGTCAATGAACCATTAAAGATCAAGCCTCAAACGTTATTTGAAACGACGAGAACAAAAGGGACAGTTAATAAGAGTCGGATATTATTCCAGGTTATAATCAGGAATATATTCTAATAAATGTATCGCTCAATGGTTTACATTATTTATATTTTAACACTACCTTTTAGCTTGAAATTTTGTTGCAAAGCATTCTATCTTTAAACGCAGATGGCTTAGCTGCGTGCCTATTTTCATCATTTTTATGCTTGATTGCCCAATAAACTTCTAACACACATTCTTAACATTAGCTACGTAACACAGTGAACGGCGCTCAGTTTTCAAAGCCTTTTTTATATCTCAAATATCTTATCCACTTACCGATTATATTCTTTTTGAAATCCACTCCATACAGAGGTTGTCCGGAAAAGATCGCTTTAAGCCCTAAGACTGCCAATTGTATACTTTTACTTAGATATAATTATTAATTGTATTTTTTTAGGTTCAATAAGGTGTTCTCTGTCTACTTATAATTGTTCGTACGCAAATTTTCCGTCAGCTCTCAGGCCAGTCTATGCCGGTAAATTAACCAAGCTTCAATTTTCAGTTAAGCCCTCCGTTCTCAGCCAACAATGACGTCATGTTGCCTAGCGTGTGACGTAACTAGAGTAAACCAACACGTTGACGCGCTTGTTTCGCCAATTACTCGAATAACCGCCCGATTCTGGAGCCTTCGATAGCGTGAACCTTCCGTTTCTCGTAGAGTAACAATCTGCTAATCTACTCACAATGTAGTTTAAGAGTTTTAGATAATTGTGTTTACTGTTAGTTTCTCTTTCCTATTTGAGACTGTCATCAGCTTGCAAATTAGACAATATTTATTTATTAAATATTTTGAGCTGGGAGGATTGGAAACCTAAAATACAGATCTCTGATCTAGTTTAGGCTCCAGTCTTTCCACAAATTACTATCGCGTCTACCATTTGTATCTATATGAACTGAACTTAATTTGTGAATTGAGAAAATGAACATATTTGTATTTGTATTGTACTATTAATCGATTTCGGTTGGCCAAAGTTCAAATAAAGAAACAACTAATAGCTGCTAATCATTATTCAGAATAATATCATACGACAGATCAAATATTACATGCACAAATGTTTGGTCAAAAATTAAAACTTGATTATTACTTGCTTTCTGAAGTTGTTATTACTGTTTGGGTAAAATAAATTATTTGAGAGCATCACCATTATACTTATCTACAATACTATTTTTATTTAAAAATAAATTGGCGATTGGCATCAAGCTAAAATGCCAACTGATGGACAAAAGGAACACCCGAATCGCATGCCTCTGAATCCGGTACCCATTTCAGTAATGACATATCCCACGCGCCGTCCGAATGGTAACCGCGCTTGGAGTCATCCGCCATTTCGTTTGCTTTTCCGCCCGCGTGGTCCCGGCAAATGAGATGCTTTTGGGACGTCACGTTTGCTAATAGATAATGAAAAACTTGCACAACAAAGGTTTTAATTCCATTGGAGAGGCTACGTTAAAAGACAAATTATCGTGGTTGTTTTTTTTCTCTAGGACCCACTCTTCATATTATAGTTCTAATACTTTCCGTAAGGAGTTGGCATTGACATAGAAGAATAAGCCGAACACCAGACAGGTGGTGCAACGACATTAAAAGGGCGGCAGGAGAAACCTGGAAGAGAACAGCGCAGAGAAGAAGAATTATTTATTTATTTATTAATACAAATACAAATACAAAATACAAAAATATTTATTCATCCAACCAATTCTATTCCTAACATACACTTTTGCTGGGATTCCCTTTTAAGTATAAAGTACCTGTGCCAGGGAAACCCGCTCTTCCATAACTTGTAAAGGTTGAACATCTAAACCTACGTAAATACTTTACTTATCCCGCAGTGGGACTTATGCGTTTGGTGCTATTCATTAAATAACAATTTAACAGAACAGGCAAGATAAAAAGTACCCGAAACCGGCGCGCGCACATGCAGCGACTAATTAATGTTAACACAGCGAAAGAGGTTTGTCAGGAGCGTGGCAAGTGGCAAACCCTATCCCTCCGGGATACAGGCGTGAGATTATCATCATCATCATCATCATCATCATCATCAGCCATTCGACGCCCACTGCAGGACAGGCCTCCCTCGTGGTTTTCATAACCATGAGGGGTTTTGCCATAATCGCCACGCTTGGCAGGCGGAAATCAATTACCAGGAGACGGGCAGCAGCGTCTTCCTGAGATTCCAACAGCATACTGCGATCGCCAACCCGTGAGATTATTTAATGTGATAAATGTTAACGGAATGTGAAATTGGGAGACGTGACATAAAAATATGAATGAATATGGTATATTATGATAAAACTGAATTTGCACGGATGTTTACTCGTTTGTTTTTTTGTTTTAATTTTACAATTTTCCGACGTTTCGGCACTTCTGCAAGTGCTGTGGTCTCGGTAGACTGAGGTGACAGGCGTCTTTTTGAAAGCATTAACTGTTAGTTTACTACCCTCGGCAAAAATTGTTAAGTTACGGTCCAAAAATAATTTGGCAAATTTTTAAATTTAAATTGGCACTACAATAATTTTATACACTCAAAAATACTGATTATAAGTTATTGAAATTAAAATTCTATATACAAAACATTATTATGTCTAGTGCCCGTGTTATCCTCAGAAAATACTATGATTTATTATAGTTAAAGAATTATTTGTCGTAATAATATAATGCAAAGTTTTAACATTGAACAGAGACCGATTACAATTTCAACAATTTGTTTCCGTTTAATTAATTATACCACAAACATTTTTATTTTGTAATCATATAAATAGTTCTCGTCGAACAGCAATCTAAAGAATTTATTTTGGCTGGACGTTTATCATCCCGACAAAATGTTTTTAAAGTAATGTTTCGAGTGGGTTCGAACCCCGGGAATGGACCAAAAACATTATTTTTCTAAGTTACATACATTTGTGAATTTGTAGTAGCAATACCACTCGCTAACTGTGAAGAAGAATATCGTGAGGAAACCTGCCACATGTCTCAGCACTTGACATTGCCAATGATTTAGCCCATAATATTCTCTCTCTGAGAGAAGATCCTTTGCCCTGCCTACGTCCCGTATATAGGCTGCTTATGATGTCTGCTTGAGATGTCCCTTACCAGCCCTTCCTCCCACAATCGCCCGATATATTTCTTTCGTCAATCTTTCCTTGGTTCTCTTCACAGTAACGCAACAATAATCCTCTTTCAGTCTATAGACCAAAAAGTGAACACATCAGACACTCAGGGTTTCTCCCGATGTTTTCCTTTATAACAAGCCATATAAAATGGAAATAAAACGTGTCATGAATACTTTTAAATATAATGACAATATTGTCTCTGTTTGAGAGAACACTAAGGAAAAATAATGAACTCTTGTTAAGTATAGCGATCTCTACATTTTGTATATCATATCAAAACTCTTCAAACGACGTAGAAACATTACTCATAAAAAAAAAAACTTTCTCTTTTGTAACAACAAAATGAAAATATAATATGCCAGCACAACTTGCGGTAGAAATGGGCGTAGAATTCCATTTACAAAAGTACAAGATGGGCCAAAAGTATGGGCCACCACGCGTGCCCATCGCGGTTTGGCAATTTCAAGCGCTCAGGTTTCCTCACGATGTTTTCCTTTTCAGTTAGCGAGTGGTATTGCTACTGCATATTCTGTTACAAAAAAAAACTACAAAAGCGGCGGCAGCGCGGTCGGTAAAACAGTTGTCACACATTCAAAACGTCGTGGGTTGGAATCCCGGCATGTTCCAATGACGTCGTTATCTATATTACGTATTTAAGTTACAAAGTTTGAATTTGTGCTATTAGGTAAGACCGCTAAAAATTACTTTGAAGCTGGTAAGCAAAACAAATAAAATACATTTATTTCAGGCTACAAGACCCATATTAACCAGAAAAAAATTAAAACCGGCCAAGTGCGAGTCGGACTCACGCACGAAAGGTTCCGTACCATTATCTATACAACATTTGAATATTCCAATCGTATACCTTTTGCCGTTAATAATTTCGAGCAAAAAACGGTAAAAAATCACGTTTGTTGTATGGGAGCCCCCTTAAATAATTATTTTATTCTGTTTTTAAGATTGATTGTTATAGCGGCAATAGAAATACGTCATCTGTGAAAATTTCAACTGTCTAAAAGACAGCCTGGTGACAGACGAACGGATGGATAGACAGCGGAGCCTTAGTAATAGGACCCTTTACCCTTTGGGTACGGAACGCTAAAAAACAACAAAGCCAAAACATACAGCAGAAAAGAGATACATTCAAATGTACAGATCACAGTTCAGTCACCTAGAAAATTCCGGTGATGTTCCATTTAATTATTTGCAAATCAAATAAAAGGGCAAATTAAATGCAAAACTTGAAATGAAAACGAAGGTAATTGGGTAAAAATTCTGCTCTTTTCCTATTCTGCGCGCCAATACGTACTGTTTCATCTGGGAATAAAAATGGGCACACTTAGAGTCACAACAGCGACGATATATCATTCCATTATGTCCGCGGGAAGAAGCATTGATACAATATCACGAGACAACTACGTTTTTTGGCGATCAATGCGATGCGAGGGTTTTTGTTGGTGAGTGATCACTTTACTGTCCACCGTTGAAAAGGCCGTTTCTTACCGTCACAATAAGATAAAAAAATTCAACTTCGTTGGTCAAATTGTTTGCAAGGGAAAAGCTTTTTATTTATTCTAGGTCACTGCGTTCACTCGGTTGCGTGATGCTGAGCCTCGAGCTTTGATCGAGACCCTTTGTCTTAATATGTCAATAATTGCGACTAATGAATGTCGAGGACGCGAGAGTGATCTGTCAGGATTGTGGCAAGTGGCAGTCCCTGGTCTCTGCCTACCCCTCTGGGACACAGGCGTGAGTTTATGTATGTATGCGTCCTAGAACAGGACGCATACATACATACATACATTCTATTCTTTTATATTCTGTTCTGCTCTGTTCTAGGTTTTAAAGGTATTTTTGAAAGGTATGACGAAGGTACGTCATTATAACCATGTTTTAGAAACATGGAGGCAGTTTTAATAAAAATGGCTCGTCAAAAAAGTAAAGAAATAAAAAAATGTAATCACGTGAATAGTTGTAACTATTTTTTAACTAGAACCTCATAGGGGTCCTGAATAGGAGGGTGTTGAGTTCGATCCCCTGTGAAGTAGACTGAGACAATTTGATTTCTCTTGTTGGGGTCCCGGACTCGACATCAGAGGGGTGGCCGAAGGTACGAATTTGTTTTGACGGCAGTGTTACACTTTTATATCGAATTTGTTTCTCAATTTGTGTGTTTATGATGCTAAACGCATCTGGTGCTTTCAGGGTGGGATACTACTATGATTTAGTGCTCAACATTGAATTGTTTCATTGCTGATTATGATTAATCAAAGATATTCAGAGCTTAGCTCGTTCCACAGCACGCTAAGCGACTTTGAATTGGTGCACTAGTCTTACCCTCAGTGTCGACGTTTTGACTCCGTAGGTCATAACTGGCAGGTCGTAGTACAGGGCCTAGATTCTGTTAATGCATTGTAGTATCATGACAACTGCATGAACATGGCGATTTCATTTCCATGGCTGCTTTAAGTCTACGCGGGTACGCGTGTCAAACCTTCTAGGCGTCAATGGTATGAAAAAACACGTCACGTGACCCGACAATGTATCTGTCATTATACTACAATACACTAACAGAATCGAGGCCCAGGGCATCAACCTTCTCTCAGAGAGAGAGAGTGTGGGCTTAATTACCATACGTACCCACCGCGGATTGGCCATTTGAAGCGCAAAACTCTTCAAAATGTTGAGGACTATTTTCTTTATTTTAATTACCAGCACTAAAACAACACTTATGTATGCTAGCGAGACTTGGGTATGGCAAAAGAAGCAAGAAAGTAGGATTAATGCCGTAGAAATGAGGTCCTTGAGAAGTATGTCTGGTGTTACTTTCAATGACAGGTTACGTAATAGTTTGATTAGAGAACGTTGTGGACTGAAAGAGGATGTAGTGACTAGAATTGAGAAAGGAAAGTTGCGTTGGTTTGGACATGTGGAGAGGATGAAGGAAGAAAGACTGATGAAACAAACTTATCGAGCGAATGTGGGTAGGGGAAGGGCCGGTAAGGGACGACCCAGGCGGGTCTAACCGCGATATCACTATGTATGAGCAACGCCAGTAATAAAAAAATACAAATAAGGGATTTTTCACCAAAGGGCAAGATAAAAAGTACCCAAAACCGGCGTGCGTGCATGCAACGCCTTATGAATGTTGAACCGAAAGTGATCTGTCAGGAATTTCTCTGTATTAAGTACAGGCAGTGACATCTGGCCGAAGCTATTTACATAACTTGCAGCCCCGAGTAACCCACTTTGCAGTTAGGTTTTTATATAGGAATGATATCGCTGTGCCTACATGATTATATTCTTTTTGTTCTACGTAATACAGAGAAGTTTGTAAAATCGAAATTTCGTCGATGCCTGCACTTGCCCATTAGCTCAGTTGGGAGAGCGCTGGCACGGTTAGCTACAGGTCGCGGGTTCAAGTCCCGGCATCTGAGGAATTTTTAGTCTCTATATAAATAGGTTTTTTTTTCTTTCTCTCTATGTTTATCTTCTCTTTCTCTGAGAAGAGCATTATCCCTTCAAGTGAAAAATCTCAACATAACTAGCCGTTGGTCCTACACGAAACGTGCAATCATAAATTGTATTGTTTATTCAATCCAAACCAATCCAATTTTAATCCACTCTCACGTAGGACCACAATATTGACAAAGAAACGAGATTTCTACTACGATTTATTTATTTATATGAGGTCTCGATATTAGACACTAAATAATAATTTAAAATGTTGTATAAATTTTTTACTGGACCGGCGGACATACATCAACTAAAAAGGGTATGCACAGGGCAAGATAAAGAGCACCCGTAGCTGGCGTGCGTGCATGCAGCGACAAAATTTATTGAATGTTGATGATTCGAAAGAGGTTTGCCAGGAACGTGCCAAGTGACAAACCCTGTTCCCCTGCCTACCCTTTCAGCATACAGGCGTGAGTTTATGTAGGTATTAAGATAATTATACACCCCGTGACAATAATAGAACCCGCAGGCGATCGCTAGTCCCGCCGCTAAACCGCGCCATATTTCACCCGCACATTTCGCCACTTGACTCTAACTAGCGACACAAACTAAAGACAACTAAAAGCCTAACCCCCGGTTTCTCGTACACTAACAACCTGTTAATCTACTGTTAACAGCTGTCGGTGGTTTTTTTTGTATGCACTTTGGTCAATTGACAGCTGTTAACAGTAGATTAACAGCGTGTTAGTGTACGAGAAACTGGGGGTTAAAGTGTTAACAGTAGATTCACAGCTTTTTATTGTACAAGAAACCGGGAGTTAGTTTTGATTCCAGAGGTCAACGGAAAGTTTTGAGGTAGTCCGTTTGGTTCCATAATTAATGAGACGTTTCAAAGTTTCAAGAGCTTGGGAGCTAGAATGTTGTTCTCCTGAAGACTCTACCTGGTGCTAACTAGTGCCGCTAATGAAGAATATCATATGTTCAGCCTAGCCTTTCTTACAGCCTAGAAACTAGGTTCAATAATGTAGAACTTAAAAGCATTTTTGCCAAACACACCCTTCTTAAGCGGTAATCTATTAATGTCCTAGGTTATTGAAACTAGATTGTAGACTCTAGGTTCTAAAAATAGCTTTTAACATTTTAATGATTTGCTATAAATATCTATCATCGCCGTTCTCACACTCTTTGGCTGTACCTGAAATCAGTAAAATATCTGCTTAATTAAAGTGGAATTAAAAGGATATTTATAATGCTGAGATACGGCCTTTTGAGCTTCTGTGGCACACCCATATATGGCCTAAAAGTGCCATAGAACTTTATGTTTATACATATCAGCTAGTTTGTAAGATAAGTCTGTACTTGTACATAAACTTTTGTATGTCATCAACTTTTATGTACTTATTGCTTTATGTGTGTCTCTAAGCACAAATAAATGATTTATCTATCTATCTATCTATTACCGTTAAAATAAATGCTTAAATAAAAATATGTTTCACTTTTTACTTTCATTATTCAGGTTCACAGTGTTCTCTTAAAAAAAAAAACGCGTTATAAGATATGATTTGTTTCCATGGATCGCATTGGGTCGCACATGTTAACTTTGAACTATCGATTCCAAAAAATAGGATTTCAACCGCCGCACGGACAGACAACAAAGTTATAAATGCTCCGATTTGTTTATTTTCATGTTCTAAAATCTAATTAGTCTTCAAACATTTGCATATTGCATACCGAGCCATACTCTAATTTAATCAATTAATCAAAACTACTTCCACACAACATCACTTGACCTAGTCCGAAACTAGGATACCCTGTGCTATGTTAACCAGACACGGACATCACAAATATTGAAATACACCCTGACTGAGCTCATTTGAACAAACCAAGTACGCGGCCTTCAGTGGGAATCGAACTACTGACTTCTGTTATCTAGCGTGTTAACCGCAGTCAGGAATCACTGAGTCCACGCTTTGTCGTGCCCTGCGTGCCTAGCACCCACACTCAGGAAGACCTATGTTTGCAAGTGATAACGCAGCAGCGTCTTCCTGAGATTCCAACCGCATACTGCGATCGCCAACCCGCCTGCCAAGCGTGGCGATTATGGCAAACCCCTCATGGTTATAAAAACCACGAAGGAGGCCTGTTTCCTGCAGTGGGCGTCAAATGGCTGATGATGATGATGATGATGATGATATGATAACCCGCAACTTTTTAATAAAAACTTTCAATAACATTTGTTTGCCATCGATCGAAGAATTAATCATATTATATATTATTAGGGGTTAAAGTATGAAATTGCCGTTTTATTGCAATAGGTTCTTTGAATTGACATAGAATCTTCATGGTTTGAGGTTTTCGAATGAAACTTTTTTCAAATGG
Source organism: Yponomeuta malinellus (assembly GCA_947308005.1). NCBI lineage: Eukaryota > Metazoa > Arthropoda > Insecta > Lepidoptera > Yponomeutidae > Yponomeuta > Yponomeuta malinellus. The sequence goes on along the minus strand of OX371020.1, from coordinate 242,620 downwards.
TTTCTATGATGTTCTTTTTTTTTAAAATGTGAAACATTTGAATATCGACTTTCAATTGTTTTTGTTATTCAATTTAGACAAGGAAGATGGATACTGCGAAAATTCGAGTGATTTTTGAATACGAGTTCCGACGCGGAACTAACGCGGCAGAAACAGCCCGCAATATCAATGCTGCGTTTGGAGAGGGGTCTACCCCTATTATTTTAGTATGATATTTTTGCTATGTACCCTTTTGACCTTCTGTGCAGTTTATCTCTCTCTGTCCCAACTAAAGCGGTCGCGACAAAAAAGGATCCGATGACGAAATCCGAGTCGAGGGAGACGTCATTAGGGAATTTGTCATTTTAGCGCATTTAGATGGAAATTATTCAATTGTGCACCCTACTGGGCTGTTGGCTTAGGGGGTAGGCTGGGGCACTATTTCAGGTTCAAGTAGGTAAAGGTCTTCTTGACAGTGTGTTTTGTTTGTCACTGGAGGTGAATCATAATCATTCAGCATTTATGTGTGCATTTACACGAGGGATTCTAAGTCTTTTACTACCGAGAAAACTTTAAAACCTCATCCAAATCCATCTTTTCTTGCATGACTGTCAGTTTACGATACGGTCGATAGGCCAGTACGGGTGACAGTCGCCAATTGGGAAACAATTTGTAGGTTAGGATGAGTGTCTCATGGTAAACCGTATTTTTATGGAATAAATTACTATCATTTGTATTTAAATCGCTTAGTGATCGCCTAGCTTCGCTTCGCTAGTCCCCGTGCCAAAAATTATTTGTCTTGAGATGGGAAGAGATTCTGAAGGTACCCACAAGGTTCTGACGAAGGCAAGTATTTTGTTACAGCCTGTATATCTGTATCATTTCCTTTTTTATGTACAATAAACTGTTCTCTCTCTAGAGGCTAAATGCGACTATGTTATATTTATGCATTCGGGTCAAAAACGTATCTACCAATACACGTTTTGTACCAGGATCGTACCTATGAAAAGAATAATTACACAATTTAAAAAAAAAGCCTCTTTCATTTTCTTGAGCCGCAGTCGTTCGGGAATCTTCGGCAACTCACGAACAGTTTAACCGTTTCCGCGGCGAGAACATGCTCGGAGGAAAGCCGGGGAGAACGTCGCATAGATTGAGGAGAGCGGGGCGGGTTAGACCTGTGGGCTTGGGACCAATCACGTAAGGTTTCCCTAAGGCCCCGTATAAAGCTAAGTCAAACTCAAAGTAGAAAATTTTATTCACTATAAAAACAAAATGTTTACTTCACGAACATCAAAGCTGTTAGTTTCACAATTAATAGATTATGCGAAGAAGAAGCTAACAAACTAACCACATTTATTATTTTCAAGACAGGTTTGTTTAACTGTGCGCAACTTAAACAACTTAGGGCGTCTTACTTGCGCCAATTCACTAGATAAGTATGTAAATAGATAAATACTTACTCACTCCTGTATCCCCGAGGGGTATGGAGACCCCTGGAATTACTCTTTTATCAAAAAAAATCGTAAGCTTTCAAAAACATTTCTGGTCTTCGGACCCACATCCCCAAGACTTATAGGTCCAACTCTACCGCGCGAGGGAAGCTCGGGGCGTCGAGTAACGCTATCGCTGCGTTTTGTTGCCTATAATACCCTCTCAGGCGTGCCGTCCGCCCCACGCCCCGCTAAGAGGGTGACTTGTATGCCGCGCGCACGCAACCGGCTGCGTGCAGAAGTTTGACTCGGGCGCAAGCCTTTCCTTAGCTTACAAGCTGTGCTCGCTCGAACGTTCTATCTATCTATGCAGCTCATGAGAGACGCCCAAAGCTAGGCATAGAGCTCTTCCCGTTCCTGATTCAAAGCAGTCCGTACCTGATTCCTGATTAGATGAAATTTTCATCTATGACGACTCATCGACAGTTTGTTTTTTCAATATTTCAATTTTATTTATCCAATGTTTGATTTTACGAATCTCGTTCGCTCGGGGCTGCGTTTCACCTAAGCAACAAGCGGCCTGTAGATTTATGAATACGAAAGATTTTTTGCAATTTATTTGCAAACCATATAGATAATAATAAGATTTGAAGCAAATAAAATGATATATTGGTGAAACGTGAGGTCAGTCAAAAGAACTTTAAACCTTAGACAATATAAGCTATCGATCTTTTTGATTTTATGTGAAATGAAGCACCGAATTGACGTAAATCGCTTCGGTCAGATGTCGCTGCCTGTACGTAATACAGAGAATTTTGTAAAGAGGCTCGAAATTTCATCGATGCTTGCACTTGCCCATTATCTCAGTTGGAGGAGCGCTGGCACGGTGAGCCAGAGGTCACGTGTTCAAGTCCCGGCATGGGAATTTTTAGCCTCTAAATACACAGCGATTTACACCGATTTAATGTTTTTTGATGCAATGAATTCTTATACAGATAAGATGAAACATGTTTTGGAGGTGCGTAGTGACCCCCGGAAAAGCAGCCTACCCGCCGACCGAACGATCAGTTCGCGGCCACCACTCTATGACCACCTTCGTCCATCGTCCGTCCTCCCTTCCAATTATCTCCCGCCCATTTCCACTTTCATTTCGTGATTCGTGTGCTACGAATTCCACTTTGGTCTTCCTGCAACTTTGTTCGATTGACATTTAAATCACAGCATCACATGACATTGTTAATTCATGACATACCTACTGCAGACTGAACAGAAGACATCTTTTTAGAGTTCCGTAACTAAAAAGGAAAAAAGGACCCTTATAGGATCACTTTGTCATTCGACCGTCCGTCCATGCTTCCATCCATTTTTATATTGACCAAAATCGTTCTTCTGCCGCACCATTGTTTTGTGACGACTCGTAAAAACTGTAGAAATCCGAGTGGGAGTTTGGTTTTTCTTGTTTCGTATTTTCGATATTTTATTGTCTGCTTAACATTATAGGGTGTTTACTTTGAAAAACGAAAACGATATTCCTCTCGCTTGATTATACAGAGTTGTCTTGAAAATGGGCAGTTCCCGAAATAGCTCCATTGGAGTTTGTCATTTGCAATCTTTGTTCTACAATGTTTTATTTTCTTGTTAACTTTCCATTTTTCCTTTAAAAATGTATTTTTTCTGCTTTTTAACTACAAGTCAGTGTCACTACACTGTCTGATAGATGGTCTATCAATTTTATGTGTTACAAAGAATGGACCATCTTCTATGTAGGAGAGTAACTCACCGGCTTTGACATTGGTAGAGAGCATAAAGCTTTCATTAGATTCAATAAAACGGGTTACAGGCGTGAGTTTATGTAATGTATGTAATAATAGCATAATAGTATATCTACCTATCTAGTCTGAGTGTTTTAGAAATTGCTCATCTTAGAGATTCAAATAAATAGTACGTAGTCTTGTATATCATTCGAGGTTTCTTTCTGAGAAAGCGCTAAACTTCAGTTACAAAGCTATATGCAAATGTACTCCTATTGAATAAATACCGAGTTTTACCAACTGGCTTCTCCCACAAGTGTGCCACGCCTTTTGGTAGTACAACTTTTCACTTTAGGTAGGCTTTTCAGGAAGTACCTATTTTGAGAAGGGTCTTGTTACGTTTTCACATATTCATCCTACAAAAAAAAACCGACAGCAGTCTAGTACTGACATACTTGAACCGGGGCCCTTAAAATTCATCAAAATTATCAGTTTTATAATATCTAGCCCGTCTTCGTGCAACGCTTTACCCATTAGTCTTTACCTACTTTATATTTTATTTATGTTTTAGATTAAGTACTGCAGATCCACTTTCATTTTGGCAAACTTCTATGTTTACAAACCAGTTACAAAACAGTTTATGTCTGAGTTTCTTTGTAGTACAATCGAATTTATTTGTTTACAAAACAAACTTTGAATAAATATATAATTGTACAACTATTCATGAGTGAGTAGTCATCAAAACAAACAACTTTTGCTATGTAGAATACCGTTTTACCAGAAATTTTTGCAACACCTTGTTAAACGTTCCACTAATGCAGAGCACAAGCCTTCTCCCGTAGAGAGAGAGAGAGAGAGAGAGAGAGAGAGAGAGAGAGTATGCACATAGTAAATTGGCGAATTTAATCGCGTATGTCAACCCCTCAGACACTATTCGTCCGCTGCAAAATATGGGCTCTGCCCACCCCTTCAGAACACATCGTGAACTTATCTATGTATGTACGTCTCTAAGGGTAACATGATAAGATGATTCTAATGTCTTTGCTGGCAGCCTTTGTTGGCAAAGATTAGACATAGATCAGAAATTACGATGCATAATAAAGTTTCCAAGTGACTGAAATGTCAAAACTATAGAAAAATATTTCACTCTGAATTCAAATAATCTGCTCTGTAGCACAGAAAATAGCGCTCCGGTGCTTGTCAAACCTCAGTGCCTCACATATCATGGACTTTTTTTCCAAGTTATGTAAATTCATACATTTGTAGTAGTCTAGCAATACCACTCGCTATCGCCAAAATAACATATCGTGAGGAAACCTGATAGGATCCGAGCTGGCCGTGGTAAGCCGAACTCAGCCCAGTAAAAACCTGACATTCTGAACTCAAAGTGGGTCCCATATTTTTAAGAACGAATTAGGAATATAAAAATAATTAATGTAGAGCGGGTACTATAGGTTATAACCTAACTTCAAGCCTCTTCAAACCCCGCACAAGCGCACCACCAAAACATACACCACGTTGATTTGATCGACTTAGAGACTTCTAAAAAGAGTCGGACTACTGTATATTTAGCCTAACAATGAACGTAAAAAGCCAAATACAGACGTCTGGCAACCCTGTACCTCATGCGGGTTAACTGGTAGAAGATTCCATTAGTATTAAGTCCACCTTTTGTACGCTATCTTTTGTGCAATAAAGGATTAATAATAATAATACCCTACCCCCATGGGGGAGGCTTATATCCAGTAGACGAACATTGGCATACGGCCGTACTTCGACCAAATAGGGGATGTATTAGCAAAGGGCAAGATAAAAATTACCCGAAACCGGCGTGCGTGCATGCAACGACTAATGAATGTTGAGGAAGCGGAAGTGATCTGTCAGGTTCGTGGCAAGTGGCAGTCCCTGGTCTCTCCCTACCCCTCTGGGATACAGGCGTGAGTTTATGTATGTATGAATGTACGAATATTGGCTGACCATGTACACTATTGTACAGAGAGGCTACGCTCTATATTGTAATTACAAAACATTGCCTTAGTGATTTAAACGTCTCCACATACTTAATCTATGCCGAAACAGTTCGGGGGCAAGTGGGGTCCGTAGGAAGCTTTTAATCCGCACAAGATTGATGTAAGTCACTCCGACACTTATAATATAGGTCCCACTAACGCAAAATTAACCTTACCCCTGGCGGCGCCTCTATTTCGTTGGCGTTAAAGTTTACGTTGGATTGGCAATGTGTTTAAGTTTTCTTTGTTATTTCTAGACACTCGGAGCATAGGACCTCGAGCGACCAACGAAAATCTGTAAGCTATTCTGGTCATATACCTTGGTGTTAGAGCAGAATTTTGATTGGCAAATAGACTGAGTTTTGTTGGTTGGGAGGTATCGTGCCTGAAGGTCGTTTGTCTGTATGTGTGCTACATTTAAGGGTGACAGTAGCGCTGCTTCTTCGAGTTGTATAAACTACAAAACGGCCCACATTTGGTAGTCTTCGAAAGCAAGCACTCTTAAATAGAAAGGCATGATGTCTAGAAACTATTCCTTTTAGCTGTAAGCCTGCAAATTATAAATCAAGTGGCCACTCGTACCTACACTCAATAGATATTTAAGATCAATTAGATTTAATCCGTTGTGGGCACGTGTGGAGATTAAACCCGTATTGGAGAGTATGGGCTTAATCTTAATCATTATGTCCATAATGCCTTAACAGTGAAGGAATCGTCGCGTCGTGCGGAAACCTCAGTGCTTGAGGTGTTCAGATACCTCAGCGCTTGAAATCGCCTATCCGCGGTGGGCACGGGAGGTGGTTAAGCCCAAATTCTCTCTCGAAGAGAAGGCCTGTGTCCTACTGCGTGACGTACATAGGCTGCATTATTATTACCATTATGATTATACAGAGCTTATTCTGTGAAATTCACAGATAAGAAGCTGCGCTGCGCACGTGACATCATTAAACTCAAACTCAACAATTTGATTGGTTATAAAAAGAAAATGCTCACATAATAAACGTCAAAGCAGTTAGTACCAGAATTAATAGATTATGTGACAAAGAAGCTAATAAAGAAACTCCGCGTTTATTGTTTTCAAAACACGTTTTAACTTAATTAACAGAGTGGTCCCCTTTAAGGTTTATTTTTATTTTATTTTATTTTATTTGGTGTACAAAACAGATCACAACCATTACACGATATAAAAATAATAAAATGACATGAGTACTAAGTTGTGGTCTAAAGCATGCACACACAACATTGCCACATGTGAATTTGAGTATCTGAATAAAGTAAATTTTAGGGATAAGAATTTTTATAAAACCATACAACTCGATGAAGTCAGGATTTTGGCTGAGCATCTCTTAAATTTAGCATAATGTGCGTTGAAGATATCGACTTCCGAGCTAGTGGCCACAACTTCGTTGTAGAGTCTACACATTCTCACTATCGGATTGTAGTATGATGTGTTATTTTTAAAAACATTTAAAAAGAAAGGCCTGTAAGATCGAGATTTGCACCGAATATTTATTGTCAGCTCGGACAGTAACGACTCGGAATTCACGCGACCATGTAGGATTTTGTGCAGATATATTAGGTCATTATTTTAATACCAGCCATCTCTATCTTCCAATTAATCCTTAATCTCTGAGAGAAGAACCGAACCTCTACCCCAGACTGAGTCTAGCACTCAGCACTGACACTCTGGGCCAACGGAACATTTTCAGCGGGAAAAATTACGTATTACAGGAATTTCCCCGGAGAAGGCGAAGCCCTTTCCCGACCGAAATAAAGTAATCCAAATTAGAATTTATGTCGCAGGCGCGTTTAGACCCGGCGATGGGTATTACGTTTAGCTGCGGTTATCACCAGTCGTTAATACCTTACCTGTTTTGTTACCTTAGCGACAAAATAGCTTAACACGCGTAGTGTGGTTACTACTTACTTACTTTAACCTCTTGTCCCTCATCAGGGACATAGAGCCCTTATAAAAGATCTCCACTTGCTGCGGTCTAGAGCGGCCGCTTCGAGGTCTTTCCATACCAACCCAAGTGTTAAGTTTTAGTTTGGGACCCATTTAAAAGCAAAATAATGGTAGTAACATAAATAAAGCTACTTTGCATTGTGAAAAAATGTTACGCCTGCAATAAAATAAAGTTTCGATGTCACGCGATTCATTAAGTTTACGAAGAGAGATGTGTAGTTTAATTTCACTGAAGTCTAACAAGCCACGATATCATTGACTCTCAACAGAATGTAAATTCCTTAAGTTGAAATAAATTTCTGATTTCTGAGAAAGGTCGTTTATGTTTAAATAAAAAAGTAGTTTAATGATCAAAATAGTTTCACATTTTCCACGGGTATTTAATGCTAGGTAGATTCAAAATTTTAAATGTCCGCTAAGTCTAAACGTTGCTTCGCAGTGGAATTAGGCCGCTAAGGTGTCTCCCACTTTGGCTGGATTATCCTCAGATATTTTTGTTCCCTCAGAGTGTACAATACAGATGAGTCTCCTATTTTTTACAAGATAATTTAGTGCTTTGTTGAGGTGTTATTGTTGGAGGTCAGGCGTTTACTGGATTAAGTAAAGTTACTTTCGGCTGACTGCGAGAATTAATCCAAACTTGAAAACTTTTATCCAAATGCAAAAGAAAATGTTCATGTTTTTACGCATATGTATTTGTCTTTCTGTCCACCCAGAGACCGGTTTGACCGATTTAGACAAATGAAGTGTCAAATCAAAGGTATTGACAACACAAGTGGAATTGGTTAAGTGACGCGTCGAAAAAACAAATGGTCATATTTATGTCAGTTATAAGTTTTAAGTCACAAAAAGTTTAAAAAAACCCAACCCAAATCTACAATAAGGCTTAGGCAAAATTTATTTTGGCTTACCGAGATGAGTTTGTTGAACTTTCAGGCTCAACACGACCCAATAAAACCTATCCTACTGCAAGCCTAAATCTAATAATAGAAACTTGTTTAATAAACTAAACTTTTATTCGAGAAACTCATTTATTACAATACAGTTTTTGACGTTTTTTTGTACTTTGAAGTTCATTAACAAAACATTTCGTTTTTAAAACGAATAAAAATATGTGTCATCATCAGCCATTTGACGCCCACTGCAGGGCACAGGCCTCCATCATAGTTTTTAACCATGAAGGGTTTTGTCATAATGGCCACGCTTGGCAGGCGGGTTGGCGATCGCAGCATGCGGTTGGAATCTTGGGAAGACGCTGCTGCCCGTCTCCTGGTAATGTATTTCCTTAGTCGCGGTCTACGACATCCACGGAAGGAAATGGAGTGACGCTATTCTTAATCCTCCGCATGGAATATATTATGTATTGAATTGAATTAGTAAAAGAAAGTACATTTATACATTTAGATCGAAATAGTGTCTAAGTGACTGATATTTTTAATGAGAGTGTAAGTAGTTTGTGGAGTGATGGATGTCCGTAATCACTGGAATACTTTTGGTAAATTCTGACCATGTTTATAATTTTTATACTAAAGTATTACTGAACCTGCAAATTCAATGCCCAGCACTGTAAACATACCTGTAACAAAATAAAAACCTGTTAGTGATTACAATCATTAGACTTCCGTGTTTCAGTGACCAAGTGACCAAGTGATCATATTAAAACCGGTAAAGTGCGTATCAGGCCACGCGCATTGTAGGGTTCCATGGAAAGAACGGTTTTTTAGCTGCTTTACAGGACTAACAACAACGGATTTTGTACGCAGGGACACAAAAGGGCACAAAAGAACAAGGCATAAAAGAAAATCGTAGGTATCGAACCCAAACCCCTGTCTGAGATAACTGGACTACCCACCAAGCGCCTTCTACGTTTGTATGCAACAGTATAATCTGCAGAATCCTATCTGGGCGTAACTCCACAGATAAGCGGAAAGTAAAACTTATTAAAGGCGCCGCGTCGCGCATCCACACTGCCTGCGCCAGCAAATCTTCGAGTTGGCTCAGCGATCGAGTAGGTGCAGAAGTTCCGTTTATTGATGTACTTGGGAATATTGATAATATTCACGAATATGAGGATGAAGGAAGAAAGATTGACGAAACAAATACATCGAGCGAATGTGGGTGGAAGGGCCGGTAAGGGACGACCCAGACGGACATACTTCGACCAAATAGGGGATGTATTAGCAAAGGGCAAGATAAAATGTACCCGAAACCGGCGTGCGTGCATGCGACGACTAGTGAATGTTGAGGAGGCGAAAGTGAACTGTCAGGATCGTAGCAAGTGGCAGTCCCTGGTCTGTGCCTACCCCTCTGGGATACAGGCGTGAGTTTATGTTATGTTATGAATATAGCAACAATAAAAGTGCGCAAGCACAAATTTTTACTAACAATACGAGGGCGGGATCCGCCAGCGCGCCCGCGCCTTTGGTGGTCACATAGATTTATAAGGCATAGAAATGCAAATGCATAAAGTGACGCGAAAAAGTGTTAGCCAGAGTGGCATGCTTCGCGTAACCGATTGACAACCGTGCTGCACTATTAAAGGGCTCCAGGGAGTAACATTAACGCCACCGAGGTAAAAAATCGCTGCCTTTTGTGGCAACTTAGACACACAACAGGCTACATTTATGGTCCTGTTTTATTCATTGGATTTGTCTGCTGTGTATTTAGTTTTATTTCTGTTGTTGTGCGTATTATGTTACTTATATTTTTTTTTATTTATTTATTTATTTATTTCACCAATTTTGTATCTATCATTACAGGCTTAAACCTAATGCGATAGAAAAAAAACAACAATTTAAAAGTATTTTCATAAATGTAGCGTAAAAAACAACATGGCAGAGGTAGACCACAGTCCCTTGCCTTTCTAAGCGAGATGGTATGCTAAATTTCGGTAGGGTAGAAAGATAAACCAGGCCATAAAGTCAGACAAGAGCCGAGTCCACCCCCGTGATGCTTGCCTGTCTGGTGTACCTACAGTCGACAGCACATCAGCTCTCACATACGTGCGTTTTGTTCAGTTGCGTGACCTAACGTGGCCTTGTAACAGAAATGTAAAGGCTGATCCGCCGTCGAACGCACCTACAATAAAACTTAATAAAAATAAACTTAACTTTCTAATCTTTGTACGATAGCACTTGTAATGCTATTCTTGTGAATTCACTCAGAGCACCGCGGAAAATATCCATTCGCTCCGCGATAATGTTTAGGGTCAGGATAGCGCGCGTCAGCGGCGCCTTGGCCAGCAGATTGGTCCGCGCGCGCGGCACCAGCAGCAGCGGCGGCCGCCGCCGGCGCCTCACGTATTCATTCGGTACACACAGCGCCACTTTGCACAAAATTTCTGGATTATGTATCCTCCCAGTGAGCACTTTGTAGATATATGACACTAAGGCGAGATCACGTCTTACCCTTAGCTCGTTGCACCCCACCATTCCTAGTATAAAAAGAGTGGGGTACATCAGGGGATAAAAAGGATACACCCCGTAATACCGCATATACAAAAAACGTACGAATTTATTTTGTATTCTTTCTACCATGGCACTGTACTTAGCTTCATGTGGAGCCCAAATTTCTGATCCAAATTCTAATTGGCTTCTCACTAGACTATTATACAAAATAACAATAGCATTAACGTTCGTGAAGTTACGCGCGGCACGTAAAACGAACCCTAAATTCCGATAAGCCTTTTTACATATATTAATTATGTGGTCACTATATTTTAGATCAGATTTTAAAACTACTCCTAAATCTTTAATTTCGTTTACTCTTTCTATGTTACTATCTCCTATTTTATAATTAAAAGCTATTGACGTGTGTTTTCGGGTAAAAGAAATTACAGCACATTTTGATACATTAAATTCTAGCTGGTTATTTGTACTCCATTCTACTACTCTATTAATGTCTTTCTGTAATTTCTCACAATCCTTATAATCGTTTATTGTGAGGCTCAACTTAAGGTCATCTGCAAATAACAAACAATTTGCATCCTGTACAACATTTGGTAGATCGTTAACCATTATTATAAACTCCAACGGCCCCAGATTACTTCCCTGACTCACTCCTGATCTGGTGAAGTATGGTTCTGATAAGTTCCCATTGTAATCTACGTATTGACTTCGGTCTTGCATATAGTTGGCAAAAAACCTCAGCAAGTGCGGTGTACATCCAATACCAGCTAATTTCTTTAGTAATATGTCATTATCTACTAAATCAAACGCTTTCCTGTAGTCAAAATAAGCCGTATCTGCTTGACCCCCACTGTCTACTACCGGAACCACGTTAGACATGTAGTTCAGTAAGTTACTACTGGTGCTACGGGCTGGCCGAAAACCATGTTGAGCTTCTGACAATTGCGCTTGAATCTGACTGAGGACTTCTTTTTGGACAGCTGACTCCAACACTTTAGCAGGGGTCGAGAGCACCGCTACAGGTCTGTATCCGTCTACCTGCGCACTAGCCCTTCCCTTGGGAACTGGTACTACCCGCGTTACTTTCCACCTACTTGGAAATACGGCGGCTTTTAAACATTTGTTAAATATATATAACAACGGTTCTTCTAGTACAAAACGACAATCTTTAAATATATATGGAGGGATGCCATCCGGCCCCGATGCTCTTTTTGGTTTGAGTCGCGCTAGGGCCGACTGCACATCACCTAGCTGAAGCCTATCTATATGTATGCGCGCTGCATTCGTATTGCCTGCTTCATTTACTGCAGCTGTTACGTCTAGCTTAGAGGGTACTGTACCGTAGACGGATTGGAAGTACCTCGCGTATTCTACGGCGCACTCTTTTGGGCTCAACACTTTATCTCCCTTCATTATCTTTTGTGGACACCTATTTCCTCTCGTAGATTTAATGTAGTTCCAGAATGCCTTCGGATCCTCCGCTAAATGGTTTTGTACGCGCTTTTTGTATTCTTTTTGAGCAAATACAATTGAACGTTTTACTCTTGCTCTACAGGTTGCAAACTTTTCATAATCCTTTCTACATCCAGTATTTTTGTACTGTTTATGAAGAGAACTTTTTAACTTAATCTTACTAATTATTTCTTTTGTATACCACTCCGGGTAAGTGAAACTTGAATTTACATAGTGGGGCTGTTTCTTAGGAATACAGCTATGAAAAATATTATTCAATCTGTCGTAAAAAAAATTTAAAATGTCTTCTATGTTATCTAACTCATACATTTGACTCCAATCTATAGACGCAATTGAAGAATAAAGTAACGCAAAGTCCGCCTTATTGAAGTTCCAACTAGTGTGTGATGTGTTCGAGTGTTTATCAGCTGTCACCTGAGTATCCTGCTCGTCGGTCCCGGTGACCAGGCGCTGCCGACGACCGCGCCCGCGAACCGCCACCTCTAGCGGCGGATGGTATGCGTCCACCGCCAACAGAGGCGCATCCGCCGCGCGCACTCTCACACCCGAATCCGTCGCAAACGTACTCAACACTAAATCCAATTGTCTACCGTTGCAATTAGGCACCGCGTTGCTCTGAGTGAACCCACAGTATGTCTTAAAATATTCAAAATAATTATGTATCTTTAAACAACTAGAATATAAATTAAAATCTCCTATGACCACGACATCACTGTATTTATCACTAAAATGTTCTATAATCTTAAACATTACCATATACTCTGTCTCCCTACTGTTCGGTGGTATATATAAAGTACACAATAAAAACAAAAATCTATTCTTCAAATACACAGTACAAGAAACCAGTTCGAACGTTTGATCGTCCACGCTCACGTTACCCGGTGTCGTCACCCGTCTTATCTCTAATCGGGGTGTGGCCACGATACAGACGCCGCCCTGCTTTCGGCCGTCCGCTCGGTCGCAGCGGATAATATTATATCCTGGTGGTACCATCTCCGCGTCTTGAATAGACATGTTACAGCCGGTTTCCGTAAATACAAATAGATCTGCTTCCGATGAAGGTATACTTGTATATAACTCGTCTAACTTTGTCCGTAGGCCTCTGACATTTTGATAATACATATAAATGTAATCATTCCAGGGCTTGTGTTGTATTTGTTTCTTTTCGAAACCACACCCACTCACAGTATTCTACATTTATTGGCCAGTTTTCAGATTCGCATAACTTGTCATAAATGCTTTCTGGAACTCCTATAATGAATGAAGCATAATCTCTTTCTGTTTTATGCTTTAGCCTATTGACTTTAATTTGCACGTTTTGGCCGCATATATTCTTCACGAATTTTTCTAAATTTTCGTCCGAAGTTTCTTTATTCAACCTCCATACGTGCAGAAATTTCTTTCTTTCAGTTCCCTGAATTTCAACTGCAGTAGTACGCCCTCCTTTTCTTACCTCTGTGCTAGGGTATTTTTTTTTCCTATTCACGACTGACCAATCGCCTTCCTTAGCTGCCCTCTGTATATCTGTTACTATCGATTCACTCCGTCCGGTATTGAAATTCAGTTTCTCTGTAGGTACTGATGCGCTAGCTGGTTTCGTGGCCACACTAACTTTTATCGGCAAGTTGTTGTTCTGTTTAGTTACATTCGCAAATGAAATTTTGGGTGTCTGATTTGATATTGCTATCATGGGGGTATTTTCAACCAGCTTATTTTTGTCTATCAAGGATTTAATCAAGCCTTCTATAACGTCCAGTTTATTGGATTTCTCTTGAACCATCGCCATGTTAATCTTGAGATCTACCATTTCAGTTTGGATGCTCTGCAGATTATTTTCAAGTGATTTATATGCCTTTGTTTGGTCATCCAGTTTTGTGTTAATCTCCAACCGTAACTCTCGCAGTTCGCTCAGTATTTCCGTAGATTTATCCTCCTTGTCCTGGAAGGAAGGAATCAACCCATCTTTAGCACTAGCTGGTTTAGCTTGAACCCCGCGAACTGGAGTGTCATCGAGCACCTGTACCCGCCGGGTTATGTTCATGCAGGACTCGCACTGGAAAGTGCGCCTCAATTTTACACTTCCCTCTCTGAATGCTGCCGTAGTTATATTCACGCATGTGTAGTGATAACAGCCCTTACATACATTGCACTTCAGTAGATCCGGTTGTTGGATTTTATTTTCACAAACCACACAATCCATTGTTGAAAGCTAAGTTCGTCGGCGGTTCGTGACAAAGACGAAGCGAGCCACTCAACGCGAGAGCGACAGAGACGAACGCAACTCCACGACTCGCTTCGGTCACAATAGCCGTTGAAGATGTTTGTTTACATCCAACAAAGTCACTTTAATTCACGCAATACACCAATTGTTCACTGTACTTCACTCTCTAATTATGCAATGACACTAATTGATCACTTCTGATATGTTTATTTTGTTTCTGTGATGTGTCTTGTTGGTATAATAAATGTCTTTCTTCCTCTTCTTATCTTTTCTAACAGATCGAATTTGCAAAATGTGTCTGTCCACTCTCAATCGCATTAATAGTGATTTTTAGGACCCATGGCCGTGAACCTAAGGCAAAAAACTGAGGACTAGATAGCATTAACGCTACAAACGGCCGTTTTTGCCATAAATGCTATCTAGTCTCAAGTTCGCGATCCTAGGTTAGGAGATTAAACAGACACTTTTTACAAATACTATTTGTAAAAGAAGATACATTATTTTTTTCATTGGTAGCGCTAGTTAGCCCTTTGCGTGTCTGTGAACGTGACTTACTGGAATCCACTTAGGCACACACTTATCGCTTCGCTATTGAGCGAATTTTCGTTGGACACACTCAGTCTTTGCGTAATACATACACTTTTGGGCGTAAACTCAAGCTATCGTTGCTCAAACATCAGAGGCTATCCCGTCCTATCTTTCGCCGCTTCTGACTTACGGACTAGTAAATGTATCAAATATAGGTATCCTGTTTGGGTAGTTATCCGTGAAGTGCCAGTTATTTCTTGCCTCTAACTAGACATGACTACGGTACCTGCCATCACCATATTTTATTTTCAATGTGTTTATTTTATAACCACTTTCTTATAATATATACTTTTATATGTTACATATATGTACATATTGTCTTATTTTCATTCGTTTGGCACCACCTTGTAATATACGCGTCAATTACCGCAGGCACTGACTGAAAACCAGCGCTGAGAGCTCACACCCTCAGCACAATGCTGACTCAGATAAGGGGCATCTGACTCAGCTTTGTGGCAACTTTGACACACCACAGGATGCACTCTGACGCTCTGATTTTGCCTTGTATTATGTAGTATTTATGTGACTTGTTTTTCCTTTGCACTTGTTTATGTTACTTGTTATGCCCTTTTTTTCTTGTGATGTGCTATTTTGTCCCAATAAATGTCTTTCTTTCTTTCTTAATATGTTTATGGTGTTTCACTTAAGCTCGAGCCCGATAATTGACACAATTCACCAAATCACTGAGGTGATTGTGATAGCCTATAAGATTGAAGATGAAGTGGCAGTGGGCTGGTCACATCTGCAAAAGAGTTGATAGCTGATGGGGTGGAAAGGTTTTTTAGTGGAGACCAAGAACTGGCGCAGCGGACCACCTAACTCACTAGATAGATGATCTGAGGCAGTTTGCTGGCACCGGCTGAGTGAGGATGGCCAAGGACAGAAAAAGTAGAGTGCCGCAACGAGTTAAGACATGGATTATCCTCCTCAGTCCTGACCTTGAAAATAACAATTGCAAACCATCGTTATTTTCAAGGTCAGGACAGGCTGATTCATTGACTTGAAAGATTGGAAAGCTAATTAGTCATTCCAAACCTGACACGGACCTTTCATTGTGACCTTATTCTGTGCTGAGTAACATCCCTAGTTGGGAGACCGCAATTTATAAGAAGAAGCGACGTTTTTACGACGGGAACCGAACCTGGGAGGGCGGTCAGGGCGGACGTGCGAGGCCACGTCCCCAAGGGAAGATGCTGGCTCAGTTTCTTGGAACAATGACGGTTATTGTTATCTAATAGGATAATTTTTGCTGATAGAATATTTGGTGACTTGACATTTGTTGTAAGCAGCTTCTTGACTTACTCAAAATTAATTGAAAAAAAATTGCTTTGTATATCCAAAAGTAAAAAAAAATATCTTATGATAAAAATGTACAAATCAGTAGTGTGAGAGTAGTAACTATAGTAAAATAATGCAAAACCTAAAAACAGTTCAGAATCGATATAATGAAGCCACTTCCAATAGGCAAACGTTCCCAACGTCTTGAACGTATTCAGAGATCTTACACGAAACACTTAACATTCGTTTCATCAGGCGCACATCTCACAGATGCCCTTATACGCCGCGACTACAATTTTTAGGGTTCCGCACCCAAACAAACAATTTCATTTCATTTCATTTCATTTCATTTCATTTCATTTCATTTCATTTCATTTCATTTCATTTCATTTCATTTCATTTCAAGGGTAAGCTCTGTAGACTACGCACTGACTTTGCAACTGCTAGGCTTTTTTATTTTAGTTAGTTCCATAGTATTATGTCCTACGGTATACTACTGTGGGGTCGGGCAGCAGACATTGACACGATCTTCATCTTACAGAAGAGAGCGATCCGATTTATTTACAAGCTAGGTAGTAGGGACCATTAAGGGATTTCTTTAAAGAAACTAACATCTTAACAGTTGCAAGTCAATACATTTATGAAAATATAGTTTCTGTTAGGAAAAATATCAGCAATTTCAAAAATATTGGTAGCCACCGTAATATTGATAGTAGAAATAAACATAAATTGTCATTTCCACGTTTTAGACTTGCAAAAGTTAATACATCCTTTATGGGACACTGTATACGGTTCTACAATAAAATTCCTCAAGATATATTAGAGTTACCACCGACGCAGTTTAAAAAACTGTATTAAGCATACTCTGTGCAAAAAGCCTATTATAACATTAAGAATTATTTAGAAGACAAGGATGTCTGGTATTTAAATAATGTTAACAGGAACGATTGTATCTAGTGTAGTGTAAATTTAAGTTGAAAACTCTGTTAATTAAGCAAACCTGTTTTGAAAAGAATAAATGTGGAGTTTCTTTGTTAGCTTCTCCGCATAATCTATTAATTGTGAAACTAACAGCTTTGACGTTCATTAAGTAAACATTTTGTTTTTATAGTGAATAAAACTTTTGACTCTCACTTTGACTTTGTGTATACGGCAACACTATTAAGTAGGTAGGTACTTTTAATAGTTTTGCTGTAAAAGTCGAATCATGTATAGATTCCTTTGGGTGCACAGCAGACTTGTTATGTAAAACAGTATTTAGTACTTTATTTTTGTGGCCTGACCTGTCATCATCATCATCATTCAGCCACAAGAAATCCACTGCTGGACATAGGCCTCTTCCATGGATTTCCAAAAAGACCGGTTGGAAGCGGCCTGCATCCAGCGTATTCCTGCCACTTGGACGAGGTCATCTGTCCATCTTGTGGCTGGTCGTCCTACGCTGCGCTTTCCGATATGTGGTCTCCATTCGAGAACTTTTCGGCCCCATCGGCCATCAGTTCTGCGTGCTATGTGCCCCGCCCACTGCCACTTCAACTTACTAATCCGCTGGGCTATGTCGACGACTTTCGTTCGTCTACCGTTCGAAAGAATGTTCGTTCGTAAAGAGTGGCCCGGCCTATGTATCTAAATAAATAAAAATCCAGCAGTGATTGATGCTAATTAAAGGAAGGGTATTTAAAAGAAGGCGTCCAGTCCCTTTCTATTTGCGTCCCGCTCACATAACATAGTCGGCAATATTGTATAAGTGGGGTGCAAGTAGTTGTCCAGTCTCTTTCTTTAATCAACAGTGTTACACAGACCTTATCATATTTACGAAAAATATTGATCTACGAAAAAAAAACTCTTAGAACAAAAGTGGTCGTAAAACGATCGAGCACCCGCACTGCCCACTGCGGGGAGAAAGATCTCAATCAGACCGTAATTTCCACCATTTCCTATGCATCCTCTACAAGCGGCATAAAGGGGCTGTTACACAAGGAGAGTGTCTCGCCCGCGAGTGGCGATTTCTTCTAGGTAATAATATGATCGCCTAGCGTAAACAAATGCCCCGAGCTCGCTAGTTAAACGCTTCTGGGCCGTCAGCCTGCGTAAAAAAAACTATACGAGTTTCTCTTACGAATTTCGCCATTCAAAAACACGACTTTTTTGTTTAGTCTACAGTGTCAGTGGTGGTGCTATAATGACTTCGGGGGTGACACAAGGTGTACTTGTCATTGCAGCTTTAATAAGATAACAGATTTATATGCCTATGAAGAATGTAGGTCACGAATGGCGAGTCTAGTGTCAAAATTAGTACGGAGTGCTTAGAGCGAGTCTCACACCGAAACTTGCGATTCTCGCCCGAACGTTGCTTATGCAATTCAAGGCACATATGCGTCTATAGATCTACGATTACTCGCCTGTCGTGTAAACATTAAGCGAAATGAGTCTCGCTTGTGATACTCATATTCGAGAATTGCTTGATTAAAACGAGTTTTTGTAAAAACTTAAACAAACGCAGGCGAGAATACAATTACAGGCGAGACTCACCATTATCCGCCGCTCGTGTGCGAGAAACTCTCGTTGTGTTAATTCCGCTTTACTTTGAATTTGACTTCGAAATGCGACTGGGAAAGGGCAATGTCTCTCACTCCAGTCGGCTAGTACACAATTAGTAGTGATCCTGCGGAATATCTATTTCAGCAGTAAGGGAAACAATTCGCAGAACACTAGTTAGTTAGTCTCTGCCGGGGGCGCATTGTTCCACCGACGGTTTGTTCCCGTTGCATTCGTTTCCGTGGCCCCACGTCTGAGAACTTAGGAATTTGAGAGATCTAAATACAAATATTTTATTTCTGAAATTAAACTTTTTTTTAAGCGTTCTTTATGAACAGTGAACGAAATTTAACTGTAAGCTCAGGTCAGTGACGCTGAATTGGGTATACTCGGCTCCAGTCGATCGGTGACACAGAAGTTTTGTAGTGTGGTCGTGAGCACATACCCTATTTTGTTTTCAACTTAGTTACGTAGAACTATCTTCACTTATTCACGTGGAATAAAAAAAATATTTTTTTATCTTGGTATAACAGCAATCTTGACATTATTAAAAACCATACCTAACATAAATAAGCCATTGTTGAATGGCCGGTTGCGATTTTTATAATGCTTGTAAAATATTCCAGTAGCTTTTTTTAGTGAATCAACTAGACTATTCTCTAATTGCTTACATAGGGAAAATACAACAAAATTACTACTTCCAAAAGGTCTAATGAAATTCTAGTGTCAAAAATTACAATACTGGACAGCATTAAGCTTACCTTAACGCACAGATTATTTTGTCGGGAACAAATAAATCAAGCAATAAAGAAATCAAATTCTCATTATAACTTATCAAATTCCCAAGTTTTACATGTGAGGGTCAACTAAATAGAGGCGACGGGAATCCCTGCTTGCTTTCTCCTTACACACAACTTTGGCTTTTTCTTCCAGCAAATTCTCAATTCTCACTCAAATTAGGAGCTCATATAAGACTGTTCCCAATACACGAGCTGACTGGAAACTAAATAGTAAAGTCCTAGTGCCATAGTACAACTGACTAGATATAGGATAATAGAAATAAAGATATATTATCGTTTCCACAATTTACAGTTGCAAAAGTTAATTCGTCCTTTAAGAGGCACTGTATAAGGTTCTACTACATGATTCCTCAAGATATATTAGAGTTACCTCCGACGCGGTTTACAAAATGTGTTAAGCACACTCTCTTCGAGAAATCTTACTATAGCATCAATGTTTATTTAGGTGATAAAGATGTCTGGTATTAAACCTCTTAATTGTGAAACTAACAACTTTAACGATTATTGGGTAAATATTTTATTTTTATAATGAATAAAAATATTTGATTCGATGATTTGATTTGATATTCGGTGATATCTATTGCAGGTAGATTATGCTTAAAAACTCGGCGAAATTTCTCTGTCTATGCTTATGCTTAGTCACAAAATGGCGACCGAGAACAGGCCGAGAATCAGTGGGTAGACCTTGCAGCCTAATGTAAGGACCATAAATACGGATGGTAAGGGACCGTGAGAGATGGCCTATACCCAGCAGTGGGTGGCGGTGGGTGATGATGACGATGATGATGTTCTACACATCATAAAAATTTCGCTAACTCCAAGCGTCCAAATGGCTTAGTTGAGTTTAAGTTTTTTTATATCGGCTCCATCGCATAAGCTGTAAAACACACAAGTTTCAAACTTAACCGCTAATTGCTCAGATACAGGAAATTATTATTATTTTTTTGCTTTGCAATAGTGTTCTCTAAGTATAACAATTAAAGTCGGCCAAATGTGAATCGGAATTCCACAAAGAGTACCGAACTGACTGAAAAAGAATGTTTTTAATACGTTTATATGACATTAATACGTAATATTATAATCAGAGTGGTAGAAATTCCTCGGTGCTCGAGTTCCATTACCACTAGACCGGTTTGTCTGTCTTCAGACGTTACGCGAAACTTTAAACAAACAGAAACCTACTTAATAAACACCTCACGAGTAGGTGTAGCACACTAAAGGGTACAAAGCTACCTGTGTAGTAATCAATACAAATTCATCACTGAAGTCGGGAACTTCGCTTCGTAACCGAGAAGACAAATTATCTGAAAACTAAACTTCGCTAGTTTGAACCAAGCGGGCGCGAGGGTATTCGCGTTGCTATCTATCTTTCCTGCTTATATCTAAAGTATATCCAAGTAGCTCAAGGGTACATAAGGCACCCTTCTAGGTCGTTATAGTTGCTGCGTAGCGTACTATGCAGCCCCAAGAGTGTAATTTCTCTTTTGGGGTGCATAAGGCGTCCTTTAAGGGCTATTATGGTTGCAGAAGAGCTGCGTAGCGCACTATGCAGCTGCCAAAAAAAGTTTTCACTTTAAGAGTGTATATAAGGCGCACCTTCAGGACTAGCGGTTACAAAAGGGGTGCATAGCGCGCTAGCAGCTGCAAGAGTTAGCCATTGTATGATGCATTAGGCACTCTTTTAGAGCTTTAATGGTTATAGAAGGGCTGCTTAGGGCTTTAGCAGTTACAGAGGGGTTGCAGAGCGCGCTATGGAGCTACATTAGTTAGCCTTCTCTATTAGGGTGCGTTAGGCACCCCTTTATACAAGTATTTACATACATAAACTCGCACCTGTATCCCAGAGGGGTAGGCAAAGCCCAGGGTTCGCCACTTGACACGATCCCGAGAACCCTCTTTCGCTTCAAAATTCATTACCAGGTACTTGTATTTATTTATTTAACAATCCGACCTCGAAACCGGAAGTTATTTATTTAAAGCAACCTCGAAACCGGAAGTGCGGCCCGCAGCCGCCACTATTAATAGGGCACATAGTTTCTGCAAACTATTTACGGGTTAACAACTCCGGAGTCGACAAACGGACAGACGTACAAAGGCGTGTGGGAGCCGCGCGGGAAACTTGCTCTTTGTACCACTAAAAGAGTCTTGGAGGCCTTAAGGTTGGTGGTTGGATGTCGGAATTCCCGGATCCTTTGACATGCTTTTATTGCCTTGACTTTCAAGTAACTGAGGAATTAAGCTACTACTGGGTGTTTTATTTATTTTTCTGTTGCCTATATATGTCCCACTGCAGGGCACATGCCTTTCCTCAGAGAGAGGGGGGGAGTATGGGCTTAATTACCACGCGTCATCATCATCATCATCATCACTCAGCTACAAGAAGTCTGTTTTTAGTTTTATTTGCATTACTTTTAGAATAATAATTTCATCATCATCATCATCAGCCATTTGACGGTTTTCCAAGCTTCCCGGTCTTGTGCCGCCCGCATCCAGCGACTCCCAGCGACTCCCCGCTCCCGTAACCACGTCGTCTGACCATCTGGCGGGGGGCCTCCCCACGCTGCGTCATCCGGTCCGCGGTCGCCAGGTTAGGAATAATAATTTAAATTCATTTAATTAAGGACCCAAATTGAAAATCTAGATCTTGAAATTCGCAGTTTTTGCGCTACTACGACTAAAAATATTGTAAATTTTTGACTTATCTTAAAAAGAACTAAAAATTTTAATTTCATAAATGTCAATTAATCCCAAAATGCACTACTTTTTTAAATTGGCTTCAGTAGCAATTAAAACTATCTATACAAAATTTAATTTAAAGGGTCACTCATGTGACATTTAAGAAGTGGTGCAAGTTGGCCCTAATCTCCGTTTCTGCGCTACTTTATTAAAAAAAAATCGACCATTTTATGTTAAAACTAACCCTGTATACGTACAAATCCAATCAAGGTGGGATGGAATAAAATATACACATCTAGGTCAAAAGCCCGACCGCTCAGGTAACGAAAAAGCTGTCTTAATGTCAAGGCCCTAAGTGGCGATGGATCATACGATACATAACAATGGCATTTACATCAGACATCTATGCTAGATGATTAATACAGCATACACCGCTTTGACACGAGTAGAGGGTTAAAGCTTGTGATTGACATAGCCTATAACATTAGCAAGTCGAAGTGGCACTGGGCTGGTCACATCTGCCGAAGCACGATGTTTGATGGGATACAAAAGTTTCCCGATTGGAAGCCACGAGCTGGCAAACGTAGCGTAAGACGCCAACCAGCTTGCTGGACCGACAATCTGAGACAAAATATGTAATCCTAGGTATCAAAATTGATGCAAAGCTTCAATTGGGTCCTCATTGACGACCTCGTGGCGCAGCGGTAGTGCATCTGCATACCATGCGAGAGGTCCCGGGTTCGAATCCCGGCTGGGGACAAAAAAAAACCCCAGGTCTTGGATGTTTACATGTTTGTGATGTCGTTGTTTCTGGTTCCCACGACACTAGTGTGGGGCCAGAAGCAATGTATGTGCCTGTATGTAAATGTTTATGTTTGTTTATGTTTATATAGAAACATTGGCAAATAGGCTTAGTTCTGACTGCCTCGTTGGTCTAGCCGTGAACAGAACATAGGTCGTGGGTTTGATTCCCACTGGGAGCCGCCGTACATTTGTACAAATGGCCTCAGTCTGGGTGTATTTTCATGTTTGTGACGTCCTTGTCTGGTTACCATAGTACAGGTATCCTAGTTTGGAACCAGGACGAGTGATTGTATTGTGTGGAAGTTATTATTACTATATGTAAAGTTAAATTAATCCGGGAACTAACTGACGTCGCAAATGCGATAATACTGTGGGGTCGGGCAGCAGAAATTGGGACCATCTTCGTCTTGCTGAAGAGAGCGATCAGATTTATTAGATAGTAGGAATTCGTTAAGGGATTTATTTAAAGAAACTAACATCCTGACAGTTGCTAGAATATCCAAGAGCATATTATGTACGTTAACACATTGGGTAGCCAACATAAGGTAAATACTAGAAATAAACATAAACTTTTGTTCTCAAGAGTTAGGCTGGCAAAGGTTAATACATCCTTTATGGGGCATTCTATACGTTTTTTACAACAAGATCCCTGAAGATATATTAAGTTTGCCAGAAATGTGGTCCAAAAATTGTGTAAAGCACACTTTGTGCCAAAAGGGCTACCACATTAAAGATTATTTAGATGACAAAGATGTCTTGAACTAAAGCCAGTTCAATGCATCAGTTCTAGGTTTTAGAATAATTATGTAAACTTTGTTAATTAAGGAACATATTTGAAAAGACTAACTTTGTAGCATTTCTGTCCATTTTTTCTCCAAAATTATCTAGATTTTGAAATAGAGACCCAGTTTTATTTTACTTGTAACGTTCATAAGTCACAGTTTGTGTGCTACATTGAAGGGAAACATTTTGAATGTTTTGATTTAAATTCCTGCTAACAAGTGGCGTGCCGCGGAGGAGGCCTATGTCCTATGTCCTATGGCTTGAGTCAGTGGATTGATTGATACTAGCCGCGGCGTATGTAACTGAAAAGGAAATAAGGGAATCGCCTCCCAGTTAGGACGCACCCAACCCGGTTGGTGCGAAATTATGCCGTAACTGACTAACATCGTTCGAGGGATGGATCTGAATAAATTTATAACATCTCCGAGAATTAAGCCGCGAAAAAATGTGCCGTGAAATTGTATAAATTTAATAACCAGCCTGGGGCTGGGTAGGCCTATATTAGAGGTTGGTAGGTGCTTCTGGGTAGATTACAGAAGTGCCACATTGTATCGGATTATGAGAATCCTATTTTTTAAGTACTGCAAAACCAGCGTGGGAGCATGCAATGACTTATGAATATTGACGAAGCGAAAGAGATTTGTTAGTATCGTGGCAACTTTAGCGCTCTTTCTCGCCTCTATCTCTCGCTATCTCTTTTCGCCTAAGTCTCGGATCTTTCAGTTGAAGATCTGAGACTTAGGCGACTTCATTATCGTGCACGTCGGACTTAAGTTGGTAGATTCGGACACGGCTAAGAGCTTCGAGGAACACATCCGGCTCGAAAGACCAAAATATGGTGCGGCGCAAGCGCCAACTGGGTGGACTGTATGGGCGAACAATGGACAACACCAGGAGGGTGCTCGTTGGTAAGCGTGGGGGTGGACGTACCTGGATTTCACACCACGGTGTAAATAACGCAACGCTTAAAAATCATTTTTTGGTATCAATGAACTTCCAAACTGTATTTTTCCTATAAATTAATATTGTTTCGCCATTGACACGCTAAGAAGAAGAACATAAATTGACAGCGTCTATATATATAATTTTATGTGTGCAATAAAGTATAAAGTAAAGTAAAGTATATATTAGTTAATCCTAGGTTCTTTGTCATGGATCGTAAAGAGCGATTATACAGACACTTCTTGAAAATTCAATCTGTAAAAGAAGATAATGATGTTTTTATTCATTGGTGGCGCTAGTTACAGTCAGGGTTTTCTGTAATTCTGTAATAATAAATATTTTTAGGTTTTGAGTTTGAATTTTAGATTATCTGTAAGGAACGAAAAGAAACCAATTGTTTTTCTGTCACAATTGTTTTGGCCGCGATTTGAGCAGCGACCTTCCAATTTTGTACTTTACAATTTCCTGAACATGTTACATATAATGCGATGTTCACGGTACGGACAGCGCAGAAAGCGGAGCGGAAAAATAAAATGGCTTGTTTTTAAACGACTACCAGAAATTAATTTGTATCATATGATGCCGCAGCATATTATGTCGATACCCACCCATTAAAATAAAATAAATAAATGTTTTTTCAATTTCAATTCAAATAAAGGTTGATTCTATTGACGTTATTGTTTTATACTTACACAAGCCTCTGTACCTATACTTATGTAACAGTATGAACATATCTTTCTTGTCAATCAACCATTTGTATTTGTATTTATTAAAATTATATATATATATATATATATATATATATATATATATAATTTTAATAAATTAAAAATACATTTATTAAAACCTAATATAAAGAGTATTGTTATCTTATCTTCAGAGTAATAACTTCCACTCAACACAATCACTTGGTCTGGTCCCTGGTGTATTGGTAACCAGGCTGAGGCCATTTATGCTAATCTAGTATGGCGCTCTCCAGTGGAAATCGAACCCACGACGTCTGTTTTGGTAGTCAAGTGTGTTACAGTCATAGTCACTTAGTAAAGTAATAAATTTGGTTCGAATCGATTGCCATACATACATATCTCACGCCTATATCCTGGAGGGGTAGGCAGAGACGGGTTTTCCACTTACCGCGTTCCTGCCAAACCTGTTACGCTTCGTCTACGTTAATTCCGTGATTGAATAATAGAAATTATATAGGTATCTAATATCACTACTGGGTTAAGTGGGTCAACCCAATATGGTAACGGATGTTATTTTGTTTAATCCCCTTTTTTTTTTTTTCGGTAGCCAGATCGTTCTGCTGACGGTACGCAAAGGGCAGTGATACGTTATTACGGGGACCCTCAGGGCTTAGCCGTTTGTATTAGCTTTACATATTTATATTATTACGGTGGAAAATTGATTCCAATATTTATTCCAGTGCGCTTTTTTGGGCGAGGTTTATATAAGCCACTCAAGTAATTTTTACTTACCTACGTTTTCAGTTATCACTAAAAGTGTTACATTTCTTAAAATGGTAGACATTAGACCTGTTTCTTCGCATGCTTGATATCCCGAGTACGAGTCACCAACCACTGAATCGAATTCCCGAATTTGCAATTACGTACTTTTAAGTTAGGTTAGTGAATTTTTAGTAGCAATACTGTTTGCCCACACTGTAGAGTTAAGCATCGTTTATGATGAATCTGAGTACCTATCTAAGGTATTCAGATACCTACAGCGCAAGAAGCGGGCATACGTTTCGATTAAGTTCTAATTCTCTGTCTTAGTTTGGACATCTGGAGAGGACGAAGGAGGAAAGATTGACGAGACAAATATATCGAGTGAATGTGGGTGGAAGGGCCGCTAAGGGACGATCTAGGTGGACATACTTCGAACAAACAGGGGATTATTAGCAAAGGGCAAGATAAAAAGTACCCGAAACCGGCATGCGTGCATGCAACGACTAATAAATGTTGAGGAAGCGAAAGTGATCTGTCAGGATCGTGGCAAGTGGCAGTCCCTGGTCCTCTGCCTACCCATCTGGGATACAGGCGTAATTTTATGTATGTATGTCTCTCTCTCTCTATCTTCCTCTGAGAGAAGTGCATGAGCACTGCAGTGGAACCTTCAATAAGCTTATGCAGCAAACAGTAACCGTCTTCAAGAATTTTCGTCTGAACAATAAACAAAGTGTCTAGTGCTCGTGTTAACCTCAGAAAATACTAAACTGTGATGAGTCAAACAGAAACAAACATTTTATTCATCAAGGCAGGCGCGAGAAGAAAGAAGAAGAAGAAAGACATTTATTATACCAACAAGATACATCACAGAAACAAAATAAGCACATAAGTAACATAATATGCACAACAACAGAATAAAAACTAAATACACAACAGACAAAACGAATAAATAAAACAGCAGTTAGTGGCACGGTTAGTGGCAGGGTCACACGCTAACTGTGAAGGAAAACATTGTGAGGAAAACCGCGGCTTAGTTGGCTCCGCACGTATTGACTTGTCTTTCCTGTGGGCTGGCCGACTAAGCTGTATACGTGCTGCGCAAGCCTACTCTATCTAAAAACAAAGTCCCAGGTACTGCAGCGTCCGAGTGGTCCCTTCACACATCTAGTGTGAGTGAAGGTGCCACTGGACGCTGCATAAATCATCTCATTACGTAGATACAAACGCCAAAGTATTTTTAGTGGCACAGTTAGTGGGACAGTTAGTGGCACGGTTAGTGGAACAGTTAGTGGCACGGTTAGTGGGCACTGTTCCAGTGGTTAGCGGACGTGGCACGTCGCTGTAATGCCATTACACTTGACTTCTGGCTCATTTGCATCGCAGACAAATAGCCTCTCGCGGCCCTACTGCCTTTTGTCGCACTTGAGAGTCATCTGCAATAATTCTATTATTATATCGCAACTCTCTGAAATCATCTTATCCAGCTGGATGTCGCTGTACTTGGTTTAAACAAGTAGAGGAAGATGAATGTCAGGATCGTGGCAAGTGGCTGTCCCTGGTCCCTGCCTACCCCGCTGGGATACAGGCGTGAGTTTATGTATATATGTGCAGAGGAAGAAGATGCATACTCAATAATAAACATATATTATATATATAAGCAGCCTATGTACGTCCCACTGTAGGGCACCGGCCTTCTCTCAGAGAGAGAGTATGGGCTTAATCACCACGCGTGCCCACCGCGAATTGGCGATTTCAAGCGCTGAGGTATGTGAATAGCTCAGACACCCAGATTTCCTCACGATGGTTTCCTCTACAATTAGCGAGTGGTATTGCTACTATAACTTCACAAATGTACATACCTAACTTAGAAAGAAGAGTCATAGGTACATGCCCGCACTGGGCATCGAACCTGGGTCTCCCGCTTCCGAGTCCAATGTTCTACCCACTAAGCTACCACCGCTTAATAATAAACATAAAACATAAAAAAATTACAACACCACAGTACAGAAAGTAAAATAAGACATTTTTACTAACATTAGTCCCGGTAGTCGCGGGGTGGCTTTATTGCTGCAAGAGGCAGCTGGCTCAGCATTTGATGAGCGTCGTACGGTTTGTTACTATGATCTTCGTTGGTCAAAATACATTATTTAAAAAAGCTTATTAGGGGCGTGATCGAATCTGAAATGAGGAGATCTGCAGAAGAACCCGAGTTACTGCTCGAAGAATTCCTCAGTTGAAGTGGCAGTGGGCGGGGCACATAGCTCGGAGAACTGATGGCCGTTGGGGCGAAAAAGTTCTGACCTGGCGATGGCGACCGCGGGTCGGACGACGCAGCGTGGGCCGGCTCCCCACCAGACGGTTTGACGACCTGGTGACGCTGGCGGAGAGTCCCTGGATGCGGGCGGCACAACACCGGGAAGCTTGGAAAACCATGAGGGAGGCCTATGTCCTGCAGTGGGCGTCAAATGGCTGATGATGAGGGGCCTTGATAGTGTAGGCTCCATGATTGGCAGTAGACCCCCTTATACCGTGAGGAAGAGATTTCAAAATGCGAAACACGCAGTTGGCCGAACTCGG
Source organism: Yponomeuta malinellus (assembly GCA_947308005.1). Taxonomy (NCBI): domain Eukaryota; kingdom Metazoa; phylum Arthropoda; class Insecta; order Lepidoptera; family Yponomeutidae; genus Yponomeuta; species Yponomeuta malinellus. Next base: position 213,947 of record OX371020.1, on the reverse strand, counting down.
GGTACGAAGTTATGAATGAGCGCAAAAATTTAATGACTTTCGCGAATTTCGTCGAGTTTTCCGCCTGCTTTGTTCCTGACAGTATATTAGGACACTGTACGTGGACTCTTTTGGATATTTCACACAGTAGATCACACACAGTATCCACGTAGCCTAGTGGGTAGAAAATTGGAAGCGAGAGATCCAGGTTCAGGTTTCTATGACTTTGTTTTCTAAGGGTACATTTGTGAAGGTATAGTAGCAATACCACTCGCTAACTGCGAAGAAAATGTTCGGGAGAAAACCTAAGTGTCTGAGAAGCACGCGTGGTGATTAAGCCCATACTCTTTCCCTGAGAGAAGGCCTGTGCCCTACAGTGGGACGTATATAGGCTGCTTATGTAAACCTCTTAACTTTCGAGAGGCTTATACTTTATTTTTGTTTTTAGTTTGTAAGCCGTAATATTATATTGTTGGTTATCGTTCGTCAGCAAGAGTTAAGTAAGGCATTCACCAAACTCACTGAAACGATTACCTCATAGACCCACAAAACTAATTCTATTAACTAGTGACACAATTCAGTTAATTTTTAAAATTGTGAAAATGTTAATTTTACATTTATTATTTACATTACTTCACAATTTTCTCGACAGGTAGCGTGTATATCTAGATTAATATTGCAGATCAACTACTACCTTTTGCTCTATTTTATAATGTCAGTCTTATTTTGTTTTAAGTTATATTTTGATGTGGCAAAAAATACTTTTTTTACGTTTACCTTATCCTAACTTTTGGCAACCATAGGTTGGAAAAGCTGAATTGTTTTTGGTATTTTTAAGTGGCCTCTATAGTACTGGTGGTGTTTATTGATGAGCAGAACCCTCTTTCCTCTTTTCTGATACATTTGGGCGTTTTGTTTCACTCTGTATAACATACAATATGATCTTTGTTTAAGTATCTAGATAATAAGTTCTTTACTATACCGTAATACAACTTATGATAAAACTGGCACCCACGATACGGGGTCTCCTAGTGTGGCTGCCGCTGGAAAATGTACCTACTTTTAAGTTATGAGCAATAATCAATTTTTTACTTTTACTTTTACTTTTGCTTTTACCATGGAAGCCACTGGAAGCCACCGTAGATTTGTAAAAATGGCCTCAGTCTAGGTGTATTTCTATGTTTGTAATGTCATTGCCTGGGTACCATAGTGCAGGGTATCCTAATTGGGACCGTGACAAGTGATTGTGTTATCTGAAAGTTTGATTATTCTTGAGGTAATTTCAGGCATATATTTGTTTAAAAATATAAGGGGTTTTCATAATTTTATCCAATGAGCGCTTTACGCGCTCTACTAATATCGCATCTTCCTGTAAATCAATGTCAGATATAGAATAATATCCAATCTAAATAACACGTAATTAGGGTTTCAAAACTTTTTTATCAGACAGCGCCATTTCTAGGAAAAAAAACCAGTGAAACCACACAAAAAAAATATCGAAAATAATTTAAAATTACCGAAAAATATTTAAAAGTCGTAGAACAAGAGTTGCAAGTGACAGACTCTATTTAGATTAGATTAGAACTCTTTGCTGTAGACACCAGAAAAAAAATACATTAAAAGCCTCACACATCTAAGACTTGTCGTATACAATCGTCGCTATTGAAAGGATATGTACATAAACCGACTTACAAATAATATTGAGTACATTAGAGTACCTTGTGGAATACGATTGACTAATAAAACTTAATTTGAAGGGATATTTACTCGTTTACTTTTCCATTTTCCGACGTTTCGGTACTTTTGCAAGTGCCGTGGTCTCGGTAGACTGAGGTGACAGGCGTCTTTTTTTAAGCATTAACTGTTAGTTTACTACCCTCGGCAAAAATTATTAAGTTACTTTCCAAAATAGTAATCTCAATAACTAATAATCAGTATTTTTGAGTTTATATAAAATTATTGTAGTGCCAATTTCAAGTGCCAAAATCTTTGTACCTCAGAAAATACTATACGATTGACTAATCGCCGTGTTTGAAGAATTGCACATTTTTGAGCTGACCCTGTGTATGAGTGTCTAGAGTGTGTGCCCAGTAACGGCCCACAGCGCCAATAGCCGCAGTAGCCCATTGTGCCAAGCGGGCGAAGTTCGACACCTCGACCTGAGCTAACACAACTTTAGCTCGACTGCCTTTGTACCTATGAGAGGTATGTATTGTTCCCGGTACAGGTGTGACTAGATTAATCTGGGGACTTTATCGCCGGAAATTGTAATTTATACTTATGAAACAATAACAGCCCTATCACACTTGCGATTTACGGGCGATTTGAAAGCGTTGCGGCGAGCTCGCGGCGTGCGATCCGCGTTTTAGACACTCAGTAGCAAAATGGATTGATCTGACGGGGAAACACTACCTTTTTTACTTCGAAGACGTAGAAAACGAAAGCAGATACAAGTTGACGACGAATCTGACAGGATTCATTATCAAGTAATCGACAGGGAGAGAGCGACAACTATGTATATCGTATAACTGGACGATTTTGAGTTTTAGTTTGAACTCTAAACGATGCTACGGCCGCTTACACACGTATCTTTGATATGAATCAAGTGGGACGGGGTGGACTGTCGGACGTGATTGTACAAAATGGCGTCGAGGGTGGTAATCGCGGCGACGTCGAGCACGCCGCGCAATCGCTGCGCAATCGCAACGCTCACAAATCGCTAGTGTGATAGGGCTGTAATGTATAACGTGGACAACGCAAATGCTAAGCAACAAGGCCTAGGTATTCAAAACTAGGGAAAATTTAAACTAGTTTCGTTGAAACACCGCCCAGGCATTGCGGATTAATTAATTACTCTCTCGGAGAGAAGGCTTGTGCCCTACAGTGGGACGTCTATAGGCTGCTTATGTATGTTATGTTATGACATCGCTAGAACGCCGGCCCCGCATTCGACGGGTCGTGGGTTCTAATCCCGGCATGTAACAATGACTTTTGTTTTCTAATCAGGGCTTAATCACTACGCGTGCCCACCGCGGATTGGCGATGAGCTGTCATATTGAACTAAAAATTATAGTTTTATGAAACGCGGCCCAGCTCGGGTCACTCCCCTGGGCCCGACCGGTGTGGGGCCTTAGGTCAATCTAACTCGATCGTGTGCGATCTAATCTGAAACTGTGCCAGTGTTTGAACTACTCGGCACTTGTGATTATCGTGGTGTGGGGCGACTACTACATCGTATCTGTAGTCGTTATTAGCTGCCTGACAGCTCTCTGCCAGCTCCCTGCTACCGGCCTTATTGTGTTCCAAATTGCGCTATAATTACATGCAATATGACAGAAATAACGACAACGATCTGAGGCAGGTTGCTGGCAGTGGCTGAGAGACATGGCGTGCGTTGGGGGAGGCCTATGTCCAGCAGTGGACGAGTACGGGCTGGTTGATTGATTGATGACAGAAATGACAACTTAGTTAACGTTTTACATAGTGTAAGCTCACGCCTGTATCCCAGAGGCATTGGCAGAGACCAGGGTTTGTCACTTGCCACGATCCTGACAAACATCATTGCTTCATCAACAGTTCAGGCAATCTAATCGTTCGGGTTCTAGGCAATAGAGATTCGTTAAGAGATTTCTTTAAAGAAGCTAACATCCTAACAGTTGCTAGTCAGTATATCTACGAAAATATTATGTGCGTTAGGAAAAATATAAGTAACTTTAAAACTGTAGGTAGCCAACACAGTGTAAATACTAGAAATAGACATAAACTTTCGTTCCCAAAATTTAGGCTGGCAAAGGTTAATACATCCTTTATGTGGCATGGTATACGTTTCTACAATAAGATCCCTGAGGATATAATAAGCTTGCCAGAAACGCGGTTCAAAAAATGTGTAAAACACACTTTGTGCCAAAAAAGCTACTATAACATTAAAGATTATTTAGAATGATGTCTGGAATTAAAGCTAGGTCAATGCATGAGTTCCAGGTTTTAGAATATTTATATAAATTCTGTAAAGAGTAAGTTTGGAGTTTTTTGTCTATTTTTTCTCGAAAATTATCTAGATTTTGAAATGGACACCTAGTTTAACATGTAACGTTCATAAAGTCGCAGTGATTTGATTTCATCAATCGTGTTTTATAAGTAGCACCGTATATTTTTTTTATTTGACCAATGTGTAAATAGGTTATGAAGCACCCTGTAGCATTTGCCTAAGCTCAGCCTCGGTCCTTGCCAGCGGGTATTCCTCAGTGCGTAGCCTCTGCCCAAACCCAATAAATAACGGAATCAAGAAGTTATAAATATTCAGACGCCTTTTTGTGCCCTTGCTGGTCCCCGAGATAATCTCACTTTGGCAGTGTAGTACGGTCAGCATGGTAGAGGACTTTTGACTGGACTTACCGAGGCAGTAAAAAAAGTTTAATGATAAAGTATGATATAAAATGAAATATAAAGCAACACCACGAGGACTAACATTTAGATGTAGGTATATGATACATACAAGCTTCTGTGTGTGAAACAGATTTGTTAATAGTGAAATCAGTAACAATTGTTCAATTATAAACAATTATATAAAATATTGGTCGTAGACGACTTGATTTACAAGTAAAATAAGTATCTTGTATTTAACAAACTTTATTTTTAAAAAACTTAAACCCATTCGTCTGTGCCACATCTCATCCAAATCCGTTTAATTGTTAAAGCTTTATTGCATAGTAACCGTTTAGACATCCAAAATATAAGCTAGGTATCATAATTATTTATAAAATGTGTGTGTTTGGGACAGAGAAATTTGAAAATGGTAATTTTTTTTTTGTGATATTAATTTTTCTTGAATCCAACGTTTCTGAAGTTATTTCGTTTCTGAAGCCGAGTGCGACGTGGGAGAATTCAGCCACCGCTAAAGTTATTGTCATTTCTTATTTTTTACTGACTCGTGGTGTTCATATAAAATTTTACCTAATAAATGGGCTCGGTTGGACGCGTTGTATATATTAATATTGTCATTTCGTTCTGAACTGACTACAGCAATAAACTATAAAGGGATGCCCAGTGGGCAACTGAGATGACCCGATGAACGTTATGACCCAAAAACAGGTTATTACTACTGTAAAAGGCAAAACCCTAGGCTAACCTGAAAATTTGTCAGAATCTCATTAATAGAAGCACTGCTTATCTTACATCGCAGGTAATTTAGTTATACCTTTTCAAAATTTTTTGTTTTATTTTATTTATTACTCACTTTTACCTTTTTAGGTCATATTTTTTTAAATGTTTTAGTAAAATATAATGCTTTATGTTTTAAAGTAAAAACTACTACCACTTCTGTACTTTTATAAATAGGAGAGTTTACAACATGTATTATTAGAAGTTACAATTTGCAACATCATATTTACGCCTAACATATTATAAAAATCTCGTGCCTCAGTGTTTGTTTTCGAACTCCTCCGAAACGGCTTCACCAATTTTTATGATATTTTTTCTGAATATTAGGTAGGTCTGAGAATAGGTTATAAGCTAATTAATATGGCAAAAAAACGTTTGTCGAGTCAGCTAGTGTTTATGTAAAGATCTAGAGATGGATCAATTTAGATAAATGCAATTTAGATAGGTCTATATAGACTTCTGCCGCTGGGGAGAGTTTCCAAAATGCTTGCAACGTTCTCCCTTTACGTATTACTTGCGATTATTTCGTAAGCACAATTACTTTCGTGTTCTCTATTTGTCTACTTAGAAGTATTCTCTATCTAACTAACAAATTTTTAGGGTTGCGAACCCCAAAAATCGAAAACCGTAACGCTTAAAGGATCACTGAGTTGTTCGTATGCTCGCCCGGGGCGTCTCTCGCCGGCCTTTCCACCTACCTACATTCACTCGACATAATAATATCGTCAATCTTACGTCATATCATACGTCATCTTTCTTTTTTATTCTATCCACAAGTTTAACGAACACAACAAATTGAAAAGGATGGATATAATTATACAACTCTCACACGTAATATGTAAGATTGTTTTGCCTCGTAACTATATTGTACAATTGTTTGTTTTCTTTCAATAAATAAAAATAAAAAATAAAATAAACCCAGATATATTGAAAAGGAATGTGGCTCTTACGAAATTAAAACACATTTTTGCCTACATAGTAAATGTTTTGAAGGGGCTTGACCCGAGATCGCTCTCGCCTGTAATTTGGGCCACCGCTGACCCGGCAAAGGGTGAATAGTTGTGCCACCACCGAGATAACATTGAACAAGTACTTTAACTTAAACTTACAGTGTATACAGATCAGATTACATTACTTATTCTTGATTACACACCATACATCATAAAAAGCACATCATAACCGGCCAAGTGCGAGTCGGACTCGCGCACGAAGGGATCCGTATTATTATCTATACAACATTAGACACAAAGATCGAAAAAAAGGCAAAAAATCACGTTTTAATTTAACTATTTGTTTTTGAAGCGAATAAAGGACTAAATATTCTGTGAATATTTTAAGCGTCCTAAATATTCCGTGAATATTTCAAGCAAATAACCTTTTGCAGTTATTAATATCGAGCCAAAAACGGCAAAAAAAATACTTTTGTGGTATGGGAGCCCCTCTTAAATATTTATTTTATTATGTTTTCGGTATTATTTGTTATAGCGGCAATAGAAATACATCATCTGTGAAAATTTCGACTGCCTAGCTATCACGGTTTATGAGATATAGCCTGGTGGCAGACAGACAGACAGACAGACAGTTAAGTCTTAGTAATAGGGCCCCATTTGGCACCCTCTGGGTACGGAATCCTAAAAACATGAAAAACCATAAATGTCTAAGTTACATCGTATACAACTGTCGGTCTTATTGCTAAAAGCGATCTCTACGGAAGAAGTCCCACCGATACACAAAGGAACTAAAATTATTCGGTCTTATTTATAAAAACACGATTCCTTAAAACACTCCTTGGAAGCAGTTTAAATAGTGTGTGATAAAGGAAAAAAAAACGAAACCGTAGATTATCTAAACTGCCTCTGAGGAGTGTTTTAAACAAATTTAGTTTTGATAAATAACACCGTTTTTCCTTAAGGCCAATCACTTTCTTAAAAATAAATTATTGAAAAAAACTAAAAACTGAGTGAAGAATTGTAAACATAAGATTTTCTAACTTATTTAACTGAAAATATTTGTAGATACACCATAGGCTACATCTATGGTCCTGTTTTATTCATTCGTTTTGTCTGTTGTGTATTTAGTTTTTATTCTGTTGTTGTGCATATTATGTTACTTATGTGCTTATTTTGTTTCTGTGATGTATCTTGTTGGTATAATAAATGTCTTTCTTCTTCTTCTTCTTAAAAGTTGAAAAATTAGAATTTTTTTCTAATTTTGAATGATCACGGGTGATTTGGGTGTATTTCCATGTTTGTTATGTCCTTGCCTGGTTACCGTAGCACAGAGTATTCTAGTGCGGGACCAGCACAAGTGATTGTATTATGTGGATCTTATTTTTATTATAGTTCAAGTGTCCACAAAAAAAAAAACATAGTCGGATACATCCAGTTTGTTTTGGTAACCCAGTATGCTTTACAATGTATGAGGTGTCATAGCGGCTCCTTGGGCAATAATGCTGGGGATGAATTCGCTAGAAACTACAATGGAAGGACTCGAACCCCTGCTCCCACTACCGTTCAGGAAATGGTCGTGATCGCAAACTGAAAGCCAGCATGCTGAACTTTGGAGAACAGAAATCAAATGCAGACAAGCCTACCAACAATCTCGAAACGTCTTTCACGTAGCCTGCTGCGTCTGAGAAGAGACAATCAGCGCAAAGATGTAGCAATCCTAACAGGTCACTGCTCGCTGAATAGACATTTCCAAAACATGAGACTAGCCGACAACGCGCTTTGCCGGGGATGCCCCAAAGAAGAGGAAACACCCACCCACGTGATCGTTCACTGTGAAGGCATGGAAAAGCAACGGACCGCCATCATTGGGAAGCTGAGATCCCTTGAGGAGGCCTGCAGTGACATCAGAGCACTGCTGGCTTTCTGGAAAGAGATAGGCTGGCTGGAGTAAACTCGCAGCTTTGCTATGTACAATGGCCCAACTATGAGGCTAAACTAACTAACCAGTATGCTTAGCTTTTGGGTCAGGCGTCAGTTTTCCTAGGCAAACCTAAAAAATGGGTTAAGCATACTCTGTGCAAAAAAGCCTATTATAACATTAAGGATTATTTGGAAGACAAAGATGTCTGGAATTTAAATAATGTTAACAGGAACGATGGTATCTAGTGTAGTGTAACTTTAAGTTGAAAACTCTGTTAATAAAGCAAACCTGCTTTGAAAAGAGTAAATGTGGAGTTTCTTTGTTAGCTTCTTCTCCGCATAATCTATTAATTGTGAAACTAACAGCTTTGACGTTCATTAAGTAAACATTTTGTTTTTATAGTGAAAAAAAAAACGGAGCTTAATTACAGATTTTTTCTACTATATCAGTTTAAAAAGTATCCGAAACCGGGTTGTACTTGGATGCAGCGGCTAATGAATTTTTTAATTACCTATTTATTTATTTAATACTTTATTGCACTTAGCCTAATGTGCAATACGGCGGACTTAATGCCATAAGCATTTTCTACTAGTCAGTTCTTCATGTTGATGAAGCGAAAGAGGTCAGGACCTGTGTAAGTGGCAATCCCTGGTCTCTGCCTACCCCGCCATAGAGGCGTGAGTTTATGTATGTATCTGGTTATTTGAATGAATACTTTGAATGAATCTTCTCTTATGTATGTTAGTTTAAAATATATTAATACGAGTTTACTTACTTGTTTCTTTATTCTTTACCCGCGCTGACCCCACGGAATGCCGGACGCATTCCTCGCGAGTTTCTGGGTTCCATTCTCAGATGGTATAATAACGCTCAGTAGCGCTAGGAAGGTGATAAGCAGGTAATGTGTTCTTTCCATCAGATATTCGTCATTTTTAGGGTTCCGTAACTCAAAAGAAAAAAACGGAACCCTTATAGGATCACTGTGTTGTCCATCCGTCTCTCTGTCAAGACGCTTTATCTCGGGGACGCGTGGAGGTATCAAGTTGAAATTAAAACCATAATATACTCAATATACTCAAGTCGACAGTCATTTGAAGCTGTGAAAAAATAAAAAAGTAAAAAACGTATATTTCGACAATCAAGGGAATCAAGGATACTTTCCGTTGACCTAGAACTATGATATTTGGCAAGTAGTATTGTCTTATACTAGAATAACAGGAACAAATCTGAAAACTATACATTTTTAATAAAATCATAAAAGAAATTAGTCTTTGAAGTTAGGGAAAAGCTCGGAAAAATCAGCAAGACTCGATTCCTGAACTATCTATAATAGTTGGCGAGTTCAACTCGCACTTGTCCGGTTTTTTTCTGATACCATTGTCTGTTATCTTAAGTCGTTTCCCACTTAATACAGTAACAAATGTTGATAGATCAAAAGTGGTTTGTCAGCATTGCAAACCCGGTCTCTCTCTGCCTACCCCTCTGAAACACAAGTGTGACTTTATGTTAGGCTATGTTGTTACAATGCCAACATACCTCTACCTAGGAGGGTGGTAGCACAACGGTAGAACGCGTGCCTCATGCGTAAAGTCGTGGGTTCGAATCCCGGCTTGTACCAATTTTTTTATTTATTTATTTCATGAAAATCAAAACTATCATTACAGGTAACCCTATTGCGATAGTGCAGTACACATTTACACAATAACTAAATGTTGGTAGCCACATTAAATTCTAATAAAAAAAACACAAAATAAATTCCATTCAATTAATTAATAAAAAATATATCAAACAAATTTAAAAACATGTCATTAATTAAATACATGAAATGTATGGATAGATCAGTCACAAAAATTGGATTTACGTAATTTCTGATTATAACATAGAACAAAAAGCGCATTCTTTGTGAATTCATTCAGAGAGCAACAAAAAAGGTCGGTACTTTCTGAAATACAGTTCAGAGTGCGTATAGCTCGCGTCAGAGGCGCGTCCCGCAGCGAGTTGGTAGTTTTGTAGGCGCTTAAGCCATTGTTTCGTTGCGATTTGTAGAGGTGAGAGCCCCAGTAAACTCAATGATTTTGTTTTCAACGTACATTTGTGAATTTGAAGGAGCAATACCACTCGCATACTGCGAAGGCAAACATCGTGAGGAAACCCGAAATTCTGAGGTATTGAGGTGGTAGAGCTTGCGTTGAACTAACCGTTAGAGAGTAAAATGTACTTTAAAACACCTGTTTTAGGGGTACGGTAAGAGAACCCAGACTTAAAACAATTTACATCTAAAGCTCCGGGATACGGATGGACTTCGACTAAAAAAGAGTCGACAAAAATAGATCTAAAATGGCTGTGATTGCTGCAGCACGCAACACAGGTAGCAAAACCCGAGAGCTATCTGTCTGAAAACATGATACCGTGTGGGCTGATACGCGCTTCGACATTCGTGAAATTGGATCTCTGCGTTTGTTATTGTCTAAAGATGTTTCATTTGTGAAACGGAGCTGAAACGTGAACCCTGACGGCAGGACTAGTCCACCGATTTTAAAGTCGCTCAGCGCGCTGTGGAACGGGCTATGCTCGGAGTCTCTAATAGATCACACCAGGAATGAGGCAATACACCAAAGGACTAACATGATCTAAGAAGATTAGCAAGCTGAAGTGGCAGTGTGCTGGTCACATATGCCGAATAACCGATGGTAAATGGGGTGCAAAGGTTCTCGATTGGAGACCACGTACTGTCAAAAGCGTAGAAAGCCTATCGGCTCACTGGACAGAAAAACTGAGGCAGATTGCTGCCAGTGGCTGGGTGAGGATGGCCCAGAAAGAAAGAAGTGGCGTTCCTTGGAGGAGGACTGAGTGATTGATGTTTTATTTGTTGCAGATAGAATAAGTATTTAACGAAGCCAACAAGCACAAAAAATTACACACACAGCTCGTTGACTAAACAGTAATTAAAATCTTATTAGTCGAAATAAAAGTTATGAGGGAACATATAATCGGACAGACTTACATACACACGTACGAGTTAATCACATTAACCACCTTTTGGACTCCACCGCAGTCGGGTGATAAAGGCGTGGCAGTCAATATTATTATTATTATTAAGTAGCTGTCCCGGCGAACTTCGTACTGCCACAGAATCTATTTTTGAAACATAACGTTCGCTCGCACAACGCCATCAATATTATCCCACGGGAACGCATTACCAGGATATCCAGTATGCTACGTCTCAACTCAGGTCTTTGTCTATCTGTACGCCAAGTTTCATGTAAATCCGTTCAGCCGTTATTGCGTGATTGAGCAACAAATATCCGAACCTCCAAACATCCAAACGTCTTCACAAACTTTCGCATTTATAATTTGAACTAGTAAAATGCGCGGTTTCATATCGTATAATAGTCCATAACGCGTTCGGAGATTGAATATCTGGCGTAACGGGGTTATTCGGCTACCGCTCATGTATTCGCTCGGACATGGGGTGACCACTGAAACTCACTTTATTAAATTTATTTAGTAACATAATTCGACCAAAAGGGGATGTAATAGCAAAGAGCAAGACAAAAAGGACCCAAAACCGGCGTGAGTGTTTGCAACGACGAATCAATGTTAATGAAGCCAAAGTTATCTGTCAGGATCGTGGCAAATGGTAGACCCTGGTCGCTGCCTACCCCTCCAGGATACAGACGTGAGTTTATGTTTATGTGGTTCTCGTTAAACCCACATACAGCTTTTATAATATCAATTGGTCTTGTATGCCCGCCTTTGAGATATGCCCATTGCCCACACATTCGGCTTCTAATTAATTTAAAGTAAAAAGAGATCTTATCTAATCTTATACCTATAATAAATGAAATATTCTTCTGTGATCAGTAAAGTAAAGCTAAAAAATTTAAGAGACACGCATTATATAGTTTTTAGTTTAAAAACCAGACTCAGTTGCTCAGTTGAAGTGGAAGTGGGCGGGGCACATAGCTTGGAGAACTGATGGCCGTTGGGGCAAAAAAGTTCTGACGACGCAGCGTGGGCAGGCCCCTCACCGGATGGCCTGACGACCTGGTTACGGTGGCGAGGAGTCGCTGGATGCGGGCGGCTCAACACCGGGAAGCTTGGAAAAGCATGAGGGAGGCCTATGTCCTGCAGTGGACGTCAAATGACTGATGATGATGAAACCAGACTGCTGAGAATTAACTACAGCATAATTATGAATATTTTGAGGGAATATTCTTTTCATAATGATTTAACAGTAATGGTAAAACATATTATGTGTATATGTGTATTTAGGGTGAAAGGAGTGAGAGCACTATACATAGTAACAGATGAAAAATACTATAGTTTCCTCTTTAAGGCATCATAGAAGTGACCCTTTAGAAGCCCTTGACATGTGGAAAATGTCTATGCCTAAAATCGTGTTGTGTGAATGTTATTTATTTCAACGTCAGCCAAAGTTTAGGATCAGTCCACAACGACGGCAGGCCCCACGGTACAGACGGGGACAGTAAAAAATGCCTCGAAGCTTTTAAGCCGCGGCCAGCGACTGATTGGGCCACCACGCACGGGCGGCTGGAAAACGCTCAAAGCCCAAAGATCAAGTACATGACTTGTACTTAGTACAAGTACAAGTGCAAGTGCAAATGCAAATGCAAATGCAAATGCAAATGCAAATACAAATACAAATACAAATACAAATACAAATACAAATACAAATACAAATACAAATACAAATACAAATACAAATACAAATACAAATACAAATACAAATACAAATACAAATACAAATACAAATACAAATACAAATACAAATACAAATACAAATACAAATACAAAAATAAAAAATACAAAAATACAATACAAAAATACAAAATCGTTTATTTATGGAATGTAGATAGATATATATGTTGATAAATTAACGCCCTAAGTCGATCGTACCCCTCATCTTCAATCAATCAATCAGCCCTTACTCGTCCAGTGCTGGGCATAGCCCCCTCACCCCCAAGACAAGCCACTTCCTTCTACCCTCGGCCATACTCATCCAGCCGCTGCCAGCAATCTGGCTCAGATCGTCGGTCCAGCGTTCTGGTGGGCGTCCTGCGCTGCCTTTGCCAGATCGTGGTCTCCTCTCACCTTACAATGGCCCAATTTATAAGTTTAACCCCCCGATTCCCGTTCACTAACAATGCATAATCTACTGTTAACACCTGTCAGTTTACCAACGTATATACAAAAAAAAAACAACCGACAGATGAGAACGTACATTAACACTCTTATGTACTATTTCTCGTACACTAGCTGTCTACTTATCCTTGGTTTCCTAAGGATAAGTGAGGAAATCTCAGGCCTAACTGACTAACTACACCCTTATCTTATGACCATTATAAATGCGAATTCAGAATCAAGTCTATTTATTGTGAGCTTAGACATGAGTTACACATTTAGCAGTAACAGTTGCGAGAGAGTTCAGGTGAATGGATCTTTGTTAATCAATAATGGAAGAACGGCTGAATGGATCTGAATGAAATTTAGCACAAAGATAGTTGATAGTCTAGATAAGTCTGAATTAGCGCGTATAAGAACATATAGTCCGGAGTAGCACATAGGCTGGAAGCGTCGAAAGTTTATGTGTATTGTTCCACGTTAAAAAGTAGCCCATATGCTACTCCAGACTGTATCTTAACTATAATATAGTCTGACGTAGCGCATATGGTCTATAACTTAGCTGTTGACCGCTAGTTTTAAATAATTTAAACTCAACTCCGTCAGTCACCAATAGCCTTTAAAAAAACTTTCATAGATCAGCTTAGTAACATTTTAAATGTGACTGCATTTGAAGTCTGGAAATAAATAATTTCATTACCAATGATTTATTTCTCCAGTTGTATTTTCAAACTGCGTCGTAATCGCATCATTCATGGAAATACATTACAAACAAGGTATGAGCAATATACATTCATCTAACCTACAATCGGATTCAAATTACATAACAGGAAAAAAAATGGCGCCTTGAGGAAAACTCTCATTTCGCGGCAAACAACCTGCTTCTCTGAGAGTTTCTAAATAAACACGTACACTGTTTTGTTCGTTAAAAGGTCCTAGCATTTAAGACGAGGGACTCTTTTGGCGCTCGAATATTGAAATCTTTTGCCTTTCGGTCGGTCCTTTTAACATTCAGAAGCATAACAGCATTAACTTAAAAATACATGGAAATGAACTACTCCAGTCAAGCAAGCGTGCACATAGCGACTCATTCATAATAATAACTTCCACACAACATAATCATTAGTTCTGGTCCCATACTAGGACACCGTGTGCTATGGTAACATCACAAACATGGAAATAAATACAAACTGAGGTCATTTCTACAAATGTACAGCGACCTCCAGTGGGAATCGAACCCACGACCTCCGGCATGGTAGTCAGCCCTGATACTGCTAGCGCTAGACCAACGAAGTAGTCTTGGATTTGGAATGTCGACGAAGCGAAAGAGTTATGTCAGGATCATAGCGAATGGCAAACTTCGGTATTTGCGTAACCCTCCGGGATACAGATGAGAGCTCTCATATGCAACCAACTACAGAATGGAATGATTAAATGCATTATCCGTTTTATGTCGTTCCACAAACTAAGTAATTAAGCTAACTTTTTCGATGATCAGTTGTCACGTCGTTTGCCCAAAATGCAACTACATGTTATTTTTTACTTTTTCTGCATTTTTCTTTCAACCACGTACACATGACTCAAAGGAGTTAAAATTCTTTCCTTATTAAAGTCCTTTCGTAAATACATAAGTATTAAAATGTATGTACTTATTTTCCAACTTAATAAAACGGTGCCTACAATATGGACATCCCACGTAATCATTATGGGTATAAAAACTAAACAGAAATTAAACATTTTAATAGCTTTGTTATCGTTTAATGTATAAAACTTTTATAAAATATAAGTGCGGCTAAATGTTAAATGAGATCGCAGATCGGCTGCCTTCAAAAGGCTAGAAGATGTTTTCAAAGGCAAAATCCCGCAATTCCTAAAAAAAGAGAGCATACTGCCCATCCTTAAATATAGTGCCGAAACATGGACACTCACAAAGGCACATATGGAGAAAATCCAAGTTGCACAAAGGGCCATGGAGCGTGCCATGCTAGGTCTCTTGGCTCTCTTGTGGATCGTGTGCGTAACGTCGTAATTCGACAGAAGAGCAACGTGGAAGACACAAGTGTGCACACAAATCACGAAGCTTAAGTGGAGATGGGCGGGACATCTAGCTAGACGAGAAGACGGACGGTGGACGAAGGCAGTCGCAGAGTGGTGGCCGTGAACTGGCCGTCGTTCGGTGGGTAGGCCCCCTACCCGATGGGTCGATGACGTTAAGAGGGCGACAGGATTAGCAGGGGACCGGCGGTGAAGAGGCCTATGACCAACAGTGGGCATCTTTTATCAGCTGTATAGCTGTATTAGGTACAATATTGTACATTTAAGTTTATTCGCTTTAAGAACGTGGTAAACCTATTTTGGACTCCAGTCTCGAACAAAATATGTAGGCTGAGGTCTTTGTTATTTTTATGTGCATTGGAGAAGCTACATATATTTTGTAATTTGTAATGTTCTTCCTGCATGATGTAAATGTATTATTGAAAACAATTTCGTCTAAACAAGAATTACTTTTTCATATATGGAGTCAAAATAAGGCCTACTTTGTCTTACGAAGGGGTGATTAAACTAAACGTGATCAAAATTGTCTTACGTTGTAAATGAACAGTCCCTAACACCGAGCGGATGAAGTTATGAAAAAGCGGGATTGGCTGTGTCGGGTTACACGCCCTTGATTTAACGTAAAACGTCTATAAGTAACCGTTATTTTTAGCTCAAACTCCGCAATGTATTATGCGGCACTGGCGCCATCTATCGGCATGAGTCAAGAGAATCTGTATAATGACTACTTTGCTCTACTCACCGATAAATAAAAATCAAGCAAGTAAGTGAATCCGGAATAAGGCTAATAATGATATATAGATAGAGAAAGAACACTTTATTGCCCAACCAGGAGAAATAATAACAAATAGTTTCTTATAAATTAATTAATTTTACCCGACTTCTTTTTTTTCAAATTTTGCCTATTTTACTTTATAAACATGCGTCATTGTTATTCCCAGAACACAGGCTTGACCTAGCGTGGCGACCACGACCACAGTAAACTGTCTGTGTATATAACGATTTTTATTAATAAAGAGCTTATTACTTTTTTTTACTTTTACTTTTACATAGTTACAGCCGTCGCCAAGGCAACATGTCTTCGTTGCATGCGGTTTTACCAAGTGACCCCCTACTGCCGAACTGAAAGTAGTTTCAGCATCAAAACCAAGTTCTAACTCGACATAAACATCGGTCTATATCTGAAGGCTGTCTGTAGGCCACAGGCATACAACCTACCATTCAACGTTGATTCATCGGGCTCGATTTGTCAAAGAACATGAAAGGCCATCACCGGTGCGGGGCGGGCCGAGGCGGGCGCGTTTCGGCTTCCCCGACCCGCGACTCAATGCGCTGATTGATGGCCGCGTCATGGCGGCTCGGCACACGGGCGGCTCCGCGGCGGTTTTCGAACGCTCTCGCGGTTAATTAAATGCCTAAGCTATCCTCTTTAACGCTTTAAGGCCGACTTGCACCGCTTCTTAAATGTCACTTAAGTCGCCATCCAAACTTTTATTTTTATATGAGATAAAAATATTTTTGATGCATCCGTTTCTAATTCTTCACCACATCGTATAATATTATTCTGTTGGAATTATGTGATTGTAACCTATTTTTAGGTTTTTTATTTATTTTGAACCTTACTACCATACCTAGAGGATTATTACTAACACAAAATATGAATATTAATTTATAATTTGTTATTAAAATATGGCTGCAATAAATGTGTTGAATTGAATACCCCTTCAATTTTATGCTGTCATAGGCTAACCAGTATAATTCTTTGGGGAATTCCCCGAATGCTAGGCTACTTATTTGCTAATGATGAAAGCTCAGCTTACCTCTCTCAGGTTTCTCCGCGCCGGCCGCCGCGCCAACCAGAAGAAGAACTGTCAACGCCAGCGTCGCCATCTTGAATTAACTGACAGCTCACCACTAGCTCCTGTCACACCATTACACACTCTGTCGCACTGACACTATAGGCTGTTGTTGCTTGCACACTACGCGGTCTTGGTTAGTTGGCACTCATGGTCGGTAGAACCTGGAGGAAGAAAAGGGATAGGTTAACATAATCACTAATGATTTTAGGGATCATTACCGAATAACTACGGTTAGGCTGCTGTTTCCACACCTACGCTGTCCCGTCATCTCCAGGCCCTCACTAAACTTATGATGCAGTGTTACTCAAAATGTATATACTTTCTGTAAGTTATTGAGTTAAATGAGGAAATGATAACTTACTATGATTATGAGCGTTTGTGTGTATGTGTGTGTGTGTGTGTGTATATTCATGTGTGTATGTGTTTGTGTGTATGTCATGAATTGCAGTTCCATGAAATGGGGCTCGTGCCCCATCAGCTGAAGAACTACGGATGTGACAAGTTACTTGAATTAGTTTAGGCAGATAAACAAGCGCAAATATAATCACCAATGTTTTATATTACCTATGCCCCGCAATGGACAATAATATTTATAGGCCAATTTCATATGTTTGTTAACTAATTTATTACGTTTCCGAAAATGACATTTCCTTAATTGTAATTGTATTGTGTCCCAAACTGTTCGAAATAAACCCTTTTGCCGAGTTAATTAAACTCAAAACAATAATAATTTTGTCACCAAAACGGGTCATCCCATTGAAATCGGAAGCGTTATCGTGTGACCCATTTAATTTATAAAACAATAAATACAACTAATTTCTCGCTTTGATTATATTATGGCCTCTGTTTGCGACTCTACGTGGAGCTACCCAGATGCAAAGGCCTTAATTAGTAAATATTCCAACAAAGCATGGGAGAATCTATTGTCGAGTTCTTAGCAGATATTGTCAGCTGTACGGTTCGGAATATGTGAATCACATCAGATCCTGTTAACTTCCATCCTATTAGCTCTTACCAGGATAGTGGTACTGTATTTTTTTCTTGCATTTTTTTCTTTCTTAAGGAATTCATCATCAGCCATTTGACGCCCACTGCAGGACATAGGCCTCCTTCGTGGTTTTCATAACCGTGAGGGGTTTTGCCATAATCGCCACGCTTGGCAGGCGGGTTGGTGATCGCAGTATGCGGTTGGAATGTCAGGAAGACGCTGCTGCCCGTCTCATGGTAATTGATTTCCTTAGTCGCTTTCTACAATATCCAAGGGAGGAAATGGAGTGACGCTATTCTTAATCCGGAGCCACACGGAATAAAAAAAAGTATATTACCAATAAATCTGTCTAATTGCGTTGGTCAGCCCGTCTTATTATGTAAATCCCTCAATATAAAACTAGGTGCATCCAAACGTGGCGACTGGAGCGCGGCGAATGAATCGGTTCATGTGCCGGCTAAATATAAACTTTGACCAGAGTTGCTGGCACGCTGGACTGAGGTGTGGGGCCACGGAAACAGCGGGGCAGCGACGGAAAATACACTGCTACAAAACTGCATAAGTTGTATATATTTAAGCGTACCTTTTCTTTTCATATTTTCCGTTTGCTTAGTAATTGTTTAATGTTTTGTGTGTGTGACTGTTGGTGCAATAAATGTTTCTCTTTCTTAAAGTTTGAGCATTATTGAAATACTTCAATCGCATGGAAATTTTGGTGTGTATTTTTCCGATATGCTATTCTAGACCATAATATGTCTTTGTAACAATGTCATCTAGATCCGTTGAGACATCCTAGCGTGATTGATTAACAAACATCCATCCACCCAACCTTGAATTTAAAATAGAAGTAAGATTGCAGTATTTTTCAAAAAAGCACGGTCTCGATTCTTTACTGTTCTACATTAAAGCACAATGACATATTCACGATCGGATCAAGTTGTTCCAATGAAGACTAGACTATCAATCAATCAGCCCGTAGTTGTCCTCTGCTGAACATATACCTCCCCCCTTCTGTCCTTGGCCATCCTCATTCAGACTAGACTATTCATGATGCTTATAACAATTATAAAATTTCAATTATACTCCATACTCAATTACCAGGAGATGAGCAGCAGCGTCTTCCTGAGATTCCAACCGCATACTGCGATCGACAACCCGCCTACCAAGTGTGGCGATTATGGCAAAACCCCTCATGGTAAAGAAACCATGAGGGAGGCCTATGTCCTGCAGTGGGCGTCAAATGGCTGATGATGATGATGACCCAATAATTTATTGCAGCCATAAAATTTTGTAGGATCATAAATAACAGATTAATTAATGATTGAATGAAAAAAATATTGTTTTTTGCACGCCCATCATTTTTTTCTCTATCTCCTGCGGTTGATTGGTAGATTTTTTGCTGTAAGTGCAATAAAAGTATCAATAAATGTGTGAATAAATTAGTAAGTGCACGACTCGATGAATTAATGAATTGATGATTGGTATTACAAATAAATACTTATTTATTTGTAATACCAGTCTGTCTGCAGTTTTCCATAAACATCGCACCCAGTCCGTGGCCACACTCTCGCTCAAACATATAAACGGAACATGTAACGATTCCGCCCACTCCCACAATGGATCTCATTTGAGCGTTTTATTTACATGGAAAAAGCATTCGCTCGGGTCCAAATTACATAGATCTATCACTGAACTAACTTAAATTCTATATTTGGCACGAATTAAACGTGACTGACACTGAGTAAAATATTTTACATCCTGGTGGTGGTGTTAATCTTGTAATCGTGTTTTTATAAATAACGGTGTTATTTTCCTTAAAACGCTCCTCAAATACAGTTTAAATAGCCTGGAAACTTCATTTAAGGAGTTTTTTTTATAATTAAGACTTTAATGTTCTCTTTCAGTCAGTGTTTTAATTCATATGAATATGAGTTTCTTTCAATCTGCAATAGACATGGTGAACCATGGTTGTTGGTTATTTTTTATTTCAGTTTTTATTTTTGTCTTTTTAGTGCTTTTATTTCTGCAATTGTTTTTTGGTGTGTACAATAAAGAATATTATTATCTTATGTTATCTCATCTTATCTTTTACGCTTCCGTACCTCAAAAGGAAAAACGAAACCCTTATAAGATCGTACGTACGAGCCAGACACATTACTGTCCTCTTGGGCTTCGCCGCAGTCGGGTAAAAAATGGCCATTCCATTTAATTCGTTGAAGGTAAAATCTTCGTTTCGTTTTTAATTGACTTGCATTGCATAGATAGATAGAGAACACTTTATTGTACGTAAAAAGGTAATTACACAGATATTTCCTTTTTTTTCAGATATTAGATTTATTACATTAGAGCTTACAAAATGAAATCTATGACAAAATCAGTACTGTCGCGGATATTTGGAACTCCACTACGATAGTTCTTAAAGCCAGCGGTTTACGGACGATTATCAAATAAAGGGGTTTATTAAATTCCCTGGTGTCAATCTTCCTTTATCATATCATTAGACCGTCCGCAACTTTTGTATATTTATAGAGGTGCCGATGAATATAAAATCTCATCACCTACACACAAACTGAAATTAGGTAAAAGCTCGACTCCAGAATATATAGTTCAGTAAAAACACAAATGCTCAATGTAAAGGAGGGTTGTGTTCTTAAGTATGGAGTTTCTCGGATTTGATTTCAGTTTCAAAGAAAATCTGGTTTACGGTTGCGGGAAAAATAGTCAAATTAAAAGTGTAAAATAATACCTAATAAACTTGTTACAAAAAGTTAAACTTCGTACCCAGGTAATCTTAAAAGTTGTCTAGAAGAGATCACTTTCAGTGATAAGACTGCTGGCGCCCACTGTACTCTTGCGATAAAGTTTTCTACTAAGTTATTCCCTAATATAAAATTAGCGAATTTATAAGCGGCCATATTGGCGCCGCCATTTTGAATTTTGAACAACTAATAGGTATATCCCATTTTTTTTTCGCTCTACTCTATTTATATATTAATATTTGATTACAGTTGAACCGAATATATAATACTGCGGAGTTAGTGCCATGAGCATTTTCTCCATTATTACCATCAAAGCCAGACGACTTTCTGTGTTTAGTTGGTGGCACGTTAAATATGAAAGCAGGCATATTGCGGAGCGAATGGTCGTGGCTATTTCTGTCCACGACCGCGGCGTTACCGAACACATGTTCTGCGCTGAGCTATCGGGAGTTTCTAGACCGAAAACCAGATTCCAACTCTTTGTGCGGTTCAATCAATCAATCAGCCCGTTTTCGTCCACTGTTGGACATAGACCTCCCCCGATGAACGCTACTTATTTCTGTCCTCAGCCATCCTCATCCAGCCGCTGCCAGCGATCTGCCTCAGATCTTCGGTCCAGCAAGCCGGTGGGCGTCCTACGCTGCGTTTGCCCATTCGTGGTCTCCGCGTCGTGAGGTTATTGTTGTCAAGCTCTACTAAAGCAAATTTGTGTTGTCGCTGACAGAAAAATATCTTAAGGAGATCCACGGCATAATTAGCATCATGCGTATGGCGAACGACAGCGTAAGATGGTGTGATGGGGAAAAGGCTAATACCCAGCGGTGGGCCGTGGGCTGATGATGATGTTAACAACAAAAAATTAAAACCAGCCAAGTGCGAGTCACACTCTCGCACGAAGGCTTCCGTACCATTATCTATACTACATTACACACAAAGATTGAGAAAAAACCGCAAAAAATCACGTTTGTTGTATGGGAGCCCCCCTTAAATATTTATTTTCATTATCATTATCAGCCATTTGACGCCCACTGCAGGACATAGGCCTCCCTCATGGTTTTCCTAACCATGAAGGGTTTTGCCATAATCGCGACGCTCGGCAGGCGGGTTGGCGATCGCAGTATGCGGTTGTAATCTCAGGAAGACGCTGCTGACCGTCTTCTAGTAATTGATTTCCTTAGTCGCCTTCTAGGACATCCGCGGAAGGAAATGGAGTGACGCTATTAGTATAGGTATAAGTGATTATTGTGCCTTACTGTATTGAAGACAAATAAACATTTTCTATTTCTATTTCTATTCTTAATCCGGCGCCACACGGAATATTTAGATTAGATTAGATTAGATTAGATTAGATTAGAACACTTCATTTTACACACCAGAAAGCCATATACATTAAAAGGCTAATATTTATTTTATTTTAATTAATTTATTTATTGTTAAAGCGAATATAGAAATAAATATTCTATAAGCAAAAAACGCCAAAAAAACTGCATTCGTTGTATGGGAGCGCCCCATATTTATTTTATTCTGTTTTTAGTATTTTTTGTTATAGCGGTAACAGAAATGCATCATCTGTGAAAATTTTAACTGCATACCTATAACGGTTCATGAGATATAGCCTGGTAACAAAGAGACAGACAGACAGACAGATGGCTTGTTCATCTTAGTAATAGGGTCCCGTTTGCCACCCTTCGGGTACGGAAGCCTAAAAACCGTCCATGTGAAGAAGAAGTGAATAAGTACTTAGGTATAGATTCAATAGAAGTATCTTTTGAGCCTTTTATAACTATTTGTTTATTTGTATCATGCCTGACAAATATATTTAGATAAACAATAAATATCCCAGCCACAGTAATCCCTATTTCCAGAAACACCAGTTTATCCGAAACCCAGACCGTAATGTTGGCAACACTGACACCTAACCGACAATAACTCTTATGGCTCTCAACATACGTGAACGAAAACGAATCGACCCTGTACCTACCTGTACCAATGTACACCCACAAATCCAACCTCAAACAAACGAAAAATCCCTCTCCCATCCGCACGCTACATCAAAAGGCCCCTATAGATCCAAATGAATCGCTATATATATGTGACCGACAAACAGACAAAACACACAACGCAGCGGCTATGTTGGCACAGAAGACGCAAATTTTGTATATATTTTTTATGACAGTTTATAAAAATTATGTTAACCATAAAGTAACAAAAATCCTGACAAACTCGAATAATGATTAAAACCTAGCTTCAGTTAAAATAAATGTTCTTCTATAACTACTGCTGACTGCAAAGTGTGCATGCAAAGGCTGTGCCTACATAATAAGAGGGTATATTATGAAATCTTTCATAATTTTCCAAGCTTTAATGATGACTGGAGCCGAGTACACGTGGTTCATCGTCACCGACTGACTGGAACCGAGTAAATCTGATTCAGAGTCACCGACCGGCTGCAGCCAAGTATATAGTATTCAGCGGCACCGACCGACTAGAGCCGAGTATATCCGATTTAGAGTCACCGACCGGCTGCAGCCGAGTATATCCAATCCAGCATCACCGACCCGAGCACGTCGATTCTAGAGCGCTTAGAGAAGTTTCCACTTGAAAAACGCTCGCAGCTTTCCACTTTCTGCTGACTGAGTTACCAAAAGTGAGCCCTTTGTTGGTGTCAGTGGCGCAGCTTTATTCAGTGCCACACCTGATATTAACTGCCTTTGTGGCGAACGAAAGGGTTTTGGAGCGTCGGTTCGTATCCAGGCAGTTTGAGGGTGTACTGCGAGTTCTGCGATACAATATATCGCGATTGAGTGTTGGACGGGCACGGGCAGCCCGGTGGCCAAAGCTGACTTATTCTAAATCGCATCGAGGTTCTATTCGGCAGATTTACGCTGATCCGTATAACCTTTATTATCCATTTTTTTACAAAATGGTTAGATTAGATTAATACTCTTTATTGCACAACATAGATTATAAAGATATATGAAAAATGATCTAGCTTTTGAATAGACACTTACTTTAACCTGGAACGTCAATTAATCGCCATTTTTGTGTTATTTTGAATAAAAAACTTTGATTTATTTTATTCTCACATAAATAAGTACTCTTATGAATATATTTAGTACAAACTAACCTTAAAAAACAATAATATTATTGGTAAATACACATACTTAGCGTTTGAAATCACCAATAAGCGGTGGAATACAGTAAAGATTTTTGTTTTTCAGTATTGCGATTGTCTTTTTGTGAATATTGCGTTGAATTGTAATTAAATTTAGGTGTCGTATCAGGAACAGAGAAACATAAGCGGTGTTATTTACAAAAAGACGACTCCTCTAAAACACTTCTCAAAGCAGTTTAAATAGTCTGCCACCTTGATCTCATAAATCAAGTTGTTATATTATTAAGAGGACTGTTTTGAATTCTACGAGTATATGGGTTTTAAAGGCATTCGTCAACAATTAACAAAAAAAAATTGCAAAAAATGCCACTTAGAAAGGATAAACCATATTAATGACGGAAGTAGGATATTTTTTATGTCTCGGTAAGCTAAAGTAAATGATCACTAGCGGGAATCTAACCCAAAACCCCAGCGTATCGCCTCTAGACCAAGAAGGAAGTAAATTCTAGCAAACCTGAATGCTAGCCTGTTCCAATCTGAAGGTTCTTATTTCAAAACTACGCACAGCGTGGGACCCCTTGATTGTCGCAGACAATCTATCGGTTTCTCACAACTTGTTATACTCACGCCTTTATTCTAGTGGGGTAAGTTAGACTGAAGGAGCCGTACATTCGTGCCCCTGCAGGGCAGATGACTTCTCTCAGAAATCGCCTAAAGTGCCCACCGCGGCTTGGCTATATTAAGCGTTGAGGTATATGAATATCACGTAATATAAAGAGACATAATTATTAAAATAAACAAAAAGGTGTGTGAAAAAAATCGGTTTATTTTCCTTTTTTATATCAAGTGTTATCTATCTGTCTCTATCTACACTCAGGTTTCCTCGCGGTGTTTTCTTCCACACATTGCAACTAGAAATTCACAAATTTAAGTAGTTGGTGTCCATGAGCCAAAGTGACTATTTATTGTAAAACCACAGTTATCCGTGGGCTTTCACTGGTGTAAATGATTTGTTTAATTCGGCGAGTGATTTGGCATAAGAGATCTAATAATCCGGAGACGCGAATGAATCGCCCGCCTTATTCTGGAACCCCTTTTACTTACATAAAAAAACTTATCCAATCAAAAATGTCCATTGAGCACAAAAGTCGCTAACAATACTGGGAGCCCCTTTGTAAAATAAAAAAACCGGATAAGTGCGAGTCGGACTCACCCACCGCGGATTCGATACAAATTTGTAGTCTCGCAGTTTTTCCGAGCTTTTCCCGAACTGCAAAGACAATTTTTTTATGATTTAATTACAAATGTATACAGATACAGATAAGTTTATGTATAGTTTACAGATTTTTTTCGTTACTTGTAGTATGCGACGCTGTTCCATCCCAAATTTCAAAGTTCTAGGTCAACGGAATGTACCCTAAAAATTTGGATTCCCTTGAGAGTGTCGAAATATACATTTTTAATTAACGACCATGACTTTTTTTGACATTAATTTAGAAGTTTGATTTTTTCACAGCTTCAAGGGACTAAATATGGTTTTTATTTCAACTCGATACCTCCACGCGTTCCCAAAATAAAGGCTCTTGACAGACAGACGGACGGACGGACGGACGGACAACAAAGTGATCCTAAAAGGGTTCCGTTTTTCCCTTTGAGGTACGAAACAAAAACAATCTGTAAAGTGAGACTGTCAATAAAAAAAAAAAACAAACTAGCAAGTGCGAGTCGGATACGCGCACGAAGGGTTCCGTACCATTATCTATACAACATCAGACACAAAGATACATCTTTATCTGTGAATATTTCAAGCGTGTTATAAGGCCGCTATATCTACGTGACGTCAATGAAGACTCGTGGACATAGTGGCGCAATACCACCGGTGCCCTCAATTGGAAAAAACACAGGATATGCATTTTTTCAAGCGCGGACTTTCGATACTCGCGCTCCTAGCATCGGACGCATTCCAAATTTAAATATTAATAATTTTAAGTATTTCTTATATGTAAAAATCACATTATAGTAAAACTGCACGACCCTTTGACTTTCTTTCATCTCCACGGTAGCCACCCACTATAATTCTATAATTAGCGTCTACCTGTTGCCGTTATTAAGAACTAGATATTAAGTTCCTTATATCTCTCTAATTTACTAGTGTGCAATAAAGTGTTATATATATATCTATCGATCAAAAAACAGCAAAACATTACATTTATTGTACGGGAGCCCCTCTTAAAAATTTGTTTTCGGTATTTGTTGTTATAGCGGCAACAGAAATACATCATAGCTCGCCTATGTACCCGATTGACATCTTGCTATTTTGAATAAAAACATTCAGATTTTTTATTTCAATAGGAACCTAATGTATGTACCCTGAGCACAATTTCTGAAAAAAATTGTTAAGGGTCTGTTATTTACAACAACATTTTATTGCAGGTGTAACCATTTTTCTCAGTGAAAAGTGTCATTATTATTTATATTAGAACCATTATTTTTAAAGTGAGCAGCCTACAAGTTGCCTTTTCTATTTATTTATTTATTAATAATTAATTATTATAATTTTATTAGGCAACTTTTAGACTTAGTAATCATGTATGAATAATGAATAAATAAGTAAAATTATTAATATTTTTAGGATTTGTTTAAATGGGTCCTATTGTTAAAACACAATGCTAAGCAAACTGGATTATCGGAATAGGTCCGCAGCCGCTAGCCCGTCATCTTGTCTGATTGAAGAGCTCTCCCGACGACATCGTTCGGTTTATTGACACTATTTCGGATTACGAGCAACGCTCACTGGCACTTCCGGCCTCCTATTTCCAGTTTCGGGAAGCCTTGGCATGGACCACAAGATAACAAATTGATGCTTACATTGAAAATCTGAAATAGGGTTTTTAAACTCACTTCTTTTCTGGCTGTGTCCGTTAGTTTTGCAAATCTGCGCAGTTTTGTACAAAAAAGTCTTTATAAGTTCTAACAATATAGCTGGAATAGGCTTGATACGTGAAACAGATGTCCGATGACATTTTCGCTTGAAGTTCCGTGTTTTATTACATTAAGTAGCAGATAATGGTTTCTTACTATCAACGGTAAATACACAAAAGACAGTGTCATACTTTATAGGTAGAGGCTACGAAGTGTGGATTTAAATGTCATTTTGACAGATTAGTCATGAACTGTCAAAGTAAGAAGAATTCTTAATCTTATCTGGGGTAAGAAACCTCCGTGGACCTGAAAAACCCATCATCGAAAGGTTAATTGCTACGAGCGCAACTAATTAATAAATATATAAAGAAATAATAAATACTTATTTAACACAAAATCAAAAGCAAACGCCGCTAAGACAAAGACGCACTAAAAAGAAAAGTTCTATTAATTTCTCATGGAATGCACAGGGTGTCTAGTTTGGGATCAGGACAAATTATTGTGGAAGTTATTTATTTATTTTATTCATATCATCAACAGATCCTAATCAAATTTATATGGAACCACCCTGGAAATACCTTTTTTCAAACAAAATAAGATTAAATAGAATCAGACAACGTGTTATTAACACGTTAACATTAACATTAACAACAGAATAACACATAAATAAAAAATATATACAGACGAATTGAGAACCTCTTCCTTTTTTTAAATCGATTAATAATATGTTATACCAGAGATACATCAAGGTCTCTAGTGGTCATTTTCTGTAATTGATCCGTCAGCGTACGGGCAATTGATTTTCGACGTAAGTCAATGTATAATTTTTAGCTGTCATGGTACGTTTACGATCTATATGAGATTGTTTACTGAAAACGGCCATATGTCCTTCCAAATAACTAAAATCCATCGTCAGATTCCGCAACACCCCAGTGTATGCCGCGCCTTATTCAGCAGGAATCTTCGCGATTAATTAGAGACGTTAGTACCGAGAAGCCATCGACGGGGAATTCGATTACCAATCGTGGAAAAATCTGCACAAATCAATTGCATCGTTGGTCGAAGCCGTAACATCCATGATTACCAACGCAGAGGTAACTTTTATGGCCTAGTTAGACGACCTTTGAGCTATATCTTTATTTAAGAGGTTTTCGTTTTTAACTTTCACTAATTTCACTATACACTGGTTTTTTGTAACATACAGTGATTTGAAAGCACTTTTGTCTTTTAGTAATTGTTAAAGCGTTGGCGGGCGAGAGGATTCACTAGTTTATAGGGTTCCGTACCCAAAGGGTAAAAACAGAACCCTATTACTGAGACTTCGCTGTCTGTCTGTCCGTCCGTCCGTTTGTCTGTCTGTCGGTCACCAGGCTGTATTTCAAGAACCGCTAGAGAGTTGAAATTTTCACAGATTATGAATTTCTGGCTCCACAGAATTTACAAACACTGGAATGAGTTATTCCAAGCCTGGCTAGGTGTGATGGCGCTCTGTTGTAACCGAATCTCAGTCGGTTAATAGTGGTAATATAATCACTGCTGGCTTCTTTCGGGTCATCGTGCCACTGTTTTAGTAGTAAGGTTTCTTGTATGCTTCCATTGATTTGTACAAATGCCCTAAATCCGGGCCTAGATTCTGATAATAGAATGTAATACAATGAAAACTTTATAAACGCGCCGATTTAATTTCATTGCCGGTGCATGTCTACGCGTGCACACATGTCGTTGTTTCTAGACGTCAATGGTAAGAAAAATCAATGTAGTTTCTTGGGTAGAGCAGTATAGAGACTGGAGCTGCGTTTCATAAAACTGCAATTCATAGTTTCTAATGACAATTCTCTTCGACTCTTTCTACTTGTTAATTTATGAGTTGATCGACTTTGCAATGTACATCGAATTGTCATAGTAAACCATTAATTTTATGTGTATCAAATGTTATCATTGTTATATGTTACGTTACTTTATTACATTATGGTCAATGTAGTTTTTCGCATAACTCTTTGTCTAAAAAAAGGTTGGCTGGCAGATAACACTCATCAGTGTTAAGCTCGCCTCTGTTCAAATATTGTATAATAAAGAATCTTCTATTCTATATAAAATAGGCCGCTGGGTGTTTTTCACCTCGAGACCAAAAGTCTCTAGACTTGCGCGTCGACAAATTCATCGAAATTTAAACGAGTCTGTATCGAATATCCAATTCTAGAATTTGACAAATTTCATCCAACGATCGACATAACTTCGTTTCTTTTTGCGCTCCGCTGACACAATTTTTCAGTTAATCAAATTTTTCCGAGGCCTTTTACATTCTAATCACTTTCATTTAATTTAGTCCTTATTTCAGGGACATAAGAGGTATTTTTAGGGCATGCAGCGTTATCTATCAGATGTGGATAAATGGTACTTACTATAGTTATTTATGATACACGTGCGGAAAGTAGGTTATTACGAATAAGTGCCACAGAGTAAAAACACGAGCGTAGCGAGGGCACGCATTCGGAATAACCTTTTACGCTCACGTGTCATACAACATTTTTCAATGTATTTTGCGAGGAAATAAAATATAAATACAAATAAACCATTTATTTGATGTAGGTAACTTATTACTTAGTGAAATTAAAAGTAATATTTCAGTTGGTTTTTATTTAACGCGTGCTCCAAAGGGTCCCGCACAATGAGTTTACACAAAAAGAACGCTTTACGAGCAATTGAATTGAACATATTATTTCCACTTTTGTGTGGTAAAAAACTAGGTACTCTGAAGATAAGACGTTTAAATAAGTTGCGGTGTTTCAAAATTGGGCATTTTAGAGGTAACCCTGTGTTCCCTCTGCAGCGTCGCCTCAGTCACTCGGGTTTTTCCACGCTGTTTTCCTTCACATTGTCTGTTTTCAGTGTAATCGCACCCTAATTGCCAACTCCTTGTCCAGAATTAAACGTCGGAACTGAGTTTTCGAACTGTTACTTGATTTTAAGTACCTACTCTTTGAATAATTAATGGATGAGGCTGTCCCGGAGTTTCCGCTTTCATTATCGAGAGATTTCTCTGAGGAACAGTATTCTGAGACGTTAAGTTAACTTTCTCCTAAGTTGTAACTTTTCCAGACAGATGACAAAACTAAATACATTTGCGGCGAAGCCTAAAAATATAAAAAAGGCAAATAAGGAACTACATACAAGCCGCGCAAATAATAATATCAAATCATATTATATATATTTACTTTCATAGCATTCCAAAAAAAGTTTCTTACGACTAACCAAAAGCGGAATCATATTAAATGGTAATATAAAATTAATATTTATGCGCATTATTAACTGACTTAAAGGTAATTGAACGAAAGTCCTGAGGTATAAATTTCAACGGATCAGTTTACATCGTCTTTATCAGGATCAGTTTACATCTAAACTCCACACGACTAAACACGCGATCACAGTTTGTAATATAAGCGGAATGTAACGACCTAAAGGGGAAAAAGGGCAAGGGATGCCAAAATAGGGAATGTATTAGCAAAGGGCAAGATAAAAAGTACGTGAAACCGGCTTGCGTGCATGCAACGACTAATGAATGTTCATGAAGAGAAAGAGAGCTGTCAGAATCGTGGCAATTGACACACCTTGATTTCTTCCTACCCCTCCGGGATACGGGAATCAATGTCATAGTAAGTTTTGGTCTAAACTCCAAACGACTAAATACGCGATCACAGCTTGTTTGTAAAATTAACGGAATCTAACCCCCTGAAGGGGAAAGAGGGGAAATAAGAGATGCCAAAATAGGGGATGTATTAGACACGATCAAGATAAAAAGTACCCGAAACCGGCGCGAAAGAGATCGGACACGATCGTGGCAAGTGGCAAACTCTTAAACTCTCATAAACTCCACACGACTAAAGATCACAGCTTTTTTGTAAAATTTGCAGAATCTGACGCCCTATTTATAATTTGCGTATGACGTGCGCTTGTATATTATGTACTCTAACAATCTCGCGCCACCTCAATAAACCGAATGAAAGCCCGAAATAGATGGTGACATGGCGGTGAGATGACTATCCGTGGGACCGACGTGAGCTAGCCGTGGGCAACCGTTCGACAAAAAAGTTCTTAACTGATTCGTTTAACAATCATATTGCGTTTATTAGATAATTGATTTGAAAAAAAATATTTATTTCAAGGAATGTTAGAATGATTTACATTTTGTGCTTATATTATTCCTACAGAAAAACATAACAAAAACGTAATTTTATGTGACTACTACCATAACTAGACTATCGCGTAGCCTGTATTTATGGTTAGTAGGCCCGTGCCTCTTGCAAAAGGCGGAAGACAGTAGGTGGTGAGGTCATGTTTATCAAACAAAAATAATAAAAAACAAAAATTCATAAAATAATAATGAATCTAGTACATAGTAATGTTATGTTATTGCTTATTTAACATGCGGCATGCGTTTTGTGTGTGTGTGTGTGTGTGTGTGTGTGTGTGTGTGTGTGTGTGTGTGTGTGTGTGTGTGTTTGTGTCTTGTGTGTGTGTGTGTTTTTGTTTTATGTGTGTGTTATCGTGTGTATGAAGGAGGACGTGTGTGTTGTTTTTAACAGGTTAAGAAATTTTCTGTATCATCATATGTTAATGATTTTAGACGTTCTAGCACTTTCTTTTTACATTCGTGAATCGGTAGGTTGAATACATAACACATTTTATTGAATTTATTATACAAGGTTGGTCCTAAATATAACTGCTGCCTTTTTGTGAAACTTAAGGTCGGCGTGGGAGTACTGCAAATTTTGTCTTTGCGACGTTTTGTGATCTCATAGTAAGGTGTATTTTTATGTTGACGGATCAGGGTATTGTATATGAAAAGCTGTCTAACAGTGAGGACGTCGCAATCTTTATATAATTTAGAAGTAGGGAATAGGATGGGGCGCTTAGTAGCCAC
The DNA here is from genome assembly GCA_947308005.1 of Yponomeuta malinellus. Lineage (NCBI taxonomy): Eukaryota > Metazoa > Arthropoda > Insecta > Lepidoptera > Yponomeutidae > Yponomeuta > Yponomeuta malinellus. Next base: position 182,173 of record OX371020.1, on the reverse strand, counting down.
CTTTAGTACTCCACGCTGGGCGACTTCTAGTGGCTTAAGGTTAGTTTTAGCTGCACCACCCCAACAAGGTATGCAGTAGGTAATGATGGATTCTGCTAACGCATGATACATTGTTTTAACCACACGTGGGGGGGCAGCGTGGCGTATTGATTTAAAGACATACATTAATTTTCTTAGCCTAGTTGAAAGTTGATCAATATGAAATTTGAAATTTAGGTGTTTATCTATGAGAATTCCTAAGTATTTAATTGTATCTGTATGGTCTATAAGGGGACAATTGCAGAGTAGGGGATCCGAGCAGTAGTGAGCTCTGAGAATAATAGGGGTCTTTGGTTGGTTAGCGGAAGTGGAAGAAAATGGTATAAATTTAGTTTTAGATGTATTTAAAGTTAGAGAGTTAGAAGAGAGCCAGTTTAGAACGGTGTTAAAACCAGATTGAGTAGTATTTTGGAGATCAGACCATGTATTTGCAGTAAACAGGAGAACAGTGTCATCGGCGTATGTAGTAATAGTCCCATTTTTTAGATAAAGGTTACACATATCATTTATGAACACGAGAAAAAGGGTGGGACCTAAAATGCTACCCTGTGGTACACCGTGGCAGATTTCCAGCTCATCACTCATATGAGGACCTATTTTGACAACCTGTGATCGACCCTTGAGGTATGATTTAAGTAGTTCGTGTTGAGTGCCTCTAATACCAATAGAGTGAAGTTTATAAAGAAGAGACGGGACATGCACGGTGTCAAAAGCCTTTGCTAGATCGAGGAAGACAGCCAGAGTTTTCTTGTTGCTGTTTATATTTTTAACAATGTTATTTGTAAGCTTTAGGACGGCGTCAACGGTGGAGATACATTTACGAAATCCATATTGTTGCGGGGAGATTATTTTATTTTGTTCAATGTATTTTGTAAGCCGATTATTGATAATGCGCTCTAGAAGTTTCGAAAGGGAAGTGAGGACAGCAATGGGACGGTAATTTGTTGCGTTTGACCTATCTCCACTTTTAAATATGGGATGGATAATGGCCTTTTTAAAGGCAGAGGGGAAGAGTCCGTTTTGGAAGCAGAGATTAAAGATATGGCTTAAAATAGGGGCTAAGGTTATAGAATATCTTTTAAGGATTTTTGGAGAAATACCATCCCATCCAGTAGCAGCGAGGGGCCTTAAAGAGACTATGGTGCTTAGAATTTCATCTACATCTGTGTTAAGTAAGACAAAAGAATAGGGGAAATTAGTGAGCTGAGTGCATTGATGAGGGTCATTCCAAGTAGAAGAGGAAGGGCACTGAAAGTTATTCGCTAAACTCTTACCGATGTTAACGAAAAATTGATTGACATTGTTACAGGAATTTGTAGGTGAAAGTACTGAAGAAATAAGCTCATTAGGTACAGATTTAGATTTCTTAGTGTTCGAAATTCTTTTTATTATATCCCACAAACGTTTGCTATTATTACCAGCCTTTTGTATTTCTGTTGCATCAAACTGCCGTTTAATTTTCTTCAATAATTTTGTGCAGAAATTTCTGTACCGGACATAGGTTACTTTTAGAATATCATTACTTTTGTTAGCTTTATATTGTTTATGAAGGCGATCGCGGTTACGTACGCATCTTAAGAGACCGGGCGTAATCCAAGGTTTTAATATTTTTTTTCTTTTTTGGGAGGGTTTTTACTATTGTGTTTTTGTGAATTATTGTGGAGAGACAGGTTATTAAATTATTAGTAGCAGATTCAGGATCAGCAGAGGTAAGAATAGGGTAAAAATCTAATTGGTTAAAATCTCTATCCAAGCTATCGTAGTTGATAATAGAGGTTGTCGTTAGAGCTCTATCTCGCATAGGTTTTAAGTCAAGCATGAAAAAGATAGGGCGATGATCGGTTATAAAAGAGTCAACGATAAGTGTGATTGAAGGAGATTGAGTTCTAAGCATCAGATGGTCCAAACAGCTATTGTCTCTAGTAGGTATGTCATGTGCAGGAAGTAAACCGTGGAAAGAGAGGCGATTTAAGTAGTTATGTGAGCGTGAATCTAGGGAGGATGGAGTAATATCTATGTTTATGTCGCCAGTTAAAATTATGGATTTGAAAGAGGATAGAGTTGGAATTATTTGATCTAAAATTTGTAAGAATGAATCGACATTGTGATTAGAGGGAGAACGATAGATACATACAATAGCTATTTCAGATTTTAATTTTAATAGGATCCCAGATGCCGTTCCATTAAAATCGAGCTCTTCTGATGTATGAGAGAGATTGGACTTTACATATACCACTACGCCATCACTTTGGTTTTGGTGTTTAGTTGTTTGAATAGGGTTATAGTTAGCTAGTGTAGGTAGGTAGGTGTTGGAGAGGCAGGATAGCCAGCACTCAGTCAGAACCAAGATATCGCATTCTATGTTTATTATATTCTATGTTAAGAATCGAGTAACGAATGAAAATTCAAATAATCGATAGTTGCGCCGCGTCATGTCTGCGATTGAATAATCGTGTGCGTTGTGTTACAATTTGATAACCGTATAATAAGCCCTACCTCAAGAAATCTAAGAAGAAACCCTTTTAAAACCTATCTGGCAGAAAGGCGAAACAAAAACCAATTACCTACTGATAGTCAATTTGAAAATTAAAAACGAACTACGTATTAAGCCATTAGTTTGGCCTCTGCTTCTACGTAATGAGATGATTTATGCACCGTCCAGTGGCACCTTCACTCACACTAGATGGGTGAAGGGACCACTCGGACGCTGCCATATCTGGGACATATTTTGTTAGATGGAGTAGGCTTGCCCAGCACCTATATGATTCTGACAGTTTAGTCGGCCTAGCCCACAGGAAAGAGAAGTCAATACGTGTGGAGCCAACCAAGCCGCGGTTCTCACGGTTGTCGCGGTTCGCGGTTTCCTCACGATGTTTTCCTTCACAGTTGGCGTGTGTTACGCCGTCAATCCGTAAAAAAATGTAGCGGAAAACAAGGTGATAGAAATAATTCTTCTTTTGGTGCCATTTTCTATCGGTGGTCTGGTATCATTCTGGCAACTTCGTCCCGTGATGTTCTGCGAGTTTTTGAAGCCATGACATTTTCTTCGTCCCATCCATTTGCAATGAGTTGCAGTAGAATGCTCGTATACTATGACTAAGGCATTGAAGTTTTCTCTGTCTTACTTTCTTTAACTTCCAAATTCTTTTTTTTTTTTAGTTTCAGAAGCTTTTTGCTCTTTTCGAGTGGTTATACGTATAATTAAATACCCCAATGCAAAAAAAATCGACATGTTATACAAGTTTTTGTGATTCTGTACCCGAAGGGTGCCAAACCCTATTACTAAGACTTCACTGTCCGTCTGTCTGTCTGTCTGTCTGTCTGTCCGTCAGTCTGTCTGTCTGCCTGTCACCAGGCTGTATCTCATGAACTGTGTTAGCTAGGCGGTTAAAATTTTCATAAATGATGTATTTCTGTTGCGGCAACATATACTAAAAACAGAATAAAATAAATATTTAACCACTCGTCTGCCGCGACACAGATCTGTGTCCAACTTAGTATGGGCCACCTATACGTTCCATTCCGAGAGGGCAGTTCAGGAGTTAAGGGGGGCTCCCATACAACAAACGTTGTCTAAAGACAGCGCTCGCCATGTAGCGGCCATCTATGTAACCTTCACAGCGCCGATTTCATGTTGTTAAATGTCAATGTTTCTTGTTGGTTTCTATAGATGGCGCTGTTCTGAAATTCGATCTTTGTCTAATATTGTACAGATGACGGTACGGAACCCTTCGAGCGCGACTCCGACTCGCACTTGGCCGGTTTATACTTACAAACCACATGTCGTATTGTAATAAAACTTTACCAATACGTTTAGAATACATAAATGGAGACTTGACCGTGTTTACAATTGAAAATAAACTTACCAAAAAGAAGTTAGAGCCTTGAGAATAGTTTGTTTGAAAAGACTTATTTCTTTTTATTAAGGTTGAGTATCCAAAGGTTAAGGGACTCTTTTACTAAGCCTCCGCTGCCAAAATTAATAATTTTGGAAAAAACTTTTCTATATTAAAAACTACGTATGGAAAAACAAAAATATGTTTAAAATGTTCGTAATTTGTTTATGCATCAAACCCTCAGACTACATTCATCAAAGGTTTACTCATATTGTTACAAAATTAAAAATGTTGAATTGTGCGAGCAACACAGCATGCTCCATGTACCTAAGAACACTCGTAAGATTGTACTTTTTGTTCAATAAATATTAAAGCGGCAAAAAAACTGTTCAGACGGGTAATCAGATGCGCCAACGCAATTAAAACTCATCAAAGCCCAGTGAATTGCCGTAGAAACAAGAAACCATATCTGGGTCAAAGGCGCCCGATCCAAAATAAACGCGCGGGTTATAATACGCTTATAAATAAATATATGTCGGTCTGTCGGTCGGTTGATGCGCAGTTCCGAGAAACGTCGCGGCCACAGCGAAGTCTAAACTCGGTACAAATTATTAAATCAATTGAAGTTCTCGACTGCCGTTCTATGGGCATGATTCATATGTATATATGTGCCAAATTTTTGCTTTCTAGTACAAAGTGTTTCGTTTGTATTAAAAGTACCTAAAATAAAGTTTAATGATGGTTAATCGTCTCTGACCTAATGACCTAAGCCATAGACAGACAGACAGACAGACAGAAGGACTGACGGACATGACCTAATGACCTAAGCCGTGGACAGACAGACAGCCAGACAGACAGACAGCCAGACGGACGGACGGACATGGCGAAACTATAACGGTTCCTTGTTGACTACGGAACCTTAAAAATCAGTGCACTGAGCGACAAATAACTTGAACAAATGACTTGGACTTTGCATATACGTAGATCGGGTCCCATTGACTTATAATTCTTCGCACTTTTGTGAACATTTTCTTGTTGAATTCAACATGGTTTCCACCCACAACGGATCGCGTGAGCGGATAATACGAACCCGAATTGCAAGTTATACAAAATGATCTGGATGTCTTTTGTTAATTACTGTGTACAATTTTAGTATTAAGCTCGCCTTTGTGCAGATTTATTTCTCGTGCCATAAAGAATTTTCAAATCAAATTAAATATTATATCTATCTGGCCTTCTCAGCACCTCAATGGGCCATCATGACCACTTCAGCCTTCAGCCGGGGACCTCATGCATGAGAAACAATCTACAGAGCTACCACCACAACTGTCTCACTCATTACTCGACTCTATATCTGAATCCAGAGCGCTGATTTTCAAAATAAGTTTAAACTCAATTTGAGAGTCGAAATCTCAAGACCTAATAGAATTCCAACAGTTCTAACTTCGTAAGCAGAAACTCTTCATTTCAAACTCTTTCAAAGTACTTAGAACAACTTTACTAGGTACTATAATATCTCTGGCCCCGGGGATCGAATTCGTTAAAGGGCTGGAGCAGTAACGCTTCTAGCGCTTTCAATGGAAAAAAATCATATCTTTTTTACAGATCGTGTTTTGCAAAAAGTGTCAGAGTAATCTCTTAGTCATATGAACAGTTATTTTTATGACCCCCGACCGAGAACCTATGATCACGGCTTTGGGTCCTAAAAAACACTATTAACATCATTAAGAGATTACTCTGACACTTTTGACATTGGAAATGTCTTTTCTTTCACTCCAGTGTAGGCTCCAATTTTACGAAAAAAGTGCTATCCCCTTATATCTCGGCGAGTTGTGAAGATATGATATTCTCGTGTACGTATTCACGAGAGCTGTACTGTACGGTGCAAAAAGAATTATTCGAGAAAGTCATAAACGAAAAAAATTATGGCCAAAATAGTGGAAAAAAAATCTGAATTTTTGATTTTGGCGCTCGATATTTTGGAAACAGAGAATGATATCAACAATTTGAGAAAAAATCCTCTGGACAATTTAGTCAGCTACAATTTAGGCCTAAAACAAACACGATCGGGTCAAGGGTTTACCCTGTAGGTTAACCTTTTTGAAAAAAGTCACAAAGTCAGAACGACATTTTTCACATGACATTTATGACTCGATTCATTTCCAATGTGCTCGATAGTCATATAAGGCACAAAATCTGTGAATTTTTGCAAAAACTATATTATTGTGTCCATTGGCAGCGCTAGTGTTACTGCATAGTGTTGTTTCGTTGACACTATTGCTAAACTACTAATCAACCCATTAATTATTGTCACTAGCCTTATTGATAAAATCGAGATCTACATAAGTAATAGCGAATTGACTGACCCATTCAGGGTGGCAGCTCCGGCAATCAATAATGTTAACACGAGATTACATTGTTGACTTGTCATAGAATGAAGAGAAATAGAACACCAAGGTAAGTGCCAGTATAGGGCAGTTTGACATTTATTTCGGGATTATTATATTTTATTTATTAGGACTACCAACAAGACACACCAATACATTCACAATAGACAATAAAACTAAAAATAAGCCAAGTGTTATCTCAGTTACAGGCAGCCGCGACATGCGCCGTTCGTATTATGTTGCTTGAGAAACTTAATGTCTAAAAGTCAACACTAATTGTGTTTCGTTGGCGAACTTGCAGCATTTTCTTAAATGTGGCTTAAACAGCATTTAACTAAAATTCGCCATAAAAAAGTCGATTTAATTACCGACTTAAGTGACATTTAAGAAGTGGTGCGAGTCGGCCTTAGTTTAAATAATTAACCCTACATATCTAATTTAACATTAAAAATGGGTCCAATTTGCAGAGGGATGACAAAATACTCCTTTTAAACTTTGCATAGGAGTCAGAGAATTATGTCAATGTTGAGAGACTTGGCTAGGGCATTACGTTGCGATTACTTTTTGATAGAGTTTTTCCAAATGGTGTGTATTTAGAACGACCAGGTAGTTAGAACGGACCACTGAACCTGATTTTCGACAGAAGTTATTAAGAATTATGCTGCTTCTACTTGGATCTTGAGAGGTTGAAGAACAATGATTGACAAAAGAAATACGTCGAGCGAATGTGGGTGGAAGGACCTGTAAGGGATGTCTAAGGCGGACATACTTCGACCAAATAGGGAATGTGGACATGTGACACCAGATTCATCTTCTAGACACAATCACAGGTCCTGGTGCCACACTAAGATACCTTGTGCTATGGTACTCAGGCAAGGACATCACAAACATTTAAATACACCCAGAGTCCATTTGCACAAATCATTGAGTACGCGGTCTTTAGAGGGAATCGAATTTACCTCCTCTGTTTTAGCAGTCAAGCGTCTTACCGCTGTATCAACGAGGCAGTCAATGACTCAAAATACAAATCACCAAATCGGACCCGGATTGGTGGAGGCTTGTAGACTAGTGGCTCGTCTACAGAAGTTGTCAAGCCGCCCTAAGGCCTCTGACTTAGCTTAACGACTGCCATCCGAACTTGGCCCCCGTGGTGGAGTATGGCCTATACCTTCCTCAGGGACGAGACCCGTGCCCCTCGGTGGAGACATAATGGGTTGATGATGAAATCGGACCCACTGCACCCTCTGTGTTATCTAACTACCGAACAACTGTAGGTGTTGTACATAATAGCAGACCGTTACATGGTCGATCTACCGTGATGTCGGCCTCAGCGGGCTAATACCTATACAACGTGTGTACAAAATCTGAGGGCTGTTTCTTCAGTAACAATAAAGTAAATCACTTCTACTATAAAATATATTGTTTTAAGAGTTCCGTACCCAAAGGGTAAGGGACCCTATTACTAAGACTCCGCTGTTCATTCATCCGTCCGTCCGTCACCAGGCTGTATCCCATGAACCGCGATAGTTAGACAGTTTAAATTTTTACAAATGATGTATTTCTGTTGCCGCTATAGCAACAAATACTAAAAACAGAATAAAATTAATATTTCAGGGGGGCTCCCATACAACAAATGTGATTTTTTTGCTCGATATTGATATAGGGAACAGTTAGACGCTTGGAATATTCAAATGTTGTATAGCTACGGAACTCTTCATGCGCGAGTTCGACTCGCACTTGGCCGGTTTTTTTTCTACAATTTATAAGTGGTTTCACATTTGGTTTTAAGTATTTTAGTGGTTTTAAGCATATTAATTACTTCATAGTCTGTCATGCTATATGTACATTGTATATACATACATAATAGTACAAATAAACGATTAAAAGATGTTTTATACATATTTTAACAATAAAGAAATGTTTAAAGTTCACAATCGTATTTTTTGTTTTTTGTACAATCTTGAAGTTTGATACGTACCGCCACGTTGAGTAAAAAATAAATACATACAATAAGTATTATAGACATTTTCTTATTGGCTTCATTATACCTTTTCAGGTTTTGCCTCATTTTCAAATACACGGTGTAGATTCGTGAGAAAACAATCATAGCACTTGGGTTAACAAAATTTTACTGGAGTGTCTCAGGAATTGCGCATTTTTAAGGTAACCCCGTATAATGATGAAGATATTTATTTGAGAAACATGAGTATGAATAAATGGTACAATTATCATCATCATTAGCCACTTGACGCCCACTGCAGCTCCTTCGTGGTTTTCATAACCATGAGGGGTTTTGCCATAATCGCCATGCTTGGCAGGCGGGTTGCCGATCGCAGTATCCGCTTGGAATCTCAGGAAGACGCTGCTGCCCGATTCCTGGTAATTGATTTCCTTAGTCGCCTTCTACGACATCCACGGAAGGAAATGGAGTGACGCTATTCTTAATCCGGCGCCACACGGAATAGCGGAATGGTACAATAATAGCTGATAAATAAATACTACCCTATGTTACAATAATATTTCACTGAAAAGTGACATCACGAAGAAACGTTAAGCTTCTACAAATAGAAAATTACCCCGCTTCTTTGGTTTTGGGACACGTAAGAGATATTTCTGTCTGTGCTGATATCATTTGCACATCTCTCAGATTAGGCAGGCAATACGCGTGGTTGTTCGATTGTGGCATCTAAACCGAACGGAATAAGAACTAATAGGTTATAGTTTCTTTTTAAACACTCGCAATGCTCATACATGGTTACTTTACCTTATATTTTATTGCACACATAAAAAACATACAGAGAACACAAATTTACAAAATAAAAGTGTACATGGCGAGCATATTTCACCAGAAATCTCTTCCAGCCTACCCTTGATGTGGTGATACAAATATTATAAACGAGGGCGGGAAAGTGTATAATAATAAACGGGTCTAATCGCGATTACAGTAGTAACTTTTTTTTTGTTTTCCATATTTTTTTCAATATTTTTTTCCTTTCTTCTTACTTTTTTATAGTTTGTGACGTAGAAGAAAGAAAGAAAGCTAATAACGTAATAGTTTTTTTTTTCTTTTTCATTACAGGTTTATTTAGGTACTGATCAACAAATTTCTATCTGGCACCCTTTTTTTCCAAAATTTTGACATCACTTTTCCAAAAAACAATAGACAACTTTTATCCACCTAGTCCTTAGTCAAGTAATGTATTTATTTTTTGTCTAGTGTTTTTCTAGGCTTCTTCCAAGACACGCCACTGAGCCCGATCTTCGGCTCTTCTTTTCCAGTCACTGCCCACCGCTTTGCGAATGTCGTCGCTCCACCTGGTCACAGGGCCAGCAGTGGACTGACTCCGGCTGATTATGATGACGATGTGTACTATAAGGAATTCTCATCTAATCTAATCACGAACAAGTTGCCTCTTAAGAAAAATAATAAAATAAATTTAGATTATAAAAATGAAAGTTGCGTGAGGTTTTTATCTGCTTTATAGAACTAACAATTTCATTAATTTCGTAAATTTGAATTAATTGTGTACGGAGTTTTACTTTTACAAGTTGGTCGCCTATTACTCGTTAACTTGTAAAGCTTAAGTAACCGTGATAGTTTTCCTTTTAAGTTATATGTTCTACTACTCTGAATATTTTCACGTTTCTACAAACAACCGTTTAGCCAGGAAAGGCGGATGGGGAACCACACTCGGACGAAAATTAGCGCTTTAAAGCGCAATATTTCGCAAACGGATCCCTAAATAAAAAAAAATTTTCCTACACTTACAATAATTTTTGACGACCAATCCAACGATATCGCAGACGAAATTGCATTCCTAGTTTAGGTGTAGGAGAGGTAACCTGAAAAAGTTTTTTTTGCAGATTTTATTCTTCCGTTTTGTCGCCACGATTATTATGTATGTTTATGCCAATTTACAGCTTTCTAGTAATAAACGTCCCTGAGCTAGGCCGCAGACAGACAGACAGACAGATAAACGGACGGACATGGCGAAACTATAAAGGTTCCTTGTCGACTACGGAACCCTAAAAAAGCTTGACGAATGTATCTAACGTCATTTAGTCTGTCAAACATTTTATTATGGAACACAGGGATTGTAAGCAATGTTTTATTTTGTAATCAATTTCACAAATCAAATCACTGAAATGATCGACCTTAAACAGTTTAATTATTTCAAACATAAAATAAGAGAATTAATAATTAATATATAAATGATAAAAATATACAAATAACTAATACTATATTTACAAATAAAACACCTGCCCCAGGTCACTGTCCCGCGGTAATGAGCCCAGAACGCTGGCGACGTTACCTCTTTGGATGGCCAGGCTTATCCTCTGGCCGAGGTACGCGCCGGCCCTCTGGTCTCCCGATGCGTCGATTAGGCGCGCCGCTAAGTCTTTGAACAGCAGGCGCGCCTCTGGGCCCCAGGTGCCTATGGTTTCGACCCCAAACGGCGCAAATATGTAATCACTGAAATTCATCTACGAGAAATTATTTAAAATAATAATATGACAAACACTGACTAGAACCACCCCTCTCGATATATCCTGAATATATAATTAACAAGTTTTCTCTTGTTTTGCTATTTATTTATTTATTTCATTTTAACCTGTCACATTATGAACTTGAAAAGAACAATTGATTATAGTGGTCCGATCGGATCATTAAGAATTTTACCCATTCATTTTAAAGAAGACTAATGGCACGATCTGACAGAATAATGTGTTTTTTATGTAACCTATACGTGCCACGGCAGGGCACAGGCGTTCGCTCAAAGAGAGAATACGGGTTTAATTCCACGCGTGCCCACGGCGGATTGGCAATTTTTAGCGCTGAGGTATGTTAACACATCAAACACTCAGGCTTCCTCACGATGTTTTCCTTCACGGTTAGCGAGTGTTACTGCTACTACTACTTCACAAATGTACATAACTTAAAAATAACTTCCACACAACACAATCACTTGACCTGGTCCCAAACTGGGATACCCGGTCCTATGGTAACCAGGCAAGGACATCACAAATATACACCCAGACTGAGGCCATTTGTACAAATATACGGCGGCCCCCAGTGCGAATCGAACCCACGACCTCTGTCTTCGTAGTTAAGCGCCCTAACGGCTAGTCCAATGAACTTAGAAAACAAAGCCGGGCTTCGAACCCATGACCTCCCGAATACTACTATTTTATATTTAATTGCTTTCTTCGTTAGTCTAGCGGTTTGCTACTAAAACAAAGGTTGAAGGTTCTATTCTCGCTGGAGGCCCTGTACTCAATTTTGACAATTCTACTGCTTTTTACAATTTTCCATTTTTATATTTCCTCGTCAGTCTACCATAATGCAGGGAATCGGACATGAGATAGTGTTTTGTGGAAGTTATTATTAAAAATTAAAACTCCGCCACGCTAACAGGCAGGTTTCCCCACAACGCGTTTGTAGCCAGTCGAAGTAATAAAGCAGATCGCGCCCATTCGCTGCGGGACACGAAACTGCAAACAATAATAAAGTTTGCCCGCGCGCCGCGCTCAAATGTTCCTGTCTCGACAAAAAAAACTATTCCATATTAAAATAAAAAATATATATATGTCTTCCACACAACACAATCACTAGTCCTGGTCCCAAGCTAGGATATTACCCTGTGCTATGGTAACCAGGCAAAGACAAGCATGGAAATACGCCAAATACGAATATTTTATTTTCCATTTTGATATTCTTCCTCTTCATATCCGTGTCGGACAATGGACGAGATTAGCAGGGAACCGGCGAGGTTGGCGAGACGGTAAAGAAGCCTATGCCCAACAGTGGGCGTCTTTCATGGGCTGTATAGATAGATAGATACATAAATAGATATCCGTATACCTAGCAGTTGACTATGTCGTATAGAATAACTATCATATCCTTTTTTTTACGTTAACTTGGAAGTTTGATTTTTTCACAACTCCAAGAGATTGTAGATTTGAGTATAAATGGTTTTAATTTCAACATCGAGGTATCGACCTCCACGCGTTTCCGAGATAAAAGGTCTTGACAGACAGACAGACAGACGGACGGACGGACGGACAACAAGGGGGTCCTACAATAGTTCGATTTTTTCCTTTTCAGGTACGGAACCCTAAAAATCTATTAAGTTTTGTTAGAAAGAAATAAACATTCTAACAACAAATTTGCGGTTTAGTTTCATAGGTGCTGGGTATACATACACAGTTTTTTACTGCGAAGTTAATTTTATAACCCGCACTTGTAGAATTTTTATGCCCGATTTCGTCGTCGATTTTTTATAAAACCATTACAAGTTTTCACTTCTTTCTCCCTCTTTTTGTAGTTTGCGTGGTATCATTGAACGGAGTCAAGACCGGCAGCTCGCGCAGCATCTTCTGCATCAGTATGTAGGTCGACTCGCACAAATTATTTAAAATTTAATTCCCATCTACTTCTATCGCAATTGTTTCTCCTATGATGGACATTATAACATTATTCGCCTAAGCAGCACAAATTAACAAGCGAAAAGGCTTGTCAGGATCTTCCTGAAAAATAGTTATTGAGGTATTTTAAAGACTTATTTAGAGGAATTTTAGCCTCTCAATAGGTTTTTCAAATTGTCCTCAGCACGGGTTAGTGCAACAAAAAGAACAAAAGTATTTATTGAAGTTTGCGTGGTATTAATGAACAGTGTCGAGACGGGCATCCCCTGCAGCGTCGCTGCAACAGTATGTAGGTCAAGCCGTACCTCCGCTCATTCAACATTCACGCTGCTTGCTGCCACGGGGTAGACAGGGACACTCGTTAGCACACCAACATTACTGACACCACAAATATGCTTAATTTTGTGTACAAAATGTTTATACTGGCTGTGAGTAATAGTTTAGCGTGGGACTCATATGAAAACTATTCTATGTGATAAAAGCCATGTTTTATGTAGTATCAGTGTGGCGCCGGATTAAGAATAGCGTCGCTCCATTTCCTCCCGTGGATGTCGTAGAAGGCGACTAAGGAAATAAATTACCAGGAGACGGGCAGCAGCGTCTTCCTGAGATTCCAACCCCATACTGCGATCGCTATCCCGCCTGCCAAGCGTGGCGATTATGGCAAGACCCCTCATGGTTATGAAAACCATGAGGGAGGCCTGTGTCCTGCAGTGGAAGTCAAGGGGCTGATGATGATATAACGTGTTAGTGAAATATTTTATAAAAACCTATTTAGAGGCTAAAAATTCCACCAATGCCGGAATTGAACCCGCGACCTCTGGCTAACCATGCCAGCCCTCTCCCAACTGAGCTATAATGGGCAAATGCAAGCATCGGCCTTCTGCCTGTCCGTAATACAGAGAAGTTTGTAAAGAGGTCCGAAATTTGTTGTTATAGCGGTAACAGAAATACATCACCTAAGAAAATTTCAACTGCCTAGCTATCACAGTTCATGAGATATAGTCTGGTGACAGACAGACAGACATACGGACAGACAGAAAAACAGACAGACAGACGGACAGTGAAGTCTTAGCAATAGGGTCGCGTTTGGCACCCTCCGCGCACGGAACCCGATTTTTCTCAAAGTTACAAGTTTGTATAGATCCAACAAAAACGACAAAATAATAATGCAAAGGCAGTAAAATAGACTCGCTACATTTTCAACTGGAGCTAGGACGGGTTCGCAATATTAATAGTCCCTCCATTGTACCAAGGTCTATATTTGACACGGCGGTGGGCGTACTATGAACCGAATAATCGATAGGATCACTGGAAATTAATATATTCTAAGAGATTAAAACAGAGTTTAGTGGCGTATATAGTGTGTCCTTCGAAAATTATGTAAAAAATACGTTAAGATTGTTTGTGTGGCACCGGATTAAGAATAGCATCACTCCATTTCCTTCCGTGGATGTCGTAGAAGGCGACTAAGGAAATAAATTACAAGGAGACGGACAGAAGCGTCTTCCTGACATTCTAACCGCATACTGCGATCGCCAACCCGCCTGCCAAGCGTGGCAATTATGGCAAAACCCCTCATGGTTATAAAACTACGAAGGAGGCCTATGTCCTGCAGTGGGCGTTAAATGGCTGATGATGAAAATTGTTTTTACTTTTTTAAATTTATGAGATTACCTACGTAATTATATACACCTTAGAGGTTGCCCAACGGCCTGTGCAGATGGATCGCCGATTTTTTAAAAAAGCGTTCAAACCGAGTAGTCGTCGATGGTTGTCAGTCGGAACTAATTACTATTAATGCAGGAGTTCCAAACAGATCGATACTCATTGCGACCTTAGTTCTGCTGCACATCGACGACCTCCTGCAGCCAAACACAATTAAATACGCTGATGACAGCATCGTCTGTATTTGTCCAATGCAAATGCATAGGTCGAGAGAGAGCGCACCCGTCCAATGAGAGAGGCCATGGTGGAGCGCAAAAACTTGAGTCTAGAGGCAACCTCTTGGGGTAGCGATAACCTAGTCAAGTTCAATGCCACTAAAACAAAGGCGTGTCTCTTTACCGCTAAATGGAGTCTCTTCCTAGTTTTAAGCAACTTCAAATATGGGTTTACAAATTGCAATTTCTCTGTATACTCACGTAACTGGTTCCTTAAGATACAGGCCTAGCCTAGTTTAAGGACCCCTGGAAACAATGTACCTTATTTAAACTCCAAGTTATGCACAGACTATTCAACACCTAATGTACACCCTACTGCTTATACTCTTAGTGCAATAGACAATTTTTTACTTTACTTCACCCTGACTCCGACTCTCCAGAATACATCTAGGTATATAAATCTCTGGCCATTTAGAGCTCTTGGCTATGAACCTTATCTCCAGTCTTAACTTCGGCAGTTCCATCAAGTCTAAAGCCAAAATTGCTGCCAAAAAACTAGGAGTAATCAATAAAATAAGACAGTACTACACGCCAAGACAGCTTCTGGTCCTGTACCAAGCACATTTTCAGTCATACATGGAGTACTGCAGCCACCTCTGGGATGGTTCAGCCAAGTACCAGCTTGCGGCTTCAAATGCCATTGAGCGCCTAGTTATCAAGCTGATTGGAGATGAGGAATTGACGGAGGCGGTCTCTGGAGCACCGTCGTTAAGTCGCTTGCTTTTGCGTCTTCTACAACATGTATTTTGAAGAGTGTGCAAAGGGCTACTCGAACTTATACTCCCATCCCCTTTTTTCCATCGGACAACCAGACGGCTGGCTCATATGCACGCATTTGTTGTGGAAATTCCGCGAATTTGCACCAAGCGATTCGTGAATTATTTTATATCAAGGACGGCAAATCCATGGAGGAGGCCTATGTCCAGCAGTGGACTTCTTGTGGCTGAATGATGATGAAGAACGGCAAAGATTTGGAACGCGTTGCTGTCGTCTGTTTTTCCAGAGTGTCTTTATAAGATAGATAGATAGATGAATTATTTATTTGCATTTACACACACACACACACACACACACGCAATAAAAACAATAATACAATAGTAAGAGCTCATACAAAGCACAATGAAACATTATTACAAAAAATCATTCACAAATGAGACACAGCAATGCCTTATCCAGTGTGTGTACTGTGGGTGTGGCAAATGCCAAAGGGCTCTGACTCAGCATTAGCTGGAGATATGATGGTACCCCAGCGCTGGTCTTCCGTCAGTACCCGTAACGCGGCTCGGAGAGATGGTACAAACCAGTTCAAAATAAATAGAATATGAGATAGTGAGTCAAGTAAAACTAGAGTCAACCGGCATTTAACAGGTAAACACGTAACATCTTAGACCCCGTCTTCGTTTACCATCAGGCGTGACTGCGGTCAAGTGTCAACCTGTCCTATTTAAATGATAGTAATAATTACATCATTTTGCAAACAACCATCCATTCAAATACAAATCCATGTGCGTGACCGGTAAGAGGGACATTATGCAAACTTAATGACTTATTTTTGTATTATTTACCAAAAGACGAGCGCCATTTACAAGACAGAATAAAAAAAAATGCTTTGCTTTTTCTTAGCGTATCGATTCTTCTCTGTGTTCAGTTAACATGAATCCACTAAATAAAACCTCAAATCGATTTAAGTAAAATACGTTCCCTCATCATCAGGCTAGTTAAATAACCCGATAGCGTATCCATAGAACTCCTTCAACCCACAAAACGTGGAATCAAGACTTTGAATATAGGACCTTCGCTCCTCCGCTCCGGACTCTGGACTCCGGACCAAGATAGATGGGTCCGGGTTTTGATAAATGGTTCCGAGAGAGCTTCGACGGGCCGCATTTACACTCGAAGAATAATCCTACTATTACGTAACATTTTTTTTAGGTAGGTTTTATAAGGCTTAAATGCTTTCAACAGGAGGGGCGGGCTGAGCAAAGGCTAAATAAAAATAAAAAGCAATGAACAAATTCTTAATAAATCTATTGACAACTTCATTTATGCCTTCTTTATGAAGATACTTTTTTGCACAACCAAAAGAAAGAATTACAAATGGTTTATACTTGGCAATCACGGTTATTCTCTTTATATTTTTTTTATTAATGTAACCCACAATAATATAAAATTGCATGAGCAACCTGTATAATTCTAAATGAGCTGATCGGACCACCATAGCAATGATTTTGAATTGTTCTGTTCAAGGTTATAATCGAATGTATATAGATATCATCTGAGAGGGAGAGAGAGATAGAACTTTTCAGTCTTATTTATTTATAAAAACACGATTTCTTAAGACACTCGATAAACGCCGATTAAAATAGTCTGTGGTTGAAATTGTACAGGGAAAAGATGTAACCATAGATTAAAATAAAGTTTGGGGAGTGCTTTACAGGAATCGCGTTTTTATGAATAAGGCCGTTAGTGTTTATTCCAGGCGCACTAGTCGAAGTGTGTGTAGTGCTAGTGTCAACTAAGAAATAAGATTGACTTAAAAATAACCATAGTAGATTATGTACTAAGGGAATAAAACCATGTATTATGTCATGGGCGGCATATTGAACCCTGAGCGGAGCGAAGGACTCCGAGTTAACTCGCGAGCGCAGCGAGGGAGTTAAATTTTAACTCCTGAGCGAAGCGAGGGAGTTATGTAGAGTCCTGAGTGAAGCGAGGGGTTCATACCGCCCGAGACTAAGACATGTTTTATTCCAGAGGTGAATACTCTACTTTTCACACCATCTGGGAGACAATAAAAAGACAGGGCTGCATAAGTTGAAAATATGTATTAAAACCTGAAATTAAATATAAAGTCCACACTCTTTTACGGCTTAGCAACTTAAATTGAATATAACTTTTAAATTCGTATTTGCAATTCGCGCCTTTTTTTCTTTTTTTTGTTGGTGTTTCGCGCGGTCACAGGACACAGTATTTCAGAAAAAAAAGAAAAAAAAGAGGTGAGTTTCGAACAACAATTCGAATTTCGAATTGCAATGCGGGGCTTCTCCATAGTTTTCATGCGAATTTTGACATTCTAAATTCAAATCACTTTATTCCCTAGGGAAATTCTTCATTATTATTGCCCTCGAGAGACAAGGCCATGCTTTACGATGATATTTGACGGTACGTAATAAGGCATTGTCGAGCAGGAGGTGTGAAAAAAATTTTATCGCACAGTTAAGAAAGTAACATTATTAAGGCTGACTTGCAACACTTCTTAAGTGTCACTTAAGTAGCCGTGACTTTTAGTTAAATGCTGTTTAAGTCACATTTACGAAAGTGGTGCAAGTCAGCCTATAAGTAGTAGTTGTGCAAATAAAATAGAGTTATCCGTCGGTCTCCACGCTATATTTTAATCTATGCTGTGGAAGCCTAGATGATTTAACAATAATTGAGGCGTGAGTTCATGACAGTATAGGGGTGAGTGTATGTATTTTATTGTGTAATACGAGTTGTGCACGATGGGTTTTTTCGTGGTTTACATATGATATATTTTCTCAAAACTAAAGACCTTAAATGTGTCAGAGTATTTTGTTTCGCCTTATGGACGTTGGAGAACAATTTATGGTGCCTGGAAAACATCAAAAAATGCCAGCCTATTTTTTTCATGCGATTTGTTTGTCGAGTCTAAACGCGGCTGTACGGAAGTGCGATCATTGTCTCGCACTCGTTTTGAATTCTTCTGATGGATTATTGCGCGGATTACGCTGAATAGGCTTTTCACATGTGCCGGTACGCGCGCCAATTTACATAAAAATGGCACGCAAATATTACTTCATCGTTCAAGTGGTAAGCTTATAGGAAATACAATAAGGGCCACTTGCACCACTTCGTAAATGTCACTCAGACAGCCATTTAAGTTGACTTTTGTGTAAAGAATTTTAATTAAATGCAGCCTCATTAAAAAAATGTGCAAGTCAGCCTTAGGGCCGCTCGCACAGTTTCCTTGAATCTAGATTTATTAGAATTTGTATTGAAAATCTGGTTCAAATCTAGGTTTACGGAACTTCATATTATTAGATCTAGTATACATTTTAAAGAATTGTGAAGAACTGTAGCAACGTCTCTTGAGAGTTTGGTAACATTATCAGATTAATGCTATAGTTTTACAAGTTCAGCCACAAATCGCTGACAAAAAACCTTTTGCCAATTTTTGTTTCTACTTATACTCCAGTTTCTAGTCATTCCGTTTCACGTCACAACTTTATTACAGTACAAGCTGACCCGGCGAACTTTGTACCGCCACAGAATCCGTCTATACGATTCTTGCACAACGCCATCTATTTTTAAAACACAACGTTCGCTCGTACATCGCCATCTATGTTAAACTTTATGTTAAATATTATCCCACGGGAACGCATTACCGGGATGTCAAGTATGCTATGTCTCAATTCAAGTCTTTGTCTATCTGTACGCCAAATTTCATGTAAATCCGTCCAGCCGTTATTGCGTGATTGAGTAACAAACATCCAAAAATCTTCACAAACTTTTACATTTATAATAATATATTAGTAGGATATAAAATTGCAAACTTCTGTTTGCACAGATTACACAAACCTCTCTATTGGCGAGCGAGCGTGACCTATATTATATCGGCCGAGATCAGATCTCCTCTGAGATCAGAAATTGAAATAAACCAACGGGAAATATTTAAAAATGTCTCCGTGACTCATTCATCGAGTTTTCGCTTTACAGAGCAGTTTTGTTTGTGTGCATTGAGACAGTCAACGTGCGCAAAAATACTCAAGAATATGTTTGGTTTACTACGAGATATGATAGCATTGATAGATTCGAAAAAAAATCTTCTTTACAACCCCTTTAGGATGCGTCGTACTTGCAACGATCTGTTGGCAGATAACAAAGAGGTGGACAGAATTTTCAAGTCTTTATAAAAGCTGTCCGTGGCGCCCTCAGAGCACCCTGAGATAATAAAATAAATGAATATAAGTTTATTTACTTATTATTATTTTATATTAACCTGCTTTGTGCTATAAATATAATAAAATAAAATAATAAAGATATCCGAGTAAATTTCGCGATTTCGAAGTTTTTGTATGTGGAATATATACCTGCAAATCGTGAAAAAATATCAGGTGTTTAATGCCGTAGTATGAAACATCTGCTATTAGGAAGTTATCACCATAGTCAATTTGGCGCACTGACAAGTATAATCCCTTCCTCTTTTGGATAAGTATAAGGTTTTTGTGACACCGAGTATAGTAGAGCTTTTCTGTACAAACTTGATATTGGGTATGAAACAGCTATATTTTTATATTTTTTCGACTGTTATGTTTTACCAACCATTTTGTACCAAATTAGTTACATTAGCCTAGTTCGTTAACGTATGTTTACTTTAGTTCTACATTGTTGCTGTAGATTTACGTTAATTTTGTTTACCTATTATTTTTATCCAACTGCGGCGAAGCTGAAAAGGAGAGTAATGTGTTTGGCTCGTATGTATGTATGTATGTAAGTATGTCCAATTCTAGGTACCCTCATAACTTCTTAACCGACGGTCAGATTTTGACAAATCAGATCTCAATCGATTCGTTGTGCTTGCGCGAGTGTCATAGGCTACCTATATGAAATCAGCATAAATCGAACGAAAAAAAAAAATAAAAAACCGGGCAAGAGCGAGTCGGTTTCGCCCATCGAGGGTTCCGTACAAGTTTGTAGTCTCGCAGTTTTTCTGAGCTTTTCCCGAACTTCGAGTTTTTTTATGATTTGATTACAAATATACAGTTTTCATGTTGTTCCCTGTACTTGTAGTATACGACAATACTACTTGGTAAATTTCATAGTTCTAGGTCAACGGAAAGTAAGTTTTGATTCCCTTGAGAATGTCGAAATATACATTTTTTAGCGACATAAACGGCCGTAACTACGTCCTACAGTAAAAGCACTAGCTGTATGGCTGTTGCTGTTTACAATAAACTTCCAATTAAAATCAAGGCGCTCGCAGGTGATCGGTTCCTGAAGGCTTTAAAGCAGTTTCTAATAATAATGTCCCCTTATAATATAAATTAATTTTATGATAATTGCGATAATAATATTTTTTGTGAGTGAGATAATAATATATGGAAATATTTTTGTTTAATACTAGTGACTTAAATTATTTAATGATGTCAGCATCATGTCATGCATCAGCACATAAATGATCGAAGTTTTTTGTTATTTTTTTCACATTATTGAATTGTTATAATATTACATAGGATTATAGTGATAGTGTCGAAATTTATTTTATTTTTAATAAAAATATTATTATGATATTGCCATGCCGTGCCCGTTAAAATTACACATGTACTTGTATTATACCCACTTAAGACCTATTTATCGCAATAAATTGAATTGAATTGGATTGTAACTTTTTTTTATGTAAACTTAGAAAATTGATTTTTTCACAGCTTCAAGGTACTGTAGACTTAAGTGTTTGGTTTTAATTTCAAATCGTTACCTCTACGCGTTCCCGAGATAAATGGTCTTGACAGATAAATGAACGGACGGACGAACAAATCAATAATGTACTTAGGTTGGTCCCGTCTGCTTAGTACTTAATGCTCAGCAGTCGGTAATTTTTTATTTCAGTTTTTGTGACTATTGCAAATAAAGAGCTTATTGGCATAAAATGGGTAAACGTAGATAACAGATGCCTTTCTCTCCATGGTACAATCCATACTAATACATATTATAAACGCGAAAGTTTGTATGGGTGGATGGATGTTTCTTACTCTTTCACGCAAAAACGGCTGAACGGATCCGGATGAAATTTTGCACAGAGATAGATTATAGTCTGGATTAGCACATAGGCTATTTTTATCCCGGAAAAATACACATCAAAATTACCGTATTTACAAACAAAATTACATTAAGTAAATAAATTTGAAAATGCTTGCAGTCTTATTTTTAAAAACATGATTACTTAAAACACTCCTCGGAGTCAGTTTAAATAGTCTGTGGTAAAGGGAAAGACGTAACCACAGATTATTTAAACTGCCTCTGAGGAGTGTTCTCTGAGGAATCCCGTTTCTATAAATAAGACCGTTAGCTTCTTCACCTTCAACTATCTTAAAGACGGATTGCATGAGAAAAACTGGCCACTTCAAACGACACTGAGATTTATTTCCAACTTTCAAAATATCCGCTTCGGTGCTATTAAATTCAATAAATCATACGTAAAGTAACCGGCAACAGGCAAAACCAATTCTAAGAGCAACAAACAACGCATCAAAACATCTGCCAGCGCCTGACTCTGCACCGAAGCAGACTTCGGTATCTCGGGAGCGAGATATAGCTAATAGTTAATATATCAGGCAATTGTGCCTGAGCTACGATATATTTCCAGAGTATTTCTTTACATTTATATCTCAGATTTTAATTTTTTTAAATATTACACTAGTTTAGTTTAAGCTGTCTTGTATTGTAAGCTTGCTTACATTTTCGTGATCTTACGGTGACATTCTAGATCTGCACTGTTAAACCTATTCTGTATATTATTGATTGTTTGTTACGTGTTTTATGCACCAATAGAGTAAAAAAAATCAACCCAACTCCACTCCCTCACTCACACACTTTGTATGGACCTCGAATTGACTGCCGCGTGGCCTAGCGGTATCACGTCTGACTGTCATGCCGGAGGTCGTTGGTTCTATTCCCACTGAAGCCCACCGTATATTTGTACAAATGGCTTCTACTTTCTTATGTCCTTGTCTGGTTACTATAGCACAGAGTATCCTAGTTTGGGACCAGGACAATGATTGTGTTGTGTCGAAGTTGTTTACTTATAAATCAATAAACCGGAAATCACCAAGCTTATCCCATTATCGTTTTCGATCTTAAAGGATAAAGTAAGATGATTTATTTCACAAATACCTTTCGCACAAATACTTTAAAACTTATACTTTGGCCTTTGCATCTACGTAATGAGATTATTTATACAGCGGACCACTCGGACGCTGCAGTGCCTGAGACATGTTTTTTTAGATGGAGTAGGCTGGTCCAGCACCTATACCATCCTGACAGCTTAGTCGGCCTTGCCCACATGAAAGAGAAGTCAATACGTGCGGAGCCAAGCCGCGGGTTGCCTCACGACGTTTTCCTTTACCGTTAGCGTATAATATGACATTAGTGATAGTACCCTGCTCCCCAAGGTATCTGTGATATAGGATACGCATAGCACATGCTTGGCTCCGCTACGGAGTAATGCTGAGTGGGAACAGGGAAAGTGGATTAGAATTCTTGCACAAATTCATAACAGACAAAGCTGTAAACCATATTTTATTCAATATAAACTTATGACGTTTCCAGTAATGTCCATGACATATGTTTATTTGTGTTTAATCACCGTCATATATTTCCCCAAGTTAATGACACCCATAATATTAATACACGTTACAAAGAATGACTAAACCTACCGCAATCGAGAATTAAAATGTCAAATTGCTATATGGCAATGAAAATATACTTACAACAAAATTCCAAAGTCCAAATTTCAAACTAAAAGCACACTTAATTCAGATCTGCCCCTATGCAATTGAGGAATATTTAACGGAATGAAATATAAATCTATACCGGGTGGCATTTTAGTCAACTGCCAAACTTTAAAGGGGCTTTTTACTCATGAATATAAACAACTTTTACTATGGGGCCAAACAAACCAGAGCAAAAAATAAATGAGCCGTTCCATACATACATAAGATAGAAACAGTACTGCACCAAATGTAAGAAGCAGCTGATTTATTTCTTGCTCTGATTTGTTTGGCTACATAGTAAAAGTTGTTTGTATTGACGAGTAGAAATATCCCTCAAAGTTTGTCTGGTGACTAAAATCATCATCAGCCATTTGACGCCTACTGCAAGACATAGGCCTCCTTCGTGGTTTTCATAACCATGAGGGGTTTTGCCATACTCGCCACGCTTGGCAGGCGGGTTGGCGATCGCAGTATGCGGTCGGAATCTCAGGAAGACGCTGCTGCCCGTCTCCTGGTAACTGATTTCATTAGTCGCCTTCTACGACATCTACGGAATGAAATGGAGTGACACTATATTCTTAATCCGGTTCCACACGGAAATCGGTGACTAAAATGCCGCCCGGTATTAGACTTAGTAGATTTTAATTAATGTAAGTACCTAGTTATAACAAATACAGTCTTATTCTAGCTTATAAGTTTTGAAGATACTAAATTGTAAAAAAAGAAGAAAGAAATGTTCCTACTCTAGCATAATATAAGTTACTATGTTGCAATACCTGTAAAAGGTAGCAAAGTTTCCAAGTAGGTACTCTGTTTATTATTAAGAACGTGGTTGTTTAGTTAACATCATAATATGCATTCGGTCAGCTCCTCAAGTCTTTCAAATCACCAACTCAGAAAACCGTATAAGCTAGATTTGAAATAGGAAATAAGGAGGATAAGGTTGGAGACTTAGAGAGTAAAAAATACGAGATTTAAAAGTCAAAATCAAAAATCAAAATCAATTTTTTTTATTCAAAGTAGCACAAAAACTGCGACTTGATGAACGTTACAAGTTAAACTAGGTGTCCATTTCAAAATCTAGATCATTTTGGAGAAAAAATGGACAAAAGAACTCCAATGTAATATGAGATGTATGAGACGTATGATTAAGATATACAAGGTTGATACGAAATTGCGCTATTCCTCAAGTAGGTCTGTTATAATTTGTCATTCACAACAAGATTTGTTCTGACGCTTCTGAATTTTGTTCAGTGCACGATTTTTTTAAAGAAAAATAAAACATTTTCGCGATTTCTCTGCTTTGCAGTAGAAACCATAATTATTTGGGATGTACAATGTTTTTATTTATTTAACACCAGTGTAGTCTGAGAGCGAGGCCGTGGCTTGTATCGACCCACAAAAAACATAGTAAAAAAATGAATATTATATGCGTCGAATATATGAGGGGTGGTAGCCTAGTGGGTACCTAGAACATTGAACTCGGAAGCGAGACACCCTGGTTCGATGCCCAGTGCGATCGTGTACCCATGACTTTGTTTCCTAAGTTATGTACATTTTTGAAGTTATAGTAGCAATACCACTCGCTAACAGCGAAGGAAAACATCGTGAGGAAACCTGAGTGTCTGAACTATTCACATGCCTTAGCACTTGAAATCGCCAATCCGCGGTGGGCACGCGTAGTGATTAAGTCCTGTGCCCTACAGTAGGACGTATATAGGCTGCTTATAATGATATGATGCGTCAAATTGAGACCTCCTTTTTTGAAGTCGGTTAAAAAAGACACTTCATTGGAGAGATCAATGACATCAAATATAGTTCTTACAAGTTTTCAGGATTCGCGTTATAAGGTGCAGCAAAAAATTACTTCGTCTACTGTGACAATTGTATGGAGCTTTACAAAACATTACTCCTTCTACGGACCCTACTTTGAAGAAATGCTCATCACATTATGTAAACAGAACGTCCCTTCCCAAAACAAGAAAACTTTAAGTCCCTTTGGAGCAGGAAAAGGAAACAGTTACTAAACTATCGAGTATGCAACAATCCAGACTCTGTCCGTGACTCCTGTCGATAGTTTCAAAGGAAAAAATATATACTTTAATTTCATAGGTAATAAAAATAATATTCTCTTAACATTCTCTGTTAATATAAAAAATCTCTTTCATCATTTTTTATGCTGGCTGGAGTGTTTCTAATAAATAAATCCAACGTTGTAAAATAGATTTTGCAACATTTTCCTACTTCTATGTGATATGTTACAATGAAAGAGTACTTTAAAAAGCTACAAAATATTACTGTATGATGACAACCTCAACGTATGACAAAGATAATTACTGATGTTGCGATTACGTTAGATTCTGATTAATATCGTTAACTAAGAAAAAAATATTGAGTCCATCTATTGGGCCCTACTCTAACGGTCTTTTTTATAAAAAAAACGCAATAAGTACCTCTAAAACACTATTCAGAGGCAGTTTAAATAATGGTCTTTTCCTCTACCACAAGACTATTTATTGTAGGGTGTGTGTTTGTAGGTACTGGTCACTGAACACGGACAATCTCCTCCTCCTCCTTGTTACGATTGTATCATTTGCATATATTCAATTTTGTTAGCATACTATGCCTGTTCATTTTTTATTTTTGTGTGTTGTGGCAATTTAATAAATGATTTATCTATCTCTCTATCTATTTAAGCTGCATCTGAGACACACTTCTCAGAGACTGAGAGGTTTTGCCCCTGATTTCATCGGTGATAGAGTATGACGACAGAATCAGTTTTTTTGTTAATGGTTATTATACTGTTATTTACTACTCATTTAAAAGTTTTATGTATGCTCTGTTGATAAAGCTGATAAAATTAAATACATCAAAATCTAATCAAATTCCACCGCTTCAGGATTGATAGCTAATGTCAAAAAGAAACGGAGAAATTGAAATTGTAAAAAAATCACCAATCCATGTTTAGGGTTCTGTACCTACAGGGGAAAACGACGCGAGCTCCGTCTCTACTCACTATGAAAAAAAAAACAAGTATGTGATTCCGGTATTAAGTTCATCGTGCTTACGAAAGTTTTAGTTCCAAAAAAGTACCTATATAGTGTCATCATTATCATCACAGACTGGGTCTTCTGCAAGTATCATGTTCACACTACCGCTTATCGCACATTTACATGATTGCCCCAGTGTATGGGCCATTAGGAGCGATGGAGGTCGAGTTGAATCCAAATTCAAAGTTTTGTATCGGAGCTCATTTGGGGATCAATCTGTGGCTTTCGATAAGTGATTTTTGGACCACTTTTAGTCTTCGATGCTTGGTGTTTCAAATATTTTACTGAACGGGATACGAATGCGTGCCCACCACGGCTTGCCAAAAAGGGCTCTGTACTTACGTCTTTGAGCCCCGATGTATTTATTAACGTTTTAATTTAACTTTTATTTGCTTAGAAACAATGGCATAAATACAAAAATATATTTTTTTATTTTACCCAACCAGAGCATAGACATCTATCTATCTATCGAGCGGATAAGTGGAGCCCATTGCGGGGCATAGGCCTCTTCCCTGTCAGGCCAACCTTCTCGGTCCCCTGCCAATCTCGTCCATTGCTTTCTGACGCATCAATGCTTCGCTTTCGCTTTCGCAAGATAGAATTGATCACCCAGTTCTACCTTTTCAGCTGTATACACTCCGCATTGCTCCTATTTACCAATTTCTAACTTACTTAGCTCACATTATCTAAATAGGATTGGCAATAAAGCCGCCGTTTGCTATTAATTTGTTTGTTATTTTTTTATATTTTATACAATAAAGAACAGTATTAGCTTCATTCTGGGTTCACTTACTTGATTTTTTGTGGGAAGTGTTCGACGAGGTTTCCTTATGTTTCGCAGGGCTTGGCACCTGGACGGACTCTTGCGACAAAAAATCAAGTCCGGAATTAAGCTAATAATGTGCAGTGCTTACGAAAATTTTAGTTCAAAAACAAAGAACATTATTATCTTTGTTAACTTCGGCCTTTGCATCTACGTAATGAGATGATTTATACAGCGGCCAGTGGCACCTTCACTCACATTAGATGGGTGAAGGGACCACTCGGACGCTGCAGTACCTGGGACGTTGTTTTAGATGGAGTAGGCTTGCCCAGCACCTATACCATCCTGATAGCTGCTCTTTGTTAGCTCACCAAATAACATATAGTTTTTAAAGTTATTGTTAAGGCGGCTTTCGCTTCTGGCACGGTTAATAAAATTCTTTATTGCAAATAAAAGTACAAAGGCGAACTTAATGCGACATTGTCGTACATGATAAATGTTAAACAATCGTGCTGTTCGCTAATACACACTCCCAGTAGGTACCTGAAACCGGCATGCGTGCATGCATGCCGGTGTATGTTGATGTTACGAAAGAGGTTATCAGATCGTGGCAAGTGGCAAACTCTGTTAATTTATGTTGACAAAACGAAACAAGTTTGTCAGGATCGTGGCAAGTGGCACACCCCAGTCCTTGCACATCCCTCCGGGACACAGGCGTGAATTTATTTACGTGTGCTACGTGGTTTAAAAAATGTATTAAGCATACTCTGTGCAAAAAAGCCTTTTATAACATTAAGGATTATTTGGAAGACAAGGATGTCTGGTATTTAAATAATGTTAACAGGAACGATTGTATCTAGTGTAGTGTAACTTTAAGTTGAAAACTCTGTTAATTAAGCAAACCTGTTTTGAAAAGAATGTGAAACTAACAGATTTGACGTTCATTAAGTAAACATTTTGTTTTTATAGTGAATAAAAAATTTTGACTTTAACTTTGTGTGCTAAAAAATATAGAGCCATTATTTCTATGCGCCAGTGTAAATAAAAGTAATGTGCGCGGACAACTGACATCGAAGTTATTTTGGTAGACGGGGTGGCGGGAAATGTTAGTGGTGCGAGTACCTAAATATTTATGAAATGAAATAAAAATGTTTATTTCAAACTCAATAGAATAAACTAAATAGAATGCTCCGAACTTACAATGAGTGCTGGAGTAAATTAAATTTGGATATTTATCATGACAGCCTTGGCACATTTAAGTCTAAATTAATTCCTAAAATCTGAAAAATAAATTGTATAAAATTCCTTAATTGCATGCATAAAACTGTACTATCGCTTTGTTACAACATTTTGGATGTAATTTAAACCTATGTACCTAAGTACCGTCCTAAATGTCGTGGTTTTCATAAAAGTAGAGTACAAATGCTGTGTATGCCTTTAATTGGCATAATCGCTAGCCCTAAGTCACATTTATTATAAGCATTGTTATGTTTGCGTGCTTGCTGTTGGTGTACCTAATACTTAATAACATAGTGTTAGTAAATTAAAAAACCTTAACTTATAGTTATAATGTGTGCCGTGGATTTTGCTTCGTGAAGCCATTTACTAGATTGTTGGTGATTTAAACAACTATTTCGACAAACTTTCAAAAGGTCCCATCTACTTACCTGACATGTTCAAAAGTTTTCATTTTGTTAATCGTTCCACTTTTGTATTCTGCCTGAAGATTCCCATTAAATAAAACTCTGACCCTAAATTGCTAATTACACAAATAGGAATTTACCTAGGTACTATTTCTATTTATAAAAGCCCTTGGGACGGTTTTTACTGTAGGCAAACAAAACAACAAACAATTGGAAATGAGGAGATGCTGCTAAACAAAATCTTGAGATAAACCTACCTACTTTTGTTTTCTTGTGGGGGTGTCTAATTAAGTAAATTTCTCGTTAATTTTATCCCAAGACCTATTCTGTTTACTTCAGGTTAAGCTACCACCTACATAGACATTTCAAATGTCGTCATAAACAATAGAGTACATACATTCACTGACTAGATTTTTTGTCGAAAGAGTCCGACCCGGTTTTGCTTACAAAAGTTTCCGATCGAAAATACATATCTACTGATCTTTAGTTATTTCAAATTTTCCAATTCTAACTCATTGGATGATCTCATTTGTCTTAGAAATGATTTTGCCTAATAATGAGGCCAGGGCTTGGTATAAATAGATAGAAGAGTAACGTTTCCACGACCGTTTCCCAAAGAAATAAGACACTGAAACCAACACTTGGCGTGACATTTGACACCTACACAGCGGGAAAACACAACGCCCATAGCAGCTTAGACAAGAAAAAATATATCACAAAACACCTGCGCCTTAATGCCTCCAACGAACCGTAGCCGAAAAAACACACTGGCTCCCAGTCTATTATCTTAAGGCTAGACTCGCACGCTGGGTACTGAACCTTGTCGGGCACTCATTAAAAAAAAATACTAACACTCAGAAATCGGGCTCCGGAATCTCCAAATTCGAAAAAAGAACACTGAATATTTTTCTCGGTATTGACACACACTCGCGCGCGCTCGGGTTCGTTCGGGCGTTTCCGTCGACGGTCGGACGTCAGCCCACGTAGCCGGTAAGACCGACACTGAATGTTGCCGTCGGTTTTAAGCTCGAACAGCTTTCAGAAAGTGCTACAGTGCGGGTGGAAAGCGCTTCCAGTTTCATTGGACGATTTTCTTATTTGGCCGCATGGTTTGATCAAACCCTGAAAGAT
Organism: Yponomeuta malinellus; assembly: GCA_947308005.1. Taxonomy (NCBI): domain Eukaryota; kingdom Metazoa; phylum Arthropoda; class Insecta; order Lepidoptera; family Yponomeutidae; genus Yponomeuta; species Yponomeuta malinellus. The sequence continues at coordinate 152,448 of OX371020.1, read as the reverse complement.
TATACGCCGCTTTGCAGGTAGTTTTTGTAACATCAAAATAGCTCAGCCAGAATATAAGTAGGAAGATGAAGATGAAGGTCTGTAGTCGAACGCTGAACTAGACATTAGACATAGTTATAACTAGTTGTTATTTCAGCTTCAGACAATACCAGCATAGGCCTACCTACCTACTAGAAGTACAAATCGACGGAATTATCAGTCGAAAGTAGGTATCATTTGGATTTGAAATTTTATATTGAATACAGCCTGAATCCTCATTCCGCGCGAGAATAGAGAAAGACTCGCGCCAGCCCGCTCGCTCTCAGCTCGATGCTTTGTAGCTTAGACTCATAATCATCATCAGCCCACTACCACTGTTGGGTGTATACTTTTTCCCCCAAATGCCATCTCTCACGGTCCCTTGCCATCCGCATCCTCGGACCTTCTGCCGACGCCACGTCCGACCATCGAGCTGCTGGTCTGTCTACTGACCGTCGTCCTGTTCTCGACTGGCACTCTGTTACTGCCCTGGTCCACCTGCAGTCTTCCCGCCTCGCCAAGTATATTACCCCATAGATTACTTGATTACCTACCTACTTGGTCCCTTAGATTACATAGAGGTTGTGAAAAATAGGGAACTACTTTTCCTAAATAGTACCGTCTATTTTTGGACGTACTTGTTACACCCTTAATCATCAGCCCTCGTTTGACCACTGCTGGACATATTATTATGTCTCCGCAAGACACGTTACTTTTTTCCTTTCTGGGCCATCCTGACCACACTAAAATTCCTAATGTTGTACTTTCAATATGACACCGTGATCGAACTGATGTAGTATTATGTGCAAAAAGTCTATTCTACTAAAATACTCTCAAGATGAACTTAAAGCCGGTTTATGGCAGGATTTACTCTTATAAACCAGCCTTAACTCGGTCTGTGTTGCACTTTCAAAAGTGACACTCTGGGCCGAGTTTCATAAAACTACAATTCGTAGTTTATTATGACAATTCGAGGTACATTGCGTAGCAGAGTCTCCGTGTTAACCTGTGGGTTAATCGAACTCACAAATTCCATATGATTGTCACAATAAACCATGAACTGTAGTTCTATGAAACCGTACCGATTCTCCCAACCAGCGCCTTCCACCCCCGTACTCGCTGAATACAGCACGAAAGGCGCTAGATCAGTACCAGCGACGAGCCCGGCTGGGGGGTGCCTGTGTGCGTGGCGTGTGCATACACGGCGCGTCTGTATGCGTCGCTTTGGGTCACCAACTCGACCAAAAGAAGTGGCCAAGGAATCGCGAAGTGGACACGAGATCTCAAGCTCAATCCCATGCATCGGTTCATATTCGTCCACTTCTGGATATAGGCCCTCCTAAGGCACACCATTTCTTTCGGTTCTCCACCATGCCGTACTGTTTTCTAGAGTAGTTTCAAAAATCGTTAATTCTTTATGAATCCATTGGAAGCATCCATTGGGAATAAACAATCGCGATTAGACCCGGTAAAAAAACAATGACATCGACCTGTTCTGTGACATCGACATATTTGGTATTAATGCAGCTTATTTGACGTCCCACTGTAGGGCACAGGCCTTCTCTTTGAGGGAGAGTATGGGCTTAATCGTCACGCGTGCCCACCGCGGATTGGCAATTTCCAGCGCTGAGGTAAGCGAACGCCTCGGACACTCTGGTTTCCTCACGATGTTTTCCTTCACCGTCAGCGAGTAATATTGCTGCCAAAAATCTACAAATATACGTAACTTAGAAAACGTCATAGGTACATGCCGAGGGTCGAACTCACGACCTCTTAAATATGAGGCTACGACGCATCGATAAGCATCGACCCAAAGTGCTTTAATCTACCGACCGATTAAAGCACTTTGGGTCGATGAGTAAAGTAACCATCTTACGTTCCATCGCACGTTTCTACACCACCGTCTAGTACAATCTCGGTTCTCATTGACTGCCTCGTCGGTGTATCTGTTAACACGCTTGACTACCAAAACAGAGGTCGTGGGTTCGATTCCCACTGAAACCCGCCGTACTTGATTTGTACTAATGGCCTCAGTCTTGGTGTATTTCCGATGTCCTTGCCTAGTTACCACAGCAGAGGGAATCCTAGTTTGTTATCAGGGAAAGTGATTGTGTTGTGTGTCTGGAAGTTATTATTATTATTGTCATTGTCACTGGCGCTGTCACTTTCACTGTCACTGTCATAGTTTTTATTACTCAACAGCATCTCGTCTGTTTAATTGTATTGAAAAGTCGTCGGTTACGTACCATATAAGCAAGTAAAGGTCGTTATGCTGACTACATTTATTCACTTCCGCTTTCATTCCCGACAGAACTTTGATACACCCTCAGTCCGACTTCAACTAATAAAAAAATAAAAAATGCGATATTCCGGAATCACCCCAAAAAACCGACTTCCAACTGCTGTAGTGTTTTTAAGTTGGTTTTTATATTTTATTTAAAAAAAAATTTGTTTAAAAGGAAATTCGTTAGATATTTACCGTGTGTCACTACGCAATGGGGCATTTTGTCAATCATTGAGGACGTACAGTTGACAGCAGGTACCTTTTCATTTTGGTTGCAATGTCGCCCGTAACGTAACGGAGTAGAGTGCACGCGCGCAGAGTGCAAGATTGATGCGATTTCAACACGATTACGATAACAGTCGAGCGCAGACTGAAAGTAGCTGTAGCTTAGGCGCCTGGCACTTATGTTGGATCGCGAATTGAATAGAATTTAAAGTATTTATTGACGTATTAAGACATGTCTTATGGTCAAGGCCTCAGCCGTGCTGGCAAATGCTGACATTATGCAACCAAGTCAACGCAGTGATGACAGACATCTGACAGACTGATTGATAACGCTGATTTTTAGCCACTACCCATAACAACTAAAACTAAACACGTGAAGTAGGCGTGTTTGCGTCGTCTAAATAATCTGCGATCTTACCCATTGACACACAAACTTAAAACATAGAATACGACTCACCATCCCCCGTTTTTGTGGTCACAGAAAACTCTCAAGGAAAAATAGCTCCAGGTGTTGTGTAACAAAAACCCAATGAGCGACGCCATTGAATGCATACAGTACTAAAAGAACCATTGATTTAAGTCACTTCCCTTGTCTTACTTAAGGGACTCCATAGAGTAACACTGACGCCAGTAAGGGAAAAAATAATATCTCTTTTTTTTCAGGTCGTATTTGCAAAAAGTGTGTGTACAATCTCTCAATCATGTTTATAGTGATTTATAGGACCCACGACCGAGAACCTAGGATCACAAACGTCAGACTTGATAGCATTTATGCCAAAAACGGCCGTTTTTGTCGGTTATGCTATCTAGTCCGAGGTTTTTCGCTTTAGGTTCACGGCCATGGCTCCTAAATCTACTGTTAACCACTCGTCTGCCGCGACACAGATCTGTGTCCAACTTAGTATGGGCCACCTATACGTTGCGTTCCGCGAGGGCAGTTCAGGAGTTAATCTACTGTTAACAGCTGTCAATTGACCAGAGTGCATACAAAAAAAGCCACTGACAGCTGTTATCAGTAGTTTAACAGCTTGTTAGTGTACGAGAAACCGGGGGACTGTAGGTATGTGATTCCGGAATGAAGTTAATAATGTGTAGTGCTTACGAAAAACTAACCCCCAGTTTCTCGTACACTAACACGCTTTTAATCTACTGTTAACAGCTGTCAATTGACCAAAGTGCATACAAAAAAGCCACTGACAGCTGTTAACAGTAGATTAACAGCTTATTAGTGTACGAGAAACCGGGGTTAAGTCTTTTTACTTAATTAAACTCTAACTGATATTGTATTAACAGTTCATTGTACGTCCTCCTATAGAATTTGTTGAAAAAATTTCCACACCAATGTAGGCGACTTCTATGTATTCTCTATCTCTCGCTTAGAGAAAAGGAGATGTTGGCTACTTCGAGTGCGGGCTTCGGGATCTAGATACGTCAGGAACCCAGGTTTCCTGCAAAGACAAATATATTTATTTGTGAAGCATGAGTACATTGATAGGATGCAGACATTTAAATGAGTTCTGTACATGTTCTGCCTCATGTAGCGTACAAATGATACGAAGAAGTTGTTTTGGGTGACATGGTCACATTGTGTACCAAAGCCTTAAATAAAGATAAAAAAAAGATGTTGTTTGTGCGTTCTGACATATTTTATTCTATGACTGTACCCATTCGTGCGCAAAACTGTCCCGACGCTATGCAGAAATGAACTCCATCCTTTATCTCTTGAATAATAAAGTCAAGTTTTGCGTGAACGATTCTAATACACATAGTAACAAACAGAAATACCAGTATCAAGCCAAAATATACATCGTGTGATGTGTGACCAGTAAATAAGGGAGTTCCAGAGCTAATAAAAAACAAAACTTTTTTAATCCGTTCTTGCAAAAGTGATCATTATAAATCTTAGTAATGGAGACAGCTAGTTTTATAACCTACAGTCTAGAACCTAGGACCAAGGTCCCAAAAGGTTCCCAAAAGGTCCGTTCTTAGCGGGAATCAACCGGAAATGACCTAGCTTATCCCAGCTGTCGCGGTCAATTTCCAAAGCCGCCATGTCATGCCGCGTACCAAATCCTTCCTACATGCTACTTGCCGCTACTGAATCGGACTTTTAGCGTTTCTCTGTGGCACTGGTCGATATCATGCGTAACGGACAAAAAGGCCTCAAATCAAACTCAATCTCAAAAAAAAATATTCACATAAAAACGAAATGTTTACTTAATGAACGTCAAAGCTGTATATTCAGAATTAATATTAATACATTATGTGAAGAAGAAGCTCCACATTTGTTCTTTTCAAAACACTTTTTAAATTAATTATCAGTGTTTTAACTTTTAAGTAACACGCAATCGTCCCCGTTAATATTATAGTAATACCAGACATCTTCCCGTGTGGCGCCGGATTAAGAATAGCGTCACTCCATTTGCTTCCGTGGATGTCGTAGAAGGCGACTAAGGAAATAAATGTCAGCAATATTCAAATAATTATATTAAATCTAGATTATACTTACTACATTTATTCCCTAAAATATTTTAAGAATTACGAACATGCCGCCACACTTCCTTTTTTTACAAATACTTTTACAACTTCCGGCAAAACACGTGTCAGCTGTCACTTCGTAATATAAAAGGAAGTGCGGCGCCATTTTGGAGCGAGTCGACGTCCAACTGTCGAGCTGTGAACATTGTTGCTCTGAATATATATTTTACTAAGAAAGTTACAGTGTGTATCTTTTGGAGTGTGTACATTATTCGGAGTTGATCTGAAATATAATCAAGTGAGTAATTTATTCTGTTGGTTTATTTTTATTGCAATAGTCTATCCAAATTAGAACCTTTCTAGCTAAGCTTTATCGATAGTGGCGTGGGTTCGAATCCCACCGCAGTTGGATTTTGTGAAAACGAATGCAAAATCCAACATAAATTAGCAGGAGACGTCGTAAAAGGCGACTAAGGAAATAAATTACCAGGAGACGTCGTAAAAGGCGACTAAGGAAATAAATTACCAGGAGACGGGCAGCAGCGTCTTCCCGAGATCCAAGCGCATACTGCGATCGCCAACCCGCCTCCCAAGCGTGGCAATTATGGCAAAACCCCTCATGGTTTTGCCATAATCGCCACGCCCCTCACCACGAAGGAGGCCTATGTTCTGCAGTGGGCGTCAAATGGCTGATGATGACCAGACATCTTAGTCTTCTAAATAAACCTTTTAATGTTAGGTTAGGCTTTTTCGCACAGAGTATGCCGAGTACAATTTTTAAACCGCGTTCTTGAGTAATCTTATTGCAGAACCGTATACGGTGCCCCATAAAGATAGTAAGTATTACCTTTGCTGGTCTAAATCGTGGAAATGACAATTTATGTTTTTGGAGTTGAGACTATCGTCTTCTGCGCAGTATTACTCTCCAGCTTGGAACAAAGGCGTCGGTCGCACAAATGGCCTGTCGATCAGCCAACCGCCCAAAGTTGAGCACAGCTCACACACTAAGATAGTGATAAAAAAATTGTTTACGTGAAAAAAAAGAAGTTAAACTACCAGGTGAAAAACCCGCCAGGTGCGAGTCGGACTCGCGCACGAAGGGTTCCCTACCATTATCTATACAACTTTAGACAACAATCGAATTTGAAAACAGCGCCTTCTATGGAAACCAACAAGAAACGTTTAACATTGACATTTAACATGACATCGGCACTGTGAAAGTTACATAAATGGCCGCTAGGTGGCGAGCGCTGCCTTTAGATAACTTTTGTTGTATAAGAGCCCCCCTAAAATATTAATTTTATTCTGTTTTTAGTATTTGTGTTTATAGCGGCAACAGAAATATATCATCCGTGAATATTTCACCTTTCTAGCTATCACGGTTCATGAGATACAGGCCGGTGACAGAAAGACAGATGGACAGTAAAGTCTTCCGGTCTTAGTAATAGAGTCCCGCTTGGCACCCTTCGGGTACTTAACCATAAAAAACACACTTAAAATAGGCTATGGCGGATGTCGGATTTCTATTCAATTAACTAGCCATAACTTGTATCTTATGGAATACTATTCCTCATAAATGAGAAGTCACTATGATCCGTGTTGGTACGAATACGGTATATATACATTAAATACCGTAAAGCACATACAAGAAAATAGGCGCGATTATAACGAGAGAAAAACAAACAATTCGAACAAGCTGCTTTGCATACTGTAGTAGAATATTTTCTATTAAGAGTGAACAAGGTTATCTTCTTAGGTCAAAACGAGGAGCCAATCGGTAAGTCTAGATGTGAGCTCCCATAGAGTCAAAGTTGATATGGAGATGGCTTTGAAGCTGGATACTTAGGTGATCTGGCAGTATCGTTGCAGGACTGTCTATTCTTATTAAGGTATCGATGGCAAACGAGATTCGCCAGCCTAGTGAAACGATTTGCCAGTAGGCGTGAGAAGCTAGCTAATTGGCTGGCTACTTATTTATTTGAATTAGAATACAAGTACTGAAGGCGAATCTCTTAAGTACCTAATGGATGTCTTATTGACACTGTTCTATTGGTCTACTAACCAATTGCATTATAGCCCGTGCAAGTTAACTCGGCACCTCGCGCTAATCGATCTCAGTACCATGGCGCGAGTCACGTGTTTTGTGACGCTAAAATGTCGCAATTTGACAGTTAATGTAGTGGTAAGTCACGACTTTTGACGTCAGAACGCGCGACTCGCGTCTCATAGTTATGGACAGAGATACGAGCACCAATGTCGTTTAAAACTAAAGATTTGAGGTAACAAGTACGGCTCAGTGTGCATCAGCTGTTCAGTGGTACTTTTGCGGTGGAGCTAGATCTACTGCATGCGATTTGTGGCGTCGCGCGACGTCGGTCGCCTCACGTCGCTCCACCGGACAGGACCTTGTGCGCTACCAGAGGACGGATTCAATTAACTTCGGTGAGCACCGTATTGATTGTGTATTTATTTGTCCGTAGAGAGAAAAACTGTTCAGCATGGCTAGTACGATGGCATGAGTCACGCGTTTTGTGACGCTAAAATGTAAGTACTTGACAATTACCGGAAAGTCGCGACTTTGGACATTTAGCTCGCGCGACTAACGTCGTCGTACTGCCCGTGCATAATTGAATTTCAAATGCCACTTCTATGACCTGTGATGGGAACAGCAGAGTATGTTGTTGCCGTCACCAGAAATATGAAATGAAAAAATAAATTTTCTACGTGAACAATTTACATTCTGTTTGTTGAATGTCAATGCTACAATGTTATCCGCGGTCCTCGGGTCGAGTTGCGGTCCAGAACCAAGCCCACCAAATTGGTACCTTAACTAATTACTGTGGAATGCCGAAGTTAATTCATTGGAGTAATGGGGAACTTGCCTCAGACTTGCATTTGCGTGACATTGTGTTTATGCAATAGAAGACATAGAAAAATTATAACCGCGACCATGTTTTTCTTTAGGTTTTACGGGTTTTAAACAATGCAAAAAATAAAATTACTGTAACATTAACAATTTAAATTGCCAATCCGCTTTGGGCACGCGTGGTGGCAAGCCGCGACCACAGCCGCTACTGTCAGTATTAATGATAAGCTTCTTATCATGCCAGCGACTTAATTCTTATATGACATTCGAAACAAAAAAATACTTACAAAGTTTTTATAACCAAGTTTTTTCCACTGCAGGGCACAGGCCTTCTTTCAGAGAGAGATAGTCCATGCTTAATCATTACGCGTGCCCACTGCGGATTGGTAATTTTGAGAGCTAAGGTGTTCACTCAGACCCTCAGGTTTCCTCACGATGTTTTCCTTCACAGGTAGCGAGTGATACTGCTACTATAACGACACAAATGTACATAACTTAGAAAACAAAGTTATATTGGTACATGCCGGGATTCCAACCCACGACCTACCGAATGAGACGCCGGCGTATCTCCGCTACCACCGTTTTTTTTGTAGTTATTACTTATCTTTTGTTACGTCACAACATGCGTCATATCAGGTTTCCACACGGCATCTCCCTTCTCAGTTACGAATGCCCTCACAGCCTCCCAAATACTTACCTGCCTCCATCAATCACACAACTAAGGCCATCGATACTACTGGGAATTGAACCCGCGACCGTCAGGTGGCTATGCCTATTAAAACAACCGTTTTTTGCACCGGTCCGCGCGCAAGGGTGTTCTATCAACTGGTCCTCGGCACGTGTGTGTGTGTGTGTGTATGTATATGTGGGCTTAGCGTGTGTATGTGTGCGACAGATGTCAGGCGCGTGCGCTCAAGTGTGAAGTAAAAGGGACGAGCAGCGTCTTTGGATAAACCCTTGGAACTAACGAAAGGACTTTCTTTATCTTTAGCTAGCCATTACATTCTTTTCAGTGTTTCGTACCATTAAACAGGCTTTAAACGTACCATTCTCTCGGAGAAAGAGTATGGGCTTAATCACCACGCGTGCCCACCGCGGATTGGCAATTTCAAGCCCTGAGGTAAGTGAACACCTCAGGCTTTCAGGTTTCCTCACGATGTTTTCCTTCGTGGTTTTCATGTTAGCGAGTGGTATGTTTACTTCATATTCACATATCTACGTAACTTAGGAAACAACGTCATTAGTACATGCGGACATGCTGAGGTTTGAACCTGCGACCTCCTGAACGTGAGGCAAGTGTTCTACTGACCGCATTAACACCGCTTTGTTTCATACCCCATTATTATTATTTGTTTAACAATATCTTCCACACAACACAATCACTTGTCCTGGTCCCAAACTAGGATACCTTGTGCTCTGGTAACCAGAAAATGGCATCGTGAATCTCAAATCAAATCATTTATTTACAAAAAAGCTTAAGTCCTAGTGACATAATAGACTTAACTTAATGTGGGTAGGTAGGTAGGTTTGAAAAAGATTGCCACTAAATACTCGTAGTTGCTTACTGGTGTTCTTCGCACTAGGCGGACCTGTTTCGCGAGAACTATTACACAAAAAGATTGCCATGAAATGTTAATCGATCTCGAGAGATGACGGATAAGTGGTAATATGAAAATACATCCAGACTGAGGCCATGTGTACGAATCAAGTTCGGCGGCCTCCATCGGGAATCGAACTCAAGACCTCTGTTTTCGCTAACAAGCGTATTAACCGCTAGACTAACAACGCAATCAAAAATATATTAATGTGCCTATAACGTCTATGCCCAAATATGAGGCCCAAAACTACAGTTCATAGTTTATTATGACAGTTCGATGTGTATTGCGTAGCGGAGTCTACACTCTTGTCAATCTGGCTCTGCAATGTACATGGAATATGAAAGAAGTCGCGGGCAGCAACTAGTGTAGGTACAATAAAGTGTTCTCTACTTTTAAAGCGTCTGAATTGTCACTTATTATATACTTTAGTGTAGGAAAGATGTGTCATTAGACCCTGAATAAACTAGCAAAGACAAAACTGCCTCGCGGGCCTAGGTCTAGTGGTTTCACGTCTGATTACCATGTGGCGAGCACATGTCAACTCTGCGCGCGCACTATAAACTCCAACATTCCTGCATCGCGCAAGCAAAATGTTTCACATGACATACCATAAATATAACGTCCGACGAACATCAGTCGGACCGGCCGTCCCCAGGCATACGACCTGCCTGGCGGGAAATTTCCCTTCATAGTGGAAGAGCACGATCACCCGCTCTTCCCTATAACCATGTCGGAGGTTGTGGGTTTGTTTCCCTCTGGGACCGCCGTAGATTTGTACGCATGGCCCCAGTCTGGGTGTATTTCCATGTCTGTGATGTCCTTGCCTGGTTACCGAAGCACAGGGTATCCTAGTTTGAGACCAGGACAAGTGATCGTGTCGTGCGGAAGTTATTATTGCGTAAAAGCGTATTGTTTACATTCCGCAGCTTTACGCCAACGGTCGAGCCGTCCACCTGTTACGGTGTGACGTCACGGCAGGTGGCACGAGCGAGACACGCCTATAGCTTCACACATGCCTCTCACTCCCTCCCGGGCGGAGGGTGTATAGCAGATGGTCTATCTCTACATTATGGGCATTGGATCGTTCTTAAAATAGAAAGATAGAGTTCAATTTTAATTGTCATTTATTTTTGTCACAATAATTATAGGTTTATGTGTGTTTGAAAGAAAGATAGACGAATTCGAAACTATTGAGAAATTATTTTGAGGGAACCTGAAACTCTAAACATCAAATATTGAAGCATTTATTTTGACCATCGTGTCTCTGTGCCAAACTTCATCCAGATCGATTTAGCCGTTCTGGCTTGACTGATAAATTATACAATCGGGCCGATATAACCGCCGCAGAAGGTGGAAGAAAAAATATCTAGCTCGTCTACCTTTTTAAGTAAACATAAAAACATATATTATGTCGACGAACTGAAAACCTCCTCCTTTTTGAAGTCGGTTAAGAAACAGCGGCGGTAGCCTAGTGGGTAGAACATTGGAGACCCAGGTTCGATTCTCAGTGCGGGCATGTACCTATGACTTTGTTTATTTTCAACGCTACGTACATCTGCGAATTTGTAGTAGCAATACCACGCGCTAACCGTGAAGGAAAACATCGTGAGGAAACCCGCGGCTTGGTTGGCTCCGCACATATTGACTTGTCTTTCCTGTGGGCTAGGCTGACTAAGCTGTCAGGATGGTATAGGTGCTGGACAAGCCTACTCCACCTAAAACACAATGTCCCAGGCACTGCAGCGTACGAGTGGTCCCTTCACCCATCTAGTGAAGGTGCCCCTGGACGCTGTATAAATCATTTCATTACGTAGACGCAAAGGCCAAAGTTAAGTTTAAGAAAGAGAAAGTTAAGGGCGAGTTATTGGTAAAATAAATCTATTAATGTATTTGAAAGATGTGCGAAAAGCGGTGATAGCCTAGTGGGTAGAACATTGGACACGGAAGTGAGAGGCCCAGGTTCGATTCCCAGTGCGGGCACATACCTATGACTTTGTTTTCTAAGTTATGTACATTTGTGAAGTTATAGTAGCAATACCACTCGCTAACGGCGAAGGAAAACATCGTGAGGAAACCTGAGTGTCTGAGCTTTACTAAAGCGCCCTAAGCCTAATAAGACAGCCGTGTCTACTAAAACTTCTTATCAGCGAACGCAGGAAACGAGACGAGCCACATTTTACTGCCTCCCTGAGTGGGCACTGCATCTCTCTCGCTCATTTTTCATTACGGAGAAAGTGACGAAATATAATTAATTTGCACTGACGTGAGGCCGCTTCTTATAATCGAGGTGGGTGGTTGGAGTAGTTGGTGAAGACTTGGCATAGCTTTCTTTTTAAACGACTGCCCAAACAAACAAAAAACGGCCAAGTGCGAGTCCGACTCGCGCACGAAGGGTTCCGTACAATTATCTATATAACATTTGTCACAAAGATCGAGAAAAAACCGCAAAAATCACGTTTTTTGTATGGGAGCCCCACGTAAATAATTATTTGATTATTTATTTTGGAACCTAATATCTAGCGTCTACCTGCGCTCAAAAATTACTTTGGTTGTAATTGGGAGCCCCCCTTAAATATACATTTTGTTCGGTTTTTAATACTTTTTCTTATAGCGGCAACAGAAATACATCATCAGTGAAAATTTCAACTGCCTAATCGTGATAGATTCATGAGATACAGCCAGGTGACAGACAGACAGACAGACAGACAGACGGACAGTAAAGTCTTAGTAATAGGATCCTGTTTGGCACCCTTCGGGTATGGAACCCTAAAAAGAGGGCGTGTGCTTATGACCAGATGGTAAAAATTAAAGTCGCCATATTGTGGCGACTGGAGCCGAATATCCAAATGGGCGTCAGCGAGCCGAGTGTCGCGGTTTAGTTTAATTATTTTTTTTATGTAGCCTATATTCGTACCACTGCAGGGCACAGGTCTTCTCTCAGAGAGATAGTATGGGCTTAATCACCACGCGTGCCCACCATGGATTGGCATCCTCAAGCAGAAAGAGAAACCAAAGTCATTGGTACATGCCGTGATTCGGACCCACGACCTCCCGCGCACATGGAATATTTTCTTTGGGAGCTCGTTTCGTGGAATTGAGTATAGTCAGCCCGTACTCGCCCACTGCTGGATGTAGGCCTCCCCCAAGGCACGCCACATCTTTCTGTCCTCGGCCATCCGCATCCAGTAGCATTCACTGTCTTATAAAGGTTTTTTAAAACCTATTTAGAGGCTAAAAATTCCACCCATGCCGGGACTTGAACCTGCGACAACTGGCTCACCGTGCCATCGCTCTCCCAAATGAGCTAATGGGCAAGTGCAAGCATCGATGAAATTTCGAGCCTCTTTACAAACTTCTCTGTATTACGTACAGGCAGCGACATCTGACCGATCACTTGCAGCCCCGAGTAACCCACTGTGCAGTTAGGTTTTTACGTCGGAATGATATCGCTGCACCTACATGATATATAAAAAGGTGTGTTAATATGACCATACGATGGAATTGTATACTTCAGCGTCACCGACCAACGGGAGCCGAGTATACCCGATTGAACGTCACCGAGCCAAGCGTGATGGTTTTGTTTCGTTTACTATACAGTCGACAGAAGGCTCCACCTTTACATTTTTGTTGCAAAGTCTTCCTTAACGTAGGTAATTAATTAGAGTGATTTGAGTACGCGCTGAAACGCAAAGAAGATAGATTAGAGTGTATGTATGTATGTATGTATGTAGAGGTTGTGATAATATGCTGTCGACTGTACAGAAAGAGCGCATGCGCCTAAAAAGATTTTCACTTAAAAAAATTGTGTAACATTTTCTGGATCTGATTATTTTTTATTCCGCCATAACTTCTAAATGCTTGAAGTTACATATTTAAAAGTGAATGATGGTGTAATTCATCATCAGCCGCTGCAGGACATAGGCTTGGTGTTCCCTAACCATGAAGGGTTTTGCCATAATCGCCACGCTTGGCAGGGGGGTTGGCGATCGCAGTATGCGGTTGGAGTCACAGGAAGACGCTGCTGCCCGTCTCCTGGTAATTTATTTCCTTAGTCGCCTTCTACGACATCCACGGAAGGAAATGGAGAGACGCTATTCTCAATCCGGCACCATACGGATATACTGACTGAATATATCTACTGGCTGGTCGTTACACTCTATAGCTGCAGGTTTCGAAGGAGGCCCTATCTACAGGGTCGAGACAGAAATAGCGCTTTGATAAAATTCGCAGATAAAACACTAACAAAATAAAATTAACAAAATCTCCCTCACTAGCGAAAATTCAGCTCGTCATAACTAGCAAAGCCTCCATCACAACTAAAAATTCAGCTTGTTCCCGTCATAGTGAACCGCATCCACTATACCTGTTGAAAAGATCCTCCAAATGAGCTTAGCGTATCGCGCGGCCGCAGCACTGGCACCCCCTAGCGGGTGCGGCGTGAAGGTGTCAAGGAGGGACTAGTTCCTGGAGATATTACTGTGCTGACTGCGCAGTTGGTGACCAATATGTAAATATTAGCTAAATATACAGGGTTCGCTCAACAATGTGCAATTCATCAAACAGGTCAGTAATGTTTTGTTTCTCTTTTGCAAAAACTTTTGTCCCAGTATAAATTTTTAGGGGTACGGATACCCGAAGGATGCCAAACGGAACCCTATTACTAAGACTTCACTGTCCGTCTGTCTGTCTGTCTGTCTGTCTGTATGTCTGTATGTCTGTATGTCTGTATGTCTGTCTGTCTGTCTGTCTTTCTGTCTGTGTGCGTGATTCCGACTAGCAAGTTTTTTGGATATTTTTTTCTACGCTGTTGTACGGTTTATCCGCTTTGTAGTGGCGCTGTTTGACAAGCAACGACCATTTGATAGATAACGATATAACAGTTTTCTTCTATAAAAAGGACGTTCTTTTATACAAAGTTATTTACCGAAGGCTGCGGCATTGGTAGAACGCGTAGAGCGAATTTAATAAAATTATTATTTCATTTTATTCATTTAACAGAAATCCACATCAATACAATTACATTGAACAAAAGGTTCTTAAAAATGTTTACATGCAGACAATAATGGATTTTACTCTAAGTGTACCTAACAAAAGCTAACAGACCAACGGTTGTCATTACAAATATACTCTAATTTCAGAATTGCGAATTTTTGGGGCCACCCTGTAATTTGTTCCGACTGGGGCCGTCGTACCTACTTTATTTTTTAAAAATAACCTCTGCCTATGTGTTTTTAATATTTATTATGTTCTCGTATATAATCCGTTGCATAAACTTTGTATCCCGAATGGGTAGGTAGAAACCAGGGTTTGACATTAACTTGTGTGTGTGTAAATCATGATACATGTGATGAATGCTGGCGCCTCAAATTTTGAGCCATCCTTAATTGATCGAGCGATTATTAGTTAAAGGATGAACAAAATGGAAGCATAACGTTTTCATTCTATTTTTTTATTTGAGCAGAGACGACCGCAAATTAACCTTTCCATCCATGCACTCTACTCCGTTACGTTACGGGCGAATTTACAACTACTTAGTTACGATGTTATTTTTAAAAACACGATTCCCTTACAGCATTCTATAAATGCAGAATAAGTAGTTTTCTTGTAAAGTCCTTACCACAGACTAATTAAATGGCTAAAACTTTCGTACATTGTTAACTTAATTCCGGATTCATTTACTTGCTTTTTTGTTGGTGGTACTCGGAAGAGTTCGACCAGGTTTTTTATTAATAACAGGGTAAAAGTTAATTTTCGTAAACGGTAATGCCGTGTGGCGCCGGATTAAGAATAGCGTCACTCCATTTCCTCCCGTGGATGTCGTAGAAGGCGACTAAGGCAGCAGCGTCTTCCTGAGATTCCAACCGTATACTGCGATCGCCAACCCGTGCCAAGCGTGGCGATTATGCAGTGGACGTCAAGGGGCTGATGATGATGATGATGATGAAAAGTTAATGTTCTGTCGACTAGACGTTCGTACGTAAACAGCTCCAATAGCCTTGTTAGTTCTCGTGGCCCCTGAACCTGTGGGACCGTTGGTACAAATCAAGCTATTTAAATGAAAGAACAAGGAAAGGTTTTCTTTGATCCTTCTAGTAACGAACTGTAAAACCTCTACGCCTCTCAAGCTCCCTTGGAGCCTTAAAAATCGCTTGTCAAAGGAAAAAAGTATATGTTATAAAAACAAAAAACCCGGCTGCTAAAAACGCAAGGCACACATTTGTAATTTCAAGAAATATACAAATTTATTTAAACTCTGAAAACAAAATGCAGTTTATGTGTTACTTTCAACAAAAACACTTTGATTTTGCTCTATATTATAGATAATAATTGATATAAATGTAGTTATAAAAATGAACAAATACGGGTATGTAGAAGACCTGTATTTGTATTTATGATTACGAGCTTATTGTTCAATTTTATTTAGGCAGGTAGATAGTTAGGCCCCGCCTGCTAAGACAAACTCCCTCTCCCCACGATCTAGTTTTATCAAATTTTACCGTCAGGGGTGCTACTTCTTAATTAACCAGCACTTTTTTACGGATTCCTAGCAGTTGGGGTTCTGTTTTTGTTAAAAAAAAAATATTCGGAAGTTTTTGGAGGACTTTTACCAATATGTTTCGGTGAGTCAAGTAGACATATAAATGTTAAGTGTTTTATATAGTATTTGTACTGTTGCGTTGTGGTTTCTGTCTCTTATAAAAAATATAAATAAATATGACAATATGAGAGATGACGTTCGCTAGTTTATTTTTTCGTAAGGGCATAAAGTCAGTGGCAATGATTTTGTTACCAATTTAATTTGACATCGCATGAACGGGCTAAGCACCGTGCATCGCTGCGTGTGGTGACATTGCATTGTTACGACACACTGTTACCGCCCGCCCGTCAGTCGACTCTAGCCGCTCCAAATGTACACATCTACAACTTACTTTATCTATTAAGTCAATAAACACAATAAAGAGATAAATAGTCTACGTCTTCTTCTTTCACCATCGTCCAATACACAACATCTGCTGTGCCACAGACCGAGGGCTGCTCCGCTACTCGTACACTCGTACACCGCATTTGTCAAAATGTCTGCAGCAATTTGACCTATGTGATCTTACATACATACTTACAGACCAAAGTGTAAAAAACACACCTTCTTTTGGCTTAGCTAGGCCCGCTAAAAAATACGAATACGTTCGTCAATTTCATTGTTCTGCGCCAAGAAAACCATCGGAGAGTGAAAATAATGAGATGGGACAAACTATGCCGGATTTGAATGAATTTTCAATAACTGAGTGGCGGGCGTCCCTTTGAGTGCCTCCTTAGTTCCGTGGGGTCGCCTTTGTGACGTCATTCCTAGGTCAAAATGACAAAAGTAAATGCCTGCCTAAATACTCTTGTGATTTTGATACAATCAAAAGCTAATCAACGTAAAACGAAGTAAAGCTAATCAACGTAAAACGAAGTAAAGCTAATCAACGTAAAACGAAGTAAAGCTAATCAACGTAAAACGAAGTAAAGCACACATAAATGGCTCCCATCGCTTATAATACCTAGGCATAATTTATATGACTATGCTAGAATTTCATTTTGATGTGCAATGAATGATATTTATAACATTGTGGCAGATTTTTTTTTAGCAAAAACAGGGAAATTTGGTTGTGCATTTGTGGCGAGCACATGTCAACTCTGCGCGCGCACTATAAACTCCAACATTCCTGCATCGCGCAAGCAAAATGTTTCACATGACATACCATAAATATAACGTCCGACGAACATCAGTCGGACCGGCCGTCCCCAGGCATACGATCTGCCTGGCGGGAAATTTCCCTTTATAGTGGAAGAGCACGATCACCCGCTCTTCCCTATAGTGGTGACCCTCGACAGAACAAAGTCAACCTTCCTTCGCTCTCGCAGCACCCCACATACAATCAGTCTCAAAGCAAGGCCAGCATCCTCTTCCTTCTCACCTCATCAGTCCCACTATAGGGAAGAGCGGGTGATCGTGCTCTTCCACTATAAAGGGAAATTTCCCGCCAGGCAGATCGTATGCCTGGGGACGGCCGGTCCGACTGATGTTCGTCGGACGTTATATTTATGGTATGTCATGTGAAACATTTTGCTTGCGCGATGCAGGAATGTTGGAGTTTATAGTGCGCGCGCAGAGTTGACATGTGCTCGCCACATCACTCCCCTTCAAGACCGTAGCTACGCATAGCTAGGTCTGATAGCAATCGAAGTCTGTGCTCTAAAGCCTACAAGTGCCAGGAGTCGCTGAGTCAGTGAGTCGACTAGCGGTTGAGAGTGTTCGGCGGCTAACAGTCACTTCACCGGCGACAGTACCATGGGGTCCGCGCATGTGGTAGGAACCGGTGAAGGCTGCTGTACCACTGGCAACGTGAGCTGTTGCTGTGTGGCTGCCGTACCAAGGGGTTGAGGGAGATCACCATCAGTACCAGTAGTCGGTGCGTTGACTGTAGTGGAACTGATGAGGTGAGAAGGAAGAGGATGCTGGCACTTGCAGGCTTTAGAGCACAGACTTCGATTCCTATCAGACCTAGCTATGCGTAGCTACGGTCTTGAAGGGGAGTGATGTGGCGAGCACATGTCAACTCTGCGCGCGCACTAAAAACTCCAACATTCCTGCATCGCGCAAGCAAAATGTTTCACATGACTTATCATAAATATAACGTCCGACGAACATCAGTTGGACCGGCCGTCCTCAGGCATACGATCTGCCTGGCGGGAAATTTCCTATTATAGTGGAAGAGCATGATCACCCGCTCTTCCCTATACATTAAAATCTTAAAATGAAACCATAATAATCTACCGAGATAGTACCTATGCATACCTACCACTTTTGGGTCACAGAGCAGTAGCGTTTTGTCTTGTTCGGTTGTACAGAATACTCGTAACAAAGAAGAAAAAAGCACCACCCCTTTTACTTACATCCCCTATTTGGTCGAAGTGTATCCTCCTTTGACGTCTCTTCTTATCGGCAGTAAAAAATTATGAAGAAAATTCTGCTTTAGTATCGGGAAAAGCCTAAAGTTATACAGTATAACTGCGAAATTTAAAAAAAAACGCAATAATTTTATAATTCTGGCCACACTAATAGCAAAGTATTTTTCGCCGTAATGTAGGAATGCCTTTCAGCGCGTTTGTTTAAAATAACAAGCGGGAGACACTATCACACGTGTCCCTAGTTCCAGGGCGATGGAGCGGTAACATTTACGGATCCATGATTTTTAACGATGGAAAACATCTTATCATCTTTTTAAGACCTTTTCGCCAGTTTCTGATCAGTTTCCCAATCATCGTAACAGTGATTTTTAGAACCCGTGGCCGTGATGTGAACCTCAGGCCAAAAACCTGGGACTAAATAGTATTAACACCAAACGGCCATTTTTGGTATCCCGTCCCAGCGTCCCTGATCCTTTTTTTAACTTCCTTTTTCAATTTCTTTATTCCCTTCCTCCTTCTTCTTAAAACTGGACTTTCGTGACAGCAATAAAATTATTGTTCTGCTATCAATGAATTTAAGTTGTGGTTAGGATGGCAGCTATTTGTTTACATTCTTTACATGCTATAAAAAAAAACAGAAAACCTCGTGAAGATTACCTCATTGATATTACTCGTAGCTAGCAGGATTCTTATAATGATTGAGTTGATCTCAGAATATGCCGTTCGATGGTAATTATAGCCTAGTGGGTAGAACATCGGACTCGGAAGCGATGACCTATTATGACTTTGTTTTCTAAGTTACGTACATTTGTGAAGTTATAGTAGCGATACCACTCGCTAACTGTGGAGGAAAACAACGTGAGGAAACCTGAGTGTCTGAGCATAGATCTGTACATACCTCAGCCCTTGAAATCGCCAATCCGCGGTGGGCACCCGTGGTGATTACGCCCATACTCTCTCCCTGAGAGAAGGCTGTGACGTATATAGGCTGCTTATGTATGCCGTTCAAAAAATGTTCTACATTCACAAAAATTGTAGAATTTATCATTTGGAAAATGTCCGATCACATTTCAGGTAAGAAGAACATTCTCACTCTCAACAAAAGTCAAAGCAGCACACAATCTGCGCCAGCGCAAGCCACGCCCTCTGTAGCTCCTCGACCAATCACGTGTCGGCGTCGCGAGCGGCCGCTTCTGATTGACGGAGATACCGTGACAGCCTCTACTCTCGGTCGATTCTGTGGTAGAGAGTAGAGAATGTGCGGTAGGTCGGAGTAGGTAGCTTGCCACAAACTGAAATATTGTAGTAGCATTGTTTTTACCCAGCTGCGGCGGAGCCCAAAAGGAGGGTAATGTGTGTAGCTCGTATATATGTATGTATGTGAGTATGTCCGATTCTAAAACAAAAAAAATCGCCATTAAGTAACGTTATAGTACAACCGTGAGTCACTAGATGACGCTGTTATATATAATTTATTATACTCGGATATTAATTTTATTTATCTGCGCCAATCACGTGTAACGTAGGTATATAAAAGATCAGTAACTACGCGGGTGTCATAGGCGTATATAAATCAGCATTAAAAAATCACTAAAGACAAAAATAAAAAGTGAAATAAATAATAACGAACAGCCCGACTGCTGAGCAATGTAACTCCTTAAGTTGGTCACACACACCTGCTTAGTACTTAATGTTCAGCAGTCGAGTTGTTCGTTATTTTTTATTTCAGTTTTTTTTACCGTAGAAAACATTGAACCCCACTGCAGGGCACAGGCCTTCTCTCAGAGAGAGAGAGAGAAAGAGAGAGAATATGATTTTAATAACCCGCGTGCTACCTTAGAAACTCAGATTTCCTCCCGATGATTTCCTTTATGGTTAGCGAGTGGTATAAATCACAGTTACTTTGACAATTCGATGTACACTGGGTAGCCAAGACTTCCTACTTGTCAATCTGTGGTTAAATAGGCTGTGCAATGTATCTTCTTTCTGTTAGTATATAATTTCTATTAATAAGAAAAACTTAACTAAATTCTTGAAATTTATAGTATGCTAGCTGTCCCGGCGAACTTCGTACCGCCACAGAATCCCTTTATACGATTCTTGCACAACACCACCTAAAACACAACGTCCGCTCGCAGAACGCCATCTATATGAAAACATAAAATAAACATCATCCCACGGGAACGCATTACCGGGACATCAAGTATGCTATGTCTCAATTCAGGTCTTTGTCTATCTGTAATCCCAAGTTTCATGTAAATCCGTGCAGCCGTTATTGCGTGATTGAGTAACAAGCATCCAAACATATTTACAAACTTTCACATTGGTTTATAATATTATAAAGTAGGATGATATAAGGCCCGGGTGGTGCAATAAAGCATTATCTATCTCTACCTATAATAAAACTGAAAGTTTGGAGATCCAAAATGATCTACATTTTGAAATTGACACCTATTAGTTTAACTTTTAACGTTCATTGAAACTAACAACTTTGTTTTTTATTTCGATGTAGTGTCTAGGGTAGTTCTGCCCGACTGGATGAGTCGTTACATTTAAATAATAAAATCCCCGCTGCAAATGCGGCGAACGTATAAATCGGTCGCCATTCACTCGCCGGCCTCGCCTCGCCGCAGCCTGACGCTAATATGGACGCAGTTTACAATGTATGAATTCAATTCAATTCAGATATTTTTATTCTTGTCAGAGCTCTTAACAGGGCGGTGGTAGTCTTCATCCGTATATACTTGGTCGGTACGCTTTAGACGGAGCGGATGTAGTCCTCATCTGTATATACTTAGTTTAGTTTGTCCTTTAGTTTCCGCATTTAGCATCATATTTGGGCCTTTATACGCTGCAGGGCTGTGAGAACACTCCAGCCCGCCGCCAAATGTGTATATATACTATTGTGGTATGAAATAAATATTGAGTATCCAAAACGTGTTATTGTGGGCTGATGTAGCGTGTTTCACGATGTCTCGCCGTTCCTCTCGGCTAGATACTATTCTGGTACATTCGTGCAGCGGCCTGCACACAGTGGACTTAACTTGGTTGGTCCATCGCAGTGGTACCTACTCTACTGCGAGCTCTGCTTTTTAAAACACTGATATCAAGTAATTGAGCCTTACTTAAACCATTTCATAACAAAATCTGGCTAGTATATCGTACTGAAAAAAGTATATATTACTCTTAAGGACATTTTTGAAAGCATAATTATGACAAACTGGCACCCACGATACGGGGTCTACTAGTGTGGGTGCCGCTGTAAAATGTACCTAATTTTAAGTTATGAGCAATAAACCATTTTTTACTTTACTTCTATAGGTATGGTTTTCTTTGAAACAAATTATAATCGAGTTCGTTTGATAAAAAATGCTAGTCACGCCTTAAAATAACCTTCAAGCAATCACATCTCTGTTATTTATTTCAATTTTAAAGGAAACAACTCTTCGGGATTTGCTTAAAAACACTGTAGTCTTAGGTATATTGATTTAGTAGATATTTCGGGTGTAAAGTTTTCCCAAATGTAATTTTTACTACGTCCATAGTTCGCCACGCACGCGCCCCCGGCCACATATTCATGAACTGCAAATCCCGTACGGGAATTAGAACTACCACCGGGACATACCCGCTCGTTCCTAGGTAGGTTCCACAACCTACCTGTTGTTACCCACCTTCTCTGGGATACTCGGTCGCTATTCGTGATATAATACATTCGTACGTCGTTGTCTTTTATTTTTTTTATCTATTATTTCTTTTAATAACAGCGTTGGTAGCCCAGTCGACGTAGAAACAATGGACTCGGAAGCGGGGACCCAGGTTCGATTCCCAGTGCGGGCGTGTACCTTTTATTGACGGTCAAGATAAACATCGTGAGGAAACCCGCGGCTTAGTTCGCTCCGCACGTATTGACTTGTCTTTCCTGTGGGCTAGGCCGACTAAGCTGTCAGGATGGTATAGCTGCTGGGCAAGCCTACTCCATCTAAAAAAACAATTTCCCAGGCACCGCAGCGTCCGAGTGGTCCCTTCACTAGGTGCCACTGGACGCTGTATAAATTGTCTTATTACTTAGATGCAAATGCCAGTTTTATTTTATTTCTTTATTGCACAAAAGAGTTCATAACTCCTTAAAACTAGCGTTAACCAGCAACAGACAAGCTCGTAACATCTTAAAACACGTCTTCGTTTACTATCAGAGGCTTGTTTCATAGAACTACAGTCATGGTTTATGACTGACATTTCGATGTATATTGCAAAGTCGATCAACCCACAGATTAACAAATAGGAGGACTCGGCTACGCAATGTATCGAATTGTCATAATAAACCATTAATTTACTGTAGTTTTATAAAACAGGCCCAATGCATGACTGGAGTGAAGGGTTTACCTGTCCCAATTTTAAAATAAGTTTGTTGCTGGTCAAAATGGTACAACCTAATGGCGATTTTTACCGAAGGAATGGCGCATTTTAGATTCAACCTTTAGACGTACTGATGTATAAAGGACGTGATGTATAACGTCAACGAACCAAAAATAAAAACAAAACAATCGTGAAGAGAACATGTGAGGCAAATAGAGTCGAAGGCAGCCGGGTACCATACACTCCAAACGCCTCAGGTGCTTCCGTGACAACAAAAAATGGGCTTCAACTCAGCGTACTTTACTGGTGTGTGCTATAGTTAGCATAACGCAAACAAAACTGATTTTCAGTTGGGACCATGACCAGCTTAAATAGTCTGTGATTGAGGAAAGGTCTACCATAGACTAAGAAAACTGTATTTGGGGATTGTTTTAGGGGAATCATCGTCATCATTCGGGAACTCGGGACTGACGAAACTAACCTGCAAGAAATCGAATGAGTCCCTTATGACGTTGAAAATTCAAAACTCAGCACGAAATATTAAAGTGACACGATCCATGAAAATAGAAAACAGTACAACTTCAGCGTTTTTGTTAGCAGCTCTTAATGTTACGATTTACGATGCACGTAAACCTACAAACAAAGTGACGTCATTGAATTTTCTTAATGAATGAATTAATGAATTTATTGTGTTAAAACATAGGCAACATTTAGCGGTTGTAGATGCTTGCATCGAGATCTCCACGTTCTACCTTTTCAGGCGTATACACATTTTTAGGTATTTACAATTAGCGCATAACGATTAAGGTTAGAGCTATGACTATTCTTAATTATAGTAAATCTTACATTTATAATGACAGTGTTAGGGCCAGTTTCTGAATTGAGAATTCAGGTAACTAAATAGTTAACTGTAGCGCTGTCTCTTCGAATTTATCAGAGAAGAGCGTGACAGAAGGTTACTTAAGTAATTATAAAGTTAAATTCTCAATTCAAAAACCAGCCCTTAGTGGGCCAGGCTGTACCCTGGACAACATCTTTTCTGTAATTTTTAATTACAGAAAAGTTGTCTCCATTTATGTGAGCTTTCAAGTTCTCTGTGTTGTTATTGACAAGAATCAATCAATCAATCAATTATTTAATATATTTGTTGCCATAAATTACATGTGTGTACAGTGATGTTATGTCATCTCAAGCTCGAACTAAGGAGGGCCGAACTATGTCACATGCAGGAACTATAAATGGAATTTCTACCTATTTATCCGCCTGAGAGTAAATACTCAATCATTAACAACACTCAGAAGACTTGAAAATCCACTTAAAACGAGTTTTCTGTACCTAATCAAAAAGTTAAGAAAAATCAATGGCGTCACTTTGTTTTTAACCGACTTCAAAAAATGAGGAGGTTCTCAATTCGACGCGTATAAAATATATTTTTTTGCTTTGTCTTAACCGATTTCGACAATTTTTTTTTGTTCGATTAGATATAACGTCCCTTTAGCCTCATGTTAATTTGGTTTGGTAAAGATCTGATGAAGACTTTCGGAGATGGAGAACGGAACTCTTTAATGAACAGCAGTAAATAAGGCCTAATGGGGCCCATCCTTTAGTAATATGCATAAGTTCTTTAATATAGCGGAAAAGTAATCCTAAGTAATGTCCTGGCGACGACTTTCGGAGATGAAAAATGAGGACTTAAAATTTTAAAGCAAATAATTAAGTAAGGTAAATTATCGTTATAAGGGGATTGATTTTCTCTCCCGCTCCCCCACTAAAAATGGAAAAATCAAAATATAAAATTTAAAAACCGACTCCAAATACTACAGCACCAAAAAGTTAGAAATAATTTAGAAGAATACCTTTAAATTAGTACATGTAGGCATTGTAGAAGTGTAATTTGGAGTCGGTGCCCAGTTTCATGACCAGCACATATATTTTGGGCACCGACTCCAAGTTATATTTCTACAATACCTACGTGTATACGCACGTACTTCTAATTGAATGGTATTCTTTTAAATTATTTCTAAATTTTTAGTACTTTAGTGTTTGAAGTCGGTTTTTATTTTTTATTTAAATATTTTTAGATGTACTTAGGCGCTTGGCCAGCATATTACGAACTGCTACCGAAAGCGCTGCTGTTCTTTTGTTTCTAATTTCCGTAAAGGATGTCACTTTAATATTTAGTAACCAGTTTAGTGGACATAGCTTTTATACCTTAAGTCCTTAACTAACTGACTTTGGCCTTTGCATCTACGTAATGAGATGATTTATACAGCGTCCAGTGGCAATTTCACACACACTAGACGGGTGAAAGGCCTGGAACATTGATTATACCATAGAAAAAAACTTAGGATAAATAAAAAAAACCACTAAAATATTTTTTTCGGGGTTTTGGGATCTCTAAAAATTTGTGTAGCGCATTTTTGTACCACGTGACTATTAGTACAATATGGAAAGTATTAGTTGCAGAGAAAAAAATAACCACATTTAACATGGTCTCTTGATTATATTAAATCATTTATAGTCCAAGTTCTCCATTAAAAACCCAAGCAAAAAGTTTTACTTCACTTTGAAATTTTATCTCCTAATTTTTTCGAGCAGTATATATTTATGAAAACGATCCACCTACGCCTACTCCCAAAAAGCGCTAAAGCTACCAAAGAATCTAAAAAAAAACAAAACTTTACTCGAATTATTCATCTGTTTCAGAAAAAGCTGCTTAGTGATTCTTGCGAGAAAATATCCATACAACACGACCAATTCCATGAGGCCCCGGTACTATGCCCTTTTTACTTGGTTACTTTGAAACTGTACTGGGAGGGGGGGGTCACGTAGTCTGGTCGAAGAGTTAGTACGAGAAAAACTTTTCCAATTATTAGCGATCGAAACTCCGAGGAAGTTATGGAAAACAGCCAAGAGTGAACCGTTGTTGAGGTTCCGTCACCAAATATACACTATACGGTGTATTGTCACCAAAGGAGGGCCAAGTTTCTGCCAAAGTAACATAACATAACATAAAGATCAGATCCCAGAGGGGTAGGCAGAGACCAGGGATTGCCACTTGCTACGATCCAGACAGATCACTTTCGCTTCCTCAACATTGAATCAAAAGTATAATCAAAGTATAAGTAAAAAAAACTGAAATAAAATATAAACAAGAACCCGACTGCGGGACCAACCTAAGGAGTTACGTTGCTGAATTTGGGTCCCGTCTGCTTAGTAGTTAATGCTCAGCAGTCGGGTTGTCATTTGTTTGTTATTTTTTATTTCACCATTTTATTTTTGTCTTTTTAGTAATTTTTTAATGCTAATTTATGGATAGCCTATGACACCCGCGTACTGATTTTTTACATACATTACACGTGATTGGCGTAGTTAAATAAAATTAAGATCCGAGTATCATCATCATCAGCCATTTGACGCCCACTGCAGGACATAGGCCTCCCTCTGATTTTCATAGCCATGAGGGGTTTTGCCATAATCGCCACGCTTGGCAGGCAGGCGGGTTGGCGATCGCAGTATGCGGTTGGAACCTCAGGAACACGCTGCTGCCCGTCTCCTGGTAATTTATTTCCTTAGTCGCTTCCTACAACATCCACGGAAGGAAATGTAGTGACGCTATTCTTAATCCGACGCCACACGGAATCCACGGAAGGAAATGGAGGATCGGCGTACTGCCCCTATATTACGCTCACCAAATCCTGAGCGATTCCAATCGTTTAACTGTCAAATTAGTATGGAATTTGACAGTTAGACGATTGGAATCGCTCAGGATTTGGTGAGCGTAATTAGGCCACTGATGTTTACATACATTACACGTGATTGGCGTAGTTAAACAAAATTAAGATCCGAGTATAATAAATTAAATATAACAGCGCCATCTAATAGCTCATGGTTGTACTACAATGG
Source organism: Yponomeuta malinellus (assembly GCA_947308005.1). Taxonomy (NCBI): domain Eukaryota; kingdom Metazoa; phylum Arthropoda; class Insecta; order Lepidoptera; family Yponomeutidae; genus Yponomeuta; species Yponomeuta malinellus. The sequence goes on along the minus strand of OX371020.1, from coordinate 125,765 downwards.
TACTTAATAGTTTTGTTTAATAGAATTTGTTTTTTGTTACTTTTCTGTTCCATTAATGCTAATTTAATATAGCCTTTGACACTCGTGCAGATATGATGAATCGATTGAGACCGTATTTGTCAAAATCTGACTTGGTTAAGAAGTTATGAGGGAACATAGAATCGGACATACTCACACACATACAAACATACATACGAGCTAATAAACACATTTGCCTCCTTTTGGGCTCCGCCGCAGTCGGGTAAATGAGTGTTAAGGCGCTTAGCTACCAAAACAGAGGTCGTGGGATCGATTCCCATTGGAGCCACCGTACAATTTGTATTAATGGCCTCAGTCTGGGTGTATTTTCATGTTTGTGACGTCCTTGCCTGTTTACCATAGCACAGGGTATCCTAGTTTGGGACCAGGTGAAGTGATTGTATTGCGTGGAAGTTATTATTATATTATTACTACTAGCTTTTGCCCGCGACTTCGTTCGCGTGGTAATTTTGATGTGGCAATCCAGACTATAATCTATCTCTGTGCAAAAGTTTATCCGGATCCGTTCGGACGTGTTTCGGACGCTGCAGTGCCTGGGACATGTTTTTTTTTAGATCGAGTATGTGGTAGCCAACCCAACATAATGTAAATGTTATTCTAGAAACGAACCTCCGCTCGCAACATGGTTAGTTGTCATCTCGGCCGCTTCTGAAAATGGAACGCAAGCAAAATACTTTTCAAAATTGTTATTGGTATCACACATACATCATCATCTCATCACCAGCCATTTGACGCCCACTGCAGGACATAGGCCTTCCTCACAGTTTTCATAACCATGAGGGGGTTTCGCCATAATCGCCACGCTTCGCAGGCGGGTTGGCGATCGCAGTATGCGGTTGGAATCTCAGGAAGACGCTGCTGCCCGTCTCCTGGTAATTTATTTCCTTAGTCGCCTTCTACGACATCCACGGAAGGAAATGGAGTGACTCTATTCTTAATCCGGCGCCACACGGACACACATACACTGATCACTATATCTGGTGTTATGGTTCATAAATAAAACATTTCTTACTCTTACTCTTACTGTATTACATTAGGGACGAGTTTCCACCTTCGAAATTTGGTAATGGTCGACTGGACCCGAGAGCAATGTCGGTATAAAAAAATTTAAGACGTTTTTTACTCGTAATGTATTTTTTTATACTTGTTTCTTCATATAAATTTACGGTGTTATAAAAACAGGATTCTCTTAAAACGCTCCATACACGATGTTTAAATATTCTGTTTCGAGGGGCTAGTAGGAATGACGTAAAGGGCGCAGAGAAGACGCGACGCGTTGTTCTCGTCCTCGCCCCGTCTTTGTTCCGTCATCTGTGTGGGCTATGATGTCCTATCGCTTCGTTGAATTGACAGGACGCTATGCCGCGTCTTTTCCATGCCCTCTTCCCATGACTTTACAAGGGAAAGCCTTTACCACAGTCTATTTATACGGAGTGTTTTAAGGAAATCTTGTTTTTATAAATAACACGCTCATTCGTTTGGAAATGCCCTTTTCTAATTGATCTTTTGAGCGTAATATGTCGTTTCGAGTCGACCGAGAAACCGGTGGGCAGTCGTCCCTTACGTGCCGACATTTTATAATTTGTTGATTTTAATGCGTTTTTTTTTTCTTTGTTTAATATAAATAATTAAAAATCTCGTGTGACAGTGTTTGTTATCGAACTCCTCCGAAACGGCTACACCGATTTTGATGAATTTTTTTGTGTATATTTGGTAGGTCTGAGAATAGGTCGTAGGCTAATTAAAATGGCAATACAATGTTTGCCGAGTCATGTAGTATTGTTATATATTTTTTGCATCAATTTCTACTTTATAGACGCTCTGAGTCGGGTGGAACCAGAACTATTCAAAACTAGCTCTACTGCGCCATCTAATATAAGCTTGACAATATAATTATACTGTTAAGTAAACTTCAACAGCAGCAACTAGGTACATGAAGTTCGACTCCTGTTAATCAGGTGGCGCTACTGAAGATAATTATAATTAAAAAATATAAAATAAATAACAGTTTGAAATATTAAAAAACTGACCAAGTGCGAATTGGACTCGCGCACGAAGGGTTGGTTACCATTATACAATATTAGACACAAAGATTGAGAAAAAACGGCAAAAAATGACGTTTATGTTATGGGAGCCCCCCTTAAATATTTATTTTATTTTAACTTAGTTAAATATTTATTTTTGATGCGTGAATATTTTATTATATTCTGTGAATAGTTTAACCATTGCCGTATTTAGTATCGAGCTAAAAACAGCAAAAAAATTACGTTTGGTGTATCGGAGCCCCCATTAAATATTTATTTTATTCTGTTTTTAGTATTTTTTGTTATAGCAGCATCGAAATACATCATCTTTGAAAATTTCAACTGTCTAGCTGTCACGGTTCATGAGATACAGCCTGGTGACAGACAGACATACAGACGGACAGACAGACAGATAGACAGTCGCACAGAGAAGTCTTAGTAATATCGAGCTGGAATCCATAGGGTACGGAACCCTAAAAATGTACTATGAGTACCATTTACTACGATGCCTTAATTTATTCTTGCTAATATGAATACCTTTTTTAGGTTTGTACAAAATATTAAGCAAACCTGTAATTTTAGTAAACAGCAGTATGTACTTCTTTAAACCATGCATCTAATTAGTAACTGTTTACATTATTTATCTGCCAAAAAAGTAAGAATGTGATATAAGATATAAACGGTTACGTCTTTTAGTTACATTGATATAGATACTCGTAGAACCTAGAATTTTTAACACCTTTGAAGGAACGTAAACTTAAAAATTTAGCAATATTTTTAACTTCATAGCTTTCTCGTTTCCTGAGAAAAATGGGCTTTGTGAGACGAACGGATGGGCAAACAACAAAGTGGTCTTTAATGGTTTCGTTTACCCTAAAATAGTATTGAAATGAAGCAGATAAATATTTTTCAGCCATATTCCCAATTTTTCGTCCCAACTTTATAAAGTTAATAACCCTTATGAGAAAAGGACATCTGTCGGAGTAAAAACACATAAAGACCTCTCTCACTCATTTCTCTGGCAACAACTTGATCGACGCGCCGTTACCTACTCGGTCGACTCGGTCCAGTCCTTCGTCCTTGACCGAAGATAACTCGCTTGAGGGCGTTTACACGATTTGAGTTTAGTTTGGACAGTAAAATGCACTCTGCCCAACTAAAATAGATTTTAAACGTTCAAAACGCTTTGGGAAGCTTTATTACTATTATAGTGTAAGGAGTCAGGCGCGGAAATAATAAAAATTAAACTTTTCGGAAATTTATTTCAGCGTTACATTTCTGAGCTACCTTTGGTCGAGAATAAAGCAGCAAAGAAATTCCATTCTAACCATCCTTTCTCAAATAATCTTATCACAATGTATAAAGCACAGAGCTCACAATTACACAAACAAAGCTATGCGTAGTTATCGCTCTGGCGATAATAAACGACTGACCAAACTATTTACAAAGAACCCAAATTAAAAGTGATTGCCAAGGAAACAGAATTTCAAAGTAACGGAAATATAGCCTAACCAGACTGGCGACAAACCACGACGAACATTTCTTGAACCGACACGAAGCAATGTGAGCCCAAGCGCGTACGGCGCACGCTTTATATAGGAACGTTGACTTCATCAGATTTTGGACAGTCTTTACTCCTAAAATATTACTAACAATACTTTATTGCACACGAAAAACAACAACTTTGGCCTTAGCATCTACGTAATGAGATGATTTATACAGCGCCAAGTGGCACCTCCACTCACATTAGATGGGTGAAGGGACCACTCGGAGGCTGCAGTGCCTGGGATATTGTTTTAGATGGAGTAGGCTTACCCAGCAGTTATACACGAAAAACACAAGACGATAAATATGACATAACAAAAGAGCTCATTAAAAAAATACTGTTACTACTTTAACAGATCCAATGCCCAGTCTCGTGATTAAAATGTAGGTACATTATTTTAACCATATTATAGGTTACGAACAGCTTTGTTATTTCTTGATTTCTTGATTGATGGTTTAAGCGCTTGGAATTTCTGATGGAATAAAGAAGTGACCAAACATACACAGGTACATGTAAAATACCTCTTTTTCATAATCATATTCCTCATTTAAATACCAAATATCAGAAGTGAGATGTATAATTTGAGTACCTATGCTTTGGTTGCAAAACTGCAGCGAGTGGCTGGCGGCAGTGCAAGTGGCAGCGCGAGGGGAGGAATGTAAACGATCCCTCTTTATCGGGCGTCGCGTCGACGTTTGCCACACGACGCGTATGTTGTATTGTATTGTGTTGATTCGTCAGTCTCCGTCAAGCAACTTGCTGGTGCAGTTGTTAGTGTTCACTTTAGTGCATTTTAAAAGGTTTAAAGTTATTAAGCAAGTAAGTACTTTTTGAACTCTCACACAGCATAGCATAGCAACAGTCCCAAGCTCTCCTAAACAAAGAGACCAGTTTGTGTGTGGTCCCATTCACATTACCAGCACCGAGCGAATGCTATTTTATCTATCTTCTAACCATGCAAGTACAGCAACAGTCCCAAGCTCTCCTAAACAAAGAGACCAGTTTGTGTGTGGTCCCATTCACATTACCAGCACCGAGCGAATGCTATTTTATCTATCTTCTAACCATGCAAGTACAGTTGTTGACTGCTGCGCGTGTACTCTACCCAGATACATTACGGGCGATATTACAATGGCAGTGATAAGGTTAACTGGCTGAAGAGTGTAGATGGATGTCCTGTGCTATCTATTAGATTTTTGGCTAAGTGTTATCTTTATCGAATTCCATACAGCGACATTAACACAATATTATGAGTAGAGAGCGCCATCTCGCGAACTATCTCTAAGTAAACAATCCATTCCTACACACAATCCCGATAAACCTCTTTCTCTTCATCAAAATTCATTACTGCATGCGTGCGCGCGCACACACTGACATTGAGTATTTTTTATCTTGACCTTGGTGAATATAATATCCCATATTTGGTAGAAGTATGTCCGCACGTGATGTACCTTACCGGCCCTTCCATCCACAATCGCTCGATATATTGTTAGGGTTCCCTACCCAAAGGGTGCCAAATGGGAGCCTATACCTAACTAAGACTTCACTGTCCGTCTGTCTGTCTGGCTTTCTGTAACCAGGCTGTATCTCATGATGAACCGTGATAGCTAGGCAGTTAAAATTTTCCCAGATGATGTGTTTCCGCTGCCGCTATGACAGCAAATACTAAAAACAGAATAAAATAAATGTTTAAGGGGGGCTCCCATACAACAAAAATATTTTTGTTGCCATTTTTTGCTCGCTATTAATGACGGCAACAGGTAGACGTTTGAAATATTCACAGAATATGAAGTTCTATATTCGCTTCGAAAATAAATAATAAAATTAAAATAAAATAAATACTTAAATATTTTATTTCCCATACAACAAACGTGATTTTTTGCCGTTTTTTCTCGATCGTTGTGTCTAATGTTGTATAGATGTCGTAGTCATATCGTAGATTGTGCCATATCATGATGTGGTTAGCCATATCACGAAATGTGTCCTTTTCATGAAAAGGCCAAGTCAAACTGGCCGTATCGTTTAAGCATCAACGTTTGACGATATGGCAATCTACGTTTTGCCATATCATAATGTAGGATACCCACGACTTTTCCATGCACCAACCTGATTTAAGTTTGACATATTTACTGCATTGAGCTGAAAAATAGATTGAAGATGCCTAACGTATAGTCTTTTGGTGCATTTGAACCTTATAGGTTGAATAAAATACCAATAAAAGAAGCAACACTTTATATTTTATCACTCGTAAAATACAATGCGGTACAATGATAACAACAAAATGAGATTGCTGCCCTTCTTTCCTCATTTTGCACAGTATTTACGGGAATATTGCCGTCACTAGAAATATTTTCTATCGCCTCCATGGTAGAAAATCACAGTAGAAAATATACAACAAACTAACATCAGCGCCTCTAACGGTGGATAATGGAAGTATTTTACGATATGGCAGCTAACGTTTGGCCGCATCATGAAATAGTCATGCATTTCGCTATTCAAATCGTCAAACGTCGGTCGCTCATTGATCTGGCTAAGCCATTTCATGATACGGCCAGTTTGACTTGGCCTTTTCATGAAAAGGACACATTTCGTGATATGGCTAACCACATCATGATATGGCACAATCTACGATATGGCCACGATATAGATAATCCGATAGTCCGACTCGCACTCGGCCGGTTTTTTTCAAGCTTCCTTCATCGTGGCAAGTGGCAAACCCTGCGCTCTGCGTGATGGGAGAAAGGCTTTTACTCAGTAGTGGGCAAAGGTGGGCTGATGATGATGATGATGATGATGTATAATATGATATAGGTATATGGCGTTATCTAATGTGACGTATATTCTTAGTTTCAGTCACGATGGAGCTCACGTTCGACTCTCCAAATACCGAGGACTTGCTGAAGGTGAGTCAGGAAGCCGGTAAACTAGTCCATGCTAAAAACTAAATATGCCTCACAGTCACTGTTGGTCACACTGACCAGCATAAGCCTTCTTTCAGTGAGAGACAGAGAGTGTGAGTATACGGCCAGCCAAATCACCGCGACTGATGATGGGGTTCTTACCGGAATTTCGGAAAAAAAACATGGAATAATTCCGACAATTTTCTTGTATTGAAAAAACAATTCTTACTTTTTTCTTTCAATGAAACAACTCATTTTAGCATCGTGTGCTTTATTCGATGCAAACAGTAATAACGTTTTTTTCTGCATAACAACCTGTTTTGGGGGATTTCTCGGAATACTTTTATTTTGGGAATATTCTTCGGATTCTTCCCGTTCGATTTTTCCACGAACCATCTCTAATCGCGACTGAATCGCTAGGAACGCGCCACCAGTACTGCTACTGCGTCTGCATCGCGACACACCATGCATCGTCGTGGGAAGTGGTACCAGAATATTAAATTGAAAATCCTGACAAAAAGCCTGATTTATATACCTGCCTACCTTGTATACCTTCATCTTTCAGTTATAGAACTGCAAGATGAAGAGAGTAGTAGTTATGCATAGGCATCAGTGTAGTGTAACTTTAAGTTGAAAACTCTGTTTATTAAGCAAACCTGTCTTGAAAAGAATAAATGTGGAGTTCCTTTGTTAGCTTCTTCTAAGCATAATCTATCAACTGTGAAAATTACAGCTTTGACGTTAATTAAGTAAACATTTTGTTTTTACAGTGAATAAAATTTTCGACTTTGACTTTGACTTTCACATCCTAAGGTGTTTTGGAAGATATCGCTTTTAGCGATAAGACCGCCAATTTTATACGGCAAAACTTAGACTTGTAAGCCTTTTAATGAAAACTTAGACTTGTAAGCCTTTTAAAATTTTAGTTTTTTTACTGTTACTAACATAGTTCTTAAGTCACCATTGTTACTAACAATATATGGGTACTGCCTGAAATAAAGAATTTTTATATTATTTTATTATTTATTATTATTATGTATTTTGTTTCCTGGTGTGTACAGTGAAGTGTTCAAATGTAATCTAATCTAATGTAATAAAAAATAACTGTCGTTTTACAGAAATACGTCGTACGTTTTATTGAAACAAATCGTGCAGCTTGCTTTGTAAGGAGTTAATTTAATTTAATTAGGAATAATTATTAAAATTGGTGTTTTTGCTATAACTGAAATAAAAATAAAACATACCGACATCTCTAAGTCCGAAATCCTGACAGGCGCCTAAAAATCCTGACATCACCAAAGAGAATATAACCACTACGTATCACCCTCACATGCCAGGCCAAATCCTAGTCGTAGGTATTATTTTTAATGATCCGCGATGCTTAGTAGATGCAGAGTTATACAGTTGACAGGTCTAATCAGCACTCTGATTTGTAAGTAATTCTTGTTGTATCACATTTCAGAAATACTTGCAAGAGCACAACCGCGAGTTCCGACCAATCCTAGCGGACGATCGACCGAGCACCAAGTACCAGCTGGACGCTTGTAACAACAGGATCTATCTACTCGAAGGGTGAGACGAGGAGAGGGGGGGGGGGGATATTGATCTGATGCTGATACTGAGAAACTGAGTTCAAGTTTGTCTTTTGGACTTCAAAATCATGTTTTAAGGACGTACAGTTGAGTTCAGATTGACAATGAAGTGACACAAGTGAACTCACTGAAACCGTATCATTTCAGCATTTCTGGTAGACCAAAGATGTCATGGCTGTCAGTGCTTCGAACATATCACTAGTTCCTTTATTTACCAGGCGCCAACACAGCAGAAGAAGTGTTGGCGCCTGAAAGATATTAAACCCTCTAGTTTTGTTTTGCTATAACTTTAATTTTAGGTATTTCATACGATTATTGGGCCGTAACATAGGTATTAAGCTTCTGCGTATGCGCTAACGCAAGTATCTATTTTGTAAATTTTAAAACCTAATTATCTAAACCGTGTTATCTTCATAATTGGCCGCGTAGACGGAAACGCGATAGCTATTAGAGAAGCTACGGGAGGAACCATACAAGCGGCCTTACTTACGGCACGTAGTCGGTTCAAAATGGAGAGCGTTTGTATGAAAGCTGCCCCCTAGCCCCCGCAAATTGAAGTAAATGTCGACGTTCTACCAACGGTATCTAAACTAACCCGATACATTGAAAACTTTCGAAATTTCTCGAAAACTCCTCGTCCCCGGCCTCGTCTCAGCGTAGCTGGTTTCTTATCGAAGAAGGAATTCAAGTACACTACCAATACTCTTGAATGATAATACAGCATACGAACAAAAAGTCTTTACCAATGATTTCATTGATTTCAATGAGCGCAAGATGTGGCCTGGACAAAAGACCAAGTATCCGGAATTAAGTTAACAATAGGCTGTATTTTTATTTTCTTGAATAAATAATACAGCCTAATATGTAACAGCCCTATAGGGCAGTAGAGCCTTCTCTTAGAGAGTGAATATGCGTTTAAAGCCTATATTGTCTGTTTGACGGTAGACCTGTGCCCTACAGTAAGACAAATTAGGCTCTGATATTATTCAAGAGCATTGGTAATGAGCAAGCCTACTCCATTTAAAAACAAATGTCCACAGCACTGCAGCGTCCAAGTGGTCCCTTCACCCATCTAGTGTGAGTGAAGGTGCCAGTGGACGCTGTATAATCATCTCATTACGTCGATGCAAAGGCTACATTTTTTTGGTAGTGTGCCACGCGTGCCCACCGCGGAGTGGCAATTTCGAGTGCTTATGTTCTACCATGAACACCTCAGGCACTCAGGGTTCCTCAAATACTCTTGAATTATCAAGATCATCATCATCAGCTTTTTGACGCTCACTGCAGGACATAGGGCCCCCTCGTGGTCTTCCAAGTTTCCCGGTCTTATATAACTTTGAATAACCAACCCAAAACGCCCCTCGCCAGGTTCGAACCACCGAATTTATCCGTCGACACTGACCGCTCCGACCAGCGCTCAGTGCTGAATAGCATCGCGCAGAAAGTGCGCGAGCACGCCGAGCTTTTCGTGCAGATCGAAGCGAAGACTCGGGGTATAGAGGCCAACCAGATCAGGCGCTGCGACATTGAGCTCATCGCCAAAGAGTTCCAACACTATAGCGAAGTGGATTTGGAGGGATACGAGCCGAAGATCGGTAGGTGGGGAATGAGCTTTTTTGTCTTTTTTACGACCCCTCCTGTGGCGGTAAATAAATGTAATTTCTTCTTCTTATTTTTGTAATGGACAACTTGCGCTGGAGTGCGTTCGGAAAACTGAGTCAGGTTTTCTCCTTGACTATTCCTCAGAGCCTGAATACAAGGGTCTTCAAGTTATGCGTCCTGCCAGTTCTGACCTACGGAGCTGAAGCGTGAACACTGACGGCAGGACTAGTCCACTGATTCAAAGTCGCTCGGCGTGCTGTGCAACGGGCTATGCTCGGAGTCTCTTTGATGGATCACGTCAGAAATGAGACAATACGCCAAAGAACTAAGCACTCAGTATCTTTAAATGTTTTTTATTTCATGTGCCCAGAGCACAGAGCACAATAAAAATTTTCTTATCTTATCTTAATTAAGATGACTAACATAGTCGGTAAGATTAGCAAGATGAAGTGGCAGTGGGCTGGTCGCATATGACAGAGGACATATGCTGTACAGATGTTCTCGAGTGGAGACCACAATCTGGCAAACGCAGCGTGGGACGCCCACCAGCTCGTTGGGCTGATTGTTGGCAGTGGCTCGATAAGGAAGGCTGAGGATAGAAGGAAGTGACAAGTCTTGGGGAAGGCCTGTACCAGCAGCGGACGAGTACGGGCTGATTGATTGATTAACTTAATATGTTCTAAGCTGGCTTGCGCCAACGCTATTTGAGAGCACTGTCTATCTAATAATATTATTCATGGGGAAGCTCTATTCAATGAATAAGACCAGAAATGTCTTAGAGCGATGTTAGGTGCTTACCTGTTAAATGCCGTTTGATTCTAGTTTTACGGCAGGGACTTATTGCGCTGCGCGAGCGAAAAGTTGGGGGAAAAATGCCTAATTTTTTGAAATTACAGAAATACAAATTCTATTAATAGAATTGTGATGACCGTCGTCACTAACACATTCAGTGATAGTCATTTTGATATATTTTTAGGTACTATCCTAAACTCAGTACAGCTCAATAAAACCATATCTAGTGATAATTTCAACTCATCATCATCAGCCATTTGACGCCCACTGCAGGACATAGGCCACCCTCATGGTTTTCCAAGCTTCCCGGTGTTGTGCCGCCCACATCCAGCGACTCCCCGGCACCGTAACCAGGTCGTCAGGCCATCTGGTGGCGGGCCTTCCCACGCTCGCGATTTTTTTTGATGCTATAAAGATTACATAATCATAAAAATAATGACCGACGGCCCTAAATAGGACATTGAAAAGTATTTTTTTTTTAGATTTTAAATACTAACGATTAGAGAGTAAAATGTATTTTAAGACAACTGATTGATGATGTCGGAGAACCCAGCCTTAAAGACACCCGGTTATACGTCTCTATAAAAACAGGCGACGGTAACGCGTTCCACATCTTTCTGCCGTTCTTAATATCAGGGAATTCGCGAATCGCTTGGAGTTCCACAAGCACTTCGTGTTTACTTCGCAGAGTGGTACAAGCGCTTCTTGTTTACTTCGCAGAGTGGTACAAGCGCTTCACGTTTACTTCGCAGAGTGGTACAAGCGCTTCTTCTTCACTTCGCAGACTGGTACAAGCGCTTCACGTTTACTTCGCAGAGCAGTACAAACAATTCGTGTTTACTTCGCAGAGTGGTACAAGCGATTCGTATTTACGGCGGACATGCCGCTGTGCGCGTGCGCACTGCTCGCGCGCTGCCTGCGCCGGGTGGACTCCGTGCACGTTATCTGCAAGGACGTGCAATGCGCAGTGGCGCTGCACCTGTTCGTGCGGCTATGTTTGGAAGCCGGGTGCGTGTTGAAAACTATAGTCATTTTTTGTTTGAGGTAAACGAAAAATAACTGTAGTTTTTACAAGCCGTTTCTTATTTAGTGCACCTCAGAACATTTACAGAGGGTCAATTGCTAATCTTTACTGCTAATATAAATCTCATTACTATTATTTAATAAGTGGGAAAGTTAGGGGGGGATGGATGTTTGTTACTTAATCACACCAGAATGGCTGAACGGATGCAAGTAAAATTTTGCACAGAGATAGATAATTATTGTTAATAGTCTGGAATAGCATTATGCTACTTTTATCCCCGAAAAATATACATCAACATTTCCACGCGAACGAAATCGCGGACAGCAGCTACTAGGAACTTACATCATTATACAAGCACATAGGATGTTTGCTCTGTCTTTGGAATGTGTGATCTCGTATTTCTGTGAGATTTTTTCTCTTATTTGTGACTATGAATTGTTTTCTCTTTGTTTTCTTTGTTAAAATTGATATCTTTCTAGTTTTAGATCTTAGAGCCCGGCGGCCCGGTCTATTTTTTCTAGTTTTTTTCTATTGATAAAAACTAAGTAGACAAAAAGGTTAATGAAACTTATGTATTATATGCATAACAAAAGATTCGTTTACAAACATCGACGCATACTGGACACCAAACCAAACTACTTTATTCACATTTTTGCTGGCTTCTGTTCGGTCGATACAAATGTAGCGTAAATATCTTCAGTACTAAATAAACCAGCGCTGTGATTGTTTGAGATCCCGATGAAAACATAAAACCTTCCTTGTTAATTTCCTTGTCAAGGTTAATTCCTTGGAGATAAATATCTGTATGATACCAGATGCATTCCTGCAAAAAACTAAAACGCCATGAAAAACTGCAACTGCGAATCTCAGTATCTCCTATGCCACTCGTTTTGCAGGCAATTCTTTGGAAAAATATATCGTAAAGATGCAGAGAATATGTTGGTTTTGGAATGGGCGGTACTAAATTAACTCATCATGGTGCGAGTAAACATCCACAGGAAGTAGGTATTTATTTTGTCAACGTTTGTCGTTGTAGCTACCCCGCCCAGCGCATAGCCTATTCCTTCGAGCCGGATACGCCATTTATGTCATCGCGTGGTATAGGTGAGTCTGTAAAGCTTCGTTGTTTAAGCCACCGGCCACACAGAAGGAACGTGGGGCGAAGGTGCGGAAAAGACGGGTCGTTAATCCAATTCACTTTTATACAAAGGGACGCGGACAGGACGGAGCCCACACTGAAGAGACGGGGCGAGGGCGCGATTTCTATGCGACGCATCGTGTCTTTGTCGCGCGCTCGCCCCACATCCCTACTATGTGGCCGGTGGCTAAAGGACGTATGAGGTAGCGCTTCTCTGTAATAGCGCCTTTGGACAACAAAGTCGGGCCTAGAGTCTAATAAACGCATCGTTGTTCAATAAAGTGATATTAGCACGACACAATAAAATTACAATGTCATTGCAATTGTACAACCCGCGCAAATGAAATAGGTATCTCTCGCGAAGGAGTTCAAATCGCGCGAGGCGCCGAGATAAGTTTATGATTAAATATAGTTAGTAGACTCCCGGTAATGTCAATGAAACGACCATTACTGTACCAATATCACTTTGTTGAAAACCTATGCATTTAAAAAACTGGACTCAGACCACCAGTTGTATACTTACTATGTAACTTAGATAGGTACCTATTTAAGATTTTTCATGTATCTTTATAATGTATGGTGTGCAATAAAGAGTATTAATCTAATCTCAGAATTTTGTTTGACGACCGGTTTGCAAGTTTGCTTAACAAAGTCCGCTCATCAAACAAAATGATATCTGGTGAGCTATCAGTGTACCTCGTTAGTAGTTTGCCCACCTTTTATCATCCACTTCTACATCTTCACACTAGTACCTACTTTTATGGCATATAATATACAGCACTAAAATTGGAAGAGAGTATTGTCAAGATCCTCTACAGATTTGTTTTCTTTTGTTTTATTCCTTCGCTGCTTCAAATGCTCTTCTTATGCAGGCATAAATATTTGAGACGCGGCTATGTAATAAAACTCTTCTTAAAGTCAAAGTAATCAATCGATGTGTTCTCTCCTACAGAGTCTAACGGCACCACTGCCGTGGTGACGCGCACCGCCGACATCGAGTCGGCCGTCGCCTGCCTGCTGGCCGCCAGCCAGGACTACCAGGTGAGTAGCGAGTGGCCCTACCGGGCATTTGAGAGTAGCGAGTGGCCCTACCGGGCATTTGAGACTAGCCCTACCGGGGACTAGTGAGCGGAATGCACTCAGTCGCCAATCCTGTGGTCGCTTGCAGTACCCGTGGCGCCTGCGCCGCATCCTCGTGCAGGAGAGTGCGCTCGCGCGGTTCCGGCGTGCGCTGGCTCGCAGCACAGAGAGCGGCGCGTGTGAACACCCGCAGCTGACCGGCCGCAGCGCGAGCGCGCACTGGTGGGGACGCAAGGGCTTCCTGGTGGAGTTCTGCGGCGCGGCTGCCGACGTGACGGCCCGGCAGCGCGTGGTGCCGGTGGCGGCGTACCGCACCACGCGCGAGCTGCTCGCACTGCTGCGCGAGTTTCCCCCCGCGTACTTGTCGCTGTGGTGCAGCGACGTGTCGGCGAGCAGCGAGGTCGCGCTGGCCGCGCGCTGCTCCGTGTGCCTCAACGACTGCGGCTGGCTGGCCGGCCCGCACCGACGCTCGCTCAGCTCAGACTGCGTCGACCACTTGGCTGCCTTGTACTGGATAGACGCAGTTTCCAAGCCTAGAGAAGACTTCAACGAAGTAGAAGAGAGGATTACTGAACTCAGAGCCGCATGGTTGAAACTCAGTTATAAGAGACGCCGTGAGGTTATTTTGGATGTTTTACGTTCCAGTGATTTGGCACTACTGGCAAAGGATCTAGCCAAGTACGAGCCACGGACGTTCGTCTGTGTCGAGGACGGAACCTCGTACCAAGGTTTCGAGGAGCCAAGAGGCATCGTCGCTTGTTTGTTCAGGGACAATGATTTAAGAGAGCACTTGATGCCATTTTTGCGGTCACTTGTGAGCGGTAATGGTCTGTTGTTTATTGAAAACGCTGGTTTGGCTTCACGAATCCTAGTTCAAGACTTGGAGAGTGCAGGGGTTCCAATTATGATAAGCGAATTGAGGTTAGAAGACTTGTTCAAATGTAAAGCAGTCGATGGTGTGTGTGTGTGGCACCAGCCAATAGAAGCTAACGAGCGGGGCTTGTTCAAAACTCGGGTTATTTCCTGTCATTATGGTGAAACATTTGCTAATTAATTCAAGAAAGAGACAAAAACCTTAAAATCGCTTTTCATTATGCAAACTTTCAGAGATGGAGAACGGAACTCTTCAATGGCCTAGTGGGATCTAATTAGTAATATCCGTATGTTTAATAAAATAGTGTAATATTAGCTTTTCAGTGCTGTAGTGTTTTGAAGTCAGTTTATTTTTTATTTAAAATATTTTATGTTTGCAGCTGCTGCTCTGCTATTTATTTTTGTGAAAGGCCCCCTCGGGTCGACAGATAGGCCGCCTTTGGGGAAGCTCCGGCTATCGAGATCGAGACGCTTACTTTACCTACCTACAACACACTTTTGGAAGACGTAGTCAGAAATCAAATATGTATTTCAACGTAGACGTTCTGTTTGCTGATTGTACTATGTTAGTCTATACTATGTTACATTTTACTAGTTATAGTTGGTCGTTGTTACGATGTGCCGCGGAGTGTATTTCCAGCAAACAAATTTTATAAAAAAATCAGAAATTCCGTAAATTAGAAAACAAAAAAGAAATCCGAAATGTATTCTCTAGCCATGTACTTAGGTACCACAAAACCAGAGCCAAGAGTCGCATCGTTGTTCAATAGCACGACAATGACTATTTGAAGCTATTTAGTAGCATTACTAAGAATTACGAGTACAATGTCATTGCATAATTGCACCCGCGCAAATTAAATAGGCATCTCTCGCGAAGGAGATCAAATCGCGCGAGGCTCCGTGAGTTGCACGGGTTATATCTACCTACAATTGGAATGCGATTGGTCACTAGACTACCAACAGTGTCAATGAAACGACCATTACCGAACTAATATCACTCTAATGAACAACTACGAAAGGTTTCTATGTATTTTCTCTATTCAGCGTTATTTCTGTGCTTTACTTGTCTATCTGTATACATTCTGGGATTCTGCGGTCCATCTCATTCACTTAGCGCTCCGGGCCTCGTGTCTTGGCGACATTTTGTTTAATTACTTAAGGAGTCGTCTTTCAGCCCGGAACTGATAAGGTAGATTCAATGAGAGTTTTAATTTGAAAGCTGTCTGGTTTGGCTTTGGGATCTTACTTAGCTATCTATAGGGAGAGATTTTTTTGGTTAAAGGCTTGCTCTTAGAGTCATCGCCCACGACGAGTTTTGTACGCGCTTCTAAGCGCATTTTGTGATATTATTAAGAAGCGATGCAAACGCGCTACAGCGTGCCTAGCATATCTTTTGCTTCCATTTTAGCGGAAGCGAAGGAGCGTTTTTAAGTCGACGTGGGCGATGGCTCTAAGTAACATTACATCTATACTACGAATAAAAAACCATTGAAGTATTTCCTCCTCCAAAATTCACTCTCAAAAACGGCCCCTGTCCTCTCGATTAGTCTTCACCAATGAAATATTATTAAGAAGCGATGCAAACGGAAGCGTTTTTAAGTCGTCGTGGGTGATCTTCACCAATGAAATGATCGCAAGATGTGCTGTAGAGTAAATAACTCTGTGATTGGTCCATTCTGTGCGCCATGCGTGACGACGTGGACGTTAATTGGGCGATTTATTAGAGGTCACATAAAATGGTCTATCAGCATAGGTTAATAGTGGGTCTTTTTGAAACGTTTGTCAACGCTGTTTGTTTGTAATACACTATATAGTATTATGCTCACCTTTGCACAACGTTGTCTTAGTGCAATAACGATTTTTTTCATTCATTTATTGATTCATATCGCACCAAGGTGACGGCCTCCTTGGTCTAGCGGTTAATAAATACGCTTGACTAATAAAACGAAGGTCGTGGGCTCGATTCCCACTGCAGATTTGTGCAAATGGCCTCAGTCTAGGTATATTTCCATGTTTGTGATGGAAGAGTAAAAGTAGGTAAGAAATGCTTTATTTACACACCATAACACCAGCAGAGCTATAACAAACAAACAATGTTAAATGACAACATATTAGGCTAATATTAAAATACACTTTTAGATAAACGGCCTTATTTAAAAAAAAAATACACGATTCCTATAAAGCACACCTCAGAGGCAGTTTATTTAATCTGTGGAAACGTCTTTTCCTTTTGTCACCACAGACGATTTTAATCGGCGTTTATCGAGTGTTTAAGGATTCGTGTTTTTATTAATAAGGCCGTTAAAGTTTTCAGTGTCCTAGATTGTGTTGGAGGACAAGTGATTGTGTTGTGTGCAGTTATTGTTATCACAGACGTTTTATAAACAGACGTCATCATTCTCTTCTTCTTGTCATTCCATTTTCTTGTTGTCAGAAACCTAAAAATTGTTCCGTGAACGTAATCGTTCCTAAAAACCGCGGCTTTCAAACCCCCTAGAGTTCAGCATATTTTATAATAAGTCAAAGTCAACAATTTTTATTCACTATAAAAACAAAATGTTTACTTAATGAACGTCAAAGCTGTTAGTTTCACAACTAATAAATTATGCGGAGAAGAAGCTAACAAAGAAACTCCACATTTATTCTTTTCAAAACAGGTTTGCTTAATTAACAGAGTTTTCAACTTAAAGTTACACTACACTCTAGATACAATCGTTCCTGTTAACATTATTTAAATACCAGACATCCTTGTCTTCCAAATAGGCTTTTTTGCACAGAGTATGCTTATTACATTTTGTTAAACCGCGTCGGTGGTAACTCTGATATATCTTGAGGAATCTTATTGTAGAACCGTACACAGTGCCCCATAAAGCATGTATTAACTTTTGCAAGTCTAAAACGTATGTAGCACCTAAAGTGGACTGCTGGAGCTCAACCTACCAAGTAGGCAATCATATATACAGTCCACAGCACATTGTATCTCCTCTCACTCACGACAACCTCTGCACTGGTGCAATCTATCACGCTGCTTTAGGGGCGACTTTGCAACTAAAATGTAAGGGTTCACTTGCCTTTGACCGTACATAATAAAACTGGGAATAGAAACATCTTGGATAAGTATAGGTATGTCAGGATATAGGTTATTTATTTTATTAGGGTAAACAAACAATTATACAATGAGTGGTAACTGGTAACAGCAACTTAGGTAACAATTAAGTATTTTAAGTAATTGTAAAACCAGCAACGCTTACCACGAACTGGAGAAAGAGAAAATAAATACAGAAAACAAAGGCCTCAGAGAGAGGTACCTAACTTCTGACTAATAGAACTAGGTTATTAACTAACAAGATTAATACGGCCTATTACAGTTTTTTTTTATTTCATCATCATCATTATTCAGCCACAAGAAGTCCACTGCTGGACATAGGCCTCCTCCATGGATTTCCAAAAAGACCGGTTGGAAGCGGCCTGCATCCAGCGTCTTCCTGCCACTTGAATGACGTCATCTGTCCATCTTGTGGCTGGTCGTCCCACGCTGCGCTTGCCGATATGTGGTCTCCATTCGAGAACTTTTCGGCCCCATCGGCCATCAGTTCTGCGTGCTATGTGCCCCGCCCACTGCCACTTCAACTTACTAATCCGCTGGGCTATGTCGACGACTTTCGTTCGTCTACGGATCTCATCATTTCTGATTCGATCTCGTAGAGAAATTCCGAGCATAGCCCTTTCCATAGCTCGTTGCGTGACCTTGAGCCTTCTTATGAGGCCCATAGTGAGAGACCACGTTTCAGTGCCATAAGTCATCACTGGTAACACACACTGGTTGTATAATTTTGTCTTGAGCGATTGAGGTATATTAGACGAAAAGACTTTTCTAAGTTTCCCGAAAGCTGCCCAGCCGAGTTGGATTCGACGATTGACCTCTTTCACGAAGTTGGACCGGCCTAGTTGGACTGTTTGTCCTAAGTAGACGTATTCGTCTACAACTTCGAGAGTCGTGTTCCCCAATGTTATTGGGGTGGGCACAACACGGGCGTTCGACATGACCTTCGTTTTGTCCATGTTCATTTTAAGGCCCACACGTTGGGAAACTCGACTGAGGTCGTCGAGCATTATGCCGAGGTCTTCCATCGTTTCTGCCATGACTACTATATCGTCGGCAAATCGAAGGTGCGTGATGTACTCGCCATTGATATTGATGCCGCGTCCCTGCCATTCCAGAAGCTTGAAGGCATCTTCCAGTGCGTTCGTGAACAGTTTCGGAGAGATAACGTCTCCCTGTCTCACGCCTCTTCTCAATGGAATTGCCTCCGAATTCTGCTCCTGTACTCGGACCGACATGGTGGCGCTTTTGTACAAGCACTTCAGCACCTCGATATACCGATAGTCAATACGGCAACGCTGGAGAGACTCGAGCACTGCCCATGTCTCGATCGAATCGAAGGCTTTCTCATAGTCCACAAACGCTAAGCAGAATGGCAAATTATACTCCTCAGTCTTCTGTATAATTTGCCGCAGCGTGTGGATGTGGTCTATGGTACTAAAGCCCTTTCGGAAACCGGCTTGTTCGGGAGGCTGGAAGTCATCAAACCTGCGTTCGAGACGATTCGTGAGGACCCTCGAAAACAGCTTATAAACATGGCTCAGAAGCGAGATGGGTCGGTAGTTCTTCAATAGAGAGTTATCCCCTTTCTTGAAGAACAGCGTCACCACGCTTCTGTTCCATGCTTCTGGCGTTTTTCCTTCGAGCACGATGGAATTGAAGAGCTTCTGAAGGACTTTAAGTACTGGTGTTCCACCCGCTTTCAGTAGCTCTGATGTGATTCCGTCCTCTCCTTATTTGAATGTATCAAATGGGCATTCTGAGGAAACCTGTGTATCTGAGGTGTCCGCATACATCAGCGTTTGAAATTGTGACTCCGCGATGGGCACGCGTGGTAATTAAGCCCATACTCTCTCTCTGAGCGAAGTCCTGTGCCCTGCAGTGGGACGTATAAAGGCTACGTAAATATGGAGATAATAGGCACTATGACTTAACCGTGTTTTCACAAAAGTTTGCTAAGTGCTCTTTCACTCTACTTAAAATTCGATGACTGTGGCAATAATGAAATAGTCGACATGGTGGATCTCATGTACCTACGATTGGTTTAAGCTTGTGCTATGTACAGATTATATTGAAAAAATCGGCCAAGTGCGTGTCGGGCCACGCGCAGCGCAGGGCTCCGCAGAAAGAAGGGGCTTCATCTGCTTTGCATAACTAATAACTTCATCAACGTAATTTTCAATTGATTTTGTTCGAAGTTTTCCTTCTATCAGTTGGTCGCCTATTACTCGTTAACTTGTAAAGCCTACTTAGCCGTGATAGTTTTACTTTTACGTTCATTATTATGTGCTGTGCCCTGAATTTTTTCACGTTTCTACAATCGACCGTTTAGCCAGGAGCGGGGAGAGGGGGGACGTAGACGTGATTTCAAAATGCACTAAAGCCAGCCACACTAATACGATTTATAGGAATTTTTGCAATAAAAATTTTAATGCTGATAGATAGAGAACACTTTATTGCACAACCAGGAGAAAGAATTACAAATAGTTATTACCCAACATAGATAATATATCTGTTGTCATTAGATATCCGTACAGAAAAAATACAAGAATAGGTACTCATCAGAATGAAGGAAGGCAGAAGGAAGTCAGAAGCAATCACCAAATAATAATTAACGCATTTTTACAACATATGACACGGTCTAGGTATGTTGGTATCTACGTACTATTGTATAAAATAATTGTAGCTTTTCGTTTGCCTATTGTCTCTTAAATTAACAAAACGTGTTTCGTTAATTTAATGTTAAGTTTCTGCATTATTTACTAACGGAAACCTTCTTTTATTTGTTTGCCTTTTGTTGGTCTGATGATGGCCGTCAAAATGTAGGCAAAAAGGTGGGTCTTATAAAAAAACATTGATATTTTAACTTTTTCCGTGTTGATTGTTAGAAACAGTAAGACAATTTTTTTTTATAAATATTTCGTTCCTGACGTTTAGCCAAAAATATCCATGCGCTGCACCCGCGAATTTGGGAACATTCCCATAGTGCCGCATGATGACCGTTGCTTCGATTTAAAACGCAAGCATAGTACCTATCACGACAGTATCATAGGTACATTCACGATGACTTGAAATACCATAATTAATTTCTTTGTGAGTTGTATTAGGAAGATTCCCAGTGACACATCAGTGGACACAACATCCATACGATGTGGGTTCTTTCTTTCTCTTATCGTGTCGTTGTCGTGTCGGCATGTGTGAAGGTGCACGCATGGCAGGAGCAATCAGAGGCTAACACGTAACAATTCCCGCATCCATCCCGAATGTTGAGGACTAATGAATAACCGAGGCATACCTATCGCTTACATGACGCGGTAGTTATAATTCTCGGCAGATAACCTGAACAAAATCCGCGCAGTTGGGATGAGCTTGCGATCAACACGTAAGACCATAAATATTTTTTTTAGTTTTAAGTTCCAATAACTGTCCAGGCGGACGTACTTCGACCAAGTAGCGGGTATTAGCGGAGGGGAAGATAGAAACCGGATAAGTGCGAATCGGACTCTCCCACCGAGGGTTCCGTACAAATTTGTAGGTACTTACATAATTTTCAAACTAAAACTTTCGTAAGCACACATTATTAACTTAATAGACATGATGACGAATTTTAAAAACTGTCCTCTAATGTCCCAAAACGTACATTATTTACAATCTATTTCATATGTTTGGTCACAGTTAAGGTTTAAGGGGCTACAGTGTGCTGGAACTGGCTAGCAAACGTTTTTGAATCGCTTGTGACATCCTCTAGGAACATGGCAGACCGTTGAAATTAATATATGATATAATTTAACTCCTTGATTCCCTATTGGATGTTTGACAACTGTCATAACCTTACGCCTTCTATGAGTAAATATATTCCGTAAGAATGCTTAAAAAAAAGCTAAGAATTTATATACCATTTTAAATGCGCAGTGGATTACGTTTAAGCTTATACAGTCTTACGGGCAATATCAAAATCTTGTATGTTAATGTTTAAAACTAACAGGAACAATAGTTACTCATTCAGAAAAAACGTTTTCACCAATTTATCACATTACGCCTTACGAGGAACGCCCAGCCTACTCGTTGCCTGTTGTCTGTGACCAGGCGCTCTTCGCATCACCATTGATTTCATTGTAACTTTTCATAAGCGATTTATCAATCATAAATCAACCTTCCAAAGTTCACCTCGAGCGCCATATAGTGAAATTAATTCAAAGTAGCAATTCTCATACAAAATTACCGATTGTAGGCCAAGGACGTGGGGCGAGGGACCGAAAAAGACGCCGCATCTTTCCAATTCACTTTCGTACAAAATGTACTGGGTCAAGTTTCATAAAACTATAATTTCGTAGTTTATTATGACAATTCGAAGTACACTGCGCAGCAGAGTCTATTTGTTAATCTGTGAGTTAATCGGCTTTGCAATGTACATCGAATTGTCATAGTCACAATGAATTGTAGTTCTATGAAACAGGCTCCTGAAGGGATGGGTCTTTTCCGCGCCCTCGCCCCACGTCCCATGTCCGAACAAAACAAAAAAATATTATATAGCTATTAGTCCAATCGGTGGAGACATTTTCGAGTGTTTGCAAGACCAACGCACGGCAACTGATTTTTGTAGTAGTGATCGAGCTTCAATCGTTAGAAAAACATACAATATAAAATCCCAATTCTTGTATTTTTTTATTTAAGTAAATAACTAAAAAAGAAAAGTAATAAGGAAACCGATCATTTACTAGTATTCGAACCAAGAGCTCTCTGCCGTTCAAGGGACGCCTCTTCCCATCCGAGCTATTGTAACATTACCAATCTAAGCGAAACATCGTTTTACTATTTGTGCCTAAATCACGGTACCTATGTATTATAATCCATTTATTGTCGCGATTAGGTCGGCCGCACGCGGCCAGACTTGTTGCTCGAGCCTTGTAGTCTCTAATTACTAGCATTTAAGGTTCATTTTAGTTTGATTGAGTTTTGTTTCACTCCTTGCGCTCGCACTTCGCCTCCTCGTTAGATTGTAGGGTACATAGGCGGTAAATAATGTGTTGGTAAATAATAATTTCGATTGGGGCGTTACGAATAATACTTGATTCATAACCTTTGAGTGAACCAAGCCGAATTACAGTACTTAGTATTTCCGCACCGCTCACTTCCGTAGCGACAGAAGAAGATAGCGCTATCGAACTCGGCTCGGTCGTTCCCATCCGGATATATAGAAAAATATTTTACATACAGTCAAGTTGGGTAACATTGAATTTCCTTGCAACTTTGAATAAATATTGTCTTTGGAAAATTGCACACATAAAAACTTCTAAGGTAATAGAAAGACTAACGGTAAAAACTAGCACTTGGCCGGTTTTTACCGTTAGTCTCTCTATTACCTTAGAAGTTTTTATGTGTGCAATTTTCCAAAGACAATATTTATTCAAAGTTGCAAGGAAATTCAATGTTACCCAACTTGACTGTAGTTATATGAATTGTGTCAATAATGTTGTTTAGAACCTTTTCTAAACATACAAAACGAATCTGTGTAGATTTCGTCTCTGAATTTTTTTTCTATCTGCCTGACATGTTTTTCTGTTTTAAATAAAATAAAACGCTGCATATTTTTATCACGCATTTTATTGTACATGCGGAAGTATTGTTAGAAGAATCAATGGCGTAATGCTAAAAATTTTGTAGGAATTATAATTTATATACGTGTGTAGGTACTTGTTTTTAGTTTTTTTATTTTCTCGAAATTCCGCTGTATTGGGATAAGTTATCTACACTGCAATAATTATGCTCTTTACCTTCCCTACATGTAATATAAATCACACTTCCATGACATGTATAAGTTGATCCTATTCAATTGTTTTTGCTAGGGTTGGCACAAAATCCGGGTTTTTTTTATTCAAGATTTATTCGGTGCTCATTTTTAGGTACAACGTAATTTAAATATATAATTTAACGCGCATAATATTTTTTGGGTTCCGTAATTATAATGACAACAAAAGAAAGTAGGTAATTTTTTGTACACGTAACAAAAAAAAAACAACTGAAACCTTAACAAAAAGGAAAAGTGTAACAAAAAGTAACCAAATAGAAATAGAAGTACTGTATCACACAGTAGATTAAACAAAAATCTGCGTTCCTGGTTTACCGATATTACATATTTTTATTTAAGTGTCACAATGAATAGTGTAATGTATCTTGAAAATATTCGTCGGTGGGGAGTTCCAAAATTATAATAATAATAATAACGTCCACACAACGCAATCAAACTAGAATTCCCTGCACTATAGTATAGATAGTTTTTAACTATCAGCTTTAACGCCAAAAATCACTTAAATGCTGTATGTTTCCTGTGCTATTGGAATGAAATAATAGAAATGGTATGAATTACACTATTAATACGATTATCAACAGATTAATCTGTTATAATATACCAATATAAGTTAAGACGAGGAGGCACTGTTGATTAATAATTATATTTATCAGTCTTTGTGCTGAAACAAGGATGCAGGCCAAATAAGCACTCAAATCCATTTGTAGCTCTTTTACCAACATCCTTAGCAACGAAGTCTTTTTCCATTTTCATAATTTTTGTTTTATTTCTTTGGTCAATATCCATTTTGAAATGTTTTTTTTTCTTCTGTAAAAAATTAATTATTTTGCTTTTGTTCTTAAAATTTTTATAATTTTGTTTGTGTTATACCATAGAAAAAAAATTATCGAGTCAGATTTGCTCAATGGACTATTGGCCACACAGGCACGATAGCGATGACACATATTCACCCTTTTGAAACCGCTTTAGTGAATGCGCGTAGTGTAAAATAAAATAAAAAAATGCGTAAAGTCGATGATTTAAATTCAAAGATTTTGAGCCAAAATCTTAATCCAAGCTTCAAATTTATCAAAATTTCCACTATTTTAAAATGTTTATAAAAACCTCTGTATTTTTACACTATATTTTAAGTTTTCAGCACCTTTTGTAAAGAAACCTCTCGAGTCATGGAAACACAAGAAGTCCACTGCTGGATATAGGCCTCCTCCATGCATTTCCAAAAAGACCAGTTGGAAGCGGATTTCATCCAGCGTCTTCCTGGCACTTGGATGAGGTCATCTGTCGGCTGGTCGTCCTACGCAGCGCTTGCCGATATGTGGTCTCCATTCGAGAACTTTTCGGCCCCATCGGCTATTAGTTCTGCTTGCTATGTGCCCCGCCCACTGTCACTTCAACTTAGTAATCCGCTGGGCTAAGGTGACTTTCGTTCCTCTACGAATCTCATCATTTCTGATTCGATATCGTAGAGAAAGCATAGGCCTTTCCATAGCTATTTGCGTGACCTTGAGCTTTCTTAGGAGGCCCATAGTGAGAGGCCACGTTTCAGTGCCTTAAGTCATCACTGGTTGTATAATTTTGTCTTGAGTGATTGATGTATATTAGACGAAAGGACTTTTCTAAGTTTCCCGAATGCTGCCCAGCCAAGTTGGATTCGACCTCTTTCACAAAGTTGGACCGGCCTAGTTGGACTGTTTGTCCTGAGTAGACGTATTCGTCTACAACTTCGAGAGTCGAGTTCCCCAATGTTATTGGGGTGGGCACAAAACGAGCATTCGATATGACCTTCGTTTTGTCCATGTTCATTTCAAGGCCCACCCGTTGGGAAACTCGAATGAGGTCTTTGAGCATTATGCCGAGGTCTTCCATCGTTTCTGCCATGACTACTATATCGTCGGCAAATCGAAGGTGAGTGATGTACTCGCCATTGATATTGATGCCGCGTCCCTGACATTCCAGAAGCTTGAAGGTATCTTCCAGTCCGTTTGTGAACATTTTTGGAGATATAACGTCTCCCTGTCTTACGCCCTTTTTTAATGGAATTGCGTCCGAATTCTGTTCCTGTACTCGGACCGACATAGTGGTTCTGTGGTCATAGTGGACTGTTGTACAAGCATTTCAGCACCTCGATATACCGATAGTCAATACGGCAACGCTGGAGAGACTCGAGCACTGTCCATAACTCGATCGAATCGAAGGCTTTCTCAAAGTCCACAAACACAAAGCATAATGGCAAATTATACTCCTCAGTCTTCTGTATAATTTGCCGCAACGTGTGGATGTGGTCTAATGGTACTAAAGCCCTTTCGGAAACCGGCTTGTTCGGGAGGCTGGAAGTCATCAAACCTGCGTTCAATACATGGCGCAGAGTAGTCATCAGCGACCACAAAAACCTCCAATACTAATTTTCATAGAAAAACGGAGCCAGAGATTTTTGAGAAATTTTTAGGAGCCAGCTTGAAATTTGACTTACGCCATTTTGTAAAAAGTAAGTTAACGTTGTCATCCAACCCAAGGTCTTATTCAACATTTGTTCGACAAGACTACCCCGTAATGTTACCGTTTTCTCAGGCTTTGACAAAAAAGCTGTAGAGACCGGATTTTCCAAGTCAGATTTTTCTTATCGGTTTGAGGGATCACCCTGTAAGGATGGAAAATTCCAAGTTTACACCATATGTGGAACTTGGAAATCTTTTAGCACCTGATAAGACCGAAATTAGAACAACCAAAAATTCAAGAATTTTCACACGTCTAGTTATTTTAGCATTCAAACGCTGTGTGACTATAAAGTTGATACCATATTAGTCCAGCCGCTAGACCAGCGGGGCCCGGTGGCAAAACCTGCATTAGGTGTTGGTTGAAAATTTAAGCAATTTTACTTTTCAATCGGCACTATTAAATTTGCCATAAAAATTAATTTACGTCACCGTCTTATCTAGGGTTTATGCAACGAGTTTATGTTGTTTTAAAAGACCACCCCTAAGTGTTACCATTATCCCAAGCCGTTGAAAAAAAAGAAACTCATGGAGACCAGCTTCTCCAAGTTTTCGATTTTCTCCGTCGGTTTTAGCAAAAAAACTAATCGTATAGAAAATTTCAAGTTAGTAATATCAAAATGGGACAACAATTTTATCTAGGTGTTTTTCGCTGATCAACTTTATGTACCTATATACATTCTTCACGTCACACCGTGTACATAAAGTTGTTATATGCGATGTATATCATGTTACTATTTTAATTAATATCAATAATAACGGCACCAGGTATTTACATATTTTTTTCAAAATCAAATCAGATCCGGATTATAAATTACTATCTGAGAGCGTGACAACCCTAACGACGTAAAATCCGGATAACAATTAAAATGGTCGTAATTTCTACTTTCCATGGAATTGGCATTAGAAATATATTTTTTATTTCATATGGGGAAGTCGCTTCCTACGTTCCAATTCTGCCACTGAGTCCCGAAATACATCCATGTGAAATCAAAGTCAAATTCACTTTATTGAAAAAAGATAAGATGATTTTTTTTCACTTTTTGACATAAAAACCTGTTGTTGTGCAAAAACATGTACTATTTCATAAGTAGGTAGGTAAATAAATACGCACTTACTAAACATGTGATTTTTGTTTGAAAGCTATTCTTTCTACAAAGCATAGATAAGTTTTGAAGAGATGTACCTACCTTTATCTTTTTTGTTTGTAATGACGCATGCTATACAAGAAGGCATTAGATTGAAGTCTATTCAATCTACGCGTACGCGGGCGGGCTGGCGAGCCGGCTAGAAAAGTACAAACCGCTGGGCTCGCTCGACGCGTTCGAAATTCGGCTATATATGTGTGCGTTTGGCGGCGTGTGCTTACGCGAAGGGAATGAGACTGTGTGTGTGCGGCAGCGCGAGCGTCTTTCTATGGAGATTACTACTAGGAATTAATTCAGTCGTGTCATCTAGCGGCGAAATGTTGAAGTGCTGCACACCTGTGTCAAACCGACCTACCCGTAGAACAAAGTTACATGTTACAATATAACGAAACATCGTTTTTTGCATTTTGGTTTTCCTCTTACCGTCCTCAACATAACAATGTAATTTTTTTTTTTTACACTACAATAGTTTCTAAGATTTGAGATGTAACAACGTTCTATCTGAAATCACGCACGAAGAACAACGTTACAGGGGCGCATATGCCGTCTCACTCGCACAGACTGAGCGCGAGCACTGCGTCGCATCGTCATTCGCGCATTTGTTCTACGGCGGCCGGACGTTTGTGGTTGGTTTATAACCTCAAAGTTTTATCAGTGTTTTGTTTGAAGTATAGGTTGTTTTGATTACTTGAACATGAAACATGAGTAACAATAGGTCGAAGCGACTGTTAAAATTAGCTTTGAGTCCCGAAAAAACTACAGAATTTGCGGATTGCCCTATACAGTTGGAAGGGAAAAATGAAGATTCTGTCATTGCCGGTAAGTGTTTACACTGTTTATTAGATGTTTACTATGAAATAGGTCCATATTTGATGCATGCGGAAGTAAAATGCAAAATTTTATTGCAAAATACCAATTAAAAGTTAATTTGTAAAGTATAAACGACATATAAGCACATAACACGTTGTTCTATGGAAAATACGCATCTGGTTTAAAATTTTCGTAATTGTTTCAAAATTGAAGTTTTGTATACAATGTTGATTGGTATGTTAGTTTGGGTGATTACATAAAATGTGATAAAATTGACCAAATACATGAAAATAGCTCTTTGTTCCGCGATATTTTAGTAAAAAAATTTAGTTTTATGTGTACCTAGGTCATTGTACGTTGGAGATTATACGTTGAAAAAACGTTATACATACACATGTAACAATGTTCGTCGGGACGAATTCTTGATATAGCTTTGTTCCTACTGATAAAATGTATAAAAATCCATTTTTTCTGTTTTTTCTCGGTGAAACATTTGTTAATGAATTATTTGTACTTTTGCTGTTAAAATAAATAATCAACTATTCTGTTTAAATTTCAGATGTCTCTGTTACGGAACACGGAGTACTGTCACCATCTCCTGTACCTACTGGAGCTGAAAACATCGATAAGGACATGGCTGACGTGTGGGAAGATGTTTTTGGAGTACCAACGACCACAGAGGAAGAAACTGCAGCTACTGCTGGGAACAAGAACGATTTAAGATCTGTAAATTCCCCAGTTCCTCATTTTGCATTAGATGATGCACAACTCAGAGCTGCTGAGTCAATCGATCCGGTAAATCTTAAGTCTACTTCAGAACTACACGCTCCGGTTTCTGTCTCCGAAATATCACCTTTTATGTTTGATGCACCTGCTCATCCTACAAACGAAGAAAAAGTGAAACATTTGTCTAATAAAAACATTGCGCAAAAACTAAAAAATGAGGATAAAAATTATGCCATCAAATCTAACGGTGCCGTTCTTACTGCTGTGTTCGATTTTCAAAAAGTACTAACGTGTCCTCAAGGGAATGTTAGTATCTTTTACTATAAAAGAAAACTAAATCTCTTAAACTTTACAATCTTCGACATGGGTAAAAAGCAAGCAGTTTGCTACATGTGGGACGAGACGGTAGCTAAAAGAGGTGCTAACGAAGTAAGCAGTTCCTTACTTGACTAATGAAACCTAATGAAAGGTGTATCTGAATTTCGTTTTTGGTCGGATAACTGCGCCGGTCAAAACAAAAATAGATTTCTTTTCTATCTATATATTTATGCCGCCACAATGTCACTATTACTCACAGATTTCTTGAAAAGGGTCACACCCAAAATGAGGGTGATAGTGTCCATGCCCTTTTAGAGCGTACTGCCGATAATAAAATAATATACACCCCAGATGAGTGGTGCCTTCTTGTTCGCTGGGTGAAGTGCACCGGTGAACCTTAGGTACCAAGTTCGAACGATGACGCAAAAAGACTTTTATGACTTTAAAAGTCATGTCGTTGACAAAACATGGAGTAAAAATACCAAGGGTGAAAAGGTGTCATGGAACAACATAAGAGAGGTTTATGTCAACAAAAACGAGCCTAACAAACTTCTATACAAGTATGATCTCGCTAAAATTAATTCCGAAACGGTTGTTATTCGAGGCAACACTCGCAGAGCCAACACGTCTTTGCCTACTCTAGAATTGGCTTATACATCTGCTATTGGTATATCCAAAGATAAGCACAAAGATTTGATTAGCATGTGTGATTCCAGCATTATCGGTGCTCAATATGCACACTATTTTAAGGCTTTGCCAATTTTAAAAAAAGATACCAATGAATGCGACAGCGATGACGAATAGTAGCTATATGTATAACTGTTTTGTTCATTCATTTATATTTTAAGACTTAAGCATTTATTTTTATGTGTTGATTTTGAAAGCTTTTATGTAACAAGGTTACCAAAGTTGTTGAATTAGTACTAAGCCATAATATTTCATTGAAATTTAAGAACATAAACTGATCTCAGAACAGCATTGTTTTAATTTAGTTTCAAAGAATTATAATTACATTTAAATCTGATTTTGCATGTGATATTAAAAAACGATGAGACTTATATAACATAACATGTAAGTAGATTTATTTCATAAACAGTTTTACTACCAAGATTTTAAATAAAAAAATATAAAATGTATGTACCTAATTGTTTTATTATGAGCTATTCTATAACCTTATTAAAAATACAGTAATTTTATTTATAATAACATAAAATACACAAAAATACACATGTTACAGTTTAAAAAAATGTACGCACACATAAAATCTACCTAGAACAAAGGTGTATGTACAGAAGTAGCGCAAGTTTAAAGAGGAAATTCCATAGAACAAAGCATTATGTGCACATGGGACTGCAAGTGATCCGTAGAACACAGTTTCATGTGCATTTTTTCTAATTATATCTGAAAATACGGAATATAATTTAATGTAAACTATACACAATTAATGGTTTTATAAAATGACACAAATTAACAAATGTTTGCATTCGATATATAAATAACTAGAGCAATTTTTTACTACCATGACCTTTACACGCTCTCCTGAAAAGTTGATGTTTTGCAGATGTAACTTTGTTCTACGGGTAGGTCGAAACGCTCAAGGTCATCGGCACAGGGAAAAATCTTAATAGTAAAAAAAGACATTTTGGTTTTCAGTTTTAAAATTCCCAATATCATGGCGTCGGTAGTGACGCCATGGTGTAACACCGTGGTGTAAAACGTCAACACCGGAATTTCGTATCATCATCATCATCATCAGCCGTTTGACGCCCACTGCAGGACATAGGCCTCCCTCATGGTTTTCCAAGCTTCCCGGTCTTGTGCCGCCCGAATTCAGCGACTCCCCGCCACCGTAACCAGGTCGTCGGCCCACCTGGTGGGGGGCCTGCCCACGCTGCTTCGTCCAGTCCGGGGTCGCCAGGTCAGAACTTTTTCGCCCCAACGGCCATCAGTTATCCGAGCTATGTGCCCCGCCCACTGCCACTTCAACTGAGCAATTCTTCGAGCTACATCAGTAACTCGGCAAGCTGATTACGTATTTCAAAGCAACCGCAGCGCGACAGCCACCCGAAAGCAAAGCAAAAGCAGAGCGACAGCGACCGGTCGAGAGGTTGCAAGGGTTCTTCTGAGGATCTCCTCATTCCTGATTCGATCACGCAGTGAAACTCCTAACATAGCTCTCTCCATTGCTCGTTGGGCGATCTTTAGCCTTCTTATGAGGCTCATAGTCAGCGACCAGGTCTCACATCCATAAGTCATCCATCACTGGTAACACACATTGGTTATACACCTTTGTCTTGTGACACAGGTATTTTGGACGCGAAAATATTTTTTAGTTTCCCGAACGCTGCCCATCCGAGTTGGATTCGACAAGTGACCTCTTTCTCGAAGTTGGATTTACATAACTGGACTGCTTGTCCCAGGTATACATAGTGGTCAACAACTTCGAGGTCAGAGCCGCCAACGTCGGCCCATCTATGCCTACCGGTGGTAGGAATAAGGTAGAAAGCGCATGTGGGCGGGGGACGCGTGCCACGAATTTACAAATGATCATATTTTGCAAAAACATACCCAGTCGGCCGTGGTCTTACCGAGCATGTTACCGAAGAAAAACTGCTAAAAAAAGGGTAAAAATGCCATCGTGCGTAATTATCACCTGCAGAGCTTGAAGCAGAGACGCTCGTCTGACTAACAGAGGAATTTCTTTTCATCTGTAAGTAAATAAAATGTTTATTTTGAGTGATTTGATCGAAAATATTGAAAAGAGTATGTTTTCCAGCAATAGTGAAAAATACCGCAAGTTGAAGTATACATTGCCGGTGTTGTACGCAAATAATTGCTGCGCCAACGTATTATATACGCGAAGAGCAATGTAAAGCATGTGTGTCTGCGTGATCGATTGACTTCACAATACTCCCCAAAAAGAGTAGCGAAGGGAATAACTTATCGATAGTGTTGGGTCAGTTTGTCGTGGTTTCGATATTGTTTCAACTTTGTTATTACGGAATATTTAATTGCTCTTAGAAACCTGCTAAGTGCGAGTCAATATCGCGCACCGGGGGTTCAGTACAGACTTGTAGGTAAGTAAATAGTTTGTCCATTGCAGGAATCTAGTTTCCAAGATAATTTTTTTGTAACTACTAATTTACGGATTTCGAAATAACACAACATGAAATAAACATAACAAAAAAAAAGAAAAAATATAGGTAGGCAGACGTTAAAAGGTAAAATTTTTTGCACATTCTGAGACCTACA
The DNA here is from genome assembly GCA_947308005.1 of Yponomeuta malinellus. Classification (NCBI taxonomy): domain Eukaryota; kingdom Metazoa; phylum Arthropoda; class Insecta; order Lepidoptera; family Yponomeutidae; genus Yponomeuta; species Yponomeuta malinellus. The sequence continues at coordinate 93,497 of OX371020.1, read as the reverse complement.
ATACACCGAAATTTTGTTTTATGACTTTTTGTAGTCTGAGTTTGAGGCGAGTTCACCATTTAACCACTTCTGACACACTTGTCACAAGTATTTACGATAAAATTGCCATAAGTAAACAATGAAACCTTATCTGATAGAATTAAGCGCTAAAGAAGAGTAGAGACACACCAGTACATGCAACAATCAATAATTACACACAAAATATCAAAATTTTAAAATTACATTCATTCGCAAAAAGCTTCGCCAAACGAAGTATCGATATCTTTTAACTTTTTGTCAATCCCTATTGCTTTGCTTGTTCGTACAGGCGCTCGCACACATCAAAAGTTGCGTTGGTGTGACTGCATTGGCCAATTGCAACGCTTGCTTTCGCGGCCTCCGACTCCCGCACACATGTAAAAGCCTGCGTGCGTATTGCTTACATTAGTAGTAGTAAAGAACGGTGGGGGGTGAAGCGGCGACAGCGGTTCCCGTACAAAATACGCGCTAGGGCAATTCTAACTTATTTTCTCTGTTCTGTGGTGCAGACCATTTGTTCGTCACGCCATCTTTCACGGTCTCTCGCCATCCGCGACCACGTTCCAATACAATACCTACATCTTATGTCACATAGGCAAAACAAATTATAAGCGAACGCTTCTCCATCTCCAATATCAGCAAGATGCTCCCCTAAACAATGTGATTGTGGAACTGACGGCTCGGGAGGAAGTGATTTCGCGGGACCGGGTTCGATGCCTGATCGTGCTGTGTAACGGACAGAAGGTTGTGGATCTTTTATTATGAAGCCATGATTGTGTCCCACTGCTGGGCAAAGGCCTTCCCTCTAAACTTCCGTTCCTCCTTGTCTTTGGCCAACTCTTGCCCCCCAGGTAAATAATGGTCAAGTCGTCACACCATCGCCGCCTCGGTCTGCCGTTGCCATTGAACGCCACGCAGACATACACTACATAATTATACAGAAAAAACAAATACAGAAAATAAAGCATAATTAGATAGAAGAAGGAAACAAACAAAACATAACATAACATAAACTCACGCCTGTATCCCAGAGGGGTAGGCAGAGACCAGGGACTGCCACTTGCTACGATCCTGACAGATCACTTTCGCTTCCTCAACATTCATTAGTCGTTGCATGCACGCACGCCGGTTTCGGGAACTTTTTATCTTGCCCTTTGTTAATACATCCCTTATTTGATCGAAGTATGTCCGTCTGGGTCGTCCCTTACCGGCCCTTCAATCCACATTCGCTCGATATATTTGTTTTGTCAATCTTTCTTCCTTTATCCTCTCCACATGTCCAAACCAACGCAACATTCCTTTCTCAATTCTTGTCAGTACATCCTCTTTCAGTCCACAACGTTCTCTAATCACACTATTGCGTATCCTGTCATTCAAGGTAACACCAGACATGCTTCTCAAGGACCTCATTTCTACTGCATCAATCCTACTTTCTGGCTTCTTTTGCCATACCCAAGTCTCGTTAGCATACATAAGTGTTGGGACCAGCACTCCATTATGGATAGCCAATCTAGCTCTTTTGGAGATGTTTTGGCCACTCACAAAGGAGTGCAATGCACCGTTTACACAATTTCCTGCTTTTACTCTTCTTTCTATATCACCTTCACACTTGCCATCCCTGGTAAAGAGGCTCCCCAAATAGACAAATTCTTTCACTTGTTCCACCCTTTCAAATCTAATCCTTATCTTGCACTCAGTCATTTCATCATCTTTTTCGAACACCATTACTTTTGTCTTACTCACATTAATGTTCATTCCTTTCCTTTTAAACGCCTCATGCATTACTGCTACTTCTGTCTGCAGGTCTTCGACCGACGATGCGAACAAAACCGTATAACAAGCATTTGACCAGTAGCTCACCCATCCTTATCCCAAAGTCATTCTCTTTCAAATCAGTCAGGCAACTGACCATGAATAAGTTTCAAAATATCCTTTCCAACGTTCCATTACATTAAATTCCTCTTTCAGCATGGAGCCATCCTCATCCCTAATAACACTCAACTTAGATTGCTCAGATCTACCTCGGGCCAATTTCACCGTTTTCCAAAACAGTTTTACAGAAGGAAACAATTATACAGAAAAAGGAAATAAAGAAATTAAAGCAGATAGGTATAATACAAAAGCAGAAGAAAAGTGGAACTGCCGTTGAACGTTACCAAATAGATGATCAGAAACGTATTTCAACGTAATCTCTCCTCAGCACAGCAACAACATACTGTACGGGTCACCAAAACTAGTTAACACATCGGTGATTCCTACTCCTGCCGCAACAGTTTTTTTAGGGTTCCGTAACCTAAGGGTGGCAAAGGGTCCTGTTTACTAAGACTTCACTGTCCGTCTGTCCGTCGGTCTGTGTGTCTGTTTGTCTGTCTGTCTGTCACCAGGCTGTATATCATGAACCTTGATAGCTAGGCAGTTGAATTTTTCACAGATGAAGTATTTCTGTGGCCGCTATAGCAACAAATACTAGGTAACAACAGAATACAATAAATATTTAAGGGGGGCTCCCATACAACAAACGTTGTCTAAAGGCAGCGCTCGCCACCTAGCGGTCATCTATGTAACCTTGACAGCGCCGATGCCATGTCGTTAAATGTCAATGTTAAACGCTTCTTGTTGGTTTCTATAGATGGCGCTGTTCTCAACTTCGATCTTTGTCTAATGTTGTATAGATAATGCTACTAAACCTTTTGTGCGCGAGTCCGATTCGCACATGGCCGGTTTTTACTAGCGTGGAGAGTAGATAGATAGACAGAGAATATTTTATTGAAAGAAAGAAAGAAAGATGACATTTATTCAAACTGTCACAGAAATTCAAAAACAAACAAAAACACACACACACACACACACACACACACATCATTTATGGCACATAAAAACACAGCTATTTTAAGGTACTTTTTTTATTTAAATAGTGTAGTCTAGGTATACTTTTTAATCACCTCTGAGACACCAAAAATACGAAACCAACAAATTGCATTTTCCGTCTAAGTATTTTTTTCTTTCTGTGTGAAGTTCAGTTCAATTCATAATTACTATGACAATTCGATGTACGTTGCGCAGTCGGTCTACCCTCAGATCAAAAAGTAAAAATTCCTTCTGTGGTAAAAAGACTCGGCAACGCAATGGACATCGAACTGTCATAATAAACTATGATTTGTAGTTTTAAGAAAGCCGGCCAGTGATCGCAAGGCGGCACGTCACTTCTGTGGTGCTCTGTCCGGCGGCCGGTAAAGCGGTTAGCGAACAACACAGCGCCGATTTCCGAACAAATAAACCGCGAATAGGGATTCAAATGCAGTTAGTCACCAGTTGCCGCCACGTAGGTACCTAACGCCAATACAACAAGAAAATGCAAGTACAATCGACAGCTGAAACATTTTACAATATTCATGCCAAGATGTCATTAACATTACTGACTAGGGCTAAACGGATTTGATACAAGATATTAATTATTTGCGTCAATTATGGTACATTTCAGATTTTGTAACTAAATAGTGTTTCCATTATATTTTACCTATTCTAGGCATGCAAATATTAAGAATTAGAATTAGGAATTTTGGATGAAAGAGTAGAGAGAGAGCTAGACAGACTAGAAAAAGATTTCACATAAAATATAGGTACTTACATTTAGAAATTATAGAAAAAAAATCATCATACAATATCCACCAAGTATTTCGACAAAAATACAGATGAAATCGAAAGTAATGTTAAATATAACTAAAGTAAAGGTTCTTTCTATTTTTTTTCGACGCGCATATCTATATATATTTTTTTTTGCTATGTTCCTCCATAACTTTGTCAAATCTTAACCGATTTCGACAATTCTTTTTTTGTTCGAATAGATATAACGTCCCATTGGTCCCATTTTTGTTAGTACAGTCGACAATACGTCAACACAGTCATAACACTTTTGTTGCAGAGTCGTCCGTAATATTACGTAACTGATTCGAGTACACGGAGGTAATACTAGATATGCCGTCGACTGTACTCGTACTTGTACCTGCTGGTTCCTCCTAATGACTCTACGATGGAGTCTATCCGCTGTCAAATTTCAAATCACAAACGAAGGATTGGTATGCGCTCAGGACCTGAGTTAGTAAGTACTTAAAAGTCTTTAAAAGCTTTTGGTAAAATTACATTTCTCAACTGCTAGCAACTGGTCTCAGCGAGTTAACACTAAAACGCCTCAATGGCTCGATTTGTCACATTGGTTGGACTGACGGACGCAATGAAGTCACTTAACGGCGTGCCCACAGCTTAATTAAATCGCGGTTTGGAGTTAAGCCTAGTGTGCCCCAACACCTTATCGGTGTGATCCGTCCGTTTCCAAGACGTTTAAGTTTTTCTGTCATCATTTTACATACAGACACAGACATGTACGCCTATAAAATTGTAATGTGTAGTGCTCTAATACTCCCATAAGAGCTGTGACAGTAGGTACGCAAAACTTGATGGAGAAAAATTGGCCAACCTTACGCTAGTTTTTCAATTACATTACATCACATTGCATAAACTCACGCCTATATCCTGGAGGGGTAGGCATAGACCAGGATTTGCCACTTGCCACTTTCCTGACAAACCTCTTTCGTATTAAAAGAGTCCAATCGGTAAAGGGAATCAATGAAGCGAATAAACATTTTTAGGGTACTTTCCGTTGACCTAGAACTATGTTTGGCAAGTAATATTGTATTATTCTACAAATACAAGAAAAAATCTAAAATTATCCATTCGGAATTAAATAATAAAAAAACATTCTTTGAAGTTCAGAAAAAGCTCGGAGAAACTGCGAGACTCGTTTCTTGAACTATTTATAATATAATGTAAAAAATTGTTTATTCAAGAAATCTCACAAAATACATAATATAACATACAAAAAACCCTCGCTGAAACCCGTAATAGGTTTGTCTGTGAGGTGAGTTATCCTTTGCTTAAGATTAACTTAATAAGGAACTAACGAACTAGATTAACTTAACCATGAGGGAGACCTATGTCTTGCAGTGGGCGTCAATGGCTGATGATGATAATGAAAACTTAATAAGTGTTGTTTTAGTTTAGGGCATTTCGGCATTTGTTTGGTTCTGCGGGTGCCGTCCCTCTGGCTGATACTGAAGCCGCTGCTAGACTCAAGAGTGCGAAATAATTACGTATAGCCAGCTTACAAGCAGCTGATTTCTTGTTCCTTGGAGACGACTAGAGTTAGAGCTACCCAGGGCGGGGTGTTTGATCGAAACGCCAATGGTCTAGTCCCACTCGCACTTGACCGGTTTTTACTACGTTACCAATAATTTCTCGACCTACAGTAATTTAAACCACAACATAAAATATTGAAATTCACAGCGTTTTATTGCCAATGCCGCGTCATTTGTGTTGAAATATGTTACAAATCTTTGAAAACATTTACTGCCTAACTGTGTGCAACAAGATTGCTACCAAATCTTGAAAAAGCCAAAATATCAACACATCTCTCTCTACGTACGTCTAAAACACACTGTAGGTATGTAAATTAATTAGGTCGGGTCGATCAAGTCACAAACGAAATCCAAATTAAAGAAAATTTCACTTATGAAAATGGGCATTGTCCTAAATATTAACAATACAAGGGTATATTTTTAATTGCTTTATTGCACACGAAAAATAGTACAGGGAATATGACAATCCGAAATACCTACCAATAGTTACAAGTGATATTCCATTTTAAAGGTATAACGTCAGTGAATATAGTTCTACAATTATAAATTAATAATATTCACTGATTTCTTGTATTTTTAACCGACTTCAAAAAAGGAGGAGGTTATCAATTCGACGCATATGGTTTTTTTTTACTATGTTCTCGCATAACTCCGTCAAATCTTAACGGATTTCGACAGTTCTTTTTTTTTGTTCAAATATATAACGTCCCATTCGCCACATTTTAATTTGGTGAAGATCTGATGAAGACTTTCAGAGATGCAGAACGGAACTCTTCAATGGACAGCAGTAAATAAGGCCTAATGGGGCCCATCCTTTAGTAATATCCGTATTTTTCATAAAATAGCGTAAAAGTAATTTGGTGATGTTCAGAAGTAAGTCGGTGCCCAGTTTCATGACCAGGACATATATTTTGGGCACCGACTACAAATTATACTTATACAATACCTACATGTATCATCATCATCATCATCAGCCTCTTGACGCCCACTGCAGGACATAGGCCTTCTTCACGGTTTTCCAAGCTTCCCGGTCCGGTGTTGTGCCGCCCGCATCCAGCGACTTCCCGCCACCGTAACCAGGTCGTCAGACCATCTGGTGGTAGGCCTTCCCACGCTGCGTCGTCCTGTCCGCGGTCGCCAGGTCAGAACCAGGTCGTCAGACCATCTGGTGGTAGGCCTTCCCACGCTGCGTCGTCCTGTCCGCGGTCGCCAGCTCAGAACTTTTTCGCCCCACCGGCAATCAGTTAGTTCTTCGAGCTATGTGCCCCGCCCACTGCCACTTCAAATGGGCAAATCTTCGAGCTATATCACATGTAGACATACTTTTAATTTAGAGGTATTCTTTTAAACAATTTCTAAGTCTTTAGTGTTGTAGTGTTTTGAAATCGGTTTTTATTTTTATTTAATTGTGAATAAGTGTGACTAATTCGACCTTCTAAAGTTCGTCTCACACGTGAATGAAAGTCGTACTTTAATATTTTCAAATGAATAACGCAAAGATATTGACATCTTGGTATTCCGTAAAAAACAAATATTTGACTTTAACCTTTGCACAAAATATTAGTCTTTTTAGTTATAATGCTAATTTAAAGAGTTCTTGTATCGAGCCACATTATCAGTAAACACTGACAGTTCGCAGAATCTCAGTTGACGTTTTCCGTGCATGACGTACTTCCGTTTCGTAGAATCTCTGGGTATTTTTTGCGCTTTAAAAATTAATCAAAGCAGCCCAAAACCAACTAGTCAGCCCAGGCTTGATCTATTTTCTAGAAAAAATAAAAATAAAACAGAACTAATTTTTTTTAGAACAATGCCAATTATTTTTCAAAAAAACGATTTATCTACATTGGGTATATTTTACGAATTTATTTTGGCAAGATTGTACTTCTTAAAAACCTATCCTTAGCACGGGTTACTGCAACAAAAAGAATATAAGAATGTACTTACTTACTTGTCTACGTAATATTTCGAAAAGCATTATAAATTTTATTTTGGGACGCCTTTATGTATTTTAGGCCTCATCCAAGGCGCGCCACTTCTTTCCAAGCATTTCTAGACGTTCCTAGGGGTTTCTAGGCGAGGCCTATGTCCAGCAGTGGAGGAATACGGGCTCATTGCTTGATTGATTATGTATTTTGTTACAAATTCAATTAAATTAGATATTTAGAGTTAATTTATTTGGCTCTCAGTATATGTAGGTAGATTACCCGTATTTTTCCTCTTAATATAGAACGTGAATGCCACAATGCTATTGGGCGCATTGCTCCTAGCCGCCACCGCCGCCGCTGCGCCCAACAGCACCGGTGACGTCACCTATGACGTCACGCAGCAGGAGATTGCAGCTCTTGAGCAAGTGAAGGTAACAGATAAATTGTGAAGCGATTAGCGCTCGTTCAGAATTAAAGGGGCCATATATGCGCACCAATCGTATTTCTGACTTTTGCGATTGCAATTAGTATGGAATTTGGCAGTTACACGATTGCAATCTTTCGGGAAATGGTGTGCGTAATATAGGAGGCCGCCCCCACCCACTGCACTCGCCAGGCTTTGTCCAAAGACGCGGGTCACAACTTTGGCTGTGCTTTGGTGAGATTGGTCACTACATTGTTGAACGCCTACATTGGTACTACTTTACTTACTTTACTTTATACTTTATTGCACACATAAAATTACACGAATAAAACAAAACATTGTATATCTACTCCAAAATTCCAGGTACGGTGGGCGATGGAAATTAGCCAAATGTATGCCATTAATAACATTAGAAATGACAAGAACAAACATGCATCATGCAAAATCCACCACAAGTTTCGACAAAAATACAGAACAAATACAAAAATACCCTAACCGAACAAAACACTCCAGGTTTTGAATTCATCATCATCATCAGGCCTTTCCCCCCAAATGCCGTCTCTCACGGTCCCTTGCCATCCGCTCCGCACCCACGCACTTTCCGCCGACTCAACGATATCGTCCGACAATTGCTGGTCTGCGCACTGACCTTCATCTTGTTCTCGGTCGCCACTCTGTGATTGTCCTGGTCCACCTGCCGTCTTCCCGCCTCGCCAGGTGTCCCGCCCATGACCATTTCAGTCTCGAGTTTTTTTATTGCTTAGTAACTTTACTTCAGTCTTCCTACCCTATTTTAAAGTTTCCAGGTGAAATGTGTGTTTAAAATATTTTATACGAAATAAACTTTTGACTTAAAGGAGGCCCTATACCAGCAGCTGCAGGGCGCCATAGCAGAGACCGTGCAGTCCCTTAACCGCAGCGGTGACGCAGCAGCTCTGTCCGGCCTGATGCAGCTGCAGGACCGTCTGCAGAGCGCGGGCGCGCCGGCTCGGCGGAGGTTCAACCAGGCAGGCCCTCTTTCATCCCTTAATTCTTGATTAGCTCGGAGACGACAAGTAGCCGCGCAGTACAATACTGCGATGTACCATACATTCGCTAAATACAACATACGTCGCTCACACACAGCAGTATTAACATTAGTAGTTCAGTATGAATATGGTTCGTAAGTATGAACTTTCGCTGTAACGTACATCGCAGCATTGTAGGTACTTCACGGGTACCTAGTGGAGTCGAAATAATTCAAACGAATATGATCTTTTAATTCGAAGTAGGAATACCTATAAGTATATTTCTGCAATACCTAACTACTAGGTACCTATTGTAGAAGCATAATTTGGAGTCGGTGCCAAGTTACATGACCCGCGCATACATTTTGGGCACCGAGTCCAAGATATATTTCTACTATACCTTATGTACCAACTTCGAATTTAAAGGTCATAATTCGTTTAAAGTCGGTTCTTATTACAGCAATAGGTACCTCGGTTTATGCGACCTCACTTTGCGCGATTTCGTTATAATGCGGTTTTTAAAATTTGCGCTAATTGACCTCGCTTTACGCGAACGCATTGATTGGTTATTTAGCGCGTGTGGCACGATTGCATTCAAACAATTGATTGGTCATTGACGCGCGTGGCATGATCGCATTAGCCAGTAGTACCTCGTATTTTTGAAGATGTTTATATTTTATTGTTGTTTCTTATTTAAATTTCTGAAATTTATATTGCTTGTGCACTTGTGGATCAGCGAATCGAAACATAATAATTAGTTTACATACATTTATTATTCATAAAAATGTCTACGCCGGCTAGTAAAAAAGAACGTAAATATTCGTAGCAACCGATAGCGCGCCTTTGACCGATGAAGAATTAATGGCAATGCAAAATACTTAGCAAGCAAATAAACGAAGAAGAACCGTCAGAAGAAAGAAAGTTATCATCAAGTGTAATCCAGGAGGCACTTTCAAAAATATATTCTGGTCTAGAGATGTTGGAAAGTTAGGACAGTGATGTCAACCGTGTTTTATATCTGCGGCAATCCATAGAAAACGGTGTTACTTGCTACGAAAAAATTTTACTTGAGCGCAAGAAAAATTCTACTCTAAAAACGTTAGATGAGTAATTCTCGAAAAATTAAAATATATAGGTCGTTTTTTGTAAACTTATAGCAATAAAAGTAAATTTGTAATTTATTTTGCTTGTTATTTCATTGACCTCGTTATACGCGTATTTCGCTTAGCGCGAAATTGATCAGAACGCATCCTTCGCGTAAAGCGAGGAATACCTCGTAATAACTGTATTTATTAAAAAAAAAATCACGATTTTTGTGTATTTTATGATTTTTTAACGATTAGGTACTGATGAGAAGTTCTGGAGAAAATTATCTGAGCGAGAAACTTTTAGAGACAACTTAATCTGTAAAATTATAAATGGCCCGATATCGGACCACCTGCACCGTAACAATGGTTTTTAATTGTTCTTTACAAGGTCATAATCTAACAGGTTAAATAAAATGCCAAGAACGCGGTCTGCCAATTTTGACAATGTTTCCCGTGTAATTGAAGTAGGTAAACGTATCGCAACTACGTAGGTAAGCTATGATCTTCATCATAAATTAAGACCCCACCAAATTGAGTTTTCCAAAAGCAAATGCACGAATTACTATAAATAACACCCAAATCGTTTCAATTGTGCCTTTAAAATTTGAAGAGTTTCGTCGATTTCTCCAGGAACCCGATATCAGATCCTGACTTGATGACCATGGGACCACCTGGCAAGTCTACCCTAGCAAACAAACAAAAATTATCCAAATCGATCTAGGCGTACCTACATTAATATCCTCGATCCTTGAAAGGCGTACCTTAAACCTCCTGCCTTTTTGAAGTTGGTTAATAAAATAAGAACAAACCTACATACACGCCAAACGCCTGTATCCCAGAGGGGTAGGCAGAGACCAGGGACTGCCACTTGCCACAATCCTGACAGACCACTTTCGCTTCCTCAACATTCATTAGTCGTTGCATACACGCACGCCGGTTTCGGGTACTTTTTATCTTTACAACTTTTACGTTTTAAAATAAGAACTTTAGTTTTATTAAGAATTAAACAGATTAGAATAGTTTTTTAATGTTTCCTCTAATTTAGGAGAAACTGATTGGAGCCGGGTACCGCGCGGAAGACGAGCAAGACGAGCCGGCCGCACAAGACGGGCTAGCCGCCCCCGCCGCCCACCACGACCACCACTACCCCCGCTCCGATCATAAGGACCACCAGGCCCCCTTGTCCACCTCGCCAGCGCCGGTCTCCGAAACTGACTTAAGAAAGGCCCAGAGGATAAAGGACGCCAAATACTGGTAGGTACGAGTAGTATCACCACGAGATTCGACTTTTAACCGACTTCAAAAAGAGGAGGAGGCTCTCAATTTGTCGGGATCTTTTTTTTGTATGATTTTTTAAGCAAGACTCCGTGTGGCGCCGGATTAAGAATAGCGTCACTCCATTTCCTTCCGTGGATATCGTAGAAGGCGTCTAAGGAAATACATTATCAGGAGACGGGCAGCAGCGTCTTCCTGAGATTCCAACCGCATACTGCAATCGCCAACCCACCTGCTAAGCGTGGCGATTATGGCAAAACCCTTCATGGTTTGGGAAACCATGAGGGAGGCCTATGTCCTGCAGTGGGTGTCAAATGGCTGATGATGATGATGATGATGTGCAAGACTAAGGTCACCTCCAACGATAGGATAATGCCGAGGCCAGTCTCCGTCGGCGAGGTTGCCCTCGAAGCTGTCGGGGAATATGTCTACTTGGGAAAGACTATGCACCTGGACAGAGGCTACTTCAAAAGAGGCCGTGAGAAGCATCCAGTTGGATTGGGCTGCGTTCAGTAAACAGCGCTATATAGGTGCTCTCCTCGGCTATTCCTGAGAGCCCACAGACAAATCTTTAACTAGTTCGTCCTGCCGTTGCTGACTGTCATGATGGTAGGATTAGTTCACGAAGTCAATATCACTCAGCGTCTTATGGCTAGATATATCTAGTCTCATATAAGCGGGACAATGCCCCGAAGAACTATGGCAATTGACATGGCCTGTAAGATTAACAAGCTGAGATTGGAACTGCCAAACATCTCGCAACTGCCAAACAACTGTAAACCCGTGGGTTAAAAAGATTATCGAGTAAAGACCCCGAAGAGGCAAATGAAGCATAGAACGCCCACCAGCTTGCCGGTCTGAATATCTGCGCATTCTGGTAAAGGCTGGCGTAAATAGCCGAGGACAGAAAGAAGTGGCCTGCCTTCAGGAGGCCTGTGTCTAAAAATGGACGAATCGAATCGAATGGACGGACGACAGTGTGTATGTATATTGAGTTTCAATAATGTGCAGGTATGAATTCTTCAACCTGGGAGACCTGGCAAAGCTACAGTTGAATGAAGAGGGCTTCGTGGAGACGAAGATGAAGGGCAAGACAACGACGCCAAAGGGCCGGCAGGCGCTCAACAAGAAATACGTGCTGCAGAGACTCAGGGACTGGATCCTGATGAAGGTAAAGGGTTCCCTAAGATATTTCTATTTTAGAGCGCCTCTAAGACGTTTAAGTTCCCGATATTTTTTGGGTTATGAACCAGATGTTTCCTCGGCAAACTGTGTCATCTGTGTCATGCCTTCCTTCGAGACTCAGACCGACTGCCTCGTTGGTCTAGCCGTTAAGGCGCTTAGCTACCAAAACAGAGGTCGTGGGTTGGATTTCCACAGGGGGCCGCCGTACATTAGTACAAATGGCCTCAGTCTGGATGTATTTTCATGTTTGTGACGTCCTTGCCTGGTTACCATAGCACCGGGTATCCTAGTTCGGGACCAGGTCAAGTGATTGTATTGTGTGGAAGTTGTTATTATTATTATAATCTGTAGAATTCTAAAAGACCCGATCGGGCCACCTTACAATGGTTTTTAATTGTTCCTTTCAAGGTCATAATCTAACAGGTTGTCTGTGGGTTTTATCTAGTGTGCCTTTGAATAAATAAAGTTTTCCCATTAGCTCGCTCGTCCCACGAGTGAAGGCAAATTGCTGATAGCAACTGAACAGAAAAAAGGTTCCCTATTTTTAACCGACTTCAAAAAAGGAGGTTATCAATTCGACGCGTATTTATGCGCGTATTTATACGCGACATAAATACTATATTATAATATATATTTTTTTATTATTATTATTTGGCTATGTCCCTCCATAACTCCGTCAAATCTTAACCGATTTCGGCAATTCTTTTTTGTTCGAACAGATATAACGTCCCATTGGTCCCATTTTAATTTCCGACTTCAAATTATACTTCTACAATACCTACTTACATGTATATTATTCATACATGTTTATTATTATTATTATTTAAATTATTTCTATCTTTTTAGTGCTGCAGTGTTTCGAAGTCAGTTTTTATTTTTTATTTAAAATTTTTTTAATTGAAAATAATTCTCACCCCTGGTCAACAAAAATGTTTTAAGAATCTCTATTACATCAAAGTTCAACGTCAACAGCAGGTTTTAGATATTTTGGTTTGATAGTAACGAAACAGTTTTTAGGGTTCCGGAGTCAACAAGGAGCCCTTGTAGTTTCGCCATGCCCGTCCGTCTGTCTGTCTGTCCGCGGCTTAGCACAGAGACGATAAGTACTTGAGAGCTAAAATTTGGCATAGATAAACATATTTATTACGCCGACAAAACGGTAGAATAAAATCTTCATTTTTTTTACCTACACCTCAATTCGAGATGCAATTTCTTTTCTGTATCTTTGGATTAGTTGTTTAAAAATATTGTGGATGTAGGAAGACAATTTTTAGATTTAGGATACTTTTGGGAAATATCAAGCTTTAAAGCGCAATTTTTTGTCCGAGTAGGACGTTAGATTTCTAATAACAAGCAAAACATCGTAACTTTCGTGAAGCAGGGTTTTTGATAAGCACACCCTGTTAACATGGGTTTACAGATTTTTTCATTTCACTTTAAAAAAATATTTAAGTTGGAACTCTAGCCATCTCTTTCGGATCTGGTTGCAGCAAGAGGAGAAGCGGAAGATCCGCGAGTATAAGATGCAGCAGAGCGTCAAAAACGAGAATTGCCCGCGCTGGGGAAGCCACAAGAAGAACGTTTATCCGTGCTGCCGCAAGTGCTGCAAGTCTTCGTACCTGGGCTGCCTCTGACCGCCCTCGTCGGGGACAGTGCAGCGCTCCCGCCACCCTCGAGCCAGTCGTGCGGCTGACCGACCGTGCGGCCAACACCAGCCGTACGACTGACCGAGCGTGCCGCCAACACCAGCCGTGCGGCTGACCGAGCGTGCCGCCAACACCAGCCGTGCGGCTGACCGAGCGTGCCGCCAACACCAGCCGTGCGGCTGACCGAGCGTGCCGCCAACACCAGCCGTGCGGCTGACCGAGCGTGCCGCCAACACCAGCCGTGCGGCTGACCGAGCGTGCGGCCAACACCAGCCGTGCGGCTGACCGAGCGTGCCGCCAACACCAGCCGTGCGGCTGACCGAGCGTGCGGCCAACACCAGCCGTGCGGCTGACCGAGCGTGCCGCCAACACCAGCCGTGCGGCTGACCGAGCGTGCGGCCAACACCAGCCGTGCGGCTGACCGAGCGTGCCGCCAACACCAGCCGTGCGGCTGACCGAGCGTGCGGCCAACACCAGCCGTGCGGCTGACCGAGCGTGCCGCCAACACCAGCTGTACGACTGACCGAGCGTGCGGCGGACACCAGCCATGCGGCCCACCGTGCGGCCAAGACCAACCATACAGCCAACTGTGCGCCTAAACCATGCGGTTTATTCCCGTTGTCCACTAGTGGACACTAATCGAAAGTTGATATTAAGGCTACTGTATCATCTGGCATGCTGTCTCGCTCGCACACAGGGCTTGTAATACTTGCCCATTTTTACTATTCGAATAGGTAGTACTAAACCCAATAATTCAAAAAATATCGACGTTTTCGAATATTTACTATTTTATAAAGGAAATTCTCATTAATTCGTCAATGTGGAAACGATATCTTTTAATAAATAAGAACTTATAATTTTTTTTCAAAATCCTGAGGCGTGTTTCATAGAACAATTCGTCGTTTACTATTAAAATACAATGTACATTGCAAAGTCGATTAATCCACAGCTAAACTTTTAGACGCTGTTACGCAATGTACCACGAATTTTCATAATAAACTACGAATTGTAGTTTTATGAAACTCGGCCACGTCCTGCGCAATTCACTACCTATAGTGTTTAAGTTTTTTATTTAGAATTTAGGTATTGTTCATTACTCCCACACAAACATGTCACCAGTGGACAACGGGAATAAATCTACCATGTGCGAGCAAACCGTGCAACCAACCGTGCAACCAACCGTGCAAACAACCGTGCAACCAACCGTGCAACCAACCGTGCAACCAACCGTGCAACCAACCGTGCGGCCAACCGTGCGGCCAACCGTGCGGCCAACAACAATCGCGTACGGCCAACCGCAAGGTCGCGGGACTTCGCCTACTTCGGAGTACGGAGTACGTAGTATCTTAAATATGTATTGGTAACATTTATAATGTACAGTGCATTTTATGTCCAAAACTTCAGTTATTTTATTTTCAGTTGTTTGACCTATTCTTTTACAATCATTAAACATAATAATATGTAATAATATTGCAATATTATTGCAATGCGCAAGCGAGTGCGGTGCTATAGGGAAAAGCAGCCTTAAGGTGTTTTTAGAAATCTGGAAATGTATTAAAAAATATGAACTTAATTACACAAAAAATGCACTGCGTTTGAGTCCGAAATAAGGGATGTGAGAGTGACACTGTAATCAGTTGCTTTACGAACGCCTTTACAACTAAAATGTATATGGTTAATGTGCTGTCGATTGTACATATTGTAGTACAGTCGACATCAGGTTAACCTTTACATTTTTGTTGCAAAGTCGCTCTATAAAGCTACTGATTAGAGTGCACGTCGCATGTAAAGGTAAAAACAGTAGTGTAGTTGGTACCTATACAATATCAACACTCACTAGAGAGTCAAATATTAACTCATTTGCAAGTCCAACATGCACTTGACCAGTTACATCAGATTTTTGCTTTTGTTTCTACATTGATGTGTAGAAAATGCGTTTTGCAGAATCGGCAATGGAATTAAAACATATCAAAGGCGGTGGCTTGGCTTCTGTATTAACAAAAAACAGGAGGGCGCCGCGGCGGCTATGGCCGGCGGTGGATGAATGTGTACCGGTTCATCCACATCTCCTGCAATTTCTTTTAGTCGTCTTCTCCAAGCTGCTTCATCTGCAATGTGCAACGATCTATACCTACGTACAGCTTGTACTCTACTCATTTACGATACGGACGATTTTGCAACGAAAATGTAACTGCATGCTCCAGGTACGCAATGTTATTGCCCTTCGACCGGTTCTCGTACCCAACTTCGAATGACGATAGCTCGATGCTTGATGCCTCGATGGTACGTTTTGTCGGTGGGTCATTATCTATGTCATTACATGTTATATATTTAGAAATTATTTTGACTAAAGAAAAAGAGTAAAGTTGGTTACGTCAATCATATGAGAAAGAAGGTTTTTTTTTATTTTTATTGTTAATTTCCTGTTTCACTTGTATAATAGTTAATAAATATTGTTGATTACAATTGTAGTCCACTAGTATTATTACTCCTTCATTTAGAGCATAATTCAAATTTGCTTTGGTTTTGATGATCTTTCGAGGCAACAAACCATCGATGAAGTGTACCGTCGAGGCAAAGACCCGTCGAGGTAGAAACCCTTCGAAGTGTTTATCTTTCGAGGTAATGACCCACCGACAAAAAGTACTTACCATCGAGGTAAGGAAATCGCGGTATCAAGCATCGAGCTATCGTCATTCAAAGTTGGGTACGAGATCCTCCGACCGAGCTGCATTGAACATCCAAGCAGGTACGTTTTAAAACACAAATAAAATCTTGGGGCGTGGTTTCATTCAATTCGGCAGTGACGGTAGTTTAACTTCATAGCAGCACTGTGGGTTCTGTGAGTATACCCAAGTAGGTAGATATTGTAGTTATAATAGTATAGAGGTAGATAGGTACCGAAAAAATACCGATGACGAGGCGATGACACTCATTAGAACGTAACTATTTTGACATAATTTTAATTACCTTATAACCTGTGTCAGCAATTATTATTGTAAATACTTTATTTCACTCTACGTAGTTTTTATTTTAATGCCTACAGTTTATTTTCAAAATTGAATAAGGTTAAACGAGGGTTCCATACAAATTTGTAGGTAGCTACTTTCATACAGTGATAGCTAAAAACATACTTATATGTCAAACTAGCGTTAAAAATGATCCCACGTTCAATTGTGTCAAGGGGCGGGCGGGGCTTGTCAATTGTGTTACCAGTCGGAGTGAGTTCAGGTTCAGTAGGTATTAGGTACCCGGAAAAAATTCTAAGCACCTGCCGCCAGACCGCTATCTTGCGAGGTACCGTCGTCTCCTGTAACTTCGCCTTTTGTACCTAACTTCGCCCAAAAAAATTAAATGGGAATAATATTTTTATTATAATGGCAATACTGCTGCCTCCTCATTGGTTGGTTCAATAATTTGTCTATGGTCCTATTGCGCCTCCATTGGTCAAAATCGGAACGGCCATTTTGTCAATATGAAGGAAAAATTCATTGAAAGCGTGTGCGTTTTTTTTGCGACTGCCAGCAAAGCGATCAATATTGAAAAGCACACTAAAGGTAAGATCTAGATACTTTTACAGTAGTTAACTTATGTATTAGGCTTTCTGTTGCGCAAATATTTGTGGGCTAGGTCTCAGTTGAAAAAAAATATCTAGTAAATATTGTTACCGAGGGTGCTTTCGACTATAACCTGCCAAACTTCGCCTACCTGCAGGGTTGTCACTTTTATGATTTTTTTTTCTCACAGAAAATGGTGACTTTTTGTTATTATATATTATCTATGTAAGAGTAATGGAGGTGTGTCAAAGATATATGACAGTATATATAGTCTATTTCTAGTAATTTTAGTGTCTTGTCTATGTTAGTAAAATAGGTATTAAAAAGTCTAACATTTCTTAAAAAGTACCTGATTGTTCGACAATTGTTGTACAAAGTACAGTAAAAACTGTAAAAAAGTGTGTTTATTAATAAATATAATTCATGTTTTTACATTCGGTTTTAAATTTCCTATAGATACACCAAAAAAAAAAATATTTAGTGATAAAATATATCATAGTGACACAATTTTTTTTATTTTTAAAAATGACAACCCTAAAGTTTGTTCCTACTTTCGAAAAAAGCCTTCCTAACTTCGCCTACCTCCAATAAAAAAAATAAAAGATAGGTTTATAGTAGTTCCATTATTATATAATGGTTCTAAATGTTTTTCAATGCAATTGGAAATTTTTCTTTGACATTAAATGTATTTTTATAGAAAATACGCGAAGCAGGCGAAGTTAAGATTTGCTCCCAAACTTCGCCGTCCTTTTTCAAATGCAGATTACAAGCTGATTGGCTAATATCGGTGGCTTAACACACGCACACTAGAAAAGCGCTCATATTTACACAACGTGGTAGAAGAACGATAGCAACGGACTATCTTAGTTTGGCGGGAAATTTAAAAAATATGAAAATTCGAGCCAAAAATAGGCGAAGTTACAGGAGTTAACGGTACCTAGTGTTTCCGAGCTTTTCCCGGACTTCAGACAATTTTTTTATCAAAAAAAAAATTTTTTAATTAAATGATGCAACAAATTAGTCTTTGAAGTTCAGAAAAACCTCGGAAAAACTCGGAAAAAACTCGATTCCTGAACTATTTATAATATGTAAGTACCTACCTACAATTTTTTACGGAACCCTCGGTGCGCAAGTCCGACTCGCACTTGGCCGGTTTTTTTTTTTTTTTTAAAAGGTCAGCCTTAGAAGTGTTTGGTACCACTCACCTAGAGCGGAAGGCCATTGGAGGGCCTCCTGGATACATGTTGCCGTCTGGGTACATATTTCTCAGGAACGTATTTCCACTCGGGTACATATTGCCACCCGGGTACATGTTGCCGCCCAAATACAGGGGGCTCTGTCCCAGTGAGAGCTGCGCCAGTAGCTGCTGCAACTGCTGAGCCGGCGGGGGCATCGCGGGCAGTGCCGCGGTGTTCCTCGGGGGCGCCGGTGGGACCATCGGCGGGGGAGCCAGTGAATGCGCCACGGTGTTCACACGTGCCGGCGGCGGTCTAGCATGAGGCGCTTGGGGTAGGTGGTCACCGGCGCGGCGGGCGCGGGCGGACGCCGCGCGGGGCGAGTGCGGGCGCCGCGGGCCAGGGCGCCACGCGTCATTGATCACGCCGTGAGGCACGTCCAAGCTGCCGAGCAGCAGACGCCGTCGCAGCGCCGCGACGATGAACCTCGACATGTCGCCGCGCGTCTGCAGCTCTGTGGCGCCCGGGGGAACATTCTTATTTATTTATTAGGTACAATTTATTGACACAACAAACAGGCATTAACCACAGGCAAAAAAACCGGCAAGTGCGTGTCGGGCCACGCTGAGTGTAGGGTTCCGTAGATACAGGGGTATTATTGGGAGGATTTATCTGATTTATACAGAATTAACAACTTCATCAACGTTATTTTCAATGGCTTTGTAGGAAGTTTACCTTCTAAAAGTCGCCTATTACTCGTTAACTTGTAAAGCCTACTTAGCCGTGATAGTTTTCCTTTTAAGTTTATTATATGTGCTACTACCCTGAATTTTTTCACGTTTCTATTTAATCAACCGTTTAGCCAGAAAAGGGACAGACCCCCCCCCGGTCATCCTACTAGGACAAAAATTTGCGCTTTAACTTAATATTTCGCAAACGGAATCCTGAATCAAAAAATGATCTTCTTTCGGTCGACCCACAATATTTTTAAACGACCAATCCAACGATTTGATCGATTTTCATCGATGCTTGCACTTGCCCATTACTTCAGTTGGGAGAGCGCTGGCACAGTTAGCCAGAGGTCGCGGGTTTAAGTCCCGGCAAGGGTGGAATTTTTAGCCTCTAAATAGGTTTTTAAAAATACTTCTATGTTATTTTTATTCTTACATCGGATATAATGTGTGGTTGGCCCAAAAGTAGGTAAAGGAAGCCTATGACCCTCTAATGATCCAGTGCGGTGATGAGGAGCGCCAGCGTGGATTCGAGCTTACCGAGGCCAAAGCCGAAGCCGAGGCCGAGAGCGAGACACAACGCCAGGCAGGCGCACGACATGGCGGGGCGGAGAGGACGAGGCCGGGGCGGGGCCGGGCGAGTGCGCATGAAGCCCTCGGCTGTCGGCCGAGCGCGAACTTCTACTGTGTCGTGTGGCTGTTCCGTTATTCTTAATAGGTAAATCATCATCATCATCATCAGCCACCCGACGCCCACAGCAGGACACATGCCTCCCTCATGGTTTTCATAACCGTGAGGGGTTTTGCCATAATCGCCCCGCTTGGCAGGCGGGTTGGCGATCGCAGTATGCGGTTGGAATCTCAGGAAGGCGCTGCTGCCCGTCTCCTGGTAATTTATTTCCTTAGTCGCCTTCTATGACATCCACGGAAGGAAATGGAGTGACGCTATTCTTAATCCGGCGCCACTCGGAACGGGTACCTTAAGTGTTATTCGGCTTCGATCTTTTTTGAAAAATCGGAAGAGAGAGACAGTTTGTTTAGTGGCATTTTCAATTCGGAATCTAGCGGTATATCGTTGAAAATATTTCAGAAGCCGATGATATGTCGTGTTCTGAAGTTTCTGAATTAAAGTTCATTTAAATAATTTGTAGTTTCTAAGTTAGAAGTTTCACTAAGCAAACGATCGAAAAATAATAATACTTACTTAATCTGTAGATTTATTATGGCAAAACCCCTTATGGTTATAAAAACCACGAAGGAGGCCTGCAGTGGGCGTCAAATGGCTGATGATGATAAATCTGTAGAATTGTAAAGGACCCGATCGGACCACCATAACAATGGTTTTTAATTGTTCTTTTCAAGGTCATAATCTAACAGGTACTAGGTACCACCTACTTACGCAGGTACGAAAAGTTTTTTTAAGTTTACCTACATATTGGTAGTCTGCTTACCTACTTTATAAACTGAATACAAAGTTATGCCATCAGTAAATGGGCAATAAAGTTACACTAAAGTAGGCAACCACTATATCTGTGTAGGCAGCCTACCACCTATTTAAAATGGTAGCGTTCGGTTTCCGTGCCCTTATCGTGCCGGCTTGTCATAGGCCTCCCATATCATTTTGCCCGTATAATAATGTTGTAATAAAACGTGATTTTATAACTGGGTTTGCAAAATATTTGCTCAATCCATTTACCGAGGTGGCATTTTATCCTACCAAAAGCACTTTCTTTTTTTATGATATACCTATACCTACAACATGCATGCTTGCGAGTAGGTTTACAAAATATGAAGCCGATGTACCTTCAATGTTTTTACCCACCACATTGAGTTTCTTCAAGTCTCATGCCAAGCCAAGGCATGGTGATAGAGACGAAGCTGAATCCGAATTGCTTAGGGCCAGTTTCTAAATTGACAATTTCAACAAGACTTAAATAGTTAACTGTAGTGCTGTTTCTTCGAATTTCTCAGAAAAGAGTGTAACAGAACGTTACTTAAGAATTTACTTAATAAATTTCTCAATTCAGAAACCGGCCCTTAGTTGGTTAGAGCGCTGGCACGGTACCTATCACACGCTAGCTACACAGTACCACGGTCTCGGTTCTATCGAGACCGTGATAGGTACTGAAAAAAAACCAACCCGCTTCTCTAGCATATGTAGGTAGAAAAAAAAACTAACCCGCTTCTCTAGCATACCTACATATTATGCTAGAGAAGCGGGTTAGTTTTTTTTCTACCTTTATGAGGTTAGTTTAGAAATGAAACCGAATAACGAGTTAGCCAGATTTAGAAGGGCGCCAAAGTTAGTGGGGCACCAAAGTTAGATAGCGCCAGAAAATTGGTATTCGATAGAAAGTAAATGTATCTATAGATGGTGCCCGTCTCATCTGGGCCTATCCCATAAATTCGGCTCTGAGGCCTAATTATGCGCGCACCAAATCGATAGTAGTACCAATTAGTACTTAATTTGTATTGAATTTAACAGTTACACGATTGGAATCGTTCAGTATTTGGTACAGGGGCTGGTCAGTGAAATGAAAGCCACGAGGCGAGCATAGCGTTTATTGCCGCGTCAGCGGAAGGTGCGGCGCGTGCGTTTCGGCGGCGGGCGCGCGGGTGAAGGCGGGGGCGGGGGCAGGGGCGGGGGCGGGGGCGGGAGCGGCGGGTCGTAATCGTAGTTGTCCCGCATGAGCCGCCGCCGCAGCGCCAGCAGCACGGCCTGCGTCTGCTCCGCGCGCGCCTCCGCTGTGGGCCGCCACCCACGCACCCCATGAGTTCCATGAAGGATAACTCGTGCGGTCGAAAGCGCGCCAACCTTTACGCTTTCATCGCAAAGTCGCCCGTAACGTAACTGAGTAGAGTGCACGCGTGTAACGGTTGATGTGCTGTCGACACTACGTCAAAGCCCTGGCTACACGGAAGGCGCGGAAAAGACGCGACGCGCGTTGTATACAGTTCGCGCCCTCGCCCCGTCTCTTCTGTGTGGGCTTCGTCCCGTCCACAGATATAGATAGACATAGATGTCTATCTATATCTGTGGTCCCGTCCCTTCAGTACACTTAGGTAGTATCATTGAATGCAGCATGAAAGTGAATTAGAAAGACGGCGCGTCTTTTCCACGCCGTCATCTCACGTCCTTTCTGTGAGGGCAATGCCTAAATCACTTATAAGTATATCTATGTAATTCCATTTTTCATGCACAGTAAAGTGTTCTCTAGCTATCTGTTAGCAGTTGTCTGTTCACTTTGGCCAACTAAGAGCGACATTTAGCTAAAAAATTCAGGATTAGAGTGACAGTGACAGTTAAAGATAAATAATACTAAATAATCCAAGATCGGTATTGTTGATAACGTCTCACGAAGTCACGAGGCGATTCTCATACAAACGTAACGCAGCGGTTAAGGCGCGATATCCGACTCACCCGAGTGCACGAGCGCGGCGAGCTCGGCCTCCGGGAGCTCGTCACTCTGCGCCACCTGCTGGAACGCACGCTCCATCTTTATTACCTTCCCAAAAAGCGAAATTTTCAGCGAGCTCCTCTCGGTGATTGGCTAATCCTTTCACTATGATTGCGAACCTCTTTTGCCATCGATACCTACGTTGAAGAAGTGTCAGAACTTGTAGCCTCTTGCAGGTACCTACTAGATAACAACTTCGCAAACGTTACTGTTCCGAGCAGTTTGGTGTCATAAGATTACACGTGTTGGCTTTACTACGTGCAATGGCCGTACTACGTGCGGTAATCTCAGATCTATTCAGGATTCTCAGAGCTCTGGTACATTTTCCTAGAATTAGAACCTCCTCTCGAGACAGAACCAAACTTACCTCGAGAGCCCTTACCTACTACAATAGGTACTGTCAATAGACAAGCTTATTAAAATTAAACAATTTCAAACAACTTATATCAAAAACAACTGTCACGATATTGATAGCGATGGGAAACGGTGCGCCAGTAAGGGGGCGTCCATTAATTACATGAGGCGATTTTTCGAGCCTCCCTCTCACCTTAATGAGATATCGTGAGATTTGACTCAACCCCCTCCCCTAATCTCGTGTGAGATTTTATTAAATGCGTATTTGTAGTGTCAATTTGGCTGGCTCACCTGGCTGGTCCTTTGTGGCGGTCGTATAACCGGGATGAATATTATTTTAACTGTCGCAATTTTGCACTACGAGAAAAAATACGTGATATTTGCCGAGACCCCCCGTCCTCTAAGCGCCTGACGTAATTAATGGACGCCCCTAGGGAGCTCGTGACGTAGGTATGTACCGCGGCGCGTGCGGCCAGCAGCGCGACGAGCGCGACGAGCGCGGCGAGAGCGGGCAGCCTCCGCAGCCGCAGCGCGCGCGACATGCGGCAGCAGCTCGCTAGATCACGCTCACAGACGCGGAGCGCCTACTTCTACATACACAGTGATAGTTAAAAACAGTGGTTTTTTATTCGTAGTAGGTACTTACACACATCTGCAGCTATACTATAAGCTAGCATTCCGTCAAAGGCCAAAAAAAATCTTAACAGCTTTACCCAACCGTGAACGCTACCACCGATGCATGTAGGTGCCCACTAGGTATTAATTAATTGACCCGCCCACTGTCTTGCTTTGCTTGGTGCCAAAGAAGAAATCACTGGTATGATATGCTGAGTTGGAGCCCCTTTTTTTGTTTTCACGGAGGCACCTGAGGCGTTTGGGGTCCAAGGTGGCTGGGTGCCATACATTACTATATGGTACTCGGCTGCCTTTGACTCTACCTATATGCCTCACATGTTCTCTTCACGATTGTTTTATCTCTGTTTTGTTGACGTTCGTGTCTTTTGTTTGTGTACCTTTATCTTTACTTCGTGTTTCTGTAACAATTTAAATAAATATCCTCTTTCTTTCTTTCTTTCTTTCTTTTAATGTTAGTTGTTCCTTTATTTTTATGTTAAGTATTACTGCCCACCTCTATTATAACATTAAATTATACTTAAAAATCAATGATTATATTTAGTGTAACTGCACAATTGGCATCGTTGTTAGGTACTTAGTTAGGTAGGTACTCTAGATAGTGAAAAATATTTATGGGTTCAGTTTCAATATTGTTCTAGAAGTAAATTTGTTTCCTGCTTTTTTTTCCAATAAATAAAATAAAATAGACGTCCGCTGAACACTTAAGCTAAATGATTCTTCTTAGTAGTTCATAGTTCACTGTCGTTCAGCAGCTCTTGTTTTGTTCCAGCTCTCGTATCTTTCGACTCGCGTTAGTTAATGAAGTACATAATGTACGAACTATTAAGGAGGAGGAGGGAGTATAAAAAGATATGTAGTAAATGGATGAATGAGTTGTTTTACGAAGTGAAGTCCTTCATCCGAAGCTTTCTTTCGCGAACTACACACGTCTACTATGCAGGGTTACTTTTAAGTTATTGGGACGTAGCTATTGATGTACCATTTATTTTTATCTAGATACAATGAAGTGTTCTCTATCTATCTATCTGCCGTGCCCGGCAATACTGCCTATATTCCCGGGTACGAATTTAACAGGTAGATCCACTCTGGATGCCCGTGGCATCAAAATTTGGTTGGAGTGACATAGTTTTTATACACCGGTCTTAGAAAAACGCAGAAAGCCATTAAACATGAAAAATATGTTGTACATCAAATCTCAATTACAGTGATAAAAACGGTAATTCACACAAATATTAAACATGGTGTGATTATAGTGCAATTTCTATATAATTATAAAAATAAATAATAAAAACCGTGTGAGTCGAACTCCCGTAGACCAGGTAAGGGTAAACCTGAGGGGTAAACCGACCACCTCTCGTGGACATCAATGTTTTCAGGTTTCCAACAAGCCGCAGTGCAAAGTGCAAATATTAAATTAATTCTTTCCCTGCTATGTTTTCTACATAATAAAAGATGCAGTGTGACCCGATCTTAACGCGGTTTATTGTGCTAAGTGCAAAAAATAATTGCATATTGACCTTGCTGCTATCGATATGAAACACACTCAACAGTAAACTTAGCCACGAACACCACGAACACAGCACGTAACTGTTTCGGATGTATTTTACGATGTTAGGTACCTACACCGTACCCTTTGGGTTACTAAGACTCCGCTGTCCGTCCGTCCGTCCGCCTGTCACCAGTAGGGTTGCCAACCCTACTATATAATATAGTATATTAGGGGTTCAAATACTATATTTCTAAAAAAATATATAGTATGCGAAACTACTATATTTTGCGTAAAGCGGAACCCAGCTTTAATCTTTTTCTAAAGCTCGCTCTTCAAGTCTAAGTCCGCTATTTTTTACTATATTTTTACCATTATTTTGCTATCTACTATATTTTTACAGGTAATAGCCTCGAAAATACTTTATTTGTTAGAAAAAAAGTTGGCAACCCTAGTAACTAGGGTGCACGATAAGTCTGCGCGTGGGCAAAAACTGTCTATAGTTCGTGTGCAATAAATAAAGTTTAATTATTAAAGTTTAAAGTTTAAATATCTAACTTCGTAGAGAGCAGGGTTATAGAGCTTCTTTGATTATAATTACAGTCTTATCGTCCGCCGTGTTATCAAGAACCGTGATAGTTAGACAGTTGAAATTTTCAATGTAGTGTTTCAAACCATGTATTGAAGTCATGGTTTGGCGCTGGTGCTGGCGCTGGCGTTTCGGCTGGCGGCGATGACGGTCTCCTCCATGGCGGTGATATGCGGCACCACGAGGCCGCACTGCCGGCACACGCTGCGGCACGTGTCGCGAAGCGTCACGTACCTGCGGGAACGCGTCACACCACATCTTTATAATGCGGGCTGATATAATGCACGAGCGATCGAAACTTAGAATACATTCCAAGTCACGCCCTCATACCAACAGTTCACAGTAATGTTGGGGAATTTGATAAATAAATTAAATTCGATGTACATTGCAAAGTCGATTAACCGAAAGACTAACAAAAATACTGCTACGAAATACACCTCGAATTTTCACAATAAACCACAAGTTGTAGTTTTATGAAACTCGGCCCGATGCTAATATTATATTTGTCCACTGTTGGTAGGTAGGTACCTGTAACTTCGCTGACGACTTCTTTACCGTCGTCGGCTATCCTTATCTAGCCACCCCCGGCAAATCCGGCAATCTGTATCAAATTGTCGGACCAGCGCGATGGCCGACTTATTCAAAAGTTCGACGTCCTTCAAAACAGCAGTCCACCAAGGCTCGCCCAGTCCTCAAGTAAATCGTTACCTACATGTGACCTCCGGGTGGTTCCAAACGAGTCGGTTTACGAGGAAGACACACCAAGCGATTCGTCGTGATCCAGCATAATCACAGCATCATGCACGATTAAGTCACACATAACATACAAGCACCTCGTCTCCCCTTACCGTCGGGTAAGAAAGAGGCAGTGTGAGCCTGTGTAATGCCAAAAAGAGTTACCGCATCTGGTAATCGTCGAACGTGAGGCCGGTGGGCAGCGGAGGTGTAGTGGCGTTGAACGGGGCATAAGGCCGCTCCGTCTCCGAGTCCGCTGGCGCCGGGTCCAGCTCCGAGTCGTATTCCTGGCGAGTGCGCCCCGTGCGGGATTACTAGTAGGCCCCCAGTGTGGGTTTTTACCAGCGTCAGTCAGTAATGAAAGTCACAAAGAGAACAGGTAGTGTTAAATCGTATAAAAAAACCGGTCAAGTGCGAGTTGAATTCGCGTGGAGAGGGTTCCGTACAATGCCAAAGTCAAATGTTTTTATTCAATTTTATTGCGTTATCACATTTAAAATCCAGTAAAACGCGAGTTAACTACTACTAGCGCTATCTAGTGGTGCTTTAGGGAACTATTTTCCGTAAGTGAACCTATTATATTGAATTTACCACTTTCTTTTCAATTTATAGAATTCTTATAGGTTTTCCTGTAACCTACAAGCAATGAACTATATTTTGTATTTTTTTTTTAAATTATAGGCTCAGTAGTTTCGGACATCAGGGGACGGGGAATGGTGAATTTTCATCTTCTTTCATGAATAAAATCAGAACTATTTACAAAAATTTGATATATGACACAGTAAGGTTTGCAAAACTTTTTTTTTTATTTCCAACTTGTCCCCCGAAAATGACCCTTATTTTAAAAAAAAATATTTAAGTATTTACTTTGCACATATTATGTGTTTGGGTGATAGGATTATACCATCCCACCAAATTTCACCTGATTTGGTAGACTCAGAACAAATTGGCAGTAGATTCGGAGCAAATTGGCTGTGACAGACGGACGGACAGACAGACAGACGCACGAGTGATCCTATAAGGGTTCCGTTTTTTATACGGTGTACGGAACCCTAAAAGCTGCTTTACATATTTGCTAGAGCAAATATAAGATGTAATATGAAACAACTTGGGTATATATTTTTTTCAATATAATTTCGGAGTTCGTTTTTTGGGCAGGACTGCAAGAAAAAGTTAAACACCAGGGCCAGTCTTGAGTCAGGGTCAGCAGGTGGGTCAATGTTTTACCCTGGAGGGTCAATGTGGCCGGGGTCAGAAGGGTCGTCTTATTGGACTATCATTCCCAAAAAAACCTAAACCCTTTCTATTCCAGCATTAGATGCTAATGCGGCTCGTTATTATTCCTCTCCATTGCACGACTCTTGATCTATTCTACCTACCTATAAAATATGTATTGTAATATGTAATATATTTTTTTAGTGCGATCAAAATAATTATGTATACATGTACGGATTGTTTTTATGTACTGTTACAATAATTATGTTAGTACCTACTGAGTGTTTGTTTCAATTGATGTTCCGTGAGTCACCGGCCGGGCCTCTGCTGAAAATCAGTGTTGTGGGTTATTTATAACCTGCGACAAATGCTGAGCTTGAGGCCTTTTTAGCGCTGGGTAGACATACCATAACCATGCATAAATATACCTAAGTATGTTTACCATAGAATAGAAGGTATCTTTAAGTTAAGTGTGTTAAGTATGTCTATGTGGCGTTTGTGTTCTTTTCTTTTCTTAAGTATATATCTTAAGTTAAGATAACAGGAAACTAATTTCAGGAAAGATTCACGGCATTTTTTTTTATAAAAAAAAGATTCCGTAAAACAATCCTCAGAGGCAGTTTAAATAGTCTGAGGTAAAAGTAAAGACGTAACCACATTTTATTTTAAATATCTAACATTAGACACAGAAAACTGTTTCTTCAACATCGATAAATTAAACACATCCAATAAACAAGTTTAAAATTATCAATTCAATTGTTTTACACAAATTGACAGGTTTATTCAAGAAATCTAAAAAAAATGGACAATGTTGAACTCTTGATTTTCGGAAGTGGCTTAAATTGGGTACATATCGATAGGTACTAAAGAAACGGTTTTCTGGTTTTGCGGTATTTCAATAACACTTTGTAGCAGAAGTGCATCGTTTCGTCTGTGGTTTCGTTTTACTACAGGAAAGTTTGATGTTTGTGTAAAGCGTCTTGTGTTAGACTACGAGTATGAGTGGTTTATTTAAATTAACAACATGAGGGTTGGGGTTGCGTCATTTATTGAGGTCCTTCATTAATTTACGTGGCGACGTCCCATCCAGACTACACTTGTTAGAACGCACTAGTCTTCTCTAGTATAGGACCGAATGTAAATTTGGCGGCGTGTAGGTACCAATTTAATAAGAAAGAGGCAAATGTCTGAACTACAGGTCCATATCTAAACAGGCAAGGTTCGCCGTCTCGGCCGCCGCTATTGGTCCGCGTCGAAGAGGCGCGGGTCCCGCAGATCCACGAACCGGACGCGTTTGCCGTCCACCTGCCACTTGCACTGCACGCACAGCCGTTGGCAGGTGCTGCGCATGGCGGCGCCCGTCAGGTTGAGCGCGGGCGGCGGCGGCGCCGTCTCCGACGAGGACGACTGCACGCGCCGCGCCCGCGCGCCCAGCCGCCGCCGCAGGGCGCCGAGCTGCCGCGCCAGCCGCCGCGCCGACTGCTGTCGGATATTGCGTCACACACAACAGAAAGGGAGGACCCGAGATCGGCTTTGTGCGGTGTATAACAATGATGAACATGTGTACATGCCATACCGGCCCGTTCTAATGCTGTTGGATAGTTCAGAAAGTCCTGTCCTGGATAGTTCTTCAAAGATGACCCGGGGTCGACCTCTCGGCTGTGTGAAAGTGACGTATTAGTTTCTATTTCAGGGAGGCAGCGAGCGCGTGCGTGTAAGTAAATCAAATTCAACCGCTTTAAAGTCTCACTAGTGGCTTGGCTCTTCATGAGATTTATTTATAACTTTATAACAGTAAGTGTCATAATTGGCAACTTACTTTACGTGAATTGCTTTCTGTGTGATTTTGTTTCTTTTGTAGCACACCCATAGCCTACATCCAAAATTCTATTGGTTTTGGAATTGTCTAACCATATAAGGGATATTTCTGTACTCCTATATGGGAGTTGGCGAGTAAATATTACAGATTTCTTAATTGGAGTTCGGTGACAATCGGTGGGGATCAACTAGTCAGCGGTGGTTCAGTCAGTGAAGGTCGGGGGAAGTCAGCGAATTAATGGCGTCAACGAGGCAGCGGGGAGGTCAGAGTGCCACCGCGGTTGAGCGAGTCAGCGGGAGTCAGCGAGTGAGCGAGTCGGCGAACCAGAAGGGAGGCACTTACCGGCAGCGCGTTGTCGTAGTCGAACACCCAGCGGCCGTCCTCATCGTAACGCATCGGCTCTTTGGTCTGCAACACACACGCGCACACGCGCCGCGTCACTGTGTGTGCACTGCGCATAGCACACGCACACATACATGTATACACGAAGCTAGTCGCTTTGTTTACGCTATTGTGAGCTTATTATTTAAATTTATTTTTGTGGATCTCACTTTGTAGAGTACATCGACCTTAACACTTACAGCTCACCTCAGTTAGACTCAATACCATAAGAAAAGTGCCTTGTTTTACACGCCTAATAAACAAAATAAAATATCCAAAATGGTTAAATTGTTCACCATCTCTCATTCACAAACCCTACAAATTCAAGATATTGAAAAGCATGGCCGCTGCTCGCGCCGCAACACTATTACAGCTCTCTGTCAAGCTCGCGAGTCAGGTACAAGGTTCATGTTACGGTGACAAATCAGATTTATTAGCCGTTGCAGTAGGTATACTCGGCTTTACATCGAAACGCGAGATCGACGCAGCCGTCAAAGAACATACATACTGTCTGTAGGAAGGTATTTCTTTAGGGCTGCTGATTACGTCTGGCATCCGTCTCGCTCGCACATCCAACATTTCTATGTCTGTGCATTGCAGTGATAGTTAAAAACAAAGATGTCTAACTAGCGCTAAAAATGACTCCAGTCTTAGATTAACCGTAACGTAATACTTCTATGGACTCCAGTGTTATCAATCATAGCGAGTTCAAAACTACCCGACAAAATATCTATTCACCTGCCACCTCAGATTAATGAATAGCATAGATAAAACCTTGTTGGTTTCGACTGATACAACCCAAAGTCATTTCGCGACTTCTGACTCCTTCTGTAACCGATCAAATTAAGGTGACAGTTTTACTTATTACAGTAACAGCATTTGGGATATACTTTTTAATTCAGTCGACTTTCAATAGTTTCATTGAGCGAAAAATAATGTTTTTTATACTTTAAGTACTGATGGATGACATAGACATAAATAAGTGGACTATGTCTTGAATTTCGCGAGTTGGACATTAAAGTCCAAGATATTAAAAAACTGGCCCCTTATTATGAAAAATGTGACATTATCGGAAGTAGCGAGATGGTCGCAAATCCGTATCTCAAGATATCACACTACGTCATTGGGCTAACAAAGAGCCATGCATTTCTAGCAATTATTACTCAGCGGCAAGAAATTTCGAAAATATTCAAAAAAAGAAACGTATTTGTCGCTAGTTCGAGTGAATTGCCGGGCTCAAGCGCGACGTTGACAACCCTTCCGAACATATCGCTGCCACTATTGTTATTACTAATTTAATTATGTCTTATTAGGTAGTATTATCACGTAATGTCTATCAAAGGGCGCTCTGATTTAGGGCTAGAACCACCACTGCATGCTCTCTATATACACTGGCCTGCAAAACTAAGTATCACACTTTTAAAATTGCAATAACTTTTTATGTAGGTACACAAGATATAATTTAGAAATAAAAAGGACTGGAAAAAACGTTCTATTTTGCAGTATAGTTTAAAAGAAAGCTGATATAATTAGTTGATAAATGTTTTTTTATTTTAAATCTTTAACTTCTATAGTTTAGAAAAAAATATAAAATGAAAAGTGTGATACTTACTTTTGCAGGTCAGTATAGTTCGTCAATTACAACGAATCCAATCTGGCTACAAAATAGAAAAACTTGAATTTCCCGTCACACTAGTGAGTGACAGCGCCATAAACTTACTTGACTGCTTTACTTTTTGAATAAAACCAACCATCGGTTACGCTGTTACTTACTATCGCCCAATCAACAATCACGTCACGCATGGCGCACAGAATGAACCAATCACAGTGTGATTTACTCTGCAGCGCTCTACACTAAATTTTTTAATTATGATTTTTTTTTTATTTTGATCGGGGCCGTTTTAGTATGAATTTTGTAGGGATAAATACTTCTTTTGTTTTTTTATTCGTATGTGCATTGGGCAAAATTGAGTGCCACTGGCTGTATGAAATCATCACCATAAATCCAACAAAAATTTATAAAATTCCCGATATAGATATTTTGCAAGAAAGACTCATTGTTGGTTCAGAAAAGAAATCATATGATTTTTCGTTTCATTTCAAGCGAAAAAAGTGGAACGAACGTCCGATTTCGCCTCGACGGCGGTGTTCACACGACTGCACCTGCTCCGAGTCGTCCTCGCCTTGCGGCCGCGCGCCGCGCCAGCCCGGTGACGTCAGCAGCAATGATGTCAGCAGCGACGTCAGCAGTGACGCCAGCAGTGACGTAGGCGGCCGCGTCATCGAGCGCTGTCCTCGGGCGCGGAGGTTGTTTCACTAGCGAGCGAGTTTCACTATAGCAAAGTTGGAATAAGGACGCAACAATAAAACACTGTATTATTTATAAAAACACGACTCCTTAGAACACTCCACATACGCCGTATATTCTATTTACTTTTTTTTATTTTTACCTTTTAAGGTAGTGTTTATAATGCTTTACAGGACTGTTCTTAATGCTTTTACGGAATGTTTTAAGGTAATCGTGCTGTTATAGTGCAAAGCGGTGTAAGCAAAAGTTTAAAATTATCAATTTTATTTTTCATCAGTATGTACTGATCGCGTCATGTTTCAGGATTAACATCGACTTGCAACACTTCAAAATATCACCTTAGCGGCCACTTAAACTTAACTTTGTAGGAAGAATTTTAGGTTAATGGTACTCAAGACACAAGACAGTGGTGAGGAATGTTTAGGAATGAACAAAATACGAGCAGTAAGCGAAGTCATTTAATCTATTTAAGTACTTTTTGTTAGGTAATTCTTTTTTCCTCCTTTATAAAATAAAATTTGAGAGAATGGTGTAAAGGGTGAAAGGGCGAACCTTAGCAGATTAAAAAAAAATTAGGTTAACAAAAACCGACTTCAAAACACTACAGCACTAAAAACAGAAATAATTTAAACGAATATGACCTTTAAATTCGATGTAGGTATTTTTTTATTTTCATTTATTTATTCAGATTGGAGAATGAATCATCAGCTCACAAATCGTATAGTTGAGCTTATAATTGGTAACTAAGAGCTAATAACAGATTCTCGCCTATAGATACAACATAACAAAAAATGTATGGACTTCATGCTTCATCAAACACAAAACTTACACTAACTGTAGACAATTAATTGAAAAGAATGATTTTATAATACATCCTGTAATTATATTTCACCACCTATGATCCACCCGCAAAGAATGTGTTTTGCAGAAATTTTATTGAATTTATCGCTTGCTCGCACACTAAAACTATTTTGTCTTTGTGGCATATTTAGGCACTGTTAACTGGGGCCTATGTCGGGGTCGGCTCGGAACCCTTAGGTAAAGTTTACCGAGTAGTTCGGAAGTCAATAGCAGATGTTGCAATCTTATGCAAATACACAATGTCTGCTACCTGTCGTCTAAGCTGGAGTGTTAGGAAATAAAATCTACTACACATGTCGTGACAGTTCCTGGAGTCGTAGGATATCTTAAGACGAAAGCACAAAAGCTTAATAAATTTTCTTTGGATGGATTCGATTCGGCTTATGTAGGTACTATATTTGGGATTCCATATTTGGGATGCGTATTCTAACATAGATCTTACTAGTGTGCAGTAGTATCTTGAGAGTCTTGGCCTGTTTAAAATCTTTAACATGCTCATAATGAAACCTAGAGATTTGTATCATCATGATCATCATCAGCCATTAGACGCCCACTGCAAGATAAAGGCCTCCTTCGTGGTTTTCATAACCATGAGGTGTTTTGCCATAATCGCCACGCTTGGCAGGCGGGTTGGCGATCGCAGTATTTGTATGCTCGCGAGATTATAATTATTAATGTGATCGTCAAACAAGCTTAGAATCATGGAGCACACCTAGGTCACGAACGGTGTTGCCTTTTTTAGAGAAAATCCGCGCAGCTTTTAGTTGTAGTTAATTTATTTATTTTTATGCGTGAACGTAACTACTGACCACTTGCTAGGATTCAAATCCAAGCTATTGTTGAGACAATACGAACTTAGGCTGTCGAGATCATCAGCAAAACAAAGTAACTGAGACGAACTGAGGCTCAAGTGAAAATCATTTATAAAAAATGTGAAAAGCGATGAACCGAGCAGAGCTCTGGGGCACTCCGCTAGGTACACTAACCCAGCTGAAAATATAGTTGTTCACCACGATAGCCTGGGTAACGCAATAAATCGCCCCTGATATCAATGTACTCTAGTTTATAATAGCTGTTTGTGGGAGATCCTGTCGAACGCCTTGCTACAGTCAGTATAGACTACATCAACTTGGTGACCACTGTCTATGGCTGAAGTTCAAAGGTAGGTCGGTAGGAATCTAAGCCACAGTACAAATAAAGATCCATGCTATGAGTTATTAAGGGACTATTTTATGGCTAATGAGGTATTTATTTTGTTAAACAATATTCCTTTACGTTGTTGAGTAGTTTTTTATGTAGCCTATATAAGTACGTCTCTCTGCAGAGCACAGGCCTTCTGTTACAGGTTTCTCTTACACACACCTAAATCATAACAAACTTGTAATTATGCTAAACAGTAACGATCGGATAACCATAGTCTTATGTTCTATGTATTCTTGTGTGTAGTCTTATGTTCTATGTATGTATAGTCTTATGACTTCATCACATTGAATGAGTACCTACCTATTGCCGATGTCACAAGCATCTATCTCTCTCACTCTAAAAGCGCTAGGCGAGCGTCTGTGTGTAACTGTTTTTATGTTAGCGATGTGTTTCTCTAAAGCCTTGGCTACATTAACGGGAAATGACATTAATTATCGCGTTGTTGGGCGTTGAACGTTAGTGTGGCCGGCTCAACGCCGTAATTTTATAAACGCCGTTGTCAATGACGTTAAACGTTGGCGATAGCTAGGGTGGCGGTCTCTTTCGACACATCAAAGGGATTATCGCGTTTCTTGCTGCGTTGATGTGGCTACACTAGGGGTTTGTCATCTGTCATTCGAGAACGGATTTGATTTTGTTTTTTATCTGTGGTGAGGAGTTGCGTGGTTGTTTGTTGTTTTTAACCGACTTCAAAAAAGGAGGAGGTTATCAATTCGACGCGTATATACCTATATATTTTTTTTATTGTTATGTTCCTCCATAACTCCGTCAAATCTTAACCGATTTCGACAATTCTTTTTTTGTTCAAACAGGTATAGCGTCCCATTGGTCCCATTTTAATTTGGTGAAGATCTGATGGAGACTTTCAGAGATGGAGAACGGAACTCTTCAATGGACAGCAGTAAATAAGCCCTATTGGGGCCTACCCTTTAGTAATATCCGTATGTTTCATAAAATAGCGTAAAAGTAGTCCCAAGTTAATTTGGTGATGTTCTGGTGAAGACTTTCAGAGATGGAAATTTAGAACATCAAATTTTAAAGCAACAAATTAAGTAGGGTAAATTATGGTTATAAGGGACTTCATTATTTTTCTCCCGCTCCCCCACAAAAAATTGAAAAATAAAAATTTTTAAATAAAAAAAAAACCGACATCGAAACACTACAACACTAAAAAGTTAGAAATAATTTAAATAATTAGAAGTAGAAGTGTTTATACATGTAGGTATTGTAGAAGTATAATTTGTAGTCGGTGCCCAGTTTCAAGACCAGCACATATATTTTGGGCACCGGCTCCAAATTATACTTCTACAATACCTCCATGTATAAATACTTCTACTTCTAATTATTTAAATTATTTCTAACATTTTAGTGCTGTAGTGTTTCGAAGTCGGTTTTTATTTTTTATTTATTGTTTTGTGAGGTGCGTCGGTCCAAAGTGTGTTTAGTTTCTTTTAACGGATTTATGTCTAAAAGTTTGTTCAGCACTATGGATTGGTCAAATGAACGACGCTGTTCTTTTTTTTTTGAATGCAGTACATGTAATACAACAAAAGCGTAGCTCCTAAAATACCACAAAGCAGCAGCTTCGACGTCCATATTTTTGTTTCCAATCCTAATCTATAAATTCCTTGAAATGATTTCATACGACGTCCATGTTGAATTCGCAGAAGTCACAGATTAGATTTTTTTTTTTAAATTTAATGCCATAATTATTGCCATTGAACATTGAACATCAGTGTAGCCAACAGAATTATCGCGTTTTTTGACGCGCTAATTTTCCGCCTCAAGTAACGCGTTTATGCCATTGAAAACGACGGAACCTAATGGACTGTATGAATGATCGATAGTAAAATGTAGAAATCCCCGTAATATGATTTTAATTAACTAAAAACATGGGCCGCAAGCCAAAACTACGTGACAGCTCAATCTTTCTTTTTAAAAAACTAGGAAACCGCAAGGAGTTCGCGACAGCCATCTTGAAAGTTTTTAGAAGAGCTAGGTACAGGTTGAAGTAGAAAAAGCAGTCTTTTAGGGTTCCGTACCCGAAGAGTGCCCAACGGGACCCTATTACTAAGACTTCACTATCCGTCGGTCTGTCTGTCTGAAGTAATTGGATTCTAGTGCCTTGAGCAATTTTGTATAGGGTATTATCCCTTAAATGAAATACGTTTTGCACGCATTTCTAACAAGTTTAAAAAAATCGATGAAATACCTAAATCAAACGTAATCAAAACGGCGCATTTACCCACCACCTTGAATAGTGACCAATTTTCTTTTTCGCAGTGTTATGAAATGTGGAATAAAAGAAATCGGCAGAGCCTCAAGGGATCTTGATACGAACTCTGACAGTGATTTGTAGTCGATTTTATTGAAAAGATAATATTTACTCATTAGCCTACGACCTATTCTCTGACCTACTAAATATACACAAAAAATTTCATAAACGTCAGTGAAGTCGCTTCGGAGGAGTTTGATAACAAACACTGACACAAGATTTTTATATATTAGATTATTAGGTATACATTTTTTGACACTGCGCACCGTACCGTGCTCTAGGATGCTCACAGTGCCTGTTTGTTCTGTGAGCATCCTAGATAGGAACAAACAAGCAGTCTAAAAATCTGCGCTGTTGGCTAACTCAGCAAACCCTCCTCTAACCTAACCCTCAGCAAAAGCGGAGCCAGCTGCCTTTTGCAGCAACGGAGACACACCGCGTCTAATGTTTGTACAACCTGTTTTTATTGTAGATTCTGTTTTGTAGTGTTCTATGCGTTTTACGTATTATGGTTATTGTTGTGCGTGTTTACTGTTGCTGTAATAAACGTATTTCTTCTTCTTCATTTATGTATGTGGCCGCAGCAGCAGTAACATAGCTTGACACGTCAAGTGCAAGTAACAATATACGAATCTGTATAAAATAATGTTTTTCTCGACTCACCCTGTATAAGTGACCAGCGTGGCGCCCCTGAGCCGTCAGTCAAAGACGAGTGATCTGTAGACCAAAGGTTGACAGTAGATAGCGCTATCCGACTATAAGCCCTACTTTTTGCACAATCTTACTTTTGAATAAATTATTTTAACCTACCCTCTTTGTTTGGGAAAGGCACAACTTATTTATAAAAACACGATTCCTTAAAACACTCTTCAAATTCAGTTTAGGTTGGCATTCCCTCTATCACAGAACAATTAAACTTCATTTGAGGAATGTCTTAGTAATTATGAATTACTAGCTTTTGCCCGCGACTTCGTCCGCATGGAATGAGTAATTTCTGGTACGAAAAGTATCCTATGTCCTTCCCCGGGACTCAAACTATCTCCATACCAAATTTCCTCTAAATCCGATGAGCCGTTATTGCGTGATTGAGTAACAAACATTCACATTTATAATATTAGTAGGATTCCCACCTTTAGCTGCTCAGCCGGTACTAAAATATTCGTCAAGCCTCAAACAACTGAATGTTTGTTTGCTCGCAAGAAAGAAATAAAGCAAATAAAGCCTGGCTATATTGACGTACAGGTCTGCCAGCGTGGCAATCGATTGTTCCGCGCGACATTGCATTAGAGATAAGAACCCGCTCATCTTGCACGGTCAGTGGTCACACCTTTACCTATGTCAGTTTATGATGATTTTATTTTTAGTGGAAATAATCTATCATTTTTATTATTATGTTTCGAATTAGAATTTCGACAGACAAATAACATGTCGTTTTGTATTTGTATTATATATTTTTAAGATTCATCTATTTATAGTTTTACTATATAGATGTTAAGGTATCGGCCTTTAGACCGTAGAAAAAAGACAGATCTATACAAAACAGTAATTTATTCGTTACGATTTTAAAATTTAATTTTACATAACTTTACGCAGCGCACAATAAGGAATATTCTATCGCACAATAAGTCGAGCGGCACTGTTTGATATTTAAATAGCTAATAGTGAGTTAAACCTATCCATCACATGGAAATAGTCCAGCAATATTATTTCCGCACGAGCCCGGTTCTCCGTATCCCACGCGTTCAAACTACTTAATAACAGACTTGACTCGACACAAAAATACACAATAAAATCCATCATATGGCAGCGGTCTGCTATTTAGGTACCAGTATTCCTCCTTATAATTTGAAATAATTATTAGATGGATATTGTAATTTGACGTCAAGGCCGATGGACAATCCGCAGCCCTTTGAGCGTGGTTAGACATCCGGCTCGACAAAATAAAGTCGGACTTTTCAGATTTTGGCGTTGACAATTTAAAATGGAAAAATGAATGCTGAAAGTTCATTTTATCTACAGAGAACCACATTTTTTACAGTCTCAGATGGAGCCCGAAGGGCTGAGACATCGTAATTGTGCGGGGCCGAAGGTCGAGACTCGTAGGGGTTTGTCCCCTACGGAATA
Organism: Yponomeuta malinellus; assembly: GCA_947308005.1. Lineage (NCBI taxonomy): Eukaryota > Metazoa > Arthropoda > Insecta > Lepidoptera > Yponomeutidae > Yponomeuta > Yponomeuta malinellus. The sequence continues at coordinate 54,827 of OX371020.1, read as the reverse complement.
GTCGGCCCGTTCGCTCCACAGAGCGGGGCCATTTGTCAAAGATCAGAGGCCTCAATATGCGCACCAAATCTTGTCGGAATCCTGAATTTTGTGATCACAATTAATACCTATGATATTTGACAGTTAGACGGTTGGAGTCGTTCAAGTTTTGGTGCGCGTAATATACGAAATAGAAGCCATGCGGCTAGCGGCCGGCGGACTGCCGCGCGCTCTTGTAACTCTTTGTATGAGGGGACCAGAAACTCGTCAAATTACATTTTAAAAAACGGGTAATAAAAAAAACAAAACAAATTGTCAATATTTTACGTTACCTAAACACTACATACTTACTATTAACGTTGTCTGTCATGCGCAGTGACAGACAACGTTAATAATAAATACTTATTCAATCCAGTCATTTCACGAAAATACAAAAATAGCATACACAAAAACTTAGTATCGAGAACTTTTAATCCAATTCCTATAAATCTATCGAATTCAGATTTATTCTTCCGGACTGGCAATTCTGGAATTTAATTTGTTATCGCACGAGTTCCCGGTCCGCTTATAGTTTTTAATTTCGGCGAGAGAAGCTCGCCCGGTGGCGCCGGCCTCAGTGTAAGTTACGTAGTTACAGCGGCACGGGGGCGGCGGGGGCGGCGGGGGCGGTGGGGGCGGTGGGGGCGGCCGCGGGGGCGGCGGGCGCGAGGCCGGCCCGCTTGGCCTCCAGCTCGTATATGAGCAGGCGCCACATCTTCACCACGAACACCTCGGCCTCCTCGTCCAGCACCTGCACACACGCCGGCACACTCAGTCTCGCTCGTCGACCGGTCGGCGTTAGGTTAGGTTAGTTAGGTTAGGTCGCGCAGACTGACCCGCCCGCGGCGAGTGTCAACTTAGTGCACTTTGGGCAACTACCGGGACATTTCATTGTGTTGTGTGGAAGTTATTATAGTCGATTTCTATTATTATTGTGAAGAGTGCCGGCCGCACAGTCCGACCGCGGCCGGAGTTTCGCGAGGTCGTTCGCTCTGTGCGGTGGGGACACGGCTAATTACATTCATTAGGCTAATAACATATCTGTTAGAGTATTGCGTTATTGAATGCTTGCCAAATTACATTTAATTAAAGTTGTTTTCATATAAAAGAAAAAGAGAAATCTGAAGAAAGGAAAACATGATAAATAAATGTGCGGAAGGTAGAAGGAAGGAAAAAGAGGGAGGACCGGACTGGGATTGGGGAGGCTCGGACGGGCGCTACATGCATGTCGTGGAGGATGCTAGAGGGGCGAGGGCGCGGCTAGGGCGCGGCTAGGGCGCGGCTAGGGCGAGGGCGAGCGCTACCATCTGCACGTCGTCCAGTATCCCTTGCGGCGCGGCGCCGGCGAGCACCTTGCTGCAGATGAAGTCGACGAGCGTGGGCTCCGGCTCGCCGATGTACTCCACGATCTTCTTGTTGATCCACGGCCGAATCTTCTTCTCCATCAGCACGTCGTCGATCTGCGACGGGAGCCCCGCGTTACGTAATGTTATATAATATTTTGTAAATGTGTAGCTACCGGGGCCGCATTTCATACAAATATAATTCAGAGTTTTTTAAATAACTAAATTCACACCAGAGACAAAGGTATGATATCAAGAATCTGTATCGATATCGGTGTGTTCCGTGTGTGTGCATCGTGTGTGTTGTGTAAGAGTGTGCTGTGTGTTATCTATTTCTGTGTTGCCGGAGCAGGGGATGCGATCGTTGAACGACTTGATGTGTGTAGATGCAGTACCTGCGCGGCGTCGAGGCGGTGCTGGAACAGCTGCTCCTTCTGTGTGGGGATGCGGTCGATCAGTGACTTGATGTGTCGCCGCTTCTCCTCCGCCGCGCGCTCGCCCCGCTCGCCCCGCTCGCCCCGTCCCTCGCCCCGCTCGCCCCGTCCCTCGCCCCGCTCGCCCTTGGCGGGGGCGGCGGGGGCGGTCGCGGCGGGGGAGTGGGCGGCAGGGGCGGCCGCACGCGGCTCTTCATCCTTCAATAAAAAAAACACGCTCACGTCTAACTCACATTATAGATAAATAGGTAGATAACACTTTATTGCACAACCAGGTGAAAGATATTACAAATAGTTTCTTATATCTAAGTAGTGGTATACAATTGGCGGTCTTATCGCTTAGAGCGATCTCTTCCAGACAACCTTTGGATGGAGAGGAGTGCACCAAGAATACAGTCGGTAGATGGATGTACAGCGAGAGATTACAAGAATATAAGTACTTATAATTACATATTGTACCAATAATATACTTACATGAATACCTAAAAAATAGCTACTACATTAAATATATATAAGCAGCAGTTTACATGTATATAATATACATGAATACCTACAAAATAAATACATAATTAAATATATATAAGCAACAGTTTACACAGTTCAAACATTGAGGTAGTGAGATTTCACCAATGCCTTAAAACAAGACAAGGACTTTGCTTTTCTAACCTCCACGGGCAGGTTATTCCATAAATGGACTGCCTGAACCGTGAAGGAGGTGCCATAGAATTTGGTACTGTGGGATGGAGTTTTAAGGAGAAGGTTTTGCGATGGAATGGAGAAACTCGAAACGCTCTTTGAGATAAGATGGGGTAGCTGGATTGAACAGAATGCAATAGAGGAGAGAAAGAATATGTGTATTCCGGCGGAGTCGGATTGGGAGCCACTTGAGTTTAGTTCCCATTATAGCGCTAGTTGTAAAACTTGTAAAGACGTCAAATAAATTATTGACAAAGCATGGATATAATAAAAAAAAGTATCTAAAATTAAAAACCGACATCAAAACACCACAGCTCTAAAAACACAGAGAAATAATTTGAACGTAGGTAGGTATATACATTTTGGTATGAAGTGTGATTTGTGAGTTCATGATTCCCGAATCTGAATTAATAAATAAATAAATTGAAGCCCGTGCCAAGTTACATGATCAGCACATATATTTTGGGCGGCGGGGCGGTGGGGCGGCGGGGCGGCGGGGCGGTGGGGCGGTGGGGCGGCGCACGTACCTCGTCGGCGAAGGCGTGGTGCGCGCGGCGGGGGCGCGGCCCGGCCTCGCGCGTCGACAGCGCGATGCTCAGCGGGCCCTCGGCCGCGGCGGCGGGGGCGGGGGCGGGGGCGGGCGGGGCGGGGGTTGCGGGCGGCGCGGGCGGCGAGGGCGGCGTGGCGGGCGGCGAGGGCGGCGTGGCGGGCGGCGTGGCGGGCGGCGAGGGCGAGTCGCTGTCGATGGGCTCGGCCTCGCGCGGCAGCTGTCCCGCCAGTCGCGCCCGCAGTGCTCGCCCGCGCGCCTCCGAGCGCGCCGCCTCGCGCGCCAGTCGCCTGCGGGCAGGGGGGTCGTGTACACGAGGCTAGCTTACTGTTAATGGCAGAGACGACATCGAAGGGAGAGTACAAACTATTTAGTACATTCGATTCTCAAGGATAGAATGACGTAAACAAATCCGTATATTTTGTAGTGTATAAGTTTGTTATGTCCATATTTTGTAGATCCACGTCCATTCGCTCTGAAATTGACGCATAAACTGGGCGCATGTGAACGCGACGCATCGGAGCACGGTACCTCGCTGACGCGCGCGTCGTGCGTCGTTTGTGGCGCTACTTTTTATGAATGTTGGTATTTTATGAGTGAATGTTTAATGTTAATAAAACTACTGTATATGTAGTGGATGAAAATCAACGCTGCCAAAATCACTGTGTCGATTTGGTTGCATAATGCTGGGTCTCGATGCTTTGTCTTAATATCTCAATAAATGTTCTCTATTTCTGTTACTACTAAAAAAAAATTATAGTATACATGGTACATATCTTACGTCTAAATTAAGGAAACAGTTTTTTTCTCGCCTAAACTATAGTGTGTTGGTATCGTGGGTGTGTGTGTGTGTGTGTGTGTGTGTGTGTGTGTGTGTGTGTGTGTGTGTGTGTGTGTGTGTGTGTGTGTGTGTGTACGCACCTGGCCTCGTGGTGCGCCCGCTGCTCGGGGCGCGTCTGCCGCGCGTCGACGAGCACGGTGGGCGCGTACAGCGCCTCGTGTCGCGCGGCGGCCTCCTCCCAGGCGGCGCGGCTCCCGCAGCGCGCTCGCAGACGCTCCAGCTCGGCCTGCTCGCCGGCTCGCTCGCGCGCGTCGGCCGACGCCTCGCGCACGCGCGCGCCCAGCCGCCGCGCCAGCTCCTGCGCCCGCACGCGACCCGGTTATACTCTGCCGTCTAACGTCTCGCTCCCGTAACCCGTTTACGTCGGCCGACGCCTCGCGCACGCGCGCGCCCAGCCGCCGCGCCAGCTCCTGCGCCCGCACGCGACCCGGTTATACTCTGCCGTCTAACGTCTCGCTCCCGTAACCCGTTTACGTCGGCCGACGCCTCGCGCACGCGCGCGCCCAGCCGCCGCGCCAGCTCCTGCGCCCGCACGCGACCCGGTTATACTCTGCCGTCTAACGTCTCGCTCCCGTAACCCGTTTACGTCGGCCGACGCCTCGCGCACGCGCGCGCCCAGCCGCCGCGCCAGCTCCTGCGCCCGCACGCGACCCGGTTATACTCTGCCGTCTAACGTCTCGCTCCCGTAACCCGTTTACGTCGGCCGACGCCTCGCGCACGCGCGCGCCCAGCCGCCGCGCCAGCTCCTGCGCCCGCACGCGACCCGGTTATACTCTGCCGTCTAACGTCTCGCTCCCGTAACCCGTTTACGTCGGCCGACGCCTCGAGCACGCGCGCGCCCAGCCGCCGCGCCAGCTCCTGCGCCCGCACGCGACCCGGTTATACTCTGCCGTCTAACGTCTCGCTCCCGTAACCCGTTTACGACATTTCGAAATAGATAACGTCGCCTGCGCGCTTTACGTGTACGTTGTTTTTAATCATTTTGGTGTTTCCAAATTTATTAATTTTGTAATACAATTTTCTCAATCGAAAACTACAGTAAAGAAAAATACGCCTCGAATATCAGTAATTTAATTATCCATCGTACCCTCGGACCGCATCTACCGAAAGTGTACTCGTTTCATTACCATCACCAAAATGATTAAATCGTGCGAGCGAGAATTTTTAAAAACACTTTCATCCCCTCATCCCGGAAAGAGTATTTTTGCTCTTCGATAACTGAGTGCAAACGCCGTTTTTAACCGCTAGAGGATAAAGTAAAATGAATTTAGAACATCGAGTGCACTAAGTTTGTAAATTCAAAACATCATTAAACCTATTTACTTCTACCTCCATGGTGCCGAATTTATCATACAACTTTTTTTTTTGTTATAAACTCAGACTCGGAACCTCCTTTGTGTTTTCTTCCATTTAGACATTTCCTCGCTGAGGTGGGATGAAAAGTTACGTGTTTCACTCGAGTGCAAAAAATGTTCACCCCGTGCTCTTTTGATTCCCTCGCTAACGCTCAGGGTTATATTTTTTTAATGACTCGCTGCGCTCGTGATTCAATTTTAGAATCCTTCGCTTGCTCGGTCATCAAAATTGAGCACGCGGTTAAAAAGCAACTTTGCACTCTTGTATAACCAATAACGATTAATAGTTATTTGTTATGCAAGGCTGCAAAGTTAATTTTTGGCGCGAGTACCTTGTATTGAAACCTGAGCAAGCGAAGGATTCTAGGATTGAGCCACGAGCGAAGCGAGTGGTTCAAATATAGAATCCTGAGCGTAGCGAGGGTTTCAAAGGTACGAGACGCTAAATAACTTTGCTGCCGAGCGCAACACACAACTTTTCACCTCACTAAAGCGAGGAAAATGTTAGGTGCAAGAAAAACAGTTTTAATAAATATTAAATTACTGTTTATTTATTTCAAAAATTAAAAGTAAAATTACTACAATTGGTAATATTGAAAGTTAATTTTTTTTTTAAATCAAATTTTCTTGCCGGCCAGTGCGATTCTTTAAATGAGGCTGGCGCATGACATGAAATAAGTATAAAATTTGCATTTCAATCATCAATGGACTGGCTGCAGAGAATATAAACTATTACGAAACCATTGACGTTCTATATATATGTAATTTATTGTACGAAACCTTTATTGAATAAAAATATTAGAATTTTAAAAACACTTTCCACGCTAGCGGATAAAGTGCGATTTTCCACGCAGATTTCGAATGATAAACAGAGCTTTTACGAGCTAGTGAGGTGAAAATAATATTTTGACACTAAGGAAACGGGATAATTCATTATTTTTAGTCAAATTTGCTGTATCGTTGGTCGCAATAAACACATTTTACTTTACTTTTACTTCGTAACGGATAACTCAACACAGTATTTACGTAATAGGTTTTTTTTTTTATTTTATTTTATTTAGAACAAACTAGAAGAAACTTAAAACTTATGAGATCATATTTAGAAGGGAGGGTTCAAAAAGCTGACATAAATAGCACTAAATCATCAGGGTGTGAGGTTAAGATGGGAGTGCCACTATTTCTATTTTATCTATTTTAGGGAAGTTCCTTTTCCTCGTATATGTAAATGATTTGCCGTTCATGGTTCAAAACATGTCAGAGATAGTATTGTTTGCAGATGACACGTCACTTATTTTTAAGATTAAGAGACAAGAAAATGACCTTGCGGGTGCAAATAATGCTCTCTCTAAGGTACTAACAAATAATGCTCTCTCTAAGGTACTATATTGGTTTACTTCTAATAACTTATTATTAAATTCAAAAAAGACAAAATGTATAAAATTCACACTACCAAATGTCAAAATGGTTGACAGCAATGTATTTGAAACTGTATTTCTGGGTATCACAATTGATGCAAAGCTTCAATGGGGTCCTCATATAGGAAAATTGGCAAATAGGCTCAGTTCTGCAGCATACGCAGTTAAAAGAATCCGGGAACTAACTGATGTCGCAACTGCTAGGCTTGTTTATTTTAGTTACTTCCATAGTATTATGTCCTATGGTATACTACTGTGGGGTCGGGCAGCAGACATTGAGACCATCTTCGTCCTGCAGAAGAGAGCGATCAGATTCATATATAAGCTAGGCAGTAGAGATTCGTTAAGAGATTTCTTTAAAGAAACTAACATCCTAACAGTTGCTAGTCAGTATATCCATGAAAATATTATGTACGTTAGAAAAAATATCAGTGACTTTAAAACTGTAGGTAGCCAACACAATGTAAATACTAGAAATAGACATAAAATTTCGTTCCCAAAATTTTGGCTGGCAAAGGTTAATACATCCTTTATGCGGCATTGTATACCTTTCTACAATAAGATCCCTGAGGATATAATAAGCTTGCCAGAAACGCGGTCCAAAAAATGTGTGAAGCACACTTTGTGCCAAAAAAGCTACTATAACATTAAAGATTATTTAGATGACAATGATGTCTGGAATTAAAGCCAGTTCAATGCATGAGTTTTAGAACATTTATATAAATCCTGTAAATTACGGACTTGAAAAGACTAAGTTTGGAGTTTTTTTGTCCATTTTTTCTCCAAAATGATCTAGATTTTGAAATGGACACCTAGTTTAACTTGTAAAGTTCATTAAGTCGCAGCTTCTGTGCTACTTTGAATAAAAAAAATTGATTTTGTTTTTTTTTTTTTTGACACAAAACAGGTTACAGACACATTTACCAAATTTTACATGCAATACAGATCAAACCTAGCCTATGACCCTAAACTTGTGTACCTAGCAACTTGTAATTTCTGTCGGAGTCTTCCGATAAAATTACACCGAGGCATAAAAAGATAGTGTAGTGTGGTGTACGGCGTAGCGGTACAGTGGTGTACGGCGTAGCGGTACAGTGGTGTACGGCGTATCGGTACAGCGGTGAGGTGCAGCACAGACCTTTCCGCGGTAGTACTTGTGGTCGTCGCGCTCGTCGTCGTAGTCCTCGAGGAACTCCTTGAGGCGCCGCGCCTCGCGCTCGCGCTCCTCGCTGCGACACCGCGCGCGCTCGCTGGCGCGGGCGTACTCCGCCGCCTTACGTCGCTCGCGGGCCTCCCACTTGCGTAGCCTGCACACACACACACACACACATACAGCGCGGGCGTACTCCGCCGCCTTACGTCGCTCGCGGGCCTCCCACTTGCGTAGCCTGCACACACACACACACACACATACAGCGCGGGCGTACTCCGCCGCCTTACGTCGCTCGCGGGCCTCCCACTTGCGTAGCCTGCACACACACACACACACACATACAGCGCGGGCGTACTCCGCCGCCTTACGTCGCTCGCGGGCCTCCCACTTGCGTAGCCTGCACACACACACACACACACATACAGCGCGGGCGTACTCCGCCGCCTTACGTCGCTCGCGGGCCTCCCACTTGCGTAGCCTGCACACACACACACACACACATACAGCGCGGGCGTACTCCGCCGCCTTACGTCGCTCGCGGGCCTCCCACTTGCGTAGCCTGCACACACACACACACACACATACAGCGCGGGCGTACTCCGCCGCCTTACGTCGCTCGCGGGCCTCCCACTTGCGTAGCCTGCACACACACACACACACACATACAGCGCGGGCGTACTCCGCCGCCTTACGTCGCTCGCGGGCCTCCCACTTGCGTAGCCTGCACACACACACACACACACATACAGCGCGGGCGTACTCCGCCGCCTTACGTCGCTCGCGGGCCTCCCACTTGCGTAGCCTGCACACACACACACACACACATACAGCGCGGGCGTACTCCGCCGCCTTACGTCGCTCGCGGGCCTCCCACTTGCGTAGCCTGCACACACACACACACACACATACAGCGCGGGCGTACTCCGCCGCCTTACGTCGCTCGCGGGCCTCCCACTTGCGTAGCCTGCACACACACACACACACACATACAGCGCGGGCGTACTCCGCCGCCTTACGTCGCTCGCGGGCCTCCCACTTGCGTAGCCTGCACACACACACACACACACACACATACAGCGCGGGCGTACTCCGCCGCCTTACGTCGCTCGCGGGCCTCCCACTTGCGTAGCCTGCACACACACACACACACACATACAGCGCGGGCGTACTCCGCCGCCTTACGTCGCTCGCGGGCCTCCCACTTGCGTAGCCTGCACACACACACACACACACATACAGCGCGGGCGTACTCCGCCGCCTTACGTCGCTCGCGGGCCTCCCACTTGCGTAGCCTGCACACACACACACACACACATACAGCGCGGGCGTACTCCGCCGCCTTACGTCGCTCGCGGGCCTCCCACTTGCGTAGCCTGCACACACACACACACACACATACAGCGCGGGCGTACTCCGCCGCCTTACGTCGCTCGCGGGCCTCCCACTTGCGTAGCCTGCACACACACACACACACACATACAGCGCGGGCGTACTCCGCCGCCTTACGTCGCTCGCGGGCCTCCCACTTGCGTAGCCTGCACACACACACACACACACACACATACAGCGCGGGCGTACTCCGCCGCCTTACGTCGCTCGCGGGCCTCCCACTTGCGTAGCCTGCACACACACACACACACACATACAGCGCGGGCGTACTCCGCCGCCTTACGTCGCTCGCGGGCCTCCCACTTGCGTAGCCTGCACACACACACACACACACATACAGCGCGGGCGTACTCCGCCGCCTTACGTCGCTCGCGGGCCTCCCACTTGCGTAGCCTGCACACACACACACACACACATACAGCGCGGGCGTACTCCGCCGCCTTACGTCGCTCGCGGGCCTCCCACTTGCGTAGCCTGCACACACACACACACACACATACAGCGCGGGCGTACTCCGCCGCCTTACGTCGCTCGCGGGCCTCCCACTTGCGTAGCCTGCACACACACACACACACACATACAGCGCGGGCGTACTCCGCCGCCTTACGTCGCTCGCGGGCCTCCCACTTGCGTAGCCTGCACACACACACACACACACACACATACAGCGCGGGCGTACTCCGCCGCCTTACGTCGCTCGCGGGCCTCCCACTTGCGTAGCCTGCACACACACACACACACACATACAGCGCGGGCGTACTCCGCCGCCTTACGTCGCTCGCGGGCCTCCCACTTGCGTAGCCTGCACACACACACACACACACATACAGCGCGGGCGTACTCCGCCGCCTTACGTCGCTCGCGGGCCTCCCACTTGCGTAGCCTGCACACACACACACACACACATACAGCGCGGGCGTACTCCGCCGCCTTACGTCGCTCGCGGGCCTCCCACTTGCGTAGCCTGCACACACACACACACACACATACAGCGCGGGCGTACTCCGCCGCCTTACGTCGCTCGCGGGCCTCCCACTTGCGTAGCCTGCACACACACACACACACACATACAGCGCGGGCGTACTCCGCCGCCTTACGTCGCTCGCGGGCCTCCCACTTGCGTAGCCTGCACACACACACACACACACACACATACAGCGCGGGCGTACTCCGCCGCCTTACGTCGCTCGCGGGCCTCCCACTTGCGTAGCCTGCACACACACACACACACACATACAGCGCGGGCGTACTCCGCCGCCTTACGTCGCTCGCGGGCCTCCCACTTGCGTAGCCTGCACACACACACACACACACATACAGCGCGGGCGTACTCCGCCGCCTTACGTCGCTCGCGGGCCTCCCACTTGCGTAGCCTGCACACACACACACACACACATACAGCGCGGGCGTACTCCGCCGCCTTACGTCGCTCGCGGGCCTCCCACTTGCGTAGCCTGCACACACACACACACACACATACAGCGCGGGCGTACTCCGCCGCCTTACGTCGCTCGCGGGCCTCCCACTTGCGTAGCCTGCACACACACACACACACACATACAGCGCGGGCGTACTCCGCCGCCTTACGTCGCTCGCGGGCCTCCCACTTGCGTAGCCTGCACACACACACACACACACATACAGCGCGGGCGTACTCCGCCGCCTTACGTCGCTCGCGGGCCTCCCACTTGCGTAGCCTGCACACACACACACACACACATACAGCGCGGGCGTACTCCGCCGCCTTACGTCGCTCGCGGGCCTCCCACTTGCGTAGCCTGCACACACACACACACACACATACAGCGCGGGCGTACTCCGCCGCCTTACGTCGCTCGCGGGCCTCCCACTTGCGTAGCCTGCACACACACACACACACACATACAGCGCGGGCGTACTCCGCCGCCTTACGTCGCTCGCGGGCCTCCCACTTGCGTAGCCTGCACACACACACACACACACACACACACATACACACACACACACACACATACACATACACATACACACACACACACACACACACACACACACACACACACACGCACGCACGCACGCACGCACGCACGCACGCACGCACGCACGCACGCACGCACGCACGCAGGCAGGCACGCACACACTTGCAGCCCCGAGTAACCCACTTTGCAGTTAGGTTTTTACATTGTTTAGTACAACAAAAAAAGAATATAATTTATTTTATTTCATTTATGTTATGACTTTCGTCATAGGGGAAATGTCACATGAGGTGGGGGCGAAGGAATTTCACAAATCAGATCACCCCAATGAACAAGAGAGAGCCACCAAACATGAAGAAGGGGGTACCTCCGGAAGTTGAGTACCTCCCCTTGTGAAGCTCCGCGTCGCCCGTTACAGCCCCCCAGTAGGCCTACTTCTTCTCCCGGGCGCGCTTCTCCTGCCGCCTCCGCTCGCGCTACTCCTACTCCCGCTAATCACCGCTCCTCCTGCCGCTACTCACCGCTCCGCAGCGCTCCTTCTGCCGCCACTCACCGCTCCTCCTCCCGCTAATCACCGCTCCTCCTGCCGCTGCTCAGCGCTACTCCTGCCGCTACTCCTGCCACTACTCACCGCTCCTCCTGCCGCTACTTACCGCTCCTGGTAGGCCTGCTCCTTCTCCCGCGCGCGCTTCTCCTGCCGCTTCCGCTCGCGCTGCTCCTCCTCGAGCTCCTTGTCGCGACGCGCGTCCCCCCCCGCCCCGCGCCGCGCCGCGCTGCAATGTTCAATGAAAGCCATTTTATTGACACGGTATTCCGCCGGTGAAATATATTTATTTTGAAATTTATAGAAAGACAAAGAGCTCACCTATCTCTGTCCCGCTCGCGCTCGCGTTCTCTGTCCCTCTCCCGCTCGCGCTCTCTCTCCCTCTCCCGCTCCTCTCTCTCTCGTTCGCGCTCCTTGTCGCGCTCCCGTTCGCGCTCCCTTTCGCGTTCCTTGTCGCGTTCCCGCTCGCGCTCCTTATCGCGTTCCCTCTCGCGCTCCCGCTCGCGCTCCTTGTCCCGCTCTCGCTCGCGCTCGCGCTCCCGCTCCCGCTCCCGCTCTCTGTCCCGCTCCCGCTCGCGCTCCCGGTCCCGGTCCCGCTCCTCGCGCAGCCTGTCTCTGTCGTCTCGCGGCTTGTCCCGCTCGTCCCTCGCCTTCTCTCGCTCGTCCCTCACTTTATCCCGCTCGTCCCTGGGCCTGTCTCGTTCCTCGCGCACTTTTTCCCTTTCGTCCCGCGGCTTGTCCCGCTCGTCCCTCAATTTATCCCGCTCGTCCCGAGGTTTATCACGCTCATCTCGCGCTTTATCGCGTTCTTCCCGCGGTCTGTCCCGTTCGTCCCGCGGTTTGTCCCGCTCGTCCCGCGGTTTGTCCCGCTCGTCCCGCGGCTTGTCCCGCTCGTCCCTCGGCTTGTCCCGCTCGTCCCGCGGCTTGTCCCGGTCGTCCCGCGGTTTGTCCCGGTCGTCCCGCAGTTTGTCCCGCTCTTCCCGCGGCTTATCGCGCTCCTTGTCACGCTCGTCGCGCCGCTCTTTCCCTCCTCTACCCATAAAAAACCAAGACATCATTTAAATTGTGTTTCAATTTCAAGTTAGTTGAATAACTTGAAAGAAAAAAGAAAGATACCTTACACACTTTACATCCAGGTCTAGAAAATCAACTTAAACAAGATACAAGTGGGCAGATAGAGAACGCTTCAAACCACCTCCGAAATATTGTTATTATTGTGCCGGCTTCGTATGCAAAAAATAGACATTAGCGTTAGCAAGTAGGGCCTGCCGTGCGGGAACGGTGTCTAGGTACATAGTCAGTACACACAACTACTGCGGGCGGGTCAAAATGATATCACGTGACTAGAACTTAAAATTGGAAACAAGTGTGAATTATATTTATTGAAAATTCAGTATATTTGTAGATTACAGTGAATAACTAACCGGAAGTAATGAGGATCATTCAGACATCAAAATATTGGAATTTCAAGTACAAGGGCGAATGGATTTGAATGAATTTAAGCATACTAGTTTTTCAATTACTCAAATCCATCAAGATAACAAAGCTAGAGAAGTTTAAACTTAGGCTCCTTCAAAACGCTACCGGCGGGTCTTGATTACTATTGTAACGTCACAGAATCCGACGGGCCGGTCAGTCCGCTGGCGCCACAGTGTTTTCAGAGACCCAATTTTCGTCACGGAAACGTCCCAATCGAACGATCCCGGATTATTTGGGTGCGATTTGTACACAAAAGTAAATGAATCAAATCTTAGTGATATTTTGGGAATGGTTCGAAGTTTCTGTTTGCACGTAAAAAGAAGGTTGTGTATGTGAGTGCTTCAGGTACACAAATCAATTTGCAAACTAACATGCTATGTTTTTATCAAGGAATATTTTTTCTGTTAAACGTGACGAAAACAATCCGATTTTGGAGTAATTATAGATAGATTGCCGTGTGGCTCCGGCCCATTTCTTCCCGTGGGTGTCGTAAGAGGCGACTAAAAAACGGAAACCAGGGAACGGGCAGCAGCGTTGACCTGTGACACGAGACCACCAAGCACTGCGATCTCCAATCCGCCTGCCAAGTGTGGAGATTACGCCAAAACCTCCCATACAGGGAGAGACCCATGTCCTGCAGTGGACTGCTATGGGTTGATGATGATAGATAGAAAACACTATGATATCTTCTTAACTAAACATATTTAGCACTCGGGTGTTCTCGTCTAGCAATTGAAATTATGAGTATTTCGGTTTCAGCAGTAACATCGGGTCTCCGCACACATACAACGTTTAACACTTTTTTTCCACCTTTTTCGCCGTATGTAACCCGAAAAAAAAAATTCTCGCGCATTTACAGCCGTATTCTAGCATTTTGGCAAATCACAATATTTATATCGCGACATTATCACCTACATAACGTTAAAAACGACACGCGCACGCATCCATTCACTGACAGACTGAGATCACCCGAGATGCTACGTACGCGAGAACTAAGCACGCGGTTTACCGGAACCTGTGACGTCAAGCGTATGACGTCAGATCGCGCCCGTTTGTCGAACCTGTGCACCAAAATCGCTGTCACTTCATTTCTTATCAGATTTCGATATTTTTTTCACAGAATATAATTGTTTTTGATGTCTCTATAAGACTGTATACTTGTTTCAAAACGTGAATGAACCCAATGACTACATGATTTTTCAAAATGTCTCATCTTGCAAAAATATTCTCCACGGCCCATCTCTACATAATATGAAGTGAGCGCGTAGAGGTTGTGTAGAAGGCGTGTAGAGGTTTTGTAGTGCGTGTACAGGTTTTGTAGAAAGCGTGTACAGGTTGAGTAGAGGGTGTGTAGAAGGCGTGTAGAGGGCGTGTAGAGGTTGTGTAGAGGGCGTGTGGAGGTTGTGTTAATGGGGTGTAAAGGGGGTGTAGAGGGCGTGTAGAGTGCGTGTAGAGGTTGTGTAGAGGGCGTGTGGAGGTTGTGTTAATGGGGTGTAAAGGGGGTGTAGAGGGCGTGTAGAGTGCGTGTAGAGGTTGTGTAGAGGGCGTGTGGAGGTTGTGTTAATGGGGTGTAAAGGGGGTGTAGAGGGCGTGTAGAGTGCGTGTAGAGGTTGTGTAGAGGGCGTGTAGAGGTTTAGTAGAAGACGTGTACGCACCGCTGGCGGCGGCGAACCACTACGTCGCTCTCAGAGCGCATGGACTCGCGGAACTTGCCAATTTCACGGTGGATGACGTCACGCTTTTCTTCCTCGATGTCCGCCTCCTCCAGAGCGCGGTTTGTCTTTTCCATTTGCTCCTCTGCAGGGGATACTCAATTAAAATAAAAATAAACAAGTCGACCATGATCTGTATTGCACTTCGATACTAACCGGAATGTCGATAGGGGGGCCGGGTTGGCCGTGCCGACCTCGGGATTTTATACATTTTGATTTAGACTATCCCTGACAAGTTCACACGTTTAGATTAGGTTTTACTGTCAAAATTTAGCATATCCTTTAACGTAGTTCAAGTGAAATTATGTTTTCACTAATATAACTATATCAATCGGTTTTATATTTTTTGCACTAGTTATTTTTTCTAGGTAAAGAAATAATGATGTAAAAAGGTTTAGCGGGCACTGACCACGCTGCAGCAGCTCGTAGTTGTTGATGTCGTGCTGGTAGTCGCGGTACAGCTGCGCTATGCGCCGCGCCGCCGCCTCGTCGCACGCCAGCTGCCGCGCGTCCAGCCAGCCGCGCCCCGCGCCCCCGCCCCCGCCCGCGCCCCCGCCGCCGCCCGCGCCCGCGCCCCCGCCCCCGCCCCCGCCCCCGCCCGCCGCCATCGCGCGCGACGACTGCTCCGCTGCGCACCACCGTTACACTTTATACGTTGGGATTTGATGGGGGCGGTACATTCCGTCGGGAAAAAAACACCATGAACTCGCCAACTTTACTTCGACAAACCAGAGTTACGACCAGGATGTTGACGGTAAAAATAGTTTACACATTCGAAGTGCCACGAAACGGGCTACCCTCGGAGTCTCTTCGCTAAAACAGAAATGAAACGATTCGCCAAAGATCTAGTGATTAAGATAGCCTATAAAATGATGCACTCAAGTGAAGAACGGAACGGTGCACCGGTCTAATCTCCTGTCTTGAAAAGAGTATGGACATGAATGGATATACAATTGTACCTACATTCTGTGTGTTCGGCCAGATTCATAGTTTTTTCTTCTTCTGTCTCTTCTCATAGTATCAGTGTCAAGTGCAGTCGTGTTTAAATCAGAATAAATCATAAATTCAATACTATTGCGGTATTTAACTCTCAGAGCCCCAAAAAGGAGATGTTTCAAGACATTTACGCATGCAGAACTTCCGCGAGTATTTCTACAATCCATACTTCATGTTTCCCTTCCTAGAGTTCATCAGCCAATTCCATCCAGATCCACCATCTTTATTCACTGTGCATAGACATTTCACGAACATTGTTGATACATTTAATCTTCGTGAAACGTCTATGAGCAGAGCACATTCTTGAAGCAGTTAAACTTAAAAGTAATCAATTCATTAGAGAATTTAGTCGGACGTACCCTCGTAGGCGTCGACGAGCGCCTGCATCTTGCCGTCGGTCTTGGCGACGAGCGCGCGGTCGGCGAGCGCCCGCGCGTGCAGCAGGCGGACGCAGCGCAAGGCCGCCTCCACGCCGCTGAACTCCGCGAACCCGAAGCTGCAACGCCACCCGGACACCTCAATACACGCTTCAACATATCTGATCATCCCATGGAGGCTTCACCCAGCGCGATTGCAGTGGCGCGCTTTTGGGAGCGGGATGTCTGAGGAGTCGACGCTTTCGACACGAAAGAAGAACATGATCTAATTATTGTACACTTTTGACAACTGTGATCTGAGGCGTAGTTAAAGTAAAATCAAGGTCATTTTGGATATACCTATACTTTCGTTTTTCTGTACTTGGACCAATTGGAAAGGCCTGTGCCTTGCAATGTAAAGTACAAAGTTGCTTATTTTCATTATTGACAAAAATGGCAGAATGATGATTATCTCAGATACTTGCATATCTTTCAGAGTATGCTTCTCTCGTGTTGCAGAATTTAGTTGTTTACTCATTGTAATTGTACCACAACACAAAACATTTATATAATTGCATGGTATATTTAATTTCATTCAGTTTAAGTCTACACAAAAACAAGCTGATGGAGATCGACGAACAAACGTTAAAAAAGTGACCTGCTGACGCGCTTCCAGGCCAGCAGTGGGCCGCAAGCCTGCAGCAGCGCGCGCAGCATGGCGTCGGGCGCGCGCGCCGCGATGTTGCCGATGAACACCGTCACCCGCGGCCCCTCCGCCGGCGCCGGCAGCAGCCCCGCGCCGCCGCCCGCCGCCACCATCATCTGCACACGTCACCGCCCGCCCATACAGTGTACACGCTAACTTCCATCTACCAGACATATGCTCACTAAAATTATCGTGAGTTATACAATTTTAATTGCTCACAGTTCATCATACACACATGATCAGATTGGTCTAAGAACTAGCCAATTGTAAAACCAAAAAATTACTGACATTTCGGGTCATAGGTTGACTGAAGTGGAGAATACAGAATATAGACCAATTAAATGTATAAATTTGTATGAGCTTCGCAACTCCTTAAAAAAATACTAGTATCAAGGTTGTAAAGAAGGATAATTTTTACCCAAACTTATGTGAACAATGCTACTGACAGTTTGGTAAATTATGAAATCAAAAGCATGATATCTCGGGGTTACCATTAAAACACTTAGTTCACATAAAAATTTGAAGAAAATGTATCCCCTATTGATATTGCACATTTCTTAGTTTAAATAATGAATATAGTATGTACAATCAACAGCACATAAACCTATATATTTTAGTTGCCATGTGATCCATATCATAACCAAGTAGGATGCAAACATATTAAGGTTCATGTGCTTTACTTTATTTTTTATTTAAAACTTTGCAAGTTTTTAAAATTTAGAGTGACTAATTCAAATTCAATTACTTTTCAGACGATTCAGATTCATGATATTACATCGGCAAAGATTTCGTGCACAAAATTTAGGCAAGTGATGTCAATACTGTTACTGACAATCAATCAGTAGACATGATAATATTAAAATGAGGAACAGAGATCTCTCACATGAGCGTCCCGAAAAGTGATGAAAGGATGTGATAATCCTCATCATAAATATACAGCGTACTGACATACTCTATTAATTCAGAGTGTGTAAACGGAGGAACTGTACCTACCTGTACCTTTAGACTTATACCATTTACATCATGAGAAGACTGAGCGAAAAGCTGCAGTCATCGGGCCGGCGGGAGCTGCTTGAAGCTAACTCCTCATGGCGCCCTATCAAATAGCAAATTGAAGAGACAGGAATAAATAAGATTAGGCTAAAATTAAAATTAAAATGTAGCACATCAAAATAAACTACTGCATAATTGTAAAAAATTCAACATTATTAAATTCTTCATGTTTATGTGGTGTGGCGCACAAGCTGGCATGCCTTGACGAAATTCAGTTAGGTTTAGTTTGACCAGTTGGCAGCTACAAGAGCCTCATATAGGTACTACGAGTCACATCCAATTGATTGCCAACCTCCAGTATATGCCAACCTCCGATTGGTCGTGAAAGTAAAGGGTTGTAGGTGAAACAAACGTACAAGTTAACGGAGTAGGAGAGGAGTCCCGGAGACGTGCGAGCAGTCTAGGTCTATGTATAACCTAAAGCCAAATGGGCCAAGAGGTGTTGGTCAGCAGAGTGGTGACGCGAGCGTCTCAGCTGGCGTCCGGGAGCGAGAGCGCGCTGCTCCGCTGCCACTGCTCCGCTACTGCCGGCAGCACCCGCGCTAATACGCGCACCAGCTTCTCGCAAACACTTACGTTTCAAGTGAACAGCAATTCGTTATGTAACTCATTCAAATAAACCTCTCACAATACACAAATTCCTGGATTTGTCTCTAGCTTAACACTAGCACGAAACAGAACACACAATCGGAAATAATGCTAACTAATAAAACTGTTCATTGAAAATTAGAAACGTCAATCAAACATTCGCGTGCGGCGACGGCCATCATGTTTTTACTTTTTTTTCAAACAAACACGTTCCTAAATTAGAGCCACAGACTATTCTCACTACTTACGCTTACTATGTTTAGACTAATGAGATTTTCATTTTCAGATTTATGCAATATAAAGATTTCTTCTTTAAAAAACTCTCCCTGTCTGTTTGTTACGTTTTCACGCCATTCCTAGTAAACCAATATAACCGCTTTTAAAATTTTCTTAAATGTATTTTTTATGTGTTTTTATGTGTGCGATAAAGTATAAGTATAAATTAGTGTATTTTTAAAATGCTGTTCAAAACGTAATTAAAAAATATAGGTACAGTACCGCAAGTTACTGACAGATGGTACTGATGTCACATAAATTATCACTGTACCTTGTCTGTGGTTTCTGTCACGTTGCTCGCTTGTTTCGATAACGAGAGGAGCGATGTTTCGATTATCACAGAGTAATAACGATGTACAACCTTTAAAACGTATGATGACATTTGTTCTCCTCGCAGCGCCATCTATTTTTTTTAATGAAACTCAACTATCAGCTGTCTTTGAAAAGAACCTTAAGAAAATTTAAAGAACTGCTAACAAAAAATTAAATGCTGATGTTCTAAAGAACATGAAAATTTTATTTTTTTGTAAAAGATGCTATTTTAATATTTAGTGGCCAGTTATAATGGGGATGGCAATACGAAACTATTTCCAGATGGCGCCACTGAGATTTGCGCCGAAAATATTCGTTAAGTTTTACATTGTTGCTTTTTTCGTGGAAATTCAACATAAAAACGTCGTGAAATGCTTTTAACTAAAAAAAGAAAAGCCCTAGTTTATACCAAAACTATAAAAAGCAAAGTATTGAATACCGCGAAAGGATCACAGAACGTTAAAAATATATTTTTTACATTTCTCGTAAAAAATAACCGCAAACCATTAATTAAATACTTCATTACTGGCAGATTTATAGATTATAAAGTGTAAAGTGTAAAATGTCAAATTTACTTAGGAAAGTAACTTAAAAATATCTAGAATCGTTGCAAAATTATCCACACCATATAAACGTAAACGTAACTCATAAAGTCATACTATTTCTAATATGATGCTGCGGGACTACTACTATCACCAACAACTGAATTGTCCTATCAGAAGTATTGATATCTGTTCAGATCTACCCAGTTTAATGTTAAGCTGGCTCTGATTACCTTTAACTTGAGTCTAGATATTGTGGTTTAATATAGATCATGTAGTTTAAGAACTCTTTTTAATTAAAAAAGCAAAAGATCTTTGTGTAACACTTGTCACTCCTGTTTTTTATGTTTTCGGTCGTCATGAAATCCTTTCTCTTTTCAATTTTATCCAGAGGTTTAAACGATTTGCAGCAAACTAACTGTGCTACTATCTGCTCCAATAGACAAAACCTACAAAACAAGAAATTATATTACTTGTTTTTGGAAAGGAAAATTATAATAACGATAGTGACCTGCCAAGAGCGTGTCGGGCCACGCATAGCGTAGGGTTCTGTAGAAAAAGAGGGTTTCATCTACTTTACAGAACTAACAACTTTATCAACGTAATTTTCAATAAATTTTGTACGAAGTTTTCCTTTTATAAGTTGGTCGCCTATTACTTGTAAAGCCTACTTACACGTGATTGTTAAAGGAGGTGGATGGCAAACCAAGCCAGTGATTATATTCTGCATGGTGCGGTTTTTAATACTCCTTGTCGTCTGTTATGACAATCTGTCATAATATGTCATCGTTATGAAAATCTAGCTTATTATTTGAATCAAAGAGAATATAACCACTAATTTGAATACAAGTCTGTCTTATAGTTAAAAGCCTTTATATCCATCAGTCTAATAGCTTCCACACATACTGCGAACTCCAGACGTCAACAGGTTATGGTAGATTTGCCGCAAGTTAGCTGAAAATGGAAAAATCAACGTTCAAGTGTAAAATGGTTCCCCTTGAAGGAAAAGTCAACTGGGATTCTTGGAAATATAAAGTGCTAATCGTACTCAAGAGTATACCTCGCGCTCTTGACGTAATTGAAGGCAGACTTACCTCGGATAAAGAAAGTGAAGCCAGTGGGACCGCAGCATCCGGCGCTGCAGTGCCTGCAGAACCCACTCGTGAGTTCACGAAGGCCGACTCCAGAGCTCTTTTCTTTATGACAAATAATATGACAGAAGATATGCTACGAAAAGTTATGCGATTCACATCTGCACGTGAGATTCGGTTAGAATTACATAGAATGTTCGACGGAACTAATGAAGACAAGACATTCCAACTATGCATGAGCTTCTTTGGACTTAAGAAGAATCCATCAGATGACATTGCCACTCACCTATCGAAATTGAAAAACATATGGACCTCGTTAAATCAAGAGCTTGGCGATGAGAAGAAGTTACCCGAAGTCCTACTCATCTGCAAAACTCTAGACACACTTGGAGAAGAATACAATCAATTTAAAAGTGGATGGTTAATGTGTCCTACGTCCGCACGAACCGTAGATAATCTCACCGATCGTCTGTGTGTCTTTGAAAGGAATATGATCGCGGCTACCGTGCCACCGGATCAAGAAGCCTTAGCATCGACAAGCACACAGAAAGGGAATACGAAAAAGAGCAAGGATTGCAAGATTAAGTGCAATTACTGTTTGATCAAGGGCCACCGCGTCAGAGACTGTAAAAAGTGGATCCAAGACGGCAGACCACCTAAATCAAACAACCCGCCTTCCTCTTCTTCAACCCAAAAAGAATCTCAGATAGCTGAAGTACTGACAACAGAATTATCAGACCATGAAGTATCAGCGACTTCATCGAATACAGTAAACTGGTTTGTAGATAACGGCGCAACATGCCACATCACCAACAGAGGCGATTTATTTCAAACTTTTGAACCTTTTGAAAATAATAACATGCACACCATCTCTACAGCTAATGGCAATGCAGTGCAAGCCAAAGGCAAAGGAAATGTAATCATACAGTCGGAGGTTCAAGGAAAAGTTCACGAAATCACCCTGAAGGATGTCTGGTACGTGCCACAGATCATGAAAAATCTTTTCTCTGTATTAGCTGCTCATGACTGCAACCCAAACAGCAGGTTTGACTCGACACCTACGAACTGTACTTTTTATACTCGAAATGAAGTAAAGATGACTGGTGTACGCAGCATAAGCGGAGGCTTATACAAGCTAAACGTAAAGAATGTGATTCCAAAACGAAATTTGGAAGTCAACTTAACACTAACAAAGACACAGCTGTACCACGAGAGACTCGTACACCAAAATAAACGACATGTACGAAAATTTGTGAAACAAGAACTGGGAATAGAGCTTCCTCCAGATGAAAGCACATGTGAAAGCTGCATACTTGGCAAGTCGCATCGATTAAAGTTTGGTACCCGACCAAGAGCTTCAAGACCCGGCGAACTTGTACACAGCGATGTATGCGGACCGTTTCCCAATTCATTTACAAACCTACGCTATTTCGTGCTATTCAAAGATGACTTCACCGGCTATCGCTATGTTTACTTCTTGAAAGCCAAGTCAGAAGTAAAGCAGAAGATGCAAGAATTCATCGCGGAAGCGCGCAATACGAACCATTCGATCGAAACGCTCCTGAGTGACAACGGTGGTGAGTTTGATAATAAAGAAGTACGTGAGATCCTCGCCATGCATGGAATCAAACAGCGACTGACCATGCCGTATACACCAGAACAAAACGGATGCAGCGAAAGAGAAAACAGGACCTTAGTAGATGCTGTAAGGACTGTAATGAATAGTGGAAGTTTCGAGCAACGACTTTGGGCAGAACTAGTTAATGCGGTAGCGTACGTTCTAAACCGAACAGGCCCGTCCTGTACCGAGAACAAGGCACCCTACGAACTATGGCATGGAAAGAAACCGAAGATTTCTCATTTACGCATCTTGGGCTGCACAGCTTACGTCCATGTCCCCAAACAAAAGCGAAGAAAACTTTCTATGAAAGCCCTCAAAGGAAGATTAATCGGATACGACAATGATGATGGCTATCGTATCTGGTGTGATGATAATAACCTGATTCGATCACGAGACGTTATCTTCGACGAGAAACCACTTGAAAGAACTCAATGCGACGATGTTGTATCTCCGACAACGAAAAATGAAACACCGTTCAATGAATATGAGTTGAAAGTATCATTTAATCCAGAACGCATTGAAGCTAATCAAGATTCGACAACAAGCCATCAACACGACCAATCGGAACCTGATCCTGTAGATCAGATAGATGCACAAGAACAGCAAGAGGATAGTAGACCTTCCGAATTTATCGAGGAAATTCCCGCTAGTGATGAACTGTCTAGACAAACCAGTCCAGTATGGCATGACGCCGATGTACATCATTCATCTGACTCCGAAGATGAAACGATGACACATCCGTACAACCTACGTGACAGAAACACCATTCGTCCTCCACAGAAATTCAGAGACTGTTGTGCACTTACCGATGAAGAAGCTGAACCCACTACGTTCAAAGAAGCAATGAAGAGCTCACACAAAGACGAGTGGATTAAAGCTATGTTAAAAGAGATAGATTCTTTGAAAGAGAACAACACGTGGTCCCTTCAAGAACTACCTCAAGATCGTAAAGCCATACCGTGCAAATGGGTCTTTAAGATAAAGAAAAACCCCGATGGCTCTATTGATAAATATAAAGCGCGTTTGGTTGCGAAAGGATTCAAACAACGCAAAGGAGTCGACTACGAGGAAACATATAGTCCTGTGGCCAGATTTGCAACCATACGATCACTACTAAGCGTTGTTGCGAGCGAAAGGATGTACTTGACTCAATTCGACGTGACTACAGCCTTTCTCTACGGCAAGCTAGAAGAAGAGCTGTACATGCAGCAACCCGAAGGTTTTCACGATGGCTCTAGTCGCGTTTGTCATCTAAACAGAGGCTTATACGGACTGAAGCAAGCGCCTCGCTGTTGGAATCACCGTTTCCATAAAGTACTTCTTGAACTCGGATTCACACAGAGTATTGCCGACCCGTGTCTATACACAAAGAAAGTAGGGGGGAAACAGATCTTACTTACCCTTTATGTCGACGACGGACTAGTGGCTGCTTCAGACAAACAGCTTGCTGATGATTTCATAGAGAGTCTGAAAGAAAAACTTAAAATTACGACGAAACCCGCGTCCTATTATTTAGGAATGGAGATTACTCAATGCAATGACGGCACGATAGTAATACATCAGGAAGCGTATACCAAGAAGGTACTAGAACGCTTTAATATGGCCAACACGACACGACATTTAAAATGACATTTAAATCTATATTTACTTAAATTTTAATGATAATTGTAATGTTTAATGTAATCAACTAATTAGTTCTATATTTAAACAATTTTATTATAATTTGCCACTGAAATGGAACATTTTTATTATTATAATTTATTTTTCTGTAAATAATTATTATTTGTGTCCTGTCGTTGGTTGTTTTGTGTGTGATTGATTTTGAATTGTCTATTAATTGTTTTGTGTTCTTCCTAGCGTAATCATAATGGCGCATGTCTATAATTTTGAAAAGTCATTAAAAGGGACGGGCTGAAAACCAGCGCCGAGACTACGCATCCAGTCTCGGCAATAAAGCTGAGCCCATTCCTTTTTACCACAAACATTTATAAATGAAGGAATAATTGTTGTTTATTGTTTTTGTGTGGTAAATAAAATATTTTCACTTTCACTTTCACTTTCAACAGTAATCCTGTCTCAACACCAATTGATGCTGCAGAAAACTCGTCTGCACCACATGTTGATGAAGAAAAAGGAAATAACAAGGAGATTAACTTCCCATATCGCGAGGCCGTTGGCGCATTAGCATACCTTATGGTAGCAACCCGCCCTGATATTGCCTACGCAGTTGGTATAGTATCACGCAACTTAGAACAGCCGACCAGAAATTATTGGAACAAGGTCAAACGTATACTGCGGTATCTTAAGGGAACTACGTCTCTAGGGATACAATACAAGCCGAAGACCATGAACCTACCAGAGCTGGAAGGATTTAGTGACGCCGATTATGGTGGTGATACTACGACTGGACGATCGACCACTGGAATCGTATGCCGTTACGCAGGAGGTCCAGTATCGTGGACCAGTAAAAGACAGACCTCAGTAGCGCTGTCTACAACTGAAGCTGAACTTGTGGCTGCTAGTGAAGGCGCCAGAGAGTTAGTTTGGCTGACAAGAATCTTCGAAGACCTGACGAAGAAGAAGAGTGTGCCAAATCTTCATGTCGATAATGAAGCAGCAGTACGATTGGCACACAACCCCGAGTTCCATAAGAGAACCAAGCACATTCGCATCCGACACTTCTTCGTGCGAGAACTTGTGTCTGAAGGTGCTATATTCGTCAAGCGAATTGGAACAAGAGACCAGATCGCAGACATCATGACCAAAGGATTGCCGAAGCCTACCTTTGTGAGGATGAAGTCTGCACTAGCATTGGTTTAGAGGGCGTGTTAAAGGAGGTGGATGGCAAACCAAGCCAGTGATTATATTCTGCATGGTGCGGTTTTTAATACTCCTTGTCGTCTGTTATGACAATCTGTCATAATATGTCATCGTTATGAAAATCTAGCTTATTATTTGAATAAAAGTCTGTCTTATAGTTAAAAGCCTTTATATCCATCAGTCTAATAGCTTCCACACATACTGCGAACTCCAGACGTCAACAGTGATAGCTTTCCTTTTAGGCACTTATACAAAGGTGGCACGTTGCGAACGACAATGTCAATTGCAACTGCCGTCGACACACCTCGATGGCTACAGTTGGCACACGTGCCGCCCGTATATAAACGCCCAAGTTCATTGTATGTGGTACCACCTTAAATTTTTTCACGTTTCTACAATTAACCGTTTAGCAAGGAGAGGGGGCGCCGTGTGGTGCCGGATTAAGAATAGCGTCACTCCATGTCCTTCCGCGGATGTCGTAGGAGGCGACTAAGGAAATCAATTACTAGGAGACGGGCAGCAGCGTCTTCCTAAGATTCCAACCGTATACTGCGATAGTCAACCCGCCTGCCAAGCGTGGCGATTATGGCAAAACCCCTCATGGTTATGTAAACCACGAAGGAGGCCTATGTCCTGCAGTGGGCGTCAAATGGCTAATTTTCGCAAACGGATTTTCGCTTTCTCGTACTAATCGTCTCTGAGCTAGGCCGCGGACAGACAGGCGGACAGACGGACAGACAGACAGACAGACGTGAGTATATTGAGTATATGGTTTTAATTTCAACTCGATGCCTTACGAGTTTTGAGCTACATTGTGTTGACATACAAACGGACGGACGGACGGATAACAAAGTGATCCTATAAGGATTCCGTTTATCCTTTTGAGGTACGGAACAATGGAAAATGGGCACATACGGAAATCGGATCTCAAAAATTACTGTGGCGCCGGGTTACTGGCCGGCCGGTTGGATCCTATGACTTAATATTAGGTATCAAAACCCACCGGGTGCCTTTTGAAACAGCCTAAGTGTAAACCCTCTGTTCCACATATCCCTACTGGTCTATCCCGACTGGTAGGGAAGTAAGGAATTTACTTATTATTATTATTATTTATTTGGGAAACTTGCAGCTTACATAATAAATAGACAGAGACTTAGAATAACTACACATAAGCTAAGAATAAGTTTCCGCATATAGTAACTAAGTGGCAAATATGTGCAAGTGAATGAAAAATTTAAAGTAAGTCTACACCACACTTACACTCTACAACACCGAGGGCGCGTCGTTGAATGTTCGCAAATTAGAAAAAGAAAGATCACCACTGCCATTAGACCAAATTAAATAACTAGGTACCTATCTCCAGAAATAATATTTCTTGTTCACGCATCAGAAAGGGAACCGAAATTATGTTTGACGATCTCTTTCCTTACTGTAGCTATGTTTGAATTAAATAGATCAATGTCCAAACTATCACTTAAAGAGTTAAATAGATTACTCGCTCGTGCAAAGAAGCTATTTTGTCTATAGTTAGTCTTTGCAACGTGAACGTGCAATCTCATTGATCTCCGCGAACTGGACCTTGCAGGCACAACAATTTTAATATTAGCTAGTAATTCAGGGCTATCTATAGAAACATTGGCTATTTGAAGGAGATAGATGAGATCGGCTACACTCCTACGAACCTGTAGCGGTAAGAAATGTTGTCTTACGCAACGCGATAGATAATCTTTATCCATTTTTTTTATTTAAATTGTAAATATCTTAAGGACCTCTTCTGGATTGCCACAATTCTATCAACATAGCAAGCATAACGTGGGTTCCAAACCTGTGATGCGTACTCCAGTATACTGCGAACGAACGAGCAGTAAAGTATTTTAATAGTTTTAATATTGTTAAATTTAGAACTGCATCTTATAACAAAGCCCAGAGATCTAGAGGCATTTTGAAGCGTTTAGGTCCAGCTCGTTTAATTTGCAATAGTTTTCGAATCTTAAAAGATCCTCCTGTAGCTGGTGACAGTCGGTAACATTGCTTATTTGTTTAATAATCCTTATGTCATCGGCAAAAAGGAGAAATTTGAACCATTTAAAACATGAATAGATGTCGTTTAAAAATAAGACAAACAATAAGGGGCCAAGTAACGAGCTCTGCGGCACACCTGACGGTACCGGCGTCCACGATGACAAGAACCCATTGATAGCAACTGCCTGTGACCGGTTGTCTATATAAGAGGCAAACCATCAGATGGTAAGCAATGTTACCGACTGCCACCAGCTACAGGAGGATCTTTTAAGATTCGAAAACTATTGCGAATTAAACGAGCTGGACCTAAACGCTTCAAAATGCCTCTAGATCTAGTTGCCATGAATGCCAGCATCGCCCAATGCGATCAAAAGCCTTACTACACCTAGTTTAACTTGTAACGTTCATTAAGTCGCAGTTTCTGTGCTACTTTGAATAAAAAAATTGATTTTGATTTTTTATTTTATAGTCAGTAAAGATTACATCTACTTAGCCGCCTGCCTGCATTTTATCTGAAATATACTCACATGAGAGAATTAGATTTGATGTGGTAGAGCGTTTGCGCAAGAACCCGTGTTGTTCCGCAATAAAAGATGTACTAAGAGCCGCGTAAACTTGTTGGTATACTATGCGTTCAAATAATTTAAAAAAAATACATAGCTTTGATATTGGCCTATAATTATTTATGCTATTTCTATCATCTTTTTTTGTAGGTGTAACAAAGGCTGATTTCCATAATGATGGCACAATACCCTCCACCAAGGATGTACAAAAAGTATGCATAGTGGGACTACTATACATGAGGCACATTTAACAATTAAAATCGGGGGTATATCGTCTGGCCCCGCACCTTTCGTTAAGTCTAAGCATTTCAGTAGTTTCAAAATGTGACTAGGCTCAACCTCCACCTCTCCAATACTAACTGGCTTGCTCATCGGATGGATAACATGTTCATCATTTCTTAGGCATTGGGAGGTAGTGGGGTCTAGGCTATTGGGAGGAAGAAAGATTGTTTGAAAATAGTTCCCAAAAAGATCGCAAATATCTTTGCCATTATTAGCTATAGTATCATTAAAATACATTGAAGAAGGGTATGTTCCATTAGCATTCTTTAATGACTTTACATAGGACCAAAATGCTTTGGGATTTTTAATAATTGATTCTTCGGTATTTTTGATAAATATCTGAAACCATTCCCTCTCCACTGCAATTGCCCGCGTTTTGAGTAGCGTAAACGTATTAAAATCTCCGAGATTGCCATATGTCTTGATTTTTTTATAAAACTTGCGCTTTTCTTTAAGTATCTTTTAAGGCCGGGCTATGCCACGGTGGGCATTTATTAACTTCTCTAACCTTGTCATTTCTTTGTGGATTTGAGTAATTCAAAAAGTAGCCATTTTAAATGTTTGTGCGCCATCCACCCTAGTACTTTGAAGTTCAATATTTTTATGTCTGAATGATCCTCATTGTCTTGAGCAGTATATTAAACTGTGTCCGGAAGTATTACTAGCGAGGCCGAGCACGAATGTAACAGCAATAAAAGCAGGCAAAAGAATACGCTAGCGTGACACATGTCCTTTTTGGTGTTTTAGTTGTGTCTAGTACAGCTTGGCACCGTTAATTAAATAGTTAACTTCGTTAATCGCTAATCCGTCCCTAAAATAGTTAACTTCGTTAAATGTTAAAGCGTTTCGCGGTGAGGCGCGGCGTGTGCGGTATCTTTTCGATAAATGGTAGGTACTGGATTAACGATTAATGGACTTTGAGAAGCTTAACAGAAGTTAACGAGTCCGTTAACATTATTTAAAGTTAACTTAAAAGTTAATCCGTTAGTCAAAATGTTAACTTCGTTAAGTAACGATTAACGGATTAACGAGTTAATTGCCAGCTATGATGCCTGGGCATTTTGGTAATATTTCCTGTACATCAATACTCTCCCCGTGGGACAGTCCCTTCTATATTGTGTAGTGTGATCAAAGCTTAAGGCACAGAGTATGTATTTTATATAAATTTTAGATATCAATAGTCTGTGAGAATCTTTATTCTAGTTATTCTGTGAGTACTGTCAAAAATATAAAGTAGAGTGCGACAAACTTAACTGACCCGGTGAAGGCGTCACTTTTCTCATAGTAAACTTGACGTTTCCATACTATATTTGACACATCTACCGGGTCAGATAACTTTGTGGCACTATACCTAAGTATACCTACGTTTGTGAAAAAACCGTCTTAAACCTACTCTGCTTTTATTTTGTTCCGCAGTTTCTTCTAGAAATAGCATCCGAATTGTCTCAGTGATTTCAGAGCGAATCACTCATCTGGTAGTGACAAGACCTAAGGATGGAGGTAGACGGCGAGGCAGGTAGGTGTTGCAGGGGACGATAGTGGACCATCATATTACAAAGCTGGCTACAAAAGTCCATGCTACAGCTTGTCGTGTGTTTCAGGCGATGCAGGCACGCGCCGCAGCCCCGCGCCGCTCGTGAGTACCGCCTCGGCCACCCGGCGCCTACGCGCTACTTTACACATTCGCTTATCAAAAACAAAACAAAACGTGTTCCGTTTTTATTGTTTGTTAGCTGATTCTAGGCTCATATTGAGATATAACCACTGTAATCCCCATTAAAGCAATTAATCCTGTTTTTGTAAAGATTGGAAGACAATCATGTTACTAATTACTAAGCTTTAAGTAACAATGAGGATCATTCAGACATCGAAATATTGGACTTCCAAGTACAAACTTCTCTGTATTACGCACAGGTAGCAACATTTGACCGAAGTGATTTACATCACTTGCAGCCCCGAGTAACCCACTTTGCAGTTAGGTTTTTGTATCATTATATTATTTTGTTGCACTAACCCATGCTGAGGACAATTTCAAACCTATTTAGAGGCTAAAAATCGCTTTGGTCAGATGTCGCTGCCTGTGCGTAATACAGAGAAGTTTGTAAAGAGGCTCGAAATTTCATCGATGCTTGCACTTGCCCATTAGCTCAGTTGGGAGAGTGCTGGCACGGTGAGCCAGAGGTTGCGGGTTCAAGTCCTGGCATGGGTGGAATTTTTAGCCTCTAAATAGGTTTTTAAATTGTCATCAGCATGGGTTAGTGCAACAAAAATAATATAATCCCCAAATTACCTTGGGACTACTTTTATATGAAACTTTTTATGAAGCTATTTTATGAAACATTTGATATTACTAAAGGATGGGCCCCATTAGGCCTTATTTACTGCTGTCCATTGAAGAGTTCCGTTCTCCATCTCTGAAAGTCTTCATCAGATCTTCACTAAATTAAAATTGGACCAATGGGACGTAACATGTATTCGAACAAAAAAAGAATTGTCGAAATTGGTTAAGATTTGACAGAGTTATTCGAGAACATAGCTAAAAATAAAAGATATACGCGTAAAAATAAAAAAAAAAAGGTATACACGTTGAATTTTCCGTGTGGCGCTGGATTAAGAATAGCGTCACTCCATTTCCTTCCGTGGATGTCGTAGAAGGCGACTAAGGAAATAAATTACCAGGAGACGGGCAGCAGCATCTTCCTGAGATTCCAACCACATACTGCGATCGCCAACCCGCCTGCCAAGCGTGGCGATTATGGCAAAACCCTTCATGGTTAGAAAACATAGGGAGGCCTATGTCCTGCAGTGGACGTCAAATGGCTGATGATAATGATGACACGTTGAATTGATAACCTCGTTTTTTGAAGTCTGTTAAAAAGGAGGCTATTTATGTGTATGTACTTTAAGAACACAAATCAATTTGCCAACTAACATGCCAAATTTTTACCAAGGAATATTTATTTCTTTTTTCATGGGAAGAAAAAAGTCCGATTTTCGAGTAATAACATTTTTTTAACCAATTTGGCACTCAGGTGTTCTCTTCCATTATTTGAAATGATATGTATTTTGGTTTAAGGGGCGAAATCGGATCTCCAAACACACAAAGTCAAACATTTCTTACCAACTTATTCTGTGTGTGTTACCCGAAAAAAATGTTTCATCTGGCACATTACAATATTTGAATCGCGACATTGTCACCTACATAACGTTAAAAACGACACGCGCACAATCAATTCACTGTGAGACAGACCGAGATGCTATGCGTGCGACAACCGAGCGCGCAATTCATCGGAACCTACTACTTCAACCGTCTGGCGTCAGCTCGCGCCCGTTTTTCGAACCTGTAGACTGAATTCGCTGTAACTTTATAATTTATTCCAATTTCTATATTTTTTTACAGAATATATTGTGTTTGATTTCTTTGTAAAACTGCATACTTGGTTCAAAACGTGAATGATCGTCATTAATTTATTGCTGCTATCCATTCAAAAGTTTTATCTCCAAAGTCTGAAGGTCTTCATCAGGTCATCACCAAAGTCTGAAGGTCTTCATCAGGTTATCACCAAATTACCTAGGGATTAGAGAATATTCTTTATTGTACCCCTGAAAAAAACAAACAAAATATTTGTGACGGTTTGGGTTTCCGTGAGTCGACTGTAAATGGACCTATTTTACATAAATATTAGTTGTATGGCATTAGCTGTAAGTTACAAATCTAAATAAATAAATAAATAAAGATATCTTTATTGATATGTTTATCTATTTACCAAATTTGCTCCTTTGAATAATTTCAGACTTCTCCAGAACATTCACAACCAGAATCCCCAGCATCGCCTCCTTCAAGATCTCCCAGAAAATCGAGATCTAGATCACCCGCACATTCAAGGTCCAGAAGTCGATCCTCAGCCAAGTCTGGAAGTAGATCACCTGCTAAATCGAGATCCAGCAGTAGCTCATCGAAGAAATCTAGATCCAGAAGTGGTTCACCTGCAAACTCGCGGTCCAGAAGTGGATCTCGACAAAAGTCTAGATCTAGAAGTGGGTCACGGTCTAGAAGTAGGTCCCCGAGGAATACCAGATCCAGAAGTGGTTCGCCACAACATTCAGGGTCCAGAAGTGGATCACCCGCAAAATCTAGGTCCAGAAGCGGATCTCGTGCAATATCCAGGTCTAAAAGTGGATCACCTCGAAAGTCGAGGTCTCGGTCGAAGAGTGAATCGCCCGGCGCAGCGAGAGCCAAGAACAGGTCTAGATCGAGGTCTCGGAGCGGATCACCTGCAGGCTCTCGGTCCAGAAGTGGCTCTCCCGCAAGTGCTAGATCGAGATCCCGATCCAAATCTATAACTAAAAGTGGGCCTTGTGCAAAGTCGAGGTCTCGAAGCGGATCTCTAGCTAGGACTGGATCCCGTGCCAGAAGTGGATCCCGAGATAGAAGTGGATCTCGAGCTAGAAGTGGCTCACGAGCTAGAAGTGGATCACGAGCTAGAAGTGGGTCACGAGCTAAAAGCGGATCTCGAGCTAGGAGTGAATCTCGAGCTAGAAGCGGATCCCGAGCTAGAAGTGGCTCACGAGCTAAAAGTGGCTCACGAGCTAAAAGTGGCTCACGAGCTAAAAGTGGATCTCGAAGTAGAAGTGGCTCACGAGCTAAAAGCGGATCTCGAAGTAGAAGTGGCTCACGTGCTAAAAGCGGATCTCGAAGTAGAAGTGGCTCACGCGCTAAAAGCGGATCTCGAAGTAGAAGTGGCTCACGTGCTAAAAGCGGATCTCGAGCTAGGAGTGGATCTCGAGGAAGAAATGGATCTCGAGCTAAGAGCGGATCTAGAGCTAGAAGTGGGTCCCATGCTAGAAGTGGGTCTCGAGGTAGAAGCGGATCCCGCGCTAAACGTAGGTCTCGTGATGGAAGTGGGTCTCGGTCCCGAAGCGGATCCCGCGGCAGCGCGAGGTCCAGAAGCGGGTCGCGCGCCAGCGCCAGATCCAGGAGCGGGTCCCGGGCTAAAAGTGGGTCTCGGTCCCGCAGCGGCTCCCGCTCCCGCAGCGGCTCGCGCGCCAGCGCCCGCTCCAGGAGCGCCCACGGCTCGCGCGCCAGGTCTCGCTCCCGCAGCGGCTCGCGCGGCAAGTCGCGCGCCGCCTCGCCCGCCAACTCTGCGGCTTCCAGGTAACTCGCCATTAGCTACTGACGCTTTGTTATAGACCCTGTTCGCATTAGAGTTAGGTCAGCAACGCAAAATTCAGCAAAATGGTTAACTGTTCGAATCGACCATCTTGTGTCTTTTTTACAGTTGAGGTGGGTGTAAACATTTTTTTAGCTGGCTAATTTTAAGATTCTTTCGTAATTCAGCTAAAGTTCCAAATTATTTTAAAAATTTTATTATTTTTTTTTTGCACCGAATCGTGCCAAACGTATTACTAAGACTTCACTGACCGTCTGTCCGTCTGTTCGTCCGTCCGTCCGTCCGTCCGTCCGTCCGTCCGTCTGTCTGTCTGTGTCTGTCACCAGGCTTTATCTCATGAACCGTGATTGATAGCTAGGCAGTTGAAATTTTCACAGATGAGATGGTGTATTTCTGTTGCCGCTATAACAACAAATACTAAAAACAGAATAAAATAAATATTTAAGGGGGGCTCCCATACAACAAACGTTGTCTAAAGACAGCGCTCGCCATCTAGCGGCCATCTATGTGACCTTGACAGCGCGGATGCCATGTCGTTAAATGTCAATGTTCAACGCTTCTCGTTGGTTTCTATAGATGGCACTGTTCTCAAATTCGATCTTTGTCTAATGTTGTATTGATAATCGTACGGAAACCTTCGTGCGCGACTCGCACATGCCCGGGTTTTTTAATTTTTAATACACATTGTTAAGATCACAGAACAGAGAAAATAAGTTATCCGAAAGACCTTCCGAAACGCATGATTTTTCTACATCATCACAAATATTTTTCTAAAGTAAACATGCTTGGAAAATCAACTGCCTAATAGATTCCAAGTTGAACTTTTTTGAGAATTGCGTGAGTCGGAGGCAGCGAAAGCAAGCGTGGCAATTGGCCAATGCAGTCACACCAACGCAACTTTTGATGTGTGCGAGCGCCTGTACGAACAAGCAAAGCAATAGGGATTGACAAAAAGTTAAAAGATATCGATATTATTAACTTCGTTTGGCGAAGCTTTTTGCGAATGAATGTAATTTTAAAATTTTGTTATTTTGTGTGTAATTATTGATTGTTGCATATTGCAATTCTATCAGATTAGGTTTCATTATTTACTTATGGCAATTTTATCGTAAATACTTGTGACAAGTGTGTCAGAAGTGGTGCGCGATATTGACTTGCACTTAGCCGGTTTCTAAGAGCAATTAAATATTCCGTAATAACAAAGTTGAAACAATATCGACACCACGACAAACTGACCCAACATTATCGATAAGTTATTCCCTTCGCTACTCTTTTTGGGGAGTACCACGGAATATTGTGAAGTCAATCGATCACGCAGACACACATGCTTTACATTGCTCTTCGCCTACATAATACGTTGGCGCAGCAATTATTTGCGTACAACACCGGCAATGTATACTTCAACTTGCGATATTTTTCACTATTGCTGGAAAACATACTCTTTTCAATATTTTCGATCAAATCACTCAAAATAAAGGTTTAATTTACTTACCGATAAAAAGAAATTCCTCCATTAGTCAGACTAACGTCTCTGCTTCGAGCTCTGCAGGTGATAATTGCGCACGATGGCATTTTTACCCTTTGTTTAGCAGTTTTTCTTCAGTAACATGCTCGGTAAGACACCACGGCTGACTGGGTATGTTTTTTCCAAAATATGATTATTTGTACAAATTCGTGGCACGCGCGCCCCGCCTACATGCGCTTTCTACCTTATTCCTATGTTCTGTGGTTAAGATAATGAATATTAAAAATCACAATTCACATATTTTCACAATCGTGACAATCGAGTATTGAAATATAATACATTGTGATTCTGACTGCTTGCCACAACACACACACGTGAGTTTATCTATGAAACAAAGTCTAGCTTATAGACATTCTCCTAAATACTTAACAGATAGTTATTAACAAAAAAATCTATTAAACATTTAAACTAAGCAAAACCTGAGGAGTTAAGTATACAAGGTTATATGCAGCTGTTAAATGAGTGGATCTCGCAATAAGGCCTAAAATATTGATTTTATTTTTTGCAGGTCTGGCGCGGAGTCTGATGGCGAGCCTCGTGAGTATTTCTTCTCCCTTCCTTGTCTTTTCGTTAATTTGATCAATGGGGAACTTGCGTCTAACTTAAATTGAAGAGACATTGCATTTATACCATAGAAGGCATATAAAAACTTAGGAAAAATTACAAAATAAAACTGTTTTTTTTTCTGATGATGTAATAAATACTTTTTTATCTTATCTTATCTTATCGGTTTTAAGCTGTCCGTATATTTTTATTTCTTCTTCGTTTATGCTCAAGTTTGATTGTATTGTTGTTCTTATTTCTAAATCTGTTGCTTCAACATTTGGTTTATTGTATTTTATCTGAGCGTTTTTCAGCCATCCTGGGCCATTCCACCAAATGTCGCAGTGTTTTAAGTCTTGGACTGACATTCCTCAGGATGCTACGTCTACCGGGTTGTCTTGCGATGATACATAATGCCATTGCTTGTGTTATCTAGCTAGTATTTCTGTCACGCGATTTTTTACAAACACATTCCAGCGCGTTGGGTCTCCTGATAACCATGACAGTACTATGGTAGAATCAGTCCATGCATGTACATTTGTCTTCGGTATTCTTAGAGCTTCTTGGACTTGTTTTAGTACAGCTCCACATAGTTCCACATCGCTCCAAGCGTGGAACGGTTAACGCTTTTACTGGTGCCACACGAGCTCTTGCAGCTACTAAGCTTGGCTTTGTCTCTCCATCTTCAGTTTCTACTCGCAAATATGCTACTGCACCATATGCTTTGGTTGCGACCGACATCAGAGAAACTATGCAGTGTAACATTATTCAGGTTTGCTTGTGTTGTGTACACCCATCGGTTGAGTTGGATTTCATCCAGTTGCTTGAGACCTTCTCGAAGATCGCACCATTCTTGATGTAACTCAGAGTCAACTTCTTCATCCCACACTACGCCTTTGAGCCACAATCTTTATACGACAATCTTGGCGATAAGTATTGCTGGTGTGAGCCAACCTAATGGGTCAAAGAGTCTTTCAACATCTGCCAACACATTGCGCTTGGTGCAGGTATCTGGTTTAGTTGGTAGAGTAATGAATTGAAATGCATCTGGAACCATGTCCAAGGGCCTTTATCGTGCCGTCTATCTTCAGATCTATCGAAATATGTGTGCTTCTCCGTGAAGTCTCTGTTTGTTGCAAGAATTCTACACTGTTTTTCTGCAGATTGAAGCCGCTCTTTTGTAGAATACTCATGACATCTTTAGCTGTTTGCATTGCTTCATCAACAGTGTCGGCTTCGGACATCAGGTCGTCCATATAAAAATCCTCTTTAATCGTCTTAGAAGCAGTGGGATTGTCTTTGCCTTCGTATTCAGCTATCTGGTGTAAGGTTCTGACAACCAGATATGGGGCAGAGGCATTCCCAAACGTGACTACGGGTAAACGGTAATCTTCGATTTGCTTTTCCACCGAATTCTCTGATAGTCTCTGTCTTCTGTTGCTACTAATACTTGGAGGTACATTTTCTGTACGTCTGCCATGCAACCAACCTACTTAGTACGCCATCATAGTATCAGTGCTCTCAAGTCGTCTAGAAGTGTTGGTCCCACAAGTAGTTCGTCGTTTTGATACGTTGTTAGATAATTTGCATGACGCATCAAAGACTACTCTCAGTTTTTGTAGTTTATTTGTCATCTCTGATGACTGCATGATGCGGCAGGTACACTGAGATGTTTATTTCTTGTTCCGGGACTTCTTCTATGTATTTCAACTCTTTGTATTCTTCTGTCTATAACATTCGTGTATTCAGGTTCAAGTTGTCATTCTTCTCAAACCTTTTCTTTATGTATTGCAGTCTTCTTAGTGCAATGTCTCATGTTTTGCTTTCTGTGCATTTTAGTTCCTTCGATTTAAATGGTGGCTTGACTGTATATCTTCCTTCATCTGTTCTTGAATGTGTCGTTTTGTATATATCTTCGCATAATCTTTCTTCTGGTGTTCGCATGTGGTTGCTTGATTCTTCTATTTCCCACATACTTTTTAGCATATTATCCAGATTTAGGTTGTGGTACGATGTTTTCATCTGGAGATTTGCATTCATCAACCTTCCCAAATAAGATCCAACGCAGGCTGGTAATCTTAGCACATGGAGTGCTTGGTGGAAATGTGGGTAATTCATCGAAATTATCTTTGTGCGAGTGTTCTTCTCAACATTTGTGCGTTTCAAGGTCCAGCCTATGTACAATAAGGAAAATTATGAGCGGATCCCACGACTTCGTTTGTGTTCCCATGTTTTCTAAGCTGTTTAGACATTCGGTTGACTTTTGAGGTTATTTGCACTTTGAACATTCAGTTATCGTTGCGTCACTAACCTTTTCAGCACGATATTAAGAATTAAAGGCTTATTTCAGTAACGTTGTTTCAATGTTTCTCAAGCGTTTTCATAACTTGTTTCAGTGACCTTGATGTTTTTCAGTAAGTTCTTAGTCTCACCGTGTAAACAAGACTTCAACTAGTTGAGGTTATCTACCTTGTTGATCGACGGGTTTCCGTGTGGCGCGGCGCCGGATTAAGAATAGCGTCACTCCCTTTCCTTCCGTCGATGTCGTAGAAGGCGACTAAGGAAATACATTACACGTTTAGGAAACCCGCCTGCCGAGCGTGGCGATTATGGCAAAACCCTTCATGGTTAAAAACCATGATGGAGGCCTATGTCCTGCAGTGGGCGTCAAATGGCTGATGATGATGATCGACGGGTTGCTGTGTATGAACGATGTAAACATGTCCTGGAATGTCGGCCAATCATCGTAATTACCACTGAAGGACGGCACAGATATTTTTGGTACCCCCACTTGCGGTTGAAATTAGTTTCAAATGAGTCGTCATTAGACGCACTACCTTTACTCGAACTTGTTTCAGTACCCTGTGGCGGTTTTTTTAAGATGGCCAACATATCTTTGACGTGAGCTCGAATACAAAGATACGAGTGTTCATAGATATAGTACTCCTCTTTCACGAACGTTTGCCCGATCCTCTTTAGGCGTGCATGAAACGAGTTCTTGATCAGCCTTTCTAAACGTAGCCCAATACTCCTCGACGGATTGTAATCGAACTTGTAGGTATCCCTTTGTAAGTCTTGCTTTAGGACGTTTTTTCAGGTTTGTTTGCGTCTTTTGCACCATTCGTTCAGCCATTTTTTCACTTTATACAAACTTGTTGAAAACACTGTATTTACCTCAGAACATAAAAAGAAGGAGAAGTGCCATATGGGCGTGGCACTGTCGACCAACGTTAGCCCGGTTGGGCTAACCTCGGCGAAACTTTTAAATATGGCCGTCAATCGCCTCGCGCCCGCTATCGCCGTAACATATGTGAAAAATGCCTGATTACCTACAGAAATCGCAGTGATACATACTATTCAAATAACAGTGCAGTGTATTTTCACCGGTAAGCCTATTTTACTCACTATATAGATCTTTAAACTACGAAAAATCGTAATTATAATATTTTTCCTGTGCAATATGCATTCCAGTACTAAGAACATAAATGAGACGTATTTATATCTTCGGGTTTACTCCACTGCTGTTTTTATGTGGAATTTTCGTGGAGGTTTTATGACTTGGAAAAGCAAGCCCGCAATGGACCGTCTCGCGAAACTGACTATTGTTCTATGCGATGTTTCGTGGTCCGGCCGCATGTATTTGCCGTGAACTGTCAATGTCACCAGTAGGTGTCAGCGGGAGTCATAGTGATGGGGTAGTTGCTTTCTTTTCAGACTGATTAAGTATCGATACTTTCGTCGCATTTACACTCATTCGTCCAGACTTCCAAAATTACTAGAACCAATTATATTGTACGACTAGGTAGCTATTGTCCGCGACTCCGTCCGCGTGGACTTCAGTTGCTAAGGAAGCTTCTATTTTAGTGGCAGATTTTGTCGTAATATAAACAGGCTATATTTTCACCACGTATTTCAAGAAGTTTTTAATAAAGATTTAATTTCAGGTTTCCCTAAGACCCTAATAGGAACGATAAATGGATTGAAACTACAGGGAGATTGCCTAACTGGCTTCCTTTCAAATCAAATAACGGTTGCTCTATCCATTTTACGGAGAAATGTTTCCAGATGCTAAAGAGGGGAAAAAATATTAACGTGGGCAGGTCCTGCTTTGAAAATACCAGTAATAAGGAGTTCCATAAATGTTGAGGTACCAGTATATCTAAAATCACGGCATAATTATATTTTACATGGTGTGGAATATTCGATTGTTACTTTATTCTGATTCTCTATTTCAGGTGACAATGGAGGCAACGACGCATAACTCTGCAAAAGGAAGTGTTTCTAAAGAAACAAGTCAGGTGATGTGGTTATGGTACTAAATAATATTCTTATAATCTTTTATGAGCCTAATCTTATAAATGAAATTCGATTAATTTAAAATAAAGTAAATTAAGTGTTTTCAATAATTTCATAATTTATTTACTATTTTAGATCCGTATTAGAAAGTTTTGGATATTGTTACTGTTGAAACATGCGTTCCTGAAGAAATAGCGGGTGACCAGGTAATGTTTTTAATATTTTTAATAATTTATTTACTATTTTAGATCCCCTTGGAAGTAGGTAACGGATATTTTTTCTGTCGAAAAATGCTGCGAATGTCAAAGACCCCTGTAAATCATTGTCAGACATAGAGGAATGTCCATTCGATTGAACACATAATTATGGTTACAGGCATTATCGGTCATATAGCGCCGCCACAGAACAGAAAATCGAAAAATCAAAGTTATGAAAAAAGTTGAAAATATAACATCGAGTTTTCAAAAGTCGTAAACCAAAGTTGTTGTAAATGACTTACTTTAATTGACATGTTTTAGGAATTTTGTTAACTTAAAAATGGCCCTGTATAAAGAAAATAATATTAGATTTTTTACAAATGCATACTTTTTGTATTTTAGATACAGCTACGTGTTCCCGAAGGCCCAGAAACTGGAAGATTTATGTCGATTGAAGAAAAACCTCGAAAAAAGAAATCACGCAAAACATTGAACATGTCAACAAGTGACAAGTTCTAAATAAATATTTACCTTTTAAGGGGACAGTAAAATATTCTCTGCAGGATCTCAGTAGGATGATGATGTTATCTTTTTAATGTAAATGTGTTTCGAAAGTTTCTTTAAGTTTATGTTTCACAAGTTTCTTTGAGTTCTTACTACTTAATGTATTTTTCACAAGTTAATAAAAATATTATTATTTATGCGATATTATTAAGAATGTTTTTTTATGTACCCATCAGAGTTAACACCGTCACCCACCAAGGCAATGAAAGTTTTAATCCAAACTCTACATCAGTCACTGCTCATTAATTCACGAGTTAAAATAAGTAGTTCTAGATTTTTTAAGGTGTGCGCTATACAAAAACGCGGGTAAGGTGAAGGCAAGGCGCAGGCATCTTGCCGCTTCAAACAAAAATTACGCAGGCGATATGTTTTGAATTATATTTAAGCGGCGCGGCACAGCCAACGTCGTTTCGTCGCCTATGTAGGTTTTCATACCTACATTTTGTAGGTATGAAAACGTTTTGAAGCGCCAAGATGCTTGCACTGTCCCTTAACCTTACATACCTACGCAGTTTCTGTATAATTCAAGCCTAAGGTTTATCAGCAAATGGTCTCTTAACTTTGTCATTTAGAATATTTGTATGATTAGAATTTACGATGAAACGGAATTCACGAATTATACGATAGGTAGGTATGAAGAAAACTGACATATTTAGGAATTAACACATTGGTAGGCAAAGCCTGTAAAAATAAAAGCTTACAGGCTTAAAAAATAAAGGCGGCCTTTTGCAAAGGATTACTAAAACGAAATAAATTAGTTACAGACTACGCGACATAGAGAAATAATTAGTTACTATTTAGGTATAGATGACAAGAAAAAAATCGACATAATGTACAAAAAAAATTTTGTACGATGTACGATTTTTTTTAAGTATAATCGATAATGTACTTTTTCGTCCCCATCACTAGTGTTGTGCTGCTCTTCTCATTGGCTGTTTCATTTGTGTTAACAGCGAATCGTGAGCCGGTTGTTTATGTTGTAATCAAATAGAGATTATCTGGAAAATGTAGCTGTGTGAGTAAGTGGCGACATCGGTTTTCTATTAAACGGGCCATTATAACACTTCTCCTTCTTTTTGTGTTCTGAGGTATTTACAGTTCAATATGTTGTACAACTCCGAAACGATTACGTTGTATTCAAAGTCACATAAAAGTTCTTTCTTCTTGTTAGCGCTTCTTTCTTCACGTTATCAGCAGGCATTCACTAGTCTTTTGTTCTCGCGAACCCGACAGTAATAATAATTACTGTCCTTAAAATTGTAAAGTTAATTTTTTATTCTAAAATCCACAATTTTTTGTTGGAAACTTGTATTTAAAAGGAGATTTAAATGTATTCCTTCGACCAATGTGAAACATAATGCAATAAAAAATAACAAGAGAAGAATGCATTCTGTCAATATACAATGAGACCCCGGGCCTAGAGTCTAATAAACACATAGTTCTATAGAATGACATTAGCACGACAATAGCTGTTATTTGCCTCTATTTCATTTCAATGGAATCGCGAAGAAGATCAAATGATTTACGGGAAACCACAAGACACCACGGTACGCGATCGGTGAGTAGACTACCGATGGTGTCAGTGAAGCAACCGTTGCAGTAGTGATTTCGCTCTATTGACAACTATGCATGGAAGAAGCTCGGCCCCGGTCCGACGGACTGGACACTTGTATTTACACGGGGACTGTCGCGCAGAGGCCAAGCGGCGCAAGGCGGAGGCGGAGGGTGCGGGGGGCGCGGGCGCGGGCGCGGGCGGTGCGGACAGCTCCTCGGACGAGGGCGTGAGCGGCGAGGCGGAGGGCGAGGGGGCGGGCGGCGGCGGCGGCGGGGGGGCGGGCGGCGCCAGCGACTTCGAGCTGATGCTGGAGCGCCGGCGCGAGGAGCGTCGCGGCCGCCGCCGCCGCCGCGACATCGACCTCATCAACGACAACGACGACCTCATCGGTGAGCCGCTGCGCACACACACAAACACACCCACACACACACACACACACACACACACACTCACTCACTCACTCACACACACACACACACACTCACTCACTCACTCACTCACACACACACACACACACACACACACACTCACTCACTCACTCACTCACTCACTCACTCACTCACTCACACACACACACACTCACTCACTCACTCACTCACTCACACACACACACACACACACACACACACACACACACACACACACACACACATACATACATACATACATACACACATACATACATACATACATACATACATACATACACACGCGCGCACACGCGCACATGCACACACACGCACACATGCACACACACGCACACACACACGTACATACACGCACGCACGCACGCACGCACACGTATGAAAACCATGAGGGAGGCCTATGTCCTGCAGTGGGCGTCAAATGGCTGATGATGAGGATGAGTTATACAGAACGATGAGAAGGATACTGCTTGAAGGATATCGTAAATAGTGTAAAGTTTCGAGATCGATCGAGTGTCATAGATAGATAGAATTGTCTTTATTGCGTGTACACCAGAAATAGACTAATGATTTCATAGAGTCCATGGAATAAAAATTAAATCAGCATAGATCGGCAAAAATAAAACAGAAATAAAAAAATGAAATAAAGAATAGCCGACAATCCGACTGCTGAGCACTGACTACTAAGCGCCTGCTTCAAAAGGTCAAGAACGTAGGTAACTCGTTGCGTTGTAACTCGTTGTAAAGTGTCGCTTGTGTCGCAGCGGCGCTGCTGGCCGACATGCGGCGCGCCGCCGAGGAGG
The DNA here is from genome assembly GCA_947308005.1 of Yponomeuta malinellus. Taxonomy (NCBI): domain Eukaryota; kingdom Metazoa; phylum Arthropoda; class Insecta; order Lepidoptera; family Yponomeutidae; genus Yponomeuta; species Yponomeuta malinellus. Next base: position 11,639 of record OX371020.1, on the reverse strand, counting down.
ACCGCGCGCTCAACCAGGCCAACCAGCCCGCCGTCAAGAAGGTCTCGCTGCTCAAGAAGGCCATGAGCCAGCTCATCAAGAAGGTACACCCCCGACACTCTGAGTCGGGCGTTACTTTACAAATAAACGCGTCGCATAATAAAAAGATATAATAGTGCGGCTTATATACTTACGTCCCACCATATACAGGGTGTCCCGAAACTCAACGATAACCTGGCAACGGGTGAGAGGCCATGGTATACCAGTTATGGAAAAAATAAGAAAAAAATTCCATGTCACTTAGTCAAGCGATAATAGACATATTTCGAAAAAGTTTAAAATTTTACACCCTTGGTCACATTTTTAAGTACTATGATCACAGTTTTCACAATTTTACAGCGATTTTTTTTAATAATGTAATCTCAAATGGCTGTACTACTAATCGCAACCACAAATTAAAGTAATAAACAGTGTTAACTAAGTAAAATAAATTAAGTTTTGACGAGTTATGGTTTACAAAATTATTGTCACTTAACTTTGACACTCCATGTTGGAAAAAAAATGTACCACACTACCCTGGCAAGTTATTTCAAAAGATGGCCCATTTAGTCTAGATTTCAAAATGGTACAACACTTACTACTTTTCTTGCCAATAAAAGTGCTATTTCGTATTTTTTGCGAATGGACCTCATGGAAAACTTAATCAAAATAAAACAATCAATTATCGTAACACTTTAATATCCTTCTAAAACTCAAGTAGATGCTCAAATTGTTTTCCTCCGGCACGAATACAAGCTATGCATCGCCTCAGAAATGACCTCTTCACCAGTCGTGCAAATCTCGCATTTATTTCTTCTGATGCTGCATCAATTTTTTGGCGCAATTCTAATAGATTTTGTATTTGTTTTGAGTAGACTTTTTCTTTTATGCATCCCCAGTAAATAAAATCTACTGGATTGAGGTCTGGGGACCGAGGAGGAATTTTCGCCAACATGGTTCTGCAGAAAGGCCCCCATGTTGATGGGGATTTGCACGACTGGTGAAGAGGTCATTTCTGAGGCGATGCAGAGCTTGTATTCGTGCCGGAGGAAAACAATTTGAGCATCTACTTGAGTTTTAGAAGGATATTAAAGTGTTACGATAATTGATTGTTTTATTTTGATTAAGTTTTCCATGAGGTCCATTCGCAAAAAATACGAAATAGCACTTTTATTGGCAAGAAAAGTAGTAAGTGTTGTACCATTTTGAAATCTAGACTAAATGGGCTATCTTTTGAAATAATTTGCCAGGGTAGTGTGGTACATTTTTTTTCCAACATGGAGTGTCAAAGTTAACTGACAATAATTTTGTAATTTTGTTAATTTCGTAAAATACTGTTGTATTTTGGTGGGCGGAATGTGCGATCCGCGCCAAATCATGCTAGATTTAAATTTTTAGTGCAGCAACATTAGCGACAAGTTACTTAGGGTAGTTCTTAATTACTTTTCTTGTCGTTTCATCTATCCAGTGAGGGTAGTTTATTGTCGTTGTGGGCCCTCTCGCTGTGACTGTCGTCAAGATCGTGTGTCGGATCTTCGGTAGCCTTAGAGAATCCACTGCTACGTGCACCTCAAAGAATTTCGCTTAAAACTGTGAACTTTCGCCTATAAGCCCCCGCAGTGCTCCTCCTCATCATCGTGATTGTGGATTGTGACACCCAACACCTGATCGAAAATTGTCGGCGCCGACGGACAGACCTAGGCTCCAGACGCTGCTGGTGAGTTGGCTTTTCGATGTCCTCAATTACTTTCACTGGATTTGTTGCATAGATTTTCGTATTTCGTACATTTCGTTACCCCACAAGCGGTCTCTCGATTCGCGGGAGATTGCACAACAGTACTTAAAAATGTGACCAAGGGTGTAAAATTTTCAACTTTTTCGAAATATGTCTATTATCGCTTGACTAAGTGACATGGAATTTTTTTCTTATTTTTTCCATAGATAACTGGTATATCATGGCCTCTCGCCCGGTGCCAGGTTATCGTTGAGTTTCGGGAAACCCTGTATAAGGCGCAGGCCTTCTCTCAGAGAGAGAGTCTCGTCCACTGCGTATCGTCGAATCGGTGAATATAATGAACGGACGATGGCACGTTACATCGGTCGAGCCGATAGGTGTAGTGTAGAAGACCGCACGGTATGTACGGTAGTGCACGTGGCCGGCAGGACCTGCAGCTGGCGTTCTTGGAACACAACGTGCTGAACGTGCTCTGCGCCTGGCTCGCGCCGCTGCCCTCGCGCGCGCTGCCCTGTCTGCTCATCCGCGAGTCGCTGCTCAAGTTGCTCACCGACGTGAGTCCTACTACACTCGCTCGCTACACTCGCTCGCTACACCCGTGTACCGTGTATCGTGTATGTGTGTCGCAGTTCCCGCCCATCGACAAGGCGCTGCTGAAGCAGTCGGGCATCGGCAAGGCGGTGATGTACCTGTACAAGCACCCGCGCGAGACCAAGCCCAACCGCGAGCGCGCCGGCCGACTCATCGCCGAGTGGGCGCGCCCCATCTTCAACCTCTCCACCGACTTCAAGGGTGAGTGCTCGCTCGGTCGTAACGGACGATATTTAAGTCTATGGGAAATACAAATGATTATGCTTGACTTTGTGTGCACCCCGTACCCACCGCTCTAGCTTCGTAGACCAGGTGAAAACACCGCCCGAATGCGTGTCGGACCACGCGCAGTGTACGGTTTCGTAGAAAGAGGAGGTTATATCCGCTTTACGGGACAACAACTTCATCGACATAATTTTCGATGAAACTTGTACGAAGGTTTCCTTCGCTTATTACTTGTTAACTACTTAGCCCTGATAGCTCAAATTTTATCAAACGGAACCCTAAATCAAATAATGGTCTTCCTACGCCCTCAATATTTTTAACGACCAATCCAACTATATTCCACACTATAGTGTAGACAACAAAAAATGAACGAATGAATGAATGAATTTGAAAAAAGTTACTTCATTACTCTTTACTTCAAAGCGCGCGTATCGATGGCGCGAGGAACTCAAACAAAGGATTTTGGTATATTTTACTGTAAAATAACTGTTTTCTTTAATAAAGTACGATATTGCCGTAAAATAAAAAAATTAAAAATGTACTTTTAAAAATCCTTTCGTATTGGTTTCAAGTCGCTACGAGGGTGGGTATGATATGTTTTATCATTCATTAGCAAAATCTTATATGTCCATTTTCCGTGTGGCGCCGGATTAAGAATAGCGTCACTCCATTTCCTTCCGTGGATGTCGTAGAAGGCGACTAAGGAAATCAATTACCAGGAGACGGGCAGCAGCGTCTTCCTGAGATTCAAACCGCATACTGCGATCGCCAACCCGCATGCCAAGCGTGGCGATTATGGCAAAACACTTTATGGTTATGGTTGTTAAAACCACAAAGGAGGCCTATGTCCTGCAGTGGGCGTCATATGGCTGATGATGATATGTCCATTTAAAAATGTTGCTAATGAATGATAAAACATATCGTACCCATCCTATATCAATTGTAACGCTAGTTACCGAATTAAGGGTTGAGAGAACTAAAGTTGACTTGAGATCCGCCTAGTCATAAATAGTTATTTGTTATACAAGAGTGCAAAGTTGCTTTTTAACCGCGTGCTTAACTTTGATGACCGAGCAAGCGAAGGATTCTAAAATTAGAATCCTGAGCGTTAGCGAGGGAATCAAAAGAGCACGAGGTGAAAAATCTTTGCACTCGAGTGCAACACGTAACTTTTCATCCCACCTCAGCGAGGAAATGACTAAATGCAAAAAAAAGAACACAAATGAGGTTCCGAATCTAAGTTTTTATTTACCAAATTAAAAAAAAGTTTTATTATAAATTCGCACCATGGAGGTAGAAGTAAATAGGTTTAATGATGTTTTGAATTTACAAACTTAGTGCACACGATGTTCTAAATTTAATTTATCTACTCTGATACTATAATACAAAGATTATAAAACTGAAAACAACTCTTATGACAACATTACGCACATGTAGGCCAAAAATAAAAATAAATAAAAAGTTTTATTACGATACAGGTCTTGTATGGACACCTGTATCATAATATAACTTTTTAATCATAACGATACACCTATACAAGCTCCAGCTGGACCAAGAAGGTTGAACCACTACTTTGAAAAAAAAAAAAGGTTTCAATGAGCGAGTCCGCGGCGATCGATGTTTGCGCCTTGGCGCTAACATTTTACATTTAAAAAAATCTTTTCAATATTTAAACAAAGTTTGGTTCTGTTTGTAAAATAAATTAGTTAACAGGTTTGAAAATAACAGAAACGAGGTCAACATTAACATACCTTCTTCGAGTACCTTCAATAAATCTTCTTGTCCGCTTCAAATTCAATTTCATAATTGTAATATTCAGAACATCAATAATTGTTACGAGTAAAAATAAATTTGTTGATATTCAGCGTTTTATTTGCAATATTATTTTATGTATTATAGTATGAGAGTAGATAAAGTAGTGTATGACGCTGTACATAACTTGGTCTCATAACACTCGTGTGATACTATAAAAAAACTCGCCTACGGTTCGTTTTTTAAAACACACTCGTGTTATAAGAACCCTTATTATGCAACAGTATCATAAACTACTATTATCTACTTTATCCTGTAGCGGATAAAAACGACTTTTGCACTCAGACATCGAAGAGCAAAAATACTCTCTTCGAGATGGGGTGTGAAAAAAATATTAGCGTCTGCTAAGCTTATTTGTAAAGTTATGTCATAATGCTTTATTATTTCTTAAAGTGTTTTTTATTTGTTTATAAAGAGATTTAATTTTTGGTGATGCCGAGTGTACTGCGTGTAGCCCTAACCAGTAAACGAGTAAACGAGAGTGTCGGTGTGTGTCGCAGCCATGTCGCGCGAGGAGCGACTGGCGCGCGACGTGGCCATGGCGCCCCCCGCGCGCCGCGCCTCGCCCCCGCCGGCGGGCGGCGCGGGGGGCGGGGCGGCGGGGGGCGGGGCGGCGCGGCCCGGCGAGGCGGGGTGGGTGGCGCGCGCGCGGGTGCCCGCCCCCAGCACGCGCGACTACGTCAACCGGCCGCGCAGCACCAGCGACGTCGACATGTCGCGGGTACGTACCGCGACTCTCAGCGTTCATTATACTCGTGCTTCGAGAACGACGATGGCGATCTGAAGTATGAAATTTTAAACATTTAAATACTGGTAGTATCACTCGGAATTCAAAATTTTTACGCTTACTTTTTTTCAAAACTGACACCGTATGTTTCTAAATCATCGGTAGAATGTCACTTTAAAATACGGGGAACGAATTCGAAGTCGCCCTGTAGAGTGACACCGCCGCGGGGAAGCCGAAATCCGAACTCCGTTCGGGCCGAAATCGTACCCGTGTCCGTGCGACGGGTCCGAACCGAAAGCGATCCGCGAGGCCCGAACGGAGCTCGGAGCGGCTGTCGACTAGAGTCCCTCAAGACGGCTCGGGCCGCCCGTTCGCAGGTGACGAAGAAGAAGATGACGCGCTACGAGAAGCAGATGAAGCGGTTCCTCGACCAGAAGCGGCTCCGCGCCGGCAGCCGCCGCGCCGTCGACATCTCCATCGAGGGACGCCGCATGGCGCTCTAGCCGACGTCTCCCTGACTCTCTGACTCTCTGACTCTCTGACTCTCTGACTCTCTGACTCTCTGACTCTCTGCTCGAACACGCTCGCACCAACTGCTGCATCTTACGTGGTGTCACATTTCCTCACAGACTGTCCGCTTCCGACCCGAACGATTGGTTGAACCATTTTTGTTCTCGATTTGACGCGAAAACTGTTCTAATTTCAAACGGTCGATCGGGGGCCTCGTTATCGTACGAGCACCGCATCCGGTCGGAACCCTGACGTTTGTCATAACGATTGGTATCAAATTTAACAGTTACACGATCGGAATCGCGTTAGATTTGGTGCACGTATTATAGGGACATAATTTAATCCAGTACCCCCAGAAGATAGTTTTCGAGTGTTGCGACGAATTTTAAGTTCTATAAATATACCTATTGTTAGGAACTGAACTGGGCGCGGGAAACTACGACATCTTCCAACTAGCCGGAGCCCGGTACCGGCGTCGCGGAGCCCGGTACCGGCGTCGCGGAGCCCGGTACCGGCGTCGCGGAGCCCGGTACCGGCGTCGCGGAGACACGGCCGCCGCTCGCTCTGGTCTGCGCTTGCGCTACGGCCCGCGCGACTAAATATTATACAGGGTGTTAATTTGCAAGCGTGCCATATTTAAAGAAAAAATAGTAATTCATGTTACCGGCTAATGCAGTCTACTCGCAGTCTTCCATATTGAAGGAAACCGTCGATAAAAATAAAACTTATTTTTAGGGTTTAAATAGGAATAACCTAAGATTGAAGGTGCTGCGACACGCACGCAATGGGAAAAGACCGAGACACCGTTGCCAAGTTTGCATCGAGTGAAAGAAACAGCAATAACAACACAAGAAACAGATGATTTCAGATTTCCCTTCCTACTCTCACGGGCGTAGGACCGACAAAACAACCAATTTCTTTGGTAGGAGGTTAGTAGGTATTATGCGCAAATTAGTTTATTTACAGGTTAGTACAAAAAAGTGGGAAGTAGATAACATACCCAAGTACTAACCTACCTTCAGATAAATCGTTGATCTGCGCTATGCATAGTCTCGCACGGCGACACAAATTACTTTTTAAATTTTGCAACACAAACACATTTTCCCTAACAGTTTGGAAGGCAGAAACAATCCTTTCACGCAACACAGCCGCACTGTTAACTTCTTCAGCATACACCAGTCTTTTAACGTCTCCCCACAAATAAAAGTCTAGGGGAGTAAGATCCGGGGACCGCGCTGGCCAGGTCACTGGGCCTCCGCGTCCTATCCAGCGGTCACCAAAAGTGTCATTGAGGTACTCGCGCACTATGAGTCCGTAGTGCGGAGGAGCACCGTCCTGCTGAAAATGGAGGTTTTGATAATTGCTCAGTGGCACGTCATCCAACATCTCATCAACCTTGTGGTGCAGCAACTCCAAGTATGTAGCGCTGTTGAGGCGGCCCTCGATAAAATAAGGCCCCAACAGGTTCACGCCAATTATGCCGGCCCACACGTTAAAACTAAACCTATGTTGGAATGAGTCCCGTTTTGTTTTATTGGGGTTGTGTTCTCGGTGGGTCCACCAATGTTCATTGTGGACATTGAACACACCGATTCGCGTGAACAAACTTTCATCGGACCATAAAATGTTAATGGTTTGGTTTTCAAGCAACCATCGGCAGAACGCAACACGTGGGGCGGCATCCGTGGGCTCTTGCACTCTGCGGAAGTGGAACGGGTGCAATTCCTCCTGCTTTAGCACATTCCACACCGTTACGTGGCTGATGCCGAAGTGCCGCCCTGCCTCCCGGGTGCTGGCACGGGGTTCATTAGCAAAATAAGCAAGAATTTGTTCCTGCAGCTCCACGCTGATTCCTACTCCGCCTCGACCTTGGGCATGGTTGGGCACGTCAAACTGGCGGTAATCTCGTAGCCGTTGAGTAGCAGCCAGCATTACTTGGCGAGATGGTCTCGGCCGATTCGGAAACATTTCGGCGAACATTTCGACAGCTTGCCGCAAACTATCGCCACTCACTGCGTACAGTCGCACCATTTCCACTAACTCAATATTTGTGTAGTTGTCCGTCATTGTCTTTACGAAACGGCGCGCGGCGTAATGAAAGAGCGTGCGATACCGGCACGTGCGCACGTCACAAAGGATGTCCGGTCACTGAGTGGGCTAGGCTAATTGGGGGTGCGCTCGCGCGGCGTGTTTGTTCTATCTATCTGTAATTGACGCATGCGCATGCCGCGCGGGGTGCGAATGTGTGTGTGTGTGTGTGTGTGTGTGTGTGTGTGTGTGTGTGTGTGTGTGTGTGTGTGTGTGTGTGTGTGTGTGTGTGTGTGTGTGTGTGTGTGTGTGTGTGTGTGTGTGTGGATGCGCGTGGTTGCCAAGCCGTCGTCCTTTTACACGAAAATTTAGGGATGCGCGAGATAATTCGATATTAGAGCTGGGCGTTCTCTTTATCGATAGAAAGTGTGACGTCAGAGAATAAAAGAAAAAAAATAGAATCTTCTTTTATGATTGATTTCTGTTGATAATCAGCAGTATAATCACGTCCTAAAATATGGCACGCTTGCAAATTAACACTCTGTATAAAGACTGGGACAACAGCTAAACGCTTGCCATATTAGCCTCGTAGCGGCAGTTTCGCTGTTGACGCGTTCGTAGGTGCGACAAAGATAAACTTGAAAGAAACAACAAGACGTGAGTTTGCAGCAGGAACATAGAAATGTAGGTAGGAGGTGATGTTAGCTTTCAGTGAGCAATATGACGTCACAATTATTGACGCTCGCCGCTTGCGCCGAGATTAAAGCGTCTGCGACTAGGTACTAAGAGTGCTGTTATGTTAAAATATTTTAGATTTAGTTTAATAAATAACCTTCAACTTCTACACAAATACTCCAGCTTTTATTTTAAACACCTAAGTATCCCCGGGTGCGTAGTACATGGCTTTCCGTACTCAAAACGTCCCCTTAGGGAGAGATGAGTTCGGACGCTTTTCCAATATGGACGATCTCTCGATCATGTTATTAGTGATTTTTAGGACCCACGACTAAGACGGATCTTGGACTACAGTAATGAAGATTCTAGTCTTCCGTAAGTCCTCAAGTGATACAACGACTTTTGTATGGAAACTTAGGTTTAAGTAGGGTTTAAATGTACATTATAATGCTTGCGATAACGCGTACGTGGAAGATTGATTAGGTTACAAAGTTGCCGCTAGGAGGCGCATCAATCGTATAAAAACGCCTGAACCAAAAGTTGTAGCAAATGCAAACTTAAGACTGTTAATATTTAACAGGCGCCAACAAGTAATTATAAAAACTTCGACACAACACAGTCAACTCAATCACTTGACTTGGTACCAAAAAGGATATCCTGTGCCATGGCAATCAGGCAAGGACATCACAAACATGGAAATACACCGAGACTGAGGCCATTTGAATAAATTTCCGGCGGCCCCCAATGGGAATCGAACGCACGACCTCTACCTTGGTAGTAAACGCCTTAACGGCTAGTCCAACGAGCCAGTCACTAGATAGCATTTATGGCAAAGACTGCCGTTTTTGGAGTGCTATCTATTCGTAGGTTTCTTGCCTTAGGTTCACGACCCATAGGTTCTAAAAATAAACATTAACATGATTGAGAAAATGTACAGCCACTTCGCAAATGTGAAAAGATATGATTTATGTCCCTTGATGGCGTTAGTGTTACTCTATGAAGCCCTTACTTGAGCATATTTGAAGAGCCATACGTTCAACGTAGGCAAAATAAATGCTGAAGAAGAAGCATATTCGGCACTTCGGAGTTCTAGTCTGCTATTTAATTTTGATAGTCTTGATTTATGCAATAACACGGACACGTCCGAAAATCGGGTCCCGAAATATGCTTACCTACTACATAACAATAAGCGAGTTAGCACATCACTGAAGAACCTGAAGATCACAGGGAAGCATTGTATTCGTTATACCCGACTGCGGCGACGACAAAAAAGGAAGGTAATGTGTTTCATAAATTCTTAACAAACGGTCAGATTATGACAAAAGATCTCAATCGATTTAAGCGAGTAACATAGAAAATCCACATAAAAGCAAGTAAAACAAAACAAGGGTCAGGTTTTACGTACCTACGATGACAAACAAAGAGAAAATAAAAGGAAAACAAGAAAAAAAAAAAGAAAACAGACTGAAGACAGGTTCGAACCTGGGTCTCTTGCCTTCCAGACCGGCCAAATTCCCACCTGGGCTATAACATCGTTGTAGTTAAAGGCGAAATGTACCTACATATTCTACTAGTAGGTTTTCATTGCCAAAAACACGGATAAAACTTTTTTTTTTTTTTTTTTTTTTATGAAACCTCTACATCGAGTTATCGCCCCCAAACCCTCTGTATACTAAATTTCATGAAAGTCGTTGAAGCCATTTCGGAGATTCCGATGTATATACTATACTATAAACAACCAAAGATGAAAAACCTACCGCCATCTTTTAGTATGAAAAGAAATCACAAGGTGGCGCTAAGTGTATGGTATATCGCGGTATGGTTTAATCTCAACAAAAACATTATATTTTCGTACAAATATTTGTACGACTTCGTCGAGGTTAGGTTAGGTTAGGTTTTTTTTTTTCTCTTGTACTCTGTTATCAGAGTCATTGTTATTCTTTTGAGAGAGTGGTTTACATTTATATAGTTTTCTTGTTTGGGTTGTCAGGTGGTTGATTTAGTGCGACTTTGCTATTTGATACAAAGCGCGTTTTACATAAGAATTTGTTGGTAGGTAGTTTGTGAAATAAGTCAGTGATTAGTTAGAAGTTGGAGTGGTAAGTGAAAAAGGAGTTAAGTTAGTTAGAGAAATTTAGGTTATGAAGAGAGAATGAGTGTAGATATATGTACATTATTAATTAATTTTTTTTTTTTTTTTTTTTTTTTTTTTTTTTTTTTTTTTTTTTTTTTTTTTTCTTATTTATTATATTCTTTGAGGTTATTTACAATTATTGTTATTAAATGTTCAAAGGATAGAATTGCTCCTTCTTTGGCAAGAAGGGCTGAGATTGTGTAGGGTTCACTTATATTTAAATAAGCGCAGGTTTGCTCGTGTCTGAGCCTCTCTGCACAGAACCGGGGGCACTCACGCAGCAAGTGGTCCATCGTTTGGACAGTGTGCGCGTCGCAGTTGCACTTGTCGGTCGCAGATATCTTAAACCGATGAAGGTAATGTCGGTGATATCCGTGACCGGTGAGCACCTGTGTTAGTTGGAAGGAGTGCCCCACGGCTTTATATAGCTCTTGAATGTGAGATAAGTCTGGGAGCCAACCTCGCGTGTAGGCCCCCTTGGATGAGTTAATATATCTTTCATTGTGTATATGTCTGTTTAGATCTTTAGTGTTCTTTTTGACGTAGCTGATAGGGAACTTTGTATAGATTGGAGCTCGATGTGAGGAGGCAGCACTCTTAGCGGCCTCGTCCGCTGCTTCATTTCCAGCAAGGCCAGCATGTGCCTTCACCCACACGAACTCCACAGAACCAGAGTGTAGCCGCAAATGGTTGTGTATATTGGTGACAAACGAGTTGGTGGATTCTTTGTTCTCAAGCTCCTGTAAGGCCGAGTGACTGTCTGACAGGATGGTGACAGCAGGTATCTCGTTGTCGTATACCCACATGACGGCCCGTTCGATGGCAAGCAGCTCCGCCTGAAAGACGGTGCAGCTGTCATGTAGTTTCAGTTTCCGGATGATAGGTGAACTGTTGTGGTTTTGAATGACATAAGCTGCACCGACCTTTCCGCCGTCCAGCTTACTGCCATCGGTGTAGATGCGGATCCGTTCAGGCGGGCACAAGTCGTCAATATCTTGTTCAGTGTACACCTTGCTGAACTCTATTGCTGTCCATTCAGCCGGATGTGGTAGATCTTGGGGGGGTGTTGGTCGCTGCAGTTCGATATCTGAAGGAAGGTATGGGCAGTGTCCCGAAAGCTTAGTACGCTCAGTAACACACACCTCCTTGACCTTCAGATCCAAGGGCGTGAACTGAGCCAGAGC